>JALAZF010000079.1:0-1200000 GCA_022829125.1 Lathyrus tuberosus | reverse complement strand
CATGTGACCCACCTGTCAAAACTATTCGAGCATTTGAGACAGTATAAACTCCGCTTATATCCCAACAAGTGCACCTTCGGTGTCCGTTTAGGGAAACTCTTAGGGTTCATCGTCAGCCAGAAAGGAATTGAGGTTGATCCTGACAAGGTCAAGGCCATTCAAGAAATGCCTTCTTCTAAAACTGAAAAACAAGTCAGGGGATTCCTGGGACATTTGAACTATATCTCCAGATTCATATTCCTCATGACTGCGACATGTGCGCCGATTTTCAAATTACTGAAAAAGAACCAGGATTGCGTTTTGACAGAAGATTGCCAAACCGCCTTTGACAGTATTATGGAATACCTGTTGAATCTGCCGATTCTATTACCTCCAGTGGAAGGAAGACCGCTGATCATCTATTTAACAGTCTTGGAAGACTCCATGGGCTGTGTACTTGGCCAACAAGACGAAACCAAATGGAAAGAGTCTTCCATCTACTATCTGAGCAAGAAGTTCACCGACTGCGAGACTCGGTACACTATGCTTGAGAAAACTTGTTGTGCACTGGCTTGGGCAGCCAAACGTCTTCGCCAGTATATGATTCGTCACACTACTTGGTTGGTCTCCGAAATGGATCCTATCAAGTATGTTTTTGAAAAATCTGCTCTCATGGGAAGGATCGCCCGTTGGCATATGTTGTTATCAGAATATGACATAGAGTACCATGCTCAAAAAGCCGTTAAAGAGAGTATTTTAGCCGATCATTTGGCTCATAAACTGATTGACAATCAGGAATCAATCGGGTTTGACTTCTCAGATGAAGATGTCATGTATTTGAAAATGAAGATTACGATGAATCGCTACCCAGTGAAGGGCCAGAACCAGGTTCCCAATGGGGACTAATCTTTGACGGAGCTGTCAATCATTACGGAAACAGAATTGGGGCAATCATTGTTACCCCTCAGGGTACCCATATTCCTTTCACTGCCAGACTTACGTTCAAATGTACAAACAATGAGGCCGAATACGAAGTTTGTATTATGGGTCTCGAGGAAGCGATTGATTTAAGGATAAAAAACTTGGACGTATATGGCGATTCAGCCCTGGTTATCAATCAGATTAAAGGAGATTGGAACACATACCAATCAGGATTGATTCCTTACAAAGATTATGCAAGAAGGTTGCTACCCTTCTTCAACAGAATTAAGTTTCATCACATCCCTCGTGAAGAGAATCACATGGCTGATGCATTAGCCACTCTTTTTTCCATGATTAGTGTAGGTCAATGGAATGATCGACATAATGCGCCTTGAACGGCCCGCTTACATCTTTGCGATTGAAGCAGTCATAGACGACAAACCTTGGTATCACGTGTCGCACCCTAATTTTTGACCCTAAGATCCCCGCTTTGTTTCTTTGCATAGCATATTAGGTCAACCATTCGTGCATAACTAACCGCTTTATCTAGTTTTGTCTGTTTGGTTTAATTTGTGAGTACAGGTGTTGCTGCAGAAAGTTCAAAGTCTTGAAGGTTGTATGTGTGTATGTTGATGGAGATACTGGACCTTACAAAGTGTGTGTGAATTATTGTAGGAGTATACCCTCAATCTTATGGTCCCTAAGCCGCTACCAGAATTGAGTCATTATTTCGTCAAGTGGAAGAGTTTGGGATTTTTTAATTTTGTAAACCATTTCGATCTGAGATAATAAGCATGAATGAAAAAACTTGGAATCAAGTTTAGGCAAGAAGCTCAAATCGAATTTCAAGATTCATGTTCTATACAAGGTCAAGCTCAAATTAATTCTACACAAGGATTTCAAGTCAAATTCAATTTAAAGACTCAAGGATTCTTTCACAAGAGTGTACGTTCAAATGTACAAGGATTCAAGAATTCATTCCCTTGCTTTTGCTTGTGAGGTTTTGTCAGATACGTGCAAGTCCATGTTTGTTGCAATTCCATTGCATATTGGGTACAGTCTCACAAACTAAGGAGGAGGTTTACGCGAGAACTTTATCAAAGGATGATAAATTTGTCATGATGGCTTCAAGTGGATTTTGGACACTTGTGTCTAATAGACAAGCCGCTGAGGGTGTTAGTGTTACTGAAAACTTGAAATCGTTAAAAATTATTGTATATACTCTAGAAGTTGCGGTTGAAATCCAGTAAACCATACAGTGATGGATAGCATAAGGCAAAGCATTTTTTAGACAAAGATCAGACTTTCACAACTACATTGGTGTGACCGTCATGTATTTCAACAATAAACGCTGCTAAAAAATGCCAGATATCCAAGGTGCGTTACAATACAAATTCAAGGACATACACAATACATAAACAGCCTGCTGAAACCTCACCGACAATCCAACTCAATTAAGTAACACATTTCAAACATTCCCAAGGAATTTCAAGCTCCATGATCCTCTCCCTTTATCAAGGTTACAAGTTCGGCTTCAACAGTTCTTAATTTCATTGGCAAAAATAAACCTTTCGCAACCAACTTGGGCACAGAACTTCTCGTCGGAGACTCCAACACCATTGGACGCACCACCCCTGTTGTTTCCTACCAAAGGTGACTGAGAATACAAAGAAAATCTAAAATTGAAGTCATCGCCTTGAAATTAGCAAGTACGAGAGGATGAAACGAATTGCAAGTTTATACCACGACAACCAACTTTTCAAGTCATAGCAGCAGCTGTTTGGGCATATAAATGCATACATGGGTTTGGTTTACCAAAAGCATTCTATGTTTAAACCGAGATCAGTAAGTCGCAATCAAAGTAACAAAACACGGTTGATATCGATAGGGATACCTGGAGGTTTATCAGACAGCTTTGTGCACACTTCTCCAAATAATGTATAAACAACTAGTGCACCATTTCTTAGGTGAATCCTCTTCATCTTCAGCATCCGACACTGGTAACTTAAGCAATCAACTGTCATCTGTAAGATATCGCCACAAAAGGTTTATCAGCAACCATTTACAAAAGTAAATTCTTCAGCAAGTGAAGAAGTTGAAAGACTCAACTCAAGAACGATTCAACCAGTCAGCCAAGTTTCGCTATCTAATACTTACGATAACCTTTACCTTCTAACTATCTGCATACCCCAACAGAGCGTTGTCCTCGAGCTTTGTTTTCTAGACCCACTCAACTCATTCCCCTGCATTTGACACCACATTTCAGTGGATAACAACATGAATCATATAGTTAAGAGGTGCAAAAAGAAGGACGCATCGGCGACAACCCTTTAGTTCCCATGTGCAGTGCAATCTTGGGTAGGAAAAGAACTGAACAAGATTAGTGAAAAGATTGGTGCTTACCTCTAATGGCATTCATTTCTGCACAAGAGGTCGAGCTAGAATTTGAGAGTGTTGCAGTCAGACTACTTTAGGACTAAGTGGCTTGGCTAGCCTGAAATATTAAAACACTGAGTTTGATTTTTCTGCTTTATTTCCGACCCAAGGAAATGATAGTAATGGCGGTAAATATTGAAGGAGGTATTACCCTTTTAATTCAGTCCTTAAGGGTTCTCTACACAGCTCCAGGATGATTAGTTTGCAACAGTTTTTTGAGAAGCAGCAACCATGCGTAGAAATCTCATCCAATCCAGACGAATCCTTGTGTTCCCTACAGGCAAACATCATCATTAAGTGTCAACGTGTCAAAACAAACTAAAGCACTACCAAATCAAGCTTCATTTCGTTTCCCAAACAGGTTTAGACAAACTTATTCCTTACCAAAACAACACACTTCAAGACATTAGTTAAAGCACTCCAACAACCTCCAAACACAACTGAACTCAGGGATCACGGGCAGCATAGATATTGTAAGTGGAAACAGAATTCCAGGCAATTCAAGGCCCAAATAATTGATTCACTAACAGGTAGAATCTAACAGCCCACTAACTCAAAGCAATTTCAAACTACCTTTACATGAATACCAAGAGCTTGGCAAAGTGAAATTCAAGGAGGAAACAGGCTCACCATTATGAAGGATCCTATACTCGTCGCCGATTCGTACCCTTTTCAAATCTCTGCTAAATGGACATGAGGAAAGGGATGCCTATTACCAAACCACAAGCGAGTTCAGGATTATTCATACCAAAATTAACATTAAGCTTGAAAGTAAGAATGGAATAAACAGGTTTTTTAACCTCACCTGAACGAACATAAGCTGCAGATACCTGTCAGCAAGAAGAAACCAAGAACACAAATAACTAATTACTACAAGCACTTCCAATGAAATGTGTCAAGGCATCGGCTAGAGAGCAAGAGTTTACACACGGACAATGATCTGCATACCTACAGTGAACAATCCTCATAATTGAAAGATGACGCTAGAGTTCTTCTTGAAATCAACCCCACGTCAATAACAGGGTGTAAGCAATTTCCTTTTAACTCCTTCGATTAAAAGAAACTAAGAAAGGGGAATTCGTTTACTTACTTAATACAAGCGTGAAGCTAAGGATCGGTTTAGCGCAGCAGCCCATTGGTTTTGCCAACTTCTAAACTTTCTCTTCATTGAACCTGCGTTATTAAGAGGAGACGAGTTAATTTTCATTTGATTTCGAATATTATTCAGAAACATGACAAGGTACCAAACAAGGATTCCAAAACATGATAGCAGACATTGCCAAGATCAGGACAGCATAAGAGCTTTCAAATACGATTGCCAAGAGTCACCCTACATCAATGAGAATTCATTTCAAAAGCTGCAGCAAGATGTTTGAAGTCAATTAAAAAGCCACACTATTTGTTTCGAATGATGATAAGGAGGTTATTCTATTCCCAGCCATCAACAAGATCTCTGCATCAAAAGTCGTAAAAGGGTGACGTTAAGAAAACAAACAAGATATTTTGAAGATCCAAATGAGCAACTAAGACTCGATCAAACATGATAATTCACAAAGGAAAGTTCCTTCATCACGTATTCATGGAAAGGAAATTCGAGCGTGGAAGTTAATTCAAGAGGAAAAACACGTCTCGTACAACAATCAAGAAAATTCACTTCTTTCCAAAATAACCTTAACGTGTTCCAACTTGCTCAAATCAGAATAGAAAGTTTTCATCATCATTAAGCCCTTCCAAAACCAATTTCCCAACATTTATTCTTTCAAAATCTTAAAAGGTTTGGCCTCAGAGATATTTTTGAATCAGAGAGATTTCATCATCTTCAAAATTAAGAATTGAGGGCAATATCGTAAAGACGCCGCCAACTTTAATTCTTTCCAATTGGGATTAATCTAAGATTTTCAAATCATTTGATTGCAAGAAATCGCACCCAAAATAGAGATTCTCTTTTCAAACATTTCAGATCAAAACTTTCCAAAACCATTCACTAAAGACACGTTGGAAAACAGTCAGCAACAGGGCATCAGAAATTCAAATCACAATTAGATCGTATCAGGCCATTCAAATATTTCAAAAACCTTCTAAATCTAACCAAATCGGATAAAATCACTTTTATCACACCATCAAGAGCATTCAAAAATTTCCCAAGTAAGCATCATCACTGGCCATCTATAAAAGGGACGTCACACAAACCTAGAGGCAACAAAAGAAATCAAACGAAACCCACAATAGCACAAAAAATCATCGTTTCCAAACCCACATAAAACATAGAGACTCAGAAAATTATGGATCATCATCATCTCACGAAATCACATCAACAGGCAAGTATCAATAGCAGACACATCAGAGAAAGAAGGAAGCGGAGAACGACACAAAGTTTTTTCAACAAATCGCACAAAGGTAAAGAAGAAGAACAGGAACTTCCCTTCGACGACGCCATCGGAGCCGTCCTCACCATTCCGCCACCGTTTTCTTTTCGCTTTCATTCTATCATTATTTGTATTTTATAAATCTCTAAAAGCATAGTGAAAATGGGGTATTAGGGTTGTGCGGGGTGGGGTTTGTTTGATTTGTTTTTTTGCAGGACGGAGAGGTTCCGAGAGAAGGTCGTCGGAGAGATGAGAGATCGAGAGAGGTTTGAGAGGGTGGCGGAGAAATTCGTTTAGGGTTTTTTTCCCCTTACGAGAGAAATGAGAGAGGATGACGAGAGAGAGAGAGGGCGCCCCTTGGTTTTTTTTCTTTTCGTTTTTCTTTTTTAGTTAAAAATTAAAACCCTTTTCTTTTTATAATCCAAATTAAAAACTTTTATAATTAAAACTAAAACCCTTTTTTTATATAATTAAACTCTTTTTTTAATAATAATCAATTTCAAACTTTTTCTTTCAAAATGATAATTAATAAAAAATCTTTTCTTTCATAAAATTAGGACCCTTTTTTATATAATAATAATAATTAATTAAAAAAAAACCTTTTTTTATATAATCAACCTAGACCTTTTCTTATAATAATTAACACTAAAATTTTAATAATTAATTTAACCCTTTTTTTATAATTAATCTAATTCCTTTTTGTAATGAAATTAAACCTTTTCTTTAATAGAATTTAGAATTAATTAAATTTAGAGTTTTTTTTTATAATAACTAATTTAAAACCTTTTTCATAATAACCGCTAAAACTAAAATCCTTTTATAGGTAAAACTTCCCTAGCCTCCTCAAATAAATAATAATAATAATAATTTATCTCAAATAAAATAATTAAGTTTAAAACTAAACCTTTAGATCGCCCCCGTTTGGAAATCTTTCGCCATGCTTAGTCATAGGTTCGTGAGTGGTCGAATGTTTTGCCTTATTTGTTCGTTTATGCCTCTACTTGATTTATGCTTGCATTTCTAAACCCTTTCAAAAATATAAAAATTTCTCGATCCAACATCGAGCCCATTTTCTACCTATATAAGTCGATCGCCTTAGGGCATCGCATTCGACCTACCGATCACTGGACACAAGTCTAGCATCACTTTTCTAGCACCCTCGCCTAAATAACAATAATTAACCGCATAAATATCCAAGGGAAAATCCCATGCATGATAACCATGTTATTGTGCATGGTGCACATCATTTGCATCATAATCGATACCCTTAAGATAAGTCAATTATATAACTTAGGATAGATTTCCTAGGTTAGTCCCCCTACAATTTTGATTTTTCAAATCAAACTTTAGCCCACCTAATTCTCCACACAAGAGAGTTAGATGTTAATCATCTCAAAGAAAGGGACATACAATCCCATACCCCACAAAATTCAAACATTTTCAAAAGTGTGGTGGTCTTTCTTAAGATGATGACTCATCTTCCTCTCCTAAACCTTTAAAACATTTAGTATCCTTAATAAGGAACTACAAGTGCTCTGATTCCCTCCTGACAGGATATGTAGGCACAAGATGCGATATCTTGTCGAGCACATCTAGGAATAAAATAATAAATCACCTACCCTTAAACCCTTAGCAAAACAAATAACAGATAACATAAAATAAATCAAGAGGTTCCTGTAGAGTACTACAGATATCTAGGATGCTAACACCTTCCCTAGGTATAACCAATCCCCGAACTTAGAATCTTAGTGCATTTGCATTGCATTGTGGGAATTCGGTTTTTCTCCCTTCCCTTGGATAAAATCAAAGACCGGTGGTGACATTAAAATGCGATCCTAGTTAACAAATAACTATGGTATCCAATTTTCACCGCGACGGAAATGGCGACTTCACTGGGGACTCTCATAAGAGGGTTCCCCCTAACTTGAATCTTTTTTATCTATTATATATATTTGTTTTGCTGTTTGGAGGGATTCTTGAGTGGTGAGAGTCCTAGACCCGGACTTGAGTGAATTATAGGAGATGATATGGTCAAGGGTACTTTGACGGAGTCGATTCCTGAAAAGTCGAATTAAGAAAATCATCGCTCAGTTTAGGCTCTTTTGAACTTAATATTGTTTGAACGAGTTCATTCGTGAAAGCGGTATTAACTTCGACCAAAAACCCTTAAGACTGAGGACCGTAGCACCTTTAAACCCACTTGGCCTTTTAGGATGTAGTGCGGTGACTATGCGGGAGTCTATTTCCAAATAGTTGTCACGCAATACTACACTCAGACAAGATTCTCTTGAGAATATGATTGACTAATTGAGTAATTTGGGAAGTCGATAATATCCGAAAGATGGGTCGCAGACTCTGGGAACTTTTAGAACCCGTTCGGCAGGTACATTTGAAACCATACTACCTTATGGGATGGGTAGACCTTGACTCCATTCACGTTCCTTTGAACCTAGGACTTTTGTCTGTTTATTTGCTTATGTGTGCTCTGTGTTTTGTGCTTTGTCTTTGTGTTGCATTAGCATCATATCATAAAGATTCATGGAACTTAGTCTCATTTGTAAACATCGTAAGAATATCATAGACTCTAAAAAAAAAACGTTGAAGTACACTTACAATAGTCATAACTTGGACGATCTAAGGAGATTGGAGACCTTGCGGACAGATAAAGAAAAAATTCAAGACAAGATAAAAAGTTATTATCTCCATTCCACTGTAGCCTATCATTATTCCTGAGGACTAGTTGGTGACAACTCATGAAGAATATTCTTAGCTAACGGAGTTACTATTTCAAGACAAAGTTCATTTCCTATCTTCGATTCATATTCAATCTAAGATAACTACAAAAAGAGGATTTGTTGGAAAGAGGTTATTTCTTGCATAAACGGAAAGCTCAAAGACGCCTTATCCCATTCTAACCTTCAGTCAACACTTCCAGAAGAAGCTCAATTGGAAGAAGCCAAAGGACTCAAAGAAGACCGTTGGAAGAGTCTCCTTAGATCCATCATTATTAGCTTTTATTTAGCTTTACGTTATGATTGTTGTAAGGCGTACAAACGCATTTTAATTTTTGTATCAAATCAATCATTTAGTATTCCGCTACTAATGACTGTAACCGTCTTTTTTTTTTATGATTATTAAGAATGAGACTTCCGATATCCCAAAATGATTATAAATAGCTAAGTTTCCATGAATCTTTTGCATATCATCTGCATTCGCATTCTCATTTTCCTTCAAAGAACTCAAAGTTTGTTTTTTAGATATCGTAAAATGGATTATGGAAGGAAAGGAACTCTGCCATATACCTTCAGGGTCCTTAAGATGGAACAATTAAGGGAACTAGGAGGTCAGATCAAGGATCCAGAGGCTTTTGGTGAGAGACACAGACGGATCCTCCCGTTGTTGCAGGTCCGAGTAGCTGCTGGCTTATTGGAGACGCTGGTTCAATTCTATCATCTAATCTACCATTGCTTTATCTTTCAAGATTTCCAATTGATGCCCACCTTAGAAGAATATTCCGCTCTATTGGGAATTCCCGTCAAAGACTCACCTCCATTCTACGGTGGAGAAGGAAGACCCAGTCAGGAAGATATCGCAAGAGTGACCCGCATTAAGCTGTTGGAGATCCAGACTCACATGACGGTCGGAGGAGGAATTGACAGTTTACCTGCTCAGTTCTTATTCAAGAAAGCTCGACAATTCATCAACAAGGGGAGTACTGAAGCCTTTGAGAACTTGTTCACGTTACTAGCTTATGGTTTGTTCTTGTTTCCTAATGTCGAAGATTTCGTCGATGTCCACGCAATCAGAATTTTCATGCTCAAGAATCCTGTTCCAACACTATTGGCCGATGCCTACCACTCGATTCATTCAAAGATTCTGAAAGGAGAAGGTCAGATTGTTTGCTGCACTGCTATCCTCTGTAGGTGGTTTATTTCGCACCTACCGAGGTCCGTGACCTTTTGGGATGTGAAAGACGGTTCTGAATGGCCTGTTAAACTCATGGCCCTTACTCACTCGGACATTATTTGGCATGATCCAATGTACGGAGGAATTCCCATGATTCACAGCTGTGGAGATTTTTCTAATGTGCCTCTCCTTAGCACAAAAGGTTGCACTAGCTATAATCCTATTCTCGCCCGTCGCCAGCTTGGACATCCGATGAATGAAATACCTGATCCAGAGAACCTAAAAAGAATCTTCCTCTATGATGGAAAGGACCTTCAGCTGAAGATTCAGATCACGTTTGCTTGGCGTCGCATCAACAGACAAGGGACGACTGCGACAACAAACCCTAACTGTACGGTTACGGAATCTTACCTGGAGTGGTCACGCAAACTAGCTCTCGTTCTGACAATGCCGTATCCTCGGCCCAAGCCTGCTGTAGTGGAATCAAATGAAGTTTCAAGGTTGAAAGCTGAAGTAGAGAAGCTGACCCTAGACAAGTTTATATTGCAGGAAAGGATTGACAAGTTGATGGAAGAACTCAGTGAAAGGAAGGGAGCATCATCTAGTGGATCGAAGCCCTAGTTCCCTTTTTATATTCTGTTTGTTTATTATAATAAAGCCCTAAAGGTGTATCGTTGTTATGAGTTTAAATTTTTAAATAAAATAAATTTCCAATTACGATATTTAAAATACGCTTTTGAGTTCTTTGAAGTGCATGCTGCATCATACACATCTTTTGCATTTGCATTCGCATTTCTTTGCATTCCAGGTTCTTATCCGTGCCTCCTTTTAGAAGACAAGCTGAATCATCGATACGATACTCGAGCCGGTCGCAAGAAAAGAATGGATCATTTGGAACAAGAAAACCAAGCACTCCGAGCGGAGATTGATACTCTAAAGGCCAACATGGAAACTTTTTCTACTACTATGAAGAATCTGATAGACAATCAAGAGCATGAAAAGTAAGAACTTCGGGATGAGGTTGCAGACTTAAAGATTACCAAGAGGAGCCTGATGGATTTGGTCCAAGAGTTAGCCACATCCCAACGCCAGGATGGATTTTCTGCCTCCTCCACCGACCAACCAGTTGAACGAAGGGGCAAATTTTTGAACATCCCTGTGCTCTACGCTGATTTATTCCCAACACTCTTACAACATGGTTTGATCAAGGAGGAAACTCCACTATCCATCCTGATGACCCATGGGAGTTATTTCAAAGCTGATGCCTTCTGTGCCTTCCATCAAGGAGCACCCGGCCATGACATCGAGGAATGTCATGTTTTGAAGAAGAAAGTGAAAGAGATGGTTCAGAAGGGAGTCTTGTCTTTCAAATTGTGTGAACCCCAAGTTGAGATCCATCTCTTACTTGAACAAGAAGCAATCCCCTCCTTGCACATGGTGGATTGATACAGAGGACGGTTTTCTCTAGGCTATGTCTCGTCTTATTTTAAGCTTATTTGTTGTTTTCATATGCAATTATTTTCTTCGATTGTTAATGCATTTGTTTTGGCGTGTAAGAAGTTGTTTGTTTTGAATAATTAATGCAATAATAATGTTTGTCTTAAAGAAATCCATTCGTTTCACTCATTTTAAAATGCTTTTTCTATTTTATAATGCCAACGTTGCCCAATCTCTTGCCTTGGCAGAGAATTGAATGGAGGATGATGAAACCAAACGCAAGATCTCTTGTTGTATGCTTTTGAATAAAACTCTGCTAGTGATATAAGGCATTGTTTCAAAATCCTAAACACCGAAGATATAAGGAGATAAACCCTCGTTAACCCTTTTGAGCCTTTCAAGTAGTAGTTTTCTTCTACAAATCAAAAACCCTTATTCTTAACCAGGGGCAGGGTAATTAAAAAAAATGGAGTCAAAATGTCACTAAGATTGGGTGGGCACCAACAAACTTTGAGCCTTATATCCTTTGTTTCTTAAACCGTGAACCAAACCACGATACAACTCTCAAAAGACCTAGTTGAAGTAGGGTTTATTTCAAAAGCATACTCATTGAGACATCGTTTCCTGACTCCCATGAGCTATGCTCAAATTTGTCTTGGCATTATAAAATCAGCAGTTCAACCACCAAAATATTTTTAAATAACTTTTCAAGACAAACATATGTTGCATTATCTGTTTCAGAATTAACATTTTCCACTTGCTAACATTGCTTGACATCGTAGAAATTAACATACGTGTGGCATTGATGAGCTAAAATTTAGTACTGTTTCAAGGAGATGATAGTATCCAGGGGCACGTCACCTGAAAACCTTGCTGAGCAGGGGCAAGTGGTTTCCCAGTTGTTTCTTTCACAGTCTGACCCCAAAGGGCAAGTCTGAAGACTCGGTTATACAGAGCACCGTCAATCTGGGAAAGTTACGTCGAGATTTGGTAAATCTCTCCACAGTCTGAAGAACAAGATTAAAGACTCAGAACACCATTAATCAGGGGCAGTTACGTCGAGATTTGATAAATCTCTCCAAACTTGAAGATTCAGTTGTACAGAATACCGTCAATCTGGGGCAATTATGTCGAGATCTGGGAAATCTCTCCAAGAGTTTGAAAACATTGGAACAGTTGGACGCCAAGTTTTCTGTAAAATCCTCTTGGGATAACTTCTTCTCATAAACCAAGTGATCTGGAGCGTTTCGAGAAATGAAGATTACTTTTCATCCATTCGCAGCAATTGTTGTTCAAAATGACGACTACTATGCAGGTTATCAATACAGAGTTACATCAGTCTCACGACTTTATTCACTCATACCTCAAAGAGTTTTTATCCCGGGTAATGTAGCAACTCCCCAGTAAGTTCTATTTCAGGTAGTCACGACTATTCCCCGGTAAACCTCCACTTCAAGAAGTTATGACACCTTTGATGCAAGACCCCTCCGGCTGGCAGCCTAAGAATCCCCGGTGAATTTCTTCGATTTCGACCTTCCCCGGCGAAGCGAGTGTTTATTTCACTCCTCATTGGATTTTCTCAATCTTCTCCAGCGAAGGCGGATGTTTATTTCATCCTCTCGAAGTTTTATCTCCGACATTTCAACTATTGATCCGAGCTTCCCCGATGAAGTGGATATTTATTTTATCCAACTATAACTTCCATTCATATTACTTCAGTTCGCAGTGGATATTTATTTCATCCCCCGTGAAGTCTTTTCGATCATGAGTTTGACTCGTTCCCAGTGAATCTTTCTCATCCCCCAGCGGAATCACAAGGTTCATCCTGACAATCCTAAGTGAAGTCACGATACTCATCCCAAGTGGAGTGCTCTCTTTTCCCCATAGAAGCTTTGAAGTGGGATTTGGTTCCATATATGGTTTTCCACTCATCCCCAGTGATGCTTCTTATTGCAAAGATTGGTCGAGTATCCGTATCGAGATGCTTGTTTTTGTCTCCTGTTTGCTTCTTGTTGTTGTTTTGCCAGCATAAGCATAAGCATAGCATGTCATCCTTGCATTTAGATTCATGGCATGTGGCATTTTTGCATCTTGCGTTTCGTGTTG
This sequence comes from Lathyrus tuberosus, assembly GCA_022829125.1. NCBI lineage: Eukaryota > Viridiplantae > Streptophyta > Magnoliopsida > Fabales > Fabaceae > Lathyrus > Lathyrus tuberosus. Next base: position 1,186,849 of record JALAZF010000079.1, on the reverse strand, counting down.
TTTATTTTGTTCTGTCACTTTGGCCGCGGTTACCCCCAAGTGACTGGGTTTGTCTGCTCCCTCCAAGTATAGTCGTCAGCCCTAGGCAGAAAAAGCACATACTTTCTAATTCCCCACTGAGCTCAATCCTCGTGGAAGATGGTTGCTTTAGTTTTCTTTTCTATTTTTGGATAAAGATAAACCCGTTGAGTTCAATTCTCAATGGATGGAGTCTTGTTTGACCGTTTCTTTCCAGTTACTTCCTGGATTGAACTTTGGTTCCTGACAATCACAATTTTGGATATCTCTGAGATGTTGAACTCGGACTAAGCGTGCATTTATTTTGCACTGTGTCTCCCCAAGAAGAGTTTACTTAAAGATCTCTATGGAAGACAGAAGATTATTTCTCCAACAATGATTACTACATTTTCAAGGGATTTACACCCAGACAACAAGTAGCAGCTCTTTATTTAAGCAGTTTGATTATCAAGATTTCTATGACAAATGGCAGCCTCCTCAAGACAATTTTTCTATCCCCAGCACGTTATCAAGATTTTCCATTTATTCTCTGTCGAATGTTATCTCCTCGAAAATTCGTCAGAGAAACTTAGTGAAGACTTTGCAGGCATTCTCTTTATTTGAGAACTCCCGTTGCAAGAATTCTATTTACTTCACTAAAATTTCAACTACAACAATATTGCTCTATAATGGTTATCCCCAGTGAATCCACTGTTCAAGTTACTCCTGCCAGATGATATCTCTTTAAAGAGGGTGGTAAATTCAAGACTTTGTTCGAGGCAAATAACCTCACAACACTTATTTTCAAGACTTGCTTGTGGCATGCAACCTTGGGGCATGGGAAAGTATTTACTCTTCCTGAGCGGAATATTTAAGGAAGCTGAATCACCATCTTAATAATTGAAGCTTACTCCAGTCTATTACCTCTGCTTAGGCTATCGTGGGATAGTAGGTAATACGTCTGTATTTTGGGTCAGATGCCTCGCTTAGGCTACCGTGGTGGTAGTAGGCCATCTTTCCTTCTTGTGTTTACCTGGCTTAGGCTATCATATGCTTGATAGTAGGTAACACACATTTTGGTCGGACACCTTTGCTCAGGCTGCCACAAGTTGGTAGTAGGTGATCCTCATTTTCCAATCTATTACCTCTGCTTAGGCTATCGTGGGATAGTAGGTAATACGTCTATATTTTGGGTCAGATGCCTCGCTTAGGCTACCGTGGTGGTAGTAGGCCATCTTTCCTTCTTGTGTTTACCTGGCTTAGGCTATCATATGCTTGATAGTAGGTAACACACCTTTTGGTCGGACACCTTTGCTCAGGCTGCCACAAGTTAGTAGTAGGTGATCCTCCTTTTCCAGTCTATTACCTCGGCTTAGGCTATCGTAGGATAGTAGGTAATACGTCTGTATTTTGGGTCAGATGCCTCGCTTAGGCTACCGTGGTGGTAGTAGGCCATCTTTCCTTCTTGTGTTTACCTGGCTTAGGCTATCATATGCTTGATAGTAGGTAACACACCTTTTAGTCGGACGCCTTTGCTCAAGCTGCCATAAGTTGGCAGTAGGTGATCCTTCTTCTTCAGTCTATTACCTCTGCTTAGGCTATCGTGGGATAGTAGGTAATACGTCTGTATTTTGGTCAGATGCCTTGCTTAGGCTACCGTGGTGGTAGTAGGTCATCTTTCCTTCTTGTGTTTACCTGGCTTAGGCTATCACATGCTTGATAGTAGGTAACACTCCCCCTTTTGGTCAGATGCCTCGCTTAGGCTACTGTGGTGGTAGTAGGTCATCTTTCATTCTTGTGTTTACCTGGATTAGGCTATCATATGCTTGATAGTAGGTGACACACCTTTTTTTTGGTCGGACGCCTTTGCTTAGGCTACCGTGTTTGGTAGTAGGTGATCTTTCCTCCCCAGTTTATTACCTCTGCTTAGGCTATCCTGTGTGATAGTAGGTAATATACGCCCTTTTATTGCAACTAGATACATTGGCTTAGGCTACCAGCTGTTGGTAGTAAGTTATCTTGTTCCTTTCAAGTTTCTTGCCATGTGCTTAAGCTGCCTTGTGATTGTCGGTTGGTAGTCTCTTCCCCCAGTGGAGTTAGATCTTTCCCCGTGGAGTCTTGTTTTGCTAGGTCGTCCTCGTCGGGTCTGTGTTTCATCTTTTCAACATCAGTTATCGCCTGTGACATTATCCCTCACAGGATCTTTGTCTTGCTTTCCTTGCATATCATATCATTTTCATATCACATCATGTGCATTTGGCGGCATCTTAGGGCCAAAAATTTTGTGCATGTTTGTATTTAAGTCTCTCCTATCTCGTCGAGACGAAGATTCCAATCTCCATATCTCCAAATAGGAGAAACTTAAATAGGGGCATCTGTCGCACCCTAATTTTTGACCCTAACATCCCCGCTTTGTTTCTTTGCATAGCATATTAGGTCAACCATCCATGCATAACTAACCGCTTTATCTAGTTTTGTCTGTTTGGTTTCATTTGTGAGTACAGGTGTTGCTGCAGAAAGTTCAAAGTCTTGAAGGTTGTATGTGTGTATATTGATGGAGATACTGGACCTTACATGGTGTGTGTGAATTATTGTAGGAGTATACCCTCAATCTTATGGTCCCTAAGCCGCTACCAGAATTGAGTCATTATTTCGTCAAGTGGAAGAGTTTGGGATTTTTGAAGTTTGTAAACCATTTCGCTCTGAGATAATAAGCATGAATGAAAAAACTTGGAATCAAGTTTAGGCAAGAAGCTCAAATCGAATTTCAAGATTCATGTTCTATACAAGGTCAAGCTCAAATTAATTCTACACAAGGATTTCAAGTCAAATTCAATTTAAAGACTCAAGGATTCTTTCACAAGAGTGTACGTTCAAATGTACAAGGATTCAGGAATTCATTCCCTTGCTTTTGCTTGTGAGGTTTTGTCAGATACGTGTAAGTCCATGTTTGTTGCAATTCCATTGCATATTGGGTACAGTCTCACAAACTAAGGAGGAGGTTTACGCGAGAACTTTATCAAAGGATGATAAATTTGTCATGATGGCTTCAAGTGGATTTTGGACACTTGTGTCTAATAGACAAGCCGCTGAGGGTGTTAGTGTTACTGAAAACTTGAAATCGTTAAAAATTATTGTATATACTCTAGAAGTTGCGGTTGAAATCCAGCAAACCATACAGTGATGGATAGCATAAGGCAAAGCATTTTTTAGACAAAGATCAGACTTTCACAACTACATTGGTGTGACTGTTATGTATTTCAACAATAAACGCTGCTAAAAAATGCCAGATATCCAAGGTGCGTTACAATACAAATTCAAGGACATACACAATACACAAACAGCCTGCTGAAACCTCACCGACAATCCAACTCAATTAAGTAACACATTTCAAACATTCCCAAGGAATTTTAAGCTCCATGATCCTCTCCCTTTATCAAGGTTACAAGTTCGGCTTCAACAGTTCTTAATTTCATTGGCAAAAATAAACCTTTCGCAACCAACTTGGGCACAGAACTTCTCGCCGGAGACTCCAACACCATCGGACGCACCACCCCTGTTGTTTCCTACCAAAGGTGACTGAGAATGCAAAGAAAATGTAAAATTGAAGTCATCACCTTGAAATTAGCAAGTGCGAGAGGATGAAACGAATTGCAAGTTTATACCACGACAGCCAACTTTTCAAGTCATAGCAGCAGCTGTTTGGGCATATAAATGCATACATGGGTTTGGTTTACCATAAGCATTCTATGTTTAAATCGGGATCAGTAAGTCGCAATCAAAGTAACAAAACACGGTTGATGTCGATAGGGGTACCTAGAGGTTTATGAGGTAGCTTTGTGCACACTTCTCCAAATAATGTATAAACAACTAGTGCACCATTTCTTAGGTGAATCCTCTTCATCTTCAGCACCCGACACTGGTAACTTAAGCAATCAAGTGTCATCTGTAAGATATCACCACAAAAGGTTTATCAGCAACCATTTACAAAAGTAAACTCTTCAACAAGTGAAGAAGTTGAAAGAATCAACTTAAGAACGATTCAACCAGTCAGCCAAGTTTCGCTATCTAATACTTACGATAACCTTTACCTTCTAACGATCTGCATACCCCAACAGAGCGTTGTCCTCGAGCTTTGTTTTCTAGACCCACTCAACTCATTCCCCTGCATTTGACACCATATTTCAGTGGATAACAACATGAATCATATAGTTAAGAGGTGCACAAAGAAGGACGCATCAGCAACAACCCTTTAGTTCCCATGTGCAGTGCAATCTTGGGTAGGAAAAGAACTGAACAAGATTAGTGAAAAAGATTGGTGCTTACCTCTAATGGCATTCATTTCTGCACAAGAGGTCAAGCTAGAATTTGAGAGTGCTGCAATCAGACTACTTTAGGACTAAGTGGCTTGGCTAGCCTGAAATATTAAAACACTGAGTTAGATTTTTCTGCTTTACTTCCGACCCAAGGAAATGATTGTAATGGCGGTAAATATTGAAGGAGGTATTACCCTTTTAATTCAGTCCTTAAGGGTTCTCTACACAGCTCCAGGATGATCAGTTTGCAGTAATTTTTTGAGAAGCAGCAGCCATACGTAGAAATCTCATCCAATCCAGACGAATCCTTGTGTTCCCTACAGGAAAACATCATCATTAAGTGTCAACGTGTCAGAACAAACAAAAGCACTACCAAATCAAGCTTTATTTAGTTAAAGCACTCCAACAACCTTCAAACACAACCGAATTCAGGGATCACGGGCAGCATAGATATTGTAAGTGGAAACAGAATTCCAGGCAATTCAAGGCCCAAATAATTGATTCACTAACAGGTGGAATCTAACAGCCCACTAACTCAAAGCAATTTCAAACTACCTTTACATGAATACCAAGAGCTTGGCAAAGTGAAATTCAAGGAGGAAACATGCTCACCATTATGGAGGATCCTATACTCGTTGCCGGTTCGTACCCTTTTCAAATCTCTGCCAAATGGACATGAGGAAAGAGATGCCTATTACCAAACCACATGCGAGTTCAGGATTATTCATACCAAAACTGACATTAAGCTTAAAAGTAAGAATGGAATAAACAGGTTTTTTAACCTCACCTGAACGAACATAAGCTGCAGATACCTGTCAGCAAGAAGAAACCAAGAACACAAATAATTAATTACTACAAGCACTTCCAATGGAATGTGTCAAAGCCTCGGCTAGAGAGCAAGAGTTTACACGCAGACAATCATCTGCATACCTACAACGAACAATCCTCATAATTGAAAGATGACGCTAGAGTTCTTCTTGAAATCAACCCCACGTCAATAACAGGGTGCAAGCAATTTCCTTTTAACTCCTTCGATTAAAAGAAACTAAGAAAGGGGAATTGGTTTACTTACTTAATACAAGCGCGAAGCTAAGGATCGGTTTAGCGCAGCAGCCCATTGGTTTTACCAACTTCTAAAATTTCTCCTCATTGAAACTGCGTTATTAAGAGGAGATGAGTTAATATTCATTTGATTTCGAATATTATGCAGAAACATGACAAGGTACCAAACAAGGATTCCAAAACATGATAGCAGACATTGCCAAGATCAGGACAGCATAAGAGCTTTCAAATACGATTGCCAAGAGTCACCCTACATCAATGAGAATTCATTTCAAAAGCTGCAGCAAGATGTTTGAAGTCAATTAAAAAGCCACACTATTTGTTTCGAATGATGATAAGGAGTTATTCTATTCCCAGCCATCAACAAGATCTCTGCATCAAAAGTCGTAAAAGGGTGACGTTAAGAAAACAAACAAGATATTTTGAAGATCCAAATGAGCAACTAAGACTCGATCAAACATGATAATTCACAAAGGAAAGTTCCTTCATCGCGTATTCATGGAAAGGAAATTCGAGCGTGGAAGTTAATTCAAGAGGAAAAACACGTCTCATACAACAATCAAGAAAATTCACTTCTTTCCAAAATAACCTTAACGTGTTCCAACTTGCTCAAATCAGAATAGAAAGATTTCATCATCATTAAGCCCTTCCAAAACCAATTTCCCAACATTTATTCTTTCAAAATCTTAAAAGGTTTGGCCTCAGAGATATTTTTGAATCAGAGAGATTTCATCATCTTCAAAATTAAGAATTGAGGGCAACATCGTAAAGACGCCACCAACTTCAATTCTTTCCAATTGGGATTAATCTAAGATTTTCAAATCATTTGATTGCAAGAAATCGCACCCAAAACAGAGATTCTCTTTTCAAACATTTCAGATCAAAACTTTCCAAAACCATTCACTAAAGACACGTTGGAAAACAGTCAGCAACAGGGCATCAGAAATTCAAATCACAATCAGATCGTATCAGGCCATTCAAATATTTCAAAAACCTTCTAAATCCAACCAAATCGGATCAAATCACATTTATCACACCATCAAGAGCATTCAAAAATTTCCCAAGTAAGCATCATCACTAGCCATCTATAAAAGGGACGTCACACAAACCTAGAGGCAACAAAAGAAATCAGACGAAACCCACAATAGCACAAAAAATCATCGTTTCCAAACCCACATAAAACATAGAGACTCAGAAAATTGTGGATCATCATCATCTCACGAAATCACATCAACAGGCAGGCATCAATAGCAGACACATCAGAGAAAGAAGGAAGCGGAGAACGACACAAAGTTTTTTCAACAAATCGCACAAAGGTAAAGAAGAAGAATAGGAACTTCCCTTCGACGACGCCATCGGAGCCGTCCTCACCATTCCGCCACCGTTTTCTTTTCGCTTTCATTCTATCATTATTTGTATTTTGTAAATCTCTAAAAGCATAGTGAAAATGGGGTATTAGGGCTGTGCGGGGTGGGGTTTGTTTGATTTGTTTTTTTGTAGGACGGAGAGGTTCTGAGAGAAGGTTGTCGGAGAGATGAGAGATCGAGAGAGGTTTGAGAGGGTGGCGGAAAAATTCGTTTAGGGTTTTTTTCCCCTTACGAGAGAAATGAGAGAGGATGACGAGAGAGAGAGAGGGCGCCCCTTGGTTTTTTTTCTTTTCGTTTTTCTTTTTTAGTTAAAAATTAAAACCCTTTTCTTTTTATAATCAAAATTAAAAACTTTTATAATTAAAACTAAAACCCTTTTTTTATATAATTAAACTCTTTTTTTAATAATAATCAATTTCAAACTTTTTCTTTCAAAATGATAATTAATTAAAAATCTTTTCTTTCATAAAATTAGGACCCTTTTTTATATAATAATAATAATTAATTTAAAAAACCTTTTTTTATATAATCAACCTAGACCTTTTCTTATAATAATTAACACTAAAATTTTAATAATTAATTTAACCCTTTTTTTATAATTAATCTAATTCCTTTTTGTAATGAAATTAAACCTTTTCTTTAATAGAATTTAGAATTAATTAAATCTAGAGTTTTTTTTATAATAACTAATTTAAAACCTTTTTCATAATAACCGCTAAAACTAAAATCCTTTTATAGGTAAAACTTCCCTAGCCTCCTCAAATAAATAATAATAATAATAATTTATCTCAAATAAAATAATTAAGTTTAAAACCAAACCTTTAGATCGCCCCCGTTTGGAAATCTTTCGCCATGCTTAGTCATAGGTTCGTGAGTGGTCGAATGTTTTGCCTTATTTGTTTGTTTATGCCTCTACTTGATTTATGCTTGCATGTCTAAACCCTTTCAAAAATATAAAAATTTCTCGATCCAACGTCGAGCCCATTTTCTACCTATATAAGTCGATCACCTTAGGGCATCGCATTCGACCTACCGATCACTGGACACAAGTCTAGCATCACTTTGCTAGCACCCTCGCCTAAATAACAATAATTAACCGCATAAATATCCAAGGGAAAATCCCATGCATGATAACCATGTTATTGTGCATGGTGCACATCATTTGCATCATAATCGATACCCTTAAGATAAGTCAATTAGATAACTTAGGATAGATTTCCTAGGTTAGTCCCCCTACAATTTTTATTTTTCAAATCAAACTTTAGCCCACGTAATTCTCCACACAAGAGAGTTAGATGTTAATCATCTCAAAGAAAGGGACATACAATCCCATACCCCACAAAATTTAAACATTTTCAAAAGTGTGGTGGTCTTTCTTAAGATGATGACTCATCTTCCTCTCCTAAACCTTTAAAACATTTAGTATCCTTAATAAGGAACTACAAGTGCTCTGATTCCCTTCTAACAGGATATGTAGGCACAAGATGCGATATCTTGTCGAGCACACCTAGGAATAAAATAATAAATCACCTACCCTTAAACCCTTAGCAAAATAAATAACAGATAACATAAAATAAATCAAGAGGTTCCTGTAGAGTACTACAGATATCTAGGATGCTAACAACTTCCCTAGGTATAACCAACCCCCGAACTTAGAATCTTAGTGCATTTGCATTGCATTGTGGGAATTAGGTTTTTCTCCCTTCCCTTGGATAAAATCAAAGACCGGTGGTGACATTAAAATGCGATCCTAGTTAACAAATAACTATGGTATCCAATTTTCACCGCGACATCACGATATCAAATGCTTCCTTCAGAAACAAGAGTACCCACCAGGGGCATCCAGGAAAGACAGACAAACCCTCAGGAGGCTGGCTGGCAGTTTCTTCCTGAGCGGTGATACTCTCTGTAAGAGAAATTTTGACACGGTCTTACTCCAATGCGTAGACAGACTAGAAGCAGACATGCTAATAAAAGACATTCATGAAGGATCCTTTGGCACTCATGCCAACGGACACACAATGGCGAGAAAAATTCAGAGAGCAGGGTACTACTGGTTGACCATGAAATCCGACTGCTACAAGTACATGAGGAGGTGTCACAAGTGTCAGATATACTCCGACAAAATTCATGTACCGCCAACACATCTCAAAGTTCTTTCTTCCCCATGGCCTTTCTCCATATGGGGAATCGACATGATTGGCATGATTGAACCTAAAGCTATAAACAGACATCGGTTCATTCTGGTAGCCATTGATTACTTCACCAAGTGGGTTGAAGCAGCGTCGTACGCTAATGTAACCCGACAAGTGGTGGCCCGCTTTATAAAAAATAATATCATCTGTTGTTATGGTGTTTCGAGCCAAATCATTACTGATAATGGATCTAACTTAAATAATAAGATGATGAAGGAGTTGTGCGCTGAGTTCAAGATCGAACACCATAACTCATCTCCCTACCGACCCAAGATGAACGGAGCGGTAGAAGCGGCTAACAAGAACATCAAGAAGATTGTTCAGAAGATGGTTATAACCTACAAAGACTGGCACGAGATGCTACCCTTTGTTCTTCACGATTATCGCACATCTGTCCACACTTCAACAGGGGCAACCCCTTTCTCTCTAGTATATGGCATGGAAGCAGTGCTTCCCATAGAAGTAGAGATCCCATCAATCTGGGTATTGATGGAAGCTAAGCTTACTGAAGCTGAATGGTGTCAAAGTCAACACGACGAACTGAATCTGATCTAGGAAAAATGAATAACAGCACTATGCCACAGTCAGTTGTATCAGCAAAGAATAAAGAAGGCGTTCGACAAAAGGGTCCGACCTCGCGTCTTCAGGAAAGGAGACCTCGTGCTCAAAAAGATACAATCATTTCTCACTGATTCCCGGGGCAAATGGGCTCCGAATTATGACGGCCCTTATGTGCTCAAGAAAGCTTTCTCAGGCGGTGCCTTGAGACTTGCAACCATGGACGGAGAGGAGTTTTCCTACCCCACAAATGTTGATGTAGTCAAGAAATACTTCACCTAAAAAAAACAAAAAAAAAAACATCTCGGTGGATTGAAAACCCGAAAGGGCGGTCCAGGCAAAAATTAGAGACATGATCAAAAATCATCCCGGTGGATTGGAAATCTCAAAGTACAATCCAGGCAAAAGTTAGGGATAATGGCAAGTAACTACATCTGATTAGTTCAACTCCTCAGCAGTAATGCCATCCATCGGAGGAAAACTCCAGTCAAGGTCATCTTCGACAGAAGCTCAGGATGTCCCGAATTCAAAGTTGGTAGAAGGATAGTGGTCGTTATGTTTCAATGTAGCCCTTTTCCCTGTAAATTACCATTTTCTAAATTTGTATATACTCCATGGAATCACGCGTTTAGTTGATTTCCATTCTATCAATAAAATTTGAGCCCTTGTGCTTTTGTTTGCAATTCTTATTTGTTTTAGCTTTACAGAACGACATTTTAGTATGATTAACGATTCTTGAAGTAAAACGAAAATGAATTTACTTGATAAAATTTTTTTGCTTTTAAAATAAAGATGGCAATTTCTTTTGACTGTTGAACATCGAAAGAACATCGATTGCTTCTCCAGAAGTAATCAAACTTCAAAGTGCAGAATCAAAGTACTCCTTCTAAACCAGTGCGCCTGAATGAAGAATCAACCGTGTCAGATACCATGTTTTATCCGACATCATCGGCAGAGTTCTTATCTCCTAAGACCGGCCAACGTGGTTCCTCACCGGGACCATCTCTCTCCTAAGCAAGGCATAATTGCTATCTTGAACCAGTGATACTTTTCATCCCCTGCAGTGGCCGAGTATCCAGTCGTATTCATCTACTAGTTTATATGTCACGTCAATTTTGTCAGCATAAACATACATACATCATGCATTATTGATTTGCATTCGCATTCATATTGCACCACTATCACTCCAGTCGGTCTTGTCCCCTAGTGATAAAAGTTCTCTCAATCGAGTTTTCAAAATCTTTCCTCGTCAGGAAATGTCGCGTCGGAACTATCTCTCTCCTCCAGTTTATTTTTGGACCAGAGTTGGCTCTTGACCACTTTGATAACTTGAACCTCTGAAAAACCAGAGAACCTTCAACCAATGTTACTCTTCTCCATTGAAGATGATATCTTCGCTTTCCCAAATTAAGGAAAATCCCCATAGGAAGCCTCTTAAGCAGAGATCTGGTACTACAGCAGTTTTTCTCCAAAAAAATCTGCTGATGAAAAGGTCATTGGCACCTCAAAATTGGATCACATCATATGACGTTTCTCTGAGAAGATCTCGAGAAAAGTATGATGTAAATACACAAGCAGAAGCAGTCTCTCAAGAGACTCGTTTTCCCCAGTAGAAACAAATGGCGTCTCCACCAGAGAAGTTTGTACACCTCTACAATTCAGACATATGGGTTCCCCAGCAAGTCTGACATCAAATTTTTTTCCATCAAATGGCATCTCCACATGAAAATTCGGCGAGAAGTTTGAGAAAAACCGCTACGAATAGCGTCCATTATTGATAAAGTTTATTGACAAAAGAAACTGAGACCAGTTCCTTGGTAGGAAACCAGGATCGATGGGAAGTGTATTTCAGAAACTGAGACCAGTTCCTTGGTAGGAAACCAGGATCGAGGGGAAGTTTATTTCAGAAACTGAGACCAGTTCCTTGGTAGGAAACCAGGATCGAGGGGAAGTTTATTTCAGAAACTGAGACCAGTTCCTTGGTAGGAAACCAGGATCGATGGGAAGTTTATTTCAGCAACTTAGACCAGTTCCTTGGCAAGAAACCAGAATCGAGGGGAAGTTTACCTTTTCTAAGCATCATTGCTTAGCGAAAGAAGAAGGATGCGTGAACTACCATTCTTAACCACCATCAAAATTTTGGGTATTCCGATATTTAATCCCCTTGCACCCTGAATGCCCGAATACTTTCGTCATTCACACCTTCGGGTTCAAGAAGATTAAATAGGGGCATCTGTCATACCCCAAATTTTGACCACTAATATTTCCCATCATTGTGCAAATCATCATCACAATATGGATGAACCATTAGTCTCCCCAAAGATGGGTGAGCATCCACTACAATCAGACTTAGGGTTTCAAGCCCTCTCAGAGCTCTTAGACAAAGGATCAATCAAGAAATGACATGATCTTCAACTTGTATAGCCTCTCAAACATTTATAAAGGATCAAGAGGACTCCCACTTCAAGGATTAAGCACAAGGCTGCTCCCTTCTAGGTGGATCAAGCCTTAAGATCGCCAGTGTCACCAAATTAGGGTTTGGTCGACCAGGGCCTCCAGATGGAAATTTTCCTCTGGGCATGAGCCAATGCTTCAAGGCATAACCTATGATGCTCCAAGGGACATCATAAACCCAATCATCAAGTCAATTTAGCCTCAGGGGATTCATACAGTAAAAATCAGGAATTAGGGTTTCTTGACCTAATTCACCCCTAAGTTAACATTTGGGACAAATCATGAGCCAAGACCTCAAGAGAAGATTTGAGGGTCTCTAATGCACCAAATTGATCCATTTGCAACAATGGATTAATCCAAGAAGCTTGAGTAACAAGTCTCAATTTCATCAGAGCCACAATTAGGGTTTCGCGAGAAAAGTCAACTGTATCTTTGACTTTTGACCAGGACATGCTCCCAAGCCCTAGGACATTGATCAATATACCCTATAACACCCATGGAACATGTCCATCAAGTTTAATTTAGGTCAAGGACATGATTTCCTAAAGGATTGCACAGTTTGGAATTCATCTGATAAAAAGTCAACTGTGCACAAAAGTCAACTTTGACTTTTTGAGATTTTTCATAAAAATGGTTCTTTAACCCTAAAATGATGTTAATGTATGATTGGAGTCATCATTCATCAAGAAAAATCAAGAAAAGTGGGATAACTTGTAAAAGGGGTAACCATAAAAACTTAGAAAATTTTCTAAGTTATGAAATAAAGTGGCAAGGGTACCAACTTTGGAGGATCATAACTCCTAAACTACAAAGCCATTTTTCCCCATCCAAAGCTTGATTTGTAGATCTCATCACCCTCTACAAAAGCTTAAAACTGACCTCCCTCCAAATTCCTCATGGATTTTGAGTTATGGAATGATCAAAATCACAAAAAGTGAAAATGTCACTTTTTTCCAACACTTAGTGAAATTTTCACAAAGTCAGAATCTGCCTTCACTTTTTTCCAAATGTAGGGGAATTTTTCACTTGGATCCAAAAGGTATCAAAACCAAATATGATCAAACAGTTGTTGTATCATATGAGGGCTTTCCAAAATGACCAAGAACGTCACCAAATTCCACTTAAGCCATGAGATATGACAAGGGCAATATGCCTTGCTGAAAACTGCCAAGGCTAGGCAGAATTTTGCATTTTTGCTCGATTTGGCAAAATCAGATAATTCCAAGCCTTGTCATCATCTTGGACACATCTGAGGATCAAATCTAAAGGGGACAAACACTGAGCCAAGCCTCCAAAGTCCTTGGAACAAGAAGTAGCATGCCAAACCTAGAATTGCCTAAAAGAGGGACAAGACTCCAATTTTGGATTGGAGCATTTAATGCATACACCAAGGTGGCATGGACTGAGCCATTTCCTACTGAATTCAGTCAAGACTTATCCAAGACCAAGGGAACCACATCCCTGTGCCCTAACCTCTAGTCAATGGCTAGAGGAGACTTGGATTCCAAAGTGCAACCATTGGCCAAACCTCTGGTGCAGTTGCCATTCACTATTGATCCCAAAACAAACTTGATCTACTATAAATAGAGTTCATTTGTGATCAGTTTGAGTACAACAAAGCCATCAAACAGATGCTTTCCTCAAAATCTCTTCTTTCACTCTAATTTTGCCTTCTAAGGCAAGTCACTATCGGGTTTTGAGTTTGAGAGCTTTTCCAATCAAACCAATCACACACACACCTCATAAACATCATATAGAAGTGATTCAAACACTTAAACAACATCTGGAACACTGATTTCACAAAATCACCAGCCAGTTGCTCAAGTTCTTGACAGATTTGTAGTTGGGTACCATCTCAAGTTCCAGATCATTTCAATCCATTCCAAGCATCCAGACACACTCCATGGCACCTAGGGAAGCTATCCAGATCATTGGAACCTAGCTGTAACACCTCTAACATAAAACACGATCACCAGCTGCAAGAGGTCAAAATATGATTTTTGAAACATTAATCCAAGATCACGATTTGTTTTCCACATGTTAAACAATTTTGGTCATTTTAATTGAATTTTTTATTCAATTAAAATACATTTTGAAAACAAATTAGGGTTTTTGATTAATTCAACCCTCACAAATCATTTTCAAACACTCATGGGCCTCTAATAGAGTGTAAGACCCAATCCTTTGTAAATACAAAACTTTTTGGGCCTCACTTATTGTATAAGTCCCGTTGTATTTCAAAAAGTTCGACGCGATTATCGTCCATTGAAAAATAAACCTTGGGCCTTTCCTCGAGCTATAAGACCCATTCAAACACTCATGGGCCTCTATTAGATTGTAAGACCCAACCCTTTTTGAAAACCAAACATTTTTGGGCCTCACTTATTGTATAAGACCCACGGCATTTTCAAAAATCTCGGCGCGATCGCCATTTCAAACAAAAACAATTTTGGGCCTCTCCTTGAGCTGTAAGCCCCACCACTTGTACAAAAATAAATCTTTGGGCCTCTAATAGAGTGTAAGACCCAATCCCCTTTTAACCAAAACAATTTTTGGGCCTCAGACCTTGTATAAGTCCCTCTGTGTTAAAAGAAAACCTCAGCGCGATCGCCAATTCAAAAACCAATCATCTGGGCCTACCCTCGTGTTATAAGCCCCATTCCTTTTTTAAAAATAAAATTTCTTGGGCCTCTTGAGAGAGTGTAAGACCCATCCCTTTGTACAGAAAAACCTTTCTTGGGCCTCAGTCACTTGTATAAGTCCCTGTACAAATTCAAAACCACAGTGCAATCACTGATAAAACTCTGGGCCTCTTCTTGAGCTGTAAGCCCCAAAATTTATTTCAAAGCACTCTCTCCTTTGATTTTGAAATATATTGTTGTTTTCAATTTCTCTTTGTTGAACAACTAACAATACAGCATGGAAGCTCTACAACCGAGTAAGTGTTTATACGCTTTCATTTACCGCTTTCATATGTATATAACTGTACTGTGGGGCTGTTTCACTGTATATCTTCTTTCATAAAACTCATATCGACTGTGTAATAATAGTATAGATATTTAGAGTTTCCCCGGCAACTACGTCTAGCACTAAGCCCTGTTGATCACTCCTGAATAGACTAAACTAGATCCCCATAGGATTACCAGATACAGTCTTCCCTCCTCTTGGGGTTAAACAATATTGAGATGTGAAAGGCAGATTCTTTTTTAACCCTTTCTCAGACTGTCACCCGTAGACATTGTCAAAGATACTCTAACTCCCCAGAGATGATCTTTTCTCCGTGAATGGCATCTCTTGAGTTTCTTCCAAATTCTCGAACTTTCCTGGCTTGATCCATTCTCGGTGAATGGCATGTCTTGAACTTCTCGGGGTTTGGGGACCCACAGGCTTCCTAAAAGCATCCCCGCCTCCTCTTGGGCGTTGTACAAGGACCCGTCATTTTCTTAGAAGTTTTCACAGCCTCCTCTTAGGCTTCGTATAAGGATTCTTCCTTCGGGGAGAAAGCCTCCTCTTGGGCTTCGTACAAATTGTCCCCCGGCTTCTTAAAAGTTTCCAGCCTCCTCTTGGGCTTCGTACAAATTGTCCCGACGACCTCCTAGAGGTATAGGAACAGACAGTAGTCATCTTAATAGAACAGTCTTTCAACGAGTCTAAGACCCTTGAGTCTCAAAGACATTCTCAAGCCCCTTTCAAAGATAGGGAAAACACCCGCAGACTCAGACAGTCTCAATACCCTTTGGATTTCCCATTTCCTTAAAGAACATGAAATGACCCTGATCCTCCGATCAGTGCCAAAAGCACAACCTTACCTTTAATCTTCATAAGAACTGATTTTCTCTTTTAACCAACATACTGGACCAGTCATTCAGCTGAAACAGTTACCATGGCCTCCTCTTGGGCTTTGTACAATGATTCTCCCCAGTGGAGCTAACCTTTTAGTCTCCATCTCAGGCTTTGTACAAGATACAAAACACTCTCTTGTTGAGTATAAAAGACTCTCTTGTTGAGTCAAACCTTTTAGCCTCCATCTCGGACTTTGTACGAGATACAAAACACTCTCTTGGTGAGTATAAAAGACTCTCTTGTTGAGTCTAACCTTTAGCCTCCGTCTTGGGCTTCATACAAGACACATATAAAAGATTCTCCTGTTGAGTCAACCTTTTTTACCTCTATCTCGGGCTTCGTACGAGACACATAAAAACACCCTCTTGTTGGGCCACTAGCCTCCTCTTAGGCTTTGTATAAGGAAATCCCGGTTGAGTCAATCAACCTTTTAGTATCAAGGATGTGCCTCGTTCACAGTATACAAACATCAACAACTCCTTTTCCCCCATCTAATTGTTGTAAGCGGCAAGCCTCTGGATTATTTACATCCACGCCACTGTCCCTCTTTTAGCATGATAAATTCCTAAAGAAAGATAGCATTGCTCTACACTGAGTTAAAGTCTTCTCCTCTAGGTTGAAAAGCCCCTATAAAGGAAATTATGGCATTTCCGGATTCACATATCCCCGTTAAAGTAATTCTCCTTTATAAAACAGTTGTGACAAACATACCCCTCTTTAGAGATGATAAATTCTCTCTAAAGTCAACACCCTTTTAGCTTCACATCTTGGGCTTTGAACAAGATACAAATAGACTCTTTAGCTTCATATCTTGGGCTTTAAACAAGATACAAACCACCTTTAGCTTCATGTCTTGGGCTTCGAACAAGACACCAAAACACCATTTCCTCCCATAGAATAGGGGGAACTACGATCGCTCTGATTTCCCTGTTTCGGTAAACGGGAATACGTAGGCATAAGATTGCAAGAAAAATCTTAGCGAGCACACTAATCCAAAACCCAAATCCTGTACGTCCATACATCAATCGAAAAGCATCAGTCTTAAACCCCCACCAATCACCCAGGCACTTCTTTTTTTCACAAAATTACCTAAGAGAGACCCACAATCTTTGTAGCATCTGTAAACCAATAGTCATCTGTTCAAACTCAGTTTGCAAGCAGGGTTAATTGGAGACATCTATTTCCCTTCCTTCATCAGCTTCAATAGGATAAAAAATGAATCGAGCTGTAGTACCCCAAAAGCGATAGTGCTTCACAACCACGCAAAAATTCCCGCTACAGAAACCTTTAAGGAGTACGCTTAGAGATGGCGTGAAATTGCCGCTCAGATTTGTCCACCTCTTGAGGAAAAAGAGATGACAAAGATCTTCTTGAAAACCTTAAGCTCATTTTACTATGACATAATGGTTGCCAGTGCTCCCAGTGACTTCACCGAAATGGTAGGCATGGGAGTTCGTCTTGAGGAAGCGGTCCGGGAAGGACGTTTAGTTAAAGACGCTGGATCATCGAGTAGTACAAAACGATACTGTCGTGCTCTCCCTAAGAAAAAAGAGCAGGATATTGGGAATATCTCTCTCGGAAAGCAAAGGCGACGTTACCAACCAGTAGCAGCTGTAACTCCTGCTATCAACCCTGCGCCTGTTCCTACGTATCAACCTCAGGTTGCTCAAAGCCAACCGATTCAACATAAAATTCTGGTATCAGATATGTGATGTCAAGTGCGATGTCACAACATCAATATCTGTTGTATGAACAAGACAATAAAAGTACTGAAAAACACACAAGAGTTGTTCACCCAGTTTGGTCTAACAACCAACATCTAGGGGCATACCAAGCCAGGAAGGAAGTCCACTATTAGCAGTATCAAATTACAGACTCAACAAACCAGTTGACATCTACCTAATTTAATCACTACCCAATGACCCTTCTATCTAAGTCCTCCCTAGATAAGAGACTCCATCTCACTTCCAATCATTGCAATGATGTCTAGCAGTCAACATCTCAGTCACTGTATCAACAGCTTGATTTCCATACGCTTTCCACACACATAGGAGACACACTCCTATAACAATACCTAGACATGACCCTCATGACTAAGAACAATACTTAAAGTTGCTTCAAAGCTTCCTCCAAGAACAATATATCTCTTACCTACAGGCTTAGAGACAAACACGATGACCATCCCACAAACCGGTTGGTTCATCAACCAACACAACCCTTATAATCTACATCTTGGACCCCTCCCTATTCTAGATTACAAGCATTCTATTTATAACTTTTTCCCAACTAGATTTGGGCCTTCAAATCACAACAAATCTTCTGCTCCACATCTGCAAAAGATTTTGCTACTAATTAGATCTTTCAATTAAATCTTCATAATTAACTCTGATTATTCTCCATATCTTTTTGCATTAAATTAGCAACAAACTAATCTTCTTCATAAATGATTGCAACAGAATATATCTAGCCCAAGATATTCGCCTGCAATCTCTGATTCTTTTCAGTAGAATATCTCATTAACACCAGAAACACGCGCAGCCCTAAAAACATCACAACCTGATGTTTTAATGTTCTGGTATAGTGATGTCAAGACATCGCATGTGACACCACTCTTCAGCACTTTAACTCTTCAACACCTTAACAACTTTCACAAAACCATAATGTTAACCAATCATAACAATAATGTTAGAAGCTCATGTTGAGACATCAACCATGACATTAACATTGTTTTACCAAAATTCCAGCCAATCACAAGAACTAACAATCTCCCCCTTTGGCTAATTTTGGCTAAAACAAATAGACATTACAACTCAGATTACAGCAGCAATTACAACCTTATACTACTGTTAGTAGTCATCAGCAACTACTGAAGTCTACAGTAACCAACAGTATCTACTGTGTACATCATGTTTGATATCATGTTAGGACATCATGTTTGACATAACATCACCACAGCACAGCAACTTCAGGCAGCACATTAGGACCTAAGAAGTAGAAAGTCCTGAAGTCATTTGGTGCACATGAGGAAGAAGATATCTGACACTCCCCCTTAATACCACACATTTCTTTTTCCTTCCAGGACAGACTCTGAACAAATGTAGAAGACTCCTCCAGAAAAGATACGTCTGTCTATTCATAAAAGACCAATGGTGGCATAAGAGACGTCTGCACACATTATTTGATCAGACACCCCTAGTCAACCTGCGGCATAAGATGAAACTTGAGAAGTGTCATTCTGCCAACCCAGGTAACTCAGAACACAAGTCACAACTGTGTTCATAACTCAGGACACAAGTCACAAAGACTCAACACCAACTTAAGGATAGGACATCCTCTTCCACATCTGGAACTGCAGACTCCAGACATAGCATTTGCGCAAACCATTTGGCAAAACTAAAACTCTTTCCTTTCTCCCCCTTTTTAGCCACAAATTGGCAAAGAAATACCTCACAGAACCAGACCCAAGTAGTGCTCACCCAAAAATGAACAAACGCCATAAGACTTATGAAACAAGAACACTGACTAGCTGAAGGAGCAAAGAATAACCTCTATAAATAGCTGACCAGTTACTTCGGAATTAACGAGTCTTGAATAGTCAAAGTTCTTGGTCATAGATACGATATTTTAGGAACTAAAAACTCCATCCAAATTCAATATCTACCACCCAAAACAGTCTTGACCACCTTTGTAACACCCCATTTCTACCCGGTAATTTATATTAAAATCAGAGTTCTAAAATTTTCGACATAAAACGGGATATCACATTTTCAACTTTTAAAATCAACCATATAATAGTTATTCATGAAAGATACATAACGCTTCAGGGAAACATAAAACAACAAAAGGTCTTCAACTTTATTCAACTTAAACAAACACAACGCAGCGGATTCATTAACAACTTAGTAGCATTTCCATTCAACATAAAATAACTTCAAATTAAACAACAAAGTATTTTTCAGCAATTTCATTAAAAATTCAGCATGTAGACTAATAAATAAAAGACATGCGTCATCCCCCCGAGTGCTACGTATCAGAGCGACAACCACCGACTCGAACTAAGGTAACCGGCTACTCCTCTTGATTACCTGCACGTTGCCAACATAGGGACAACATTCAAACAGAAGGGGTGAGTTACCGAAAATTATAAACGGAGTATGATAAATAATACATAGGCAAGAATCATACAAATAATCACCACTTCACATCAACAACCAACCAATAAACTCAACAACAACAAATAAAAATCAGCAACAACTTAAGAAAATGCAACTTTAATGCGACTCGACAATGTTATGCATGTGGCACCATCGGAGTAAAACTCTCAACTTAATATATGCCAGTTTATCGAGGCATCAAGGCATAAGCCTTCAACTTTCAACTTTCAACATATGCCAATCCAGGCCAACGTGGTGTGAGCAACGCTCCGACATAAAATGCAATGTATGTTTTATGACATGCACAACTCATCAACATAACAACCCAACAACATCCACAACATAATCAACTTAAACAACATAGCAACTTTTACGACATAAACAACGTAATCAACATTGGCTATTACGCCTTCAACTTAAAATTCGTCCGTGTACCGGAACGAAACAACCAAATCAGCTGTACCTGCGAATCCACTTTTTCGACATTATTTCAACAAAACAATTCAACAAAAGTCACCTACTAAATTACCCGACTTACCCCGACAATTTTCGTTAAATTCCGGACGACTAAGTCTTTCGCCTAAACCAGCTAAACCGACTAAAACTGTACTATTTCACCTTTTTTAATTGCTACTGATTAATTTATTAATTCAGTTAAACCACTGCTGCAACATATTACTACAATTCCAATTTTCTGTCAAAATTCTGCTTACTGCTATTGTTCTACTTCTATCAAGAATTACTAGACTGCTACTAAAATAACTCTGTCATTATTACTATTCTACTATTACTTATTTTTTTGCCACTTTCAATTTACCAACACTGCTATGGGAACCTCTACTGAATACATATATATAGACATGTATATACTCTGCTACTAAATTAATTGAATTATCACTCTGCTAAACTTTTTGAACGACTATGTTATATATGCTACTGCCAATCTATATGCTACTGCCATCAAATATATTAATTAAATAGAACTAATTTATACCAAATATGCCATCTAATATGCTACTACCATCAAATATATTAATTAAAACTATTGCCTAACCATGATGATACAGTAAAACGAAACAAAACCCAATGCCTTAAATTCATGTAAAACAAAATGGCTCATTTCCTTTGACTTATGGGTGCCCTGTGCCACCCTTATTGACCATAAGTGCTTTTTGAGGTACCATACAACATATCCCTTCATCTATGAAACAACCTATTAAATTAATTAATCCACATACTACTATTCGCAACACTGTTTCAATTATATATACATTTTTTTTTCGCTACATTGAAATGGAAACAGGGGAGTTTTTCCCAGATTTTCAACATCAGTAAATACCCCAAATATCAAATGGGTCTCTAACCTATCATCAAAAATCAATTTCTAAATACCCAAAATTTAGTAATTCCAGAAAAATATTCCCAAACACATAATACCAGAATAAATTTCACAATAAAATCAACACAAAATCAACACCACAATAGAGAAATTATATAACCCAATCCCACGTATTAATTCATCCTAACCCGGTTATAATAATCGAACCCACCCTTACCTTGGATTGAAGGCAGCTCGACAATCGATCGGATTCCGGGAGTTTGGCACCGGTAGCGGTTTCTCTCTTGTTCTCAACTTCTTCTTCTCTCACGTTCTCAACTTTTCCTCTAACTGGTTCCCCCAACTTCACTATTCTTTCTATTTCCCTTGTTTTATTTGTTTTATTAAAATAATAATATTCAATTATAATATCTAATGGGCCTAAAACATACACCCCTTAATTTACTAATTCCGACACGAAACCCAGCCCACTTAATTTGAATACTCTCCTACGACTATAATATTACTACTAATATTATTCCGCGACTATAATATTATTTCTAATATTATTTCTACGACTTACCAACTTAAAAATTCCGACTTAACGACTTAATTCACCGCAACACCAAAATCAACCGAATAATTCACAACAATTAACTAAATATTCAATTAAATAAATAATTAAATATTTGGGCGTTACAACTCTCCCCCACTTAGAATATTTTCGTCCTCGAAAATTTACCTGATTCAAACAGCTCGGGATAGGAGTCTCGCATCTTGCTCTCCAATTCCCACGTCATGCTTTCTCCAGTAGCTCCCAGCCAGACAACTTTTACCAACGTGAGCTCTTTTCCTCGCAAAGTCTTCATTTCACGATCCGCGATTCGCACAGGCTTCGTCTCCACCGTGAGATTATCCCGTACTTGCACATCGTCCATATTAACCACATGAGACGGATCTGAAATGTATTTCCGAAGTTGCGACACATGAAAGACATCATGCAGATTCGAAATATTTGGCGGTAATGCCACTCGATAAGCAACTTTTCCAACTCTGTCCAAAATCTGATATGGACCGATAAAATGAGGAGTGAGCTTCTAAGACTTCAAAGCTCGTCCGACACCAGTCACAGGCGTGACTCTAAAAAATACATGGTCACCAGCTTGAAATTCTAAATCCTTCCTTCGCTTATCATGATAACTCTTCTGTCTACTTTGGGAAGCTTTCATCTTTTCTCGGATCAACTTCACTTTCTCGGTAGTCTCTCAAACTAATTCCGGTCCAAGTACTACACTTTCACCAGATTCATGCCAACACAACGGAGTTCTACACCTCCGACCATACAGCGCTTCAAAAGGTGCCATTCCGATACTAGAATGGTGACTATTATTATAAGTGAACTCGATCAATGGAAGATAAGTATCCCACGAACCTCCCTGCTCAAGAACACAAGCTCTCAACAGATCCTCCAACGACTGAATAGTTCTCTCAGTTTGACCATCTGTTTGAGGATGATATGCCGAACTCAAACTCAGCTTAGAACCTAACGCGTCTTGTAGGCTCTTCCAAAACTCCAACGTAAACCTCGGATCTCTATCCGACAGGATACATAAAGGAACACCATGCAACTTCACAATCACTCGGATATAAATCTCAGCCAACTTCGCAATTGGATATGTGATGTTAATAGGTATAAAATGAGCCGACTTCGTAAGCCTATCAACAATCACCCAAATTGAATCATGTCCTCTTGAAGTCATAGGCAGCCCTGTCACAAAGTCCATAGAAATGCTATCCCATTTCCATTCTGGAATCTCTAACGGTTGCATCAACCCAGCAGGCTTCTGATGCTCAACTTTCGACTTCTGACAAGTCAAACATGCATACACAAATCGTGCCACATCTTCTTTCATTTCGGACCACCAAAATATCTTCTTCAAGTCTTGATACATTTTAGTAGCTCCCGGATGAATACTCAGATTACTTCTATGACCCTCTTCAAGAATCTTCTTTTTCATATCTGCATCATCTGGTATACAAATTTGATCATGCAGTCTCAACACACCTCGTGCGTCAATCTTAAAATCACTCTTATCCGATTGACCACAACTATTCATGATGTCCACTAGTTTCACATCCTGCTTCTGAGCCTCTCGAATACTGTCCAGAAAATCATTGTTAATCTTTAACATACCCAGCATAACACTCTGCGGTGTTACTTAGTAAACCAAACTCATATCTCGAAACTGCTATATTAATTCCAATTCCTTAATCATCATTGCTGACATATGCAAGGTCTTTCGGCTTAAAGCATCAGCCACAACATTAGCTTTGCCCGGATGATAATTCAAACCGAAATCATAATCTTTTAGCAATTCTAACCACCTTCGTTGTCTCATATTCAGCTCCTTCTGATCAAACAAATACTTTAAGCTCTTATGATCACTATAAACTTCAAACCTAGAGCCATAGAGATAATGCCTCCAAATCTTCAGCACAAAAACCACCGCAGCAAGTTCCAAATCATGCGTAGGATAATTCCTTTCATGAGTTCTCAACTGTCGAGACGCATAAGCAATTACTTTATTATTCTGCATAAGCACACCTCCTAAACCCATCAACAAAGCATCACAATAAACCACAAACGGTTCTCCTGGATTCGGTAATGTCAAAACCGGAGCCGACGTCAACCTCTTCTTCAATTCTGTAAAACTTTCTTCGCACTGAACATCCCACACAAAAGCTTTACTTTTACAAGTCAATCTAGTTAACGGAAGTGCCAACTTAGAAAACCCTTCAATAAACCTTCTATAATAACCAGCTAGTCCCAGAAAACTTCTAATCTCAGTAGCCGACCTTGGAGTTTCCCATTGCAACACAGCATCTACCTTAGAAGGATCCACGACAATACCACTACCTGAAATCACATGACCAAGGAAACTGACTTCTTTCAACCAGAACTCGCACTTGGACAGCTTCGCATACAACTGCTTGTCTTTCAAAACTTCCAACACTGTTCTCAAATGTTTCTTATGCTCTTCTTCTGACTTAGAATAAATCAGAATATCATCAATGAATACAACCACAAAACGATCCAGATAAGTATGAAAAATGTGGTTCATGTATTCCATGAATACTCCCGGCGCATTAGTAACACCGAAAGGCATCACTGAATACTCATAATGTCCATACCGCGTTCTGAACGCTGTCTTCTGAATATCCTCATCTTTCACTTTAATCTGATGATAGCCCGATCTCAAATCAATCTTGCTAAACACACGAGCACCCACTAACTGATCCATCAAATCATCTATTCTTGGAAGTGGATACTTGTTCTTGATTGTTACTTTATTCAGCTGTCTATAATCAACACAAAGTCTCATACTCCCATCTTTCTTCTTTACTAACAACATTGGAGCTCCCCACGGCGATACACTTGGTCTTATAAACTTCTTCTCAAGTAACTCTTCTAACTGCTTCTTTAATTCAGATAACTCGGATGCCGACATTCTGTATGGTGCCATCGAAACAGGTCTAGTACCAGGTACAAGATCAATTGCAAATTCAACCTCTCTCTCTGGCGGCACATCAGGAATTTCATCAGGGAAAACTTCAGGAAATTCATTCACCACTTGCAATTCTTCAATCTTAGCTTTACTCTCAATAGACAACGTTGCCATCAATGAAAACATCTGAGCTTCTTCTTTTGTCAATTGCTGTAACTCTCTGAAAGACAACAACCCAACTCCTTCCTCTTCAGGAGTAGATAACCTCACCGACTTACGATAACAATTTATATGAACATAGTTATACTCTAACCAGTTCATACCTAGGATTACATTCATTCCGGTCAGCGGCAAACAAACCAAATCAACATAAAAGTCTTTATCGAAGATCGATAAAGGACACCTTAAACACACAAGAGAAGTAGTCACCGATCCCTTAGCCGGAGTCTCGACGACCATTTCTCCATTCAAAGCAGATAACTTAAGACCCAATATTTGAACACAATTAGCAGAAACAAAACAATGTGTAGCACCAGTATCAATAATAGTAATTAAAGGAGTACTATTAATGAAACATGTACCTCTGATAAGTCTGTCCTCATTAGCTGTCTGAGTTCCTGCTAACGCGAACACTTTTCCGGTCTGAGCTTTCTTTGGCTTTGGACATGATTACCAATATGTCCCTCTTCACCACAATTAAAACAGATCATCTCCTTGTGCTTGCAATCAGATATTGCATGTCCGATCTTACCACATCGGAAACACCTCTTCGCCTCAGCAGTACACACAGTACTCTTATGACCAGATTTTCCACATTTGAAACAAGTTATGCCAGCAGGAGCATCTCCCCTACTAGTCTTCTTGCCCTCATTCGCTCTCTATTTACCTTTTCCAGCTGGAGCATCATAAGGCTTACCACGATTCTGTTGTTGCTTACCTCTTCTATCACTAACAATCTTGTAGTGAGCATTATTGTCTTCTTCATAAATTCTGCAACTATCGACCAAATCAGAAAAGACACGAATCTTCTGATACCCAATAGCTTTCTTGATTTCAGAGCGCAACCCGCTCTCAAATTTGATGCATTTAGAGAACTCAGCATCATCACCGGTATAGTACGGATAAAACCTAGCCAGCTCAACAAACTTCGTAGCATAATCAGTAACCGACATAGTTCCTTGCTTCAGCTCAAGAAACTCAATCTGCTTCTTACCACGGACATCCTCTGGATAATACTTCCTCAGAAACTCCCTTCGGAACACATCCCAAGTGATAACTTCACCTGTAGTCTCCAACCTCTGACGAGTCTCTAGCCACCAGTCATCAGCTTCGACTGCTAGCATATGAGTCCCATAACGAACCTTCTGCGCTGGAGTGCAGTCCATCACATGGAAGATCCTCTCAATCTCTTTCAACCAATCCAATGCTCCATCAGGATCATACCTGCCCTTGAAGATAAGCGGATTCTCCCTCTGAAAAGTCGCCAGACTACGAGATCCATCATTCTCGCCAGCATTCGGTAAGTTCTGCACAGCCTGAGCCATTGCTTGCATTGCAGTAGCCATTGCAGCATCGTTCCTTCCAGCCATCTCAACTTATCACTACAACACAAACAAAAGTTAAAACCAAATAACAATACTCGATTGTTAGACAACTACGACTAGACAACTTGGCCGGACGGACCGACCTGCTCTGATACCACTAATGTAACACCCCATTTCTACCCGGTAATTTATATTAAAATCAGAGTTATAAAATTTTTGACTTAAAACGGGATATCACATTTTCAACTTTTAAAATCAACCACATAATAGTTATTCATGAAAGATACATAACGCTTCAGGGAAACATAAAACAACAAAAGGTCTTCAACTTTATTCAACTTAAACAAACACAACGCAGCGGATTCATTAACAACTTAGTAGCATTTCCATTCAACATAAAATAACTTCAAATTAAACAACAAAGTATTTTTCAGCAATTTCATTAAAAATTCAGCATGTAGACTAATAAATAAAAGACATGCGTCATCCCCCCGAGTGCTACGTATCAGAGTGACAACCACCGACTCGAACTAAGGTAACCGGCTACTCCTCTTGATTACCTGCACGTTGCCAACATAGGGACAACATTCAAACAGAAGGGGTGAGTTACCGAAAATTATAAACGGAGTATGATAAATAATACATAGGCAAGAATCATACAAATAATCACCACTTCACATCAACAACCAACCAATAAACTCAACAACAACAAATAAAAATCAGCAACAACTTAAGAAAATGCAACTTTAATGCGACTCGACAATGTTATGCATGTGGTACCATCGGAGTAAAACTCCCAACTTAATATATGCCAGTTTATCGAGGCATCAAGGCATAAGCCTTCAACTTTCAACTTTCAACATATGCCAATCCAGGCCAACGTGGTGTGAGCAACGCTCCGACATAAAATGCAATGTATGTTTTATGACATGCACAACTCATCAACATAACAACCCAACAACATCCACAACATAATCAACTTAAACAACATAGCAACTTTTACGACATAAACAACGTAATCAACATTGGCTATTACGCCTTCAACTTAAAATTCATTCGTGTACCGGAACGAAACAACCAAATCAGCTGTACCTGCGAATCCACTTTTTTGACATTATTTCAACAAAAGTCACCTACTAAATTACCCGACTTACCCCGACAATTTTCGTTAAATTCCGGACGACTAAGTCTTTCGCCTAAACCGACTAAAACTGTACTGTTTCACCTTTATTAATTGCTACTGATTAATTTATTAATTCAGTTAAACCACTGCTGCAACATATTACTACAATTCCAATTTTCTGTCAAAATTCTGCTTACTGCTATTGTTCTACTTCTGTCAAGAATTACTAGACTGCTACTAAAATAACTCTGTCATTATTACTATTCTACTATTACTGATTTTTTTGCCACTTTCAATTTACCAACACTGCTATGGGAACCTCTACTGAATACATATATATAGATATGTATATACTCTGCTACTAAATTAATTGAATTATCACTCTGCTAAACTTTTTGAACAACTCTGTTATATATGCTACTGCCAATCTATATGCTACTGCCATCAAATATATTAATTAAATAGAACTAATTTATACCAAATATGTCATCGAATATGTTACTACCATCAAATATATTAATTAAAACTATTGCCTAACCATGATGATACAGTAAAACGAAACAAAACCCAATGCCTTAAATTCATGTAAAACAAAATGGCTAATTTCCTTTGACTTATGGGTGCCCTGCGCCACCCTTATTGACTATAAGTGCTTTTTGAGGTACCATACAACATATCCCTTCATCTATGAAACAACCTATTAAATTAATTAATCCACATACTACTATTCGCAGCACTGTTTCAATTATATATACATTTTTTTTCGCTACATTGAAATGGAAACAGGGGAGTATTTCCTAGATTTTCAACATCAGTAAATACCCCAAATATCAAATGGGTCTCTAACCTATCATCAAAAATCAATTTCTAAATACCCAAAATTTAGTAATTCCAGAAAAATATTCCCAAACACATAATACCAGAATAAATTCCACAATAAAATCAACAGAAAATCAACACCACAGTAGAGAAATTATATAACCCAATCCCACGTATTAATTCATCCTAACCCGGTTATAATAATCGAACCCACCCTTACCTTGGATTGAAGGCAGCTCGACAATCGATCGGATTCCGGGAGTTTGGCACCGGTAGCGGTTTCTCTCTTGTTCTCAACTTCTTCTTCTCTCACGTTCTCAACTTTTCCTCTAACTGGTTCCCCCAACTTCATTATTCTTTCTATTTCCCTTGTTTTATTTGTTTTATTAAAATAATAATATTCAATTATAATATCTAATGGGCCTAAAACATACACCCCTTAATTTACTAATTCCGACACGAAACCCAGCCCACTTAATTCGAATACTCTCCTACGACTATAATATTACTACTAATATTATTCCGCGACTATAATATTATTTCTAATATTATTTCTACAACTTACCAACTTAAAAATTCCGACTTAACGACTTAATTCACCGCAACACCAAAATCAACCGAATAATTCACAACAATTAACTAAATATTCAATTAAATAAATAATTAAATATTTGGGTGTTACAACCTTTATTGCTTCTAACCTGATTCTTACCATAAATTGTGCCAAAACAGTTTCATGCATAGTCGAAGACACGTGTTTCACCTTATCCTTACACCACCGTCCAGAATAAATCCTTGTTTGGCTCAAGAAAAACATGTCTTGTACCATGTTCTGACATCTTACCACACAATGTCTGCTTGCTCACAACATTATCAACCCAAGACATCCACAGAAGATTATACATTCCAAAATAATAGAATTGTCTTCAGACTTCTCCTCAGAAGTATGTGCACACATGATTCAAATACTTAGCTTCACATGGCTAGGACCATCCAATGCCAACCAATAGCCTAATGTCATAACATATTATCTGACATTATATCCTCATAAGATTCAACCAATCTTCACAATATATGTACCTTTGCTGCAGAATCTATAGACAAGTACTCCCCCTGTCATGGTTAACCAATGCTCTAGATGGAGATTAACATTTGAGCACCAGATCTTCACACACTTTACTCTCATTCCTAGAGAACACATCCAAGTATACAACCTCCACGAATTCTCAGCTTACTTAAAAGCTCACAAAAAACCTTCTGATCAGATCACAATTCCTCTGCCATTACATTCACTAGTAGTTGTTGATACTAGTGAAGTCTTTCAAATTAGTAGTCATGCTTTGCCAGAAAATACTACTAAATACAAGCTCGGAATCTCCACATTCTAATCCACACAGTTAGAAACACCTCTTCTGACAATAATGCTTGAGCATTCATCTCCACATGAAGTTACAATTAGGCTATTCGTGAGGAACAAAAAAAACACCATCCTCCTTCAAACACACTATTAGATAAGGATCAAAGTCACATAGATCCCCCATCTCTCCAAAGGTAGTCATTCCCTATCAGACCCTTCATCTTCAGACTTCCAATCAATCAAAACCTGATCTACTTCAGTCTTCTCTACAATCTCCATCCAAGGCAGACCTTCTACTTCATCATTCTCCCGTATGACTATGTAGACGTTCCTTAGGCATAATGTAGGCACCACGCTTCTGAACCAGAGCATAATCCTCCTTCACCAAGGATATCCTACCAGATAATGTCCCAACACAAGTTAGAACATCTGCCACACACCAAGACATCATCACCATGATTCTTGATATGCTCCACCAACTGGACTTACTATAGCATAGTAATCCAAAGAACTAGAGAATAAAACTCTCATCCACCTTCAAGAAGAATAATCTCCTTGAGTCTTCAACTCATCACCCTTCTGCCCAAGAGTAACATGTTCCAAGACTATCCTCAATAATAACCAGCTGCCACACTTTGATTATCTTGATTCTTCGAATCCACTTCTGAGATCAACTAGATGCCACAGTATGATCACCTCATTCATGAATCCTCATATGAAAACAATCAAATGCCACATTTTAACCTTTTCACGTTTGTCAGAACTCTCACAAAGATATCTTGATCCACCAAGGAAATTTGATCTTCAAGTCACTTGCTCAAAAGCAAACACACTTAAACTCCCTAAGTCATGGTCATTTAACATCTTCTCAACCCACAGCTCCCGCAAACTGTATGAGATAGATCTTTTTGAAGCATCCATAACTTCCATTACTGTAGATCACTTCTATCTTAAGCTGATGTGCCATATCACCAGCTGAGATTTCGGATGTTAAGCTAGATGTCAAAACATTATGATATCCAACTGTTGAATCCAGGTCTTCCTTCTGCCACTTAGAAGAACCTTCTCCCTTTGCAGAAACAGATTTCCATGCTCTCACAGACTTGATTCAACAATCAAGTTTGAGTAGACAACCTCCATCCTGCTTAGAAACTCCAAAGACTTCAAACCTACCACATCTTAATCTTCAGAAAATAAGTAGTCCAAGACTACCCCATAGCAATACTAAAGAAAGTCACTTCCCTTAGTAGAGCCGTCAGTAGAAAGCCAGAGATAATTGCCACTTATCCTCGACCTTCACAACCAGAGCAAACACCATGCTCCAAACCACTTAGATCAAAAATAAACTGATCCAAGCTGAAACCATCAAGATTATGATGTCTTCATAGTCTTCCATCTTCATCTTCAACAGCACCACCATCTGGATAAGTCATTCACAATACTTTCTAGGAACAGATGCTAAGCAATAATCCTAGGTCAACACCTAGGCGAGTTGTGAGCGAATGTAGAACCCCTCCCATGATTCTCCAAACCACTGATGAAAAGATGTTAAAACAATAGACAGAACATCCTTAATCTTATCTTTCAAGGATAATCGATTAAATACTTGTGAATTTCACAAATAGCAATTGATCCCTGTGGTTTAACCCTTCTTCAGATTCCAGCATCTTCTGAATCTTCTTCATGACAAACCATTATGACAACCATTCATACCACAAAAGCCTTCCAGGTTAGGTCAGTGTCTTGATCTTTTACTCCACCCTGAGCAAAGAACTGAAATGATGTTTCAACATCATTTTCGACATCAGCAATCATAGTAACTCACACTAAACACACATCTCTTGCAAGGGACACAAGTGGATCACCCTTCAACCCAGAACATACACACAAACAGGAACCAGCATACTCTACATCTCAAGAATCTTCAAACTTTTAATGTTCAGACCTCCTGTTTGTCTTTGAGATGTTGGATGCCAACCTTCTGTACCTAAAGGAGAGAAACCATTGACTGGTCATCACAAACAGCATAGACAAATATGCTTCTCCTATGGTAGGTACACACATATAACTACTTTCACACAGAATCTGCTCCATGGCCATAAACAAGATTGCAAACAACTGGCTGCTTTGATCAGAAGGAACTTTCAGATATCAGAGAAAATGTCCTTGACATTTGAGCTTGACCTCCACAGAAACAAACAACCTTTGAACACCTACTCCAAAGAGTGACACTATATTGATCATCTCTTGTCCAACATACATATCTAAGACATGTTTCTTGAAGGAAACTTCTTAGACACACAACCCAGATGCCTCCTCATCCTAGCCAGAAGTAGGTTCCAAACATACACATTTGTTTAGCCCCCAAGCATCTGTTATGCCATACCTTTATCCAACAAGATTCTGCACAATCTGCTGGTATTATGTTCCAACATAAGTTCTCTTCACAAGAAACACACCAAAAGGTCCTTTAACACATCCCAGAGATTGACCTTGTAGGGTTGGAGGCAAGAATAAATTGCTTCTGACTTTCTTCAGATCTCTTTTCAACATGCTCATATAAGAGTTCCTTTATGAGTGGACTTGGGATAAACCACAAGTATCTTTGGCAACTCTAACTAGCTGGTTGAAGATATCCTCAAGTATCACCACACCATGTGATACATCTTCAGAGGAGAACAAAATTTTGCAGCCTTAACACAAAACCACCAGGAATTTTCCATCAGATATATATATATATATGCAGCGGAACACACACAATAAAACTCCTCTACAACCTTCAGGTCAACCTAATAAGTCAAACCACACAGCAGCTCACCACCAAAGCTATATGCCTGATAACAATAGACAGGTCCAATACACCCTGTCATGAACAGTTCATCCTCCACTTCAAGGGATCATACAAAACTCTCTATGAACTGACCAAGTCCATACACCATCTCAGCAAAACTATCTTCCTTGCTCATGAACCAGAAAGTATCTTCCCTAGATCTCATCCAGAAATAGACAGGATGCCTGCTTTGATACCAATTGAAATTCTGGTATCAGATATGTGATGTCAAGTGCGATGTCACAACATCAATATCTGTTGTATGAACAAGACAATAAAAGTACTAAAAAACACACAGGAGTTGTTCACTCAGTTCGGTCTAACAACCTACATCTGGGGGCATACCAAGCCAGGAAGGAAGTCCACTATTAGCATTATCAAATTACAGACTCAACAAACCAGTTGACATCTACCTAATTTAACCACTACCCAATGACCCTTCTATCTAAGTCCTCCCTAGATAAGAGACTCCATCTCACTTCCAATCATTGCAATGATGTCTAGCAGTCAACATCTCAGTCACTGCATCAACAGCTTGATTTCCAAACGCTTTCCACACACATAGGAGACACACTCCTATAACAATACCTAGACATGACCCTCATGACTAAGAACAATACTTAGAGTTGCTTCAAAGCTTCCTCCAAGAACAATACATCTCTTACCTACAGGCTTCGAGACAAACACGATGACCATCCCACAAACCGGGTGGTTCATCAACCAACACAACCCTTATAATCTACATCTTGGACCCCTCCCTATTCTAGATTACAAGCATTCTATTTATAACTTTTTCCCAACTAGATTTGGGCCTTCAAATCACAACAAATCTTCTGCTCCACATCTGCAAAAGATTCTGCTACTAATTAGATCTTTCAATTAAATCTTCATAATTAACTCTGATTATTCTCCATATCTTTTTGCATTAAATTAGCAACAAACTAATCTTCTTCATAAATGATTGCAACAGAATATATCTAGCCCAAGATATTCGCCTGCAATCTCTGATTCTTTTCAGCAGAATATCTCATTAACACCAGAAACACGCGCAGCCCTAAAAACATCACAACCTGATGTTTTAATGTTCTGGTATAGTGATGTCAAGACATCGCATGTGACATCACTCTTCAGCACTTTAACTCTTCAACACCTTAACAACTTTCACAAAACTAGAATGTTAACCAATCATAACAATAATGTTAGAAGCTCATGTTGAGACATCAACCATGACATTAACATTGTTTTACCAAAATTCCAGCCAATCATAAGAACTAACACAACAACAATATCAGCAAAGGACACAACAACCTCTTCAGCAGGCTCGTCCCCCGTACAACAACAACCGTACAATGCGACCACCAGGGTTCAATCCTATACCCATGTTGTACGCATAACTATTTCCATTGTTACTGGTCAAGGGGCACGTCTAAACTAAGTCTCCTCTTACAGTACCGGAAAATCCGCCTTTTTGGTTTAAAATGGATCAGACTTGTCCTTACCATTAAGGAGGACCAGGGCATAAATTAGAGAGCTGTCTCAGTTTCAAATCCGATGTGCAAAAGCTTATTAGGAGCGGGGTCTTATCTTTCAAAGATACGAATCCGAATGTTCTTACGAACCCGCTGCTTCAACATGAGAAGGCTGCAGTTAATTTGATAGAGGGAGAGTCTAACAACATCTATCAAATTCATGATGTACTCTTATTAAGGGCCAATTTGGTCAAGATGCATTGTAGATAGAGCGGGTATGACCATATGCCACCTCATAATTATCACCAGTGTGATATCTGCTCTAAAAACAATCAGGGATGTTCTGTGGTGCAATCAGCTCTACAGGAACAGTTGGATCTCGGATGGATCCAAGAGTATCGAGTTTGTGGAGTCAACATGAGCTACATAAATTCCGACATCATTCAGAACCACGACATCCGTGCAATGAATGTCAACTTGGTGGCGATGCACTCAAGGCAAAGCCAGTATCATAATCTGCCGCGGCACGATTACAATTCCTGTCTGACTTGCTCGGTAAACAAACAGGGATGCTCTTTTGTACAAGAGGCCCTCCAGCGTCAGATGGATCTTGGGTGGTTCCAGGACTACCATGATAGAAATCCCTATCAGATCAACATGATTCAAATCTTTGATATTCGTTTGATGAATACCAGCTTGGTGGAGTTACACGCCAGCCAGGTCCAACTCGGTTTTCTCACTTCACATAATTATCTTAGCTGTAAAGGATGTTGTGAGAGTAACCAAGGGTACGCTCTCGTTCAAAGAACTTTATAACACTTGTTAAACCACTGGTGGCTTCCAATCTATATGGATGAAGACACGCAATAAATCAGTGTGGTTGACGGGAACCCTACTCGACATCAAAGTCAGGATGTCCGATCTACGAAAACAGATCTAGTGAGGTTACACTGCATTCAAAGTGGGCGTGGCCAGGTGCCGCCACATAATTATGAGCGTTGTAGAGTCTGCTCGGAAAATAATCAAGGATGTTACCTCGTGCGAGCAGCCCTTCAAGGTCAGTTGGACCGCAAAGAAATCCAACAATATTCAGTTTCGGGGTCTATCAACTGGATGCCCAATTATTTCGCTGATCAGATTAAGGATGTTGTTGTGATCTCTGATCATGAGAGGAACAAGGATGTTTGTACCATCATCCCTCTACTTGACGAGTCAAAAGTTCCTAGCCAGGACCTGATTGAAGTTACTTACGACAGTCAGAAAAATCAGAAGGCTCCTGTAGTTATATTTTTACCAGGACCATTACTGTATGAATCAGCTAAGGCGATCCCTTACAAATACGGTGCAACAATAATTGAGAATGGAAAGGAAATTCCATTACCCTCCGTCGTGAATATTGCAGACATTAGCCGAGTAACACGGAGCGGTCGAATCTTCAACCGAGGGGTTGGAGAACATAACAAAGAAAAGGAACTTCAGACCGAAGCTCCCAATCCACCAGTCGGTCAATCCAGTAATCCCGACCTTTCGAAAAACAATGATGAGATGTTGAAGCTCATCCAAAGGAGTGAATGCAACATTGTTGATCAACTGTTACAAACTCCTTCGAAGATCTTTGTACTATCACTTTTACTCAGTTCTGAAGCCCACAGAGAGACTCTACAAAAATTCTTAGAGCAAGCCTTTGTGGAACAGGATGTGTCAATACAACAGTTCGATAACATCATCTCTAACATCACTTCCTGCAACAACTTAGGATTCAGTGATGAGGATTTGCCAGAGGAGGGCAAAAGTCACAACATGGCGCTCAATATCACAGTCAACTGCCAGGACGATGCTTTAGCCAGTGTACTGGTAGACACAGGATCGGCCATCAACGTTATGCCAAAGTCCACTTTAATGCGACTATCATTCAAAGGATCCCCGATGAGGGGCAGTGAGGTTATCGTCAAAGCCTTTGACGGATCTCAGAAAACAGTTATTGGCGAAGTCGACCTTCCCATAACTATCGGTCCTTACACTTTCCTAATCACCTTCCAGGTCATGGACATCCGGGCAACATACTGTTGCTTATTAGGAAGACATTGGATACACCAGGTCGGGGCAGTCACTTCGACACTGCACCAGAAACTGAATTTCATCAAGAACGATCAACTCGTCACGGTCTGTGGAGAACAAGCCTTGATCGTGAGTAACATTTCATTATCTACTTGTGTAGAACCCGAGGAGGTTGTTGGGACTCAGTTCCAAGCACTTTCCGTGAGCAATGAGAATCAATCAGAGAAAGGAACCTCTATCTCTTCGTACAAAGATGCTCTCAAGGCAATTGAAAGTAACAATACGAAAGGATGGGGACAGCTTGTCATTCCTACTAATAATAAAACAAAGAAGGGTCTTGGTTTTTCTGCGACCTGCACCCAGACACCTGCTAACGACGAAAGTCCCCATCCCATTCAAAACTTCTTCCACAGTGGAGGTTTCCTTCACCCAGTGCCTCAAGCAGTCCATACCATCAACGAGGGAGATCCCTCTGATACAGAGGAAGAGTGGAAGTCCTATCTTAACAAGGACAGTTATATGTCCTAGGAAGAAGTGCCTACGCCACTTTGCTATCCCGCACAGAGTCCGAGATTTATACCAAGGTCAGACGTCGAAATGATATACGGAGATTGTGATCCGGAAGGATGTCGTGCTCCACCAAATTCATTAGAGGAAGACACTCTGATGAAATACAACTTTGACCACGACTATTATGGCCCGATGGATGGCCTACCTGTGTGGCAGCCGTACCTAGGAGACTTTGGGCAAGAAAATCATCCGAACAATGAAAATTAATTGAGCATCATTGAAACAAATACCTGCGTCCCCACCATGTCATGGGATTAACACTCAGGTCATTCAGAAAATATCCAGCATGATGATGAATTTGCACAGTTTGCAGGACTAGAATTCATCAACTATGCTTTTCCTAAGGTCAACGTCATCAAGAGAGATGACTCCTCTAGTTCCACAGAAGTTTGGGACACCTTAGGATAACCGAGTGGAAAATACGGCTATATGATCAAATACACCGCTCCTGAAAGCTCTCGCATCAGGCTCAAAGACATCCAGCCATCAGGATGGGGAGATTTATCTGAGAGCACAAATACTATGCAAAATACACTAGAGGAATCCTCCTACGACAACTCTGCCTGGGAGATAGATTCCAATGATCCTGCTCCACCAGAAATTAACGTTATTTCTGAAGACAAATCAAGGAAGGTACCAGACTTTGTGATTTACCGAGGAGTTCGCCGCCAATGGGTTGTTGTTGATGTTCCGAAGATCGTTCATAAGTCAAAGTAATTGTCGTCTTTACTTTAAACCTTTCGCCCTGCCCAGGTGAAACGGATGTTTTTGGTAGGGCTCACTTTCTGTAAATATCCCTCTTCGCTTTGCCCAAAGTGATTGAGTTTTGTTTTATAGGGCTGTAGTTTCAAGAATCGACAAAATCGTAAATAAATAAACATCGTTCTGTAATTTTCGCATTTTATTGTTGTTTTCTCTTTTCGTTGTTTCAGAAAATGGTAATCCTAAAAAACAATTCAAATAATAAAAACAAGTAGTTTTCCAAAAAAAATTTACACTGCACACACTCTTGCATTCTCTCTATCTCTTCTAAAAAATAAATCATCACGTCATGCAGATTGCTTGTTTTAAACCCCATTGAAACATACGACCTAATGCCTTCTCCCAACTTTGAATTCCCGGTATTTGGGGCTGAAGAAGAAGTTGATGATGAAATTCCATAAGAGATCTCCCGACTACTCAGACAAGAGGAAAGGTCCACTAAACCTCACAAAGAGCTGTTGGAAACAGTCAACTTGGGCTCAGAGGAAGAGAGAAAAGAGATCAAGATTGGGGCACTACTCAGTCCGACTGTCAAAGAAAGTTTGATAAAGTTTCTCAAAGAGTTTCCCGATGTATTCGCTTGATTATATCAGGACATGCCAGGGTTGGACACCAGCATCGTGGAACATCATCTACCGTTAAGATCAGAATGTCCGCCAGTAAAACAGAGGTTGAGACAGACTCATCCAGACATGGCCATTAAAATCAAAGAGGAAGTACAGAAACAGATTGACGCGAGTTTCCTCGCCACATCAGAGTATCCTCAATGGTTAGCCAACATCGTACCTGTTCCGAAAAAGGACAGAAAGGTCAGAATGTGCTTCGACTACAGGGACCTGAACAAAGCAAGTCCAAAGGACGACTTTCCCTTACCACACATTGACATGCTGGTAGACAGTACCGCAAAGTTCAAAGTTTTCTCCTTTATGGATGGATTCTTGGGCTATAATTAAATCAAAATGGCGCCGAAAGACATGGAGAAAACTTCGTTCATCACCCCATGGGGTACCTTTTGTTACAAGGTAATGCCGTTCGGGTTGAAGAACGTTGGGGCAACCTATCAAAGGGCCATGACTACTCTGTTTCATGACATGATACACAAAGAAATTGAGGTATATGTCAATGATATGATTGCCAAATCTAGGACAAAAGAGGAGCATGTGACCCACCTGTCAAAACTATTTGAGCGTATGAAAAAGTACAAACTCCGCTTGAATCCCAATAAATGCACATTCGGTGTCCGTTCAGGGAAACTTTTAGGGTTCATCGTCAGCCAGAAAGGAATTGAGGTTGATCCTGACAAGGTCAAGGCCATTCAAGAAATGCCTTCTCCAAAGACTGAAAAACAAGTCAGTGGATTCCTGGGATGTCTGAATTACATTACCAGATTCATATTCCTCATGACCGCGACATGCGCGCCGATCTTCAAATTACTAAAAAAGAATCAGGACTGCGTTTGGACAGAAGATTGCCAAACCGCCTTCAACAGTATCAAGGAATACCTGTTGAATCCGTCGATTCTATCACCTCCAGTGGAAGGAAGACCACTAATCATCTACTTAACAGTCCTAGAGGACTCGATGGGTTGTGTGCTTGGCCAACAAGACAAAACCAAAAGAAAAGAGTCTGCCATTTACTATTTGAGCAAGAAATTCACCGACTGCGAGACTCGGTACACTATGCTTGAGAAAACTTATTGTGCTTTGGCTTGGGCAGCCAAACGTCTTCGCCAGTATATGATTCATCACACTACTTGGTTAATCTCCGAAATGGATCCGATCAAGTACGTCTTTGAGAAACCTGCTCTTATGGAAGGATTGCCCGTTGGCAGATGTTGTTATCAGAATATGACATAGAGTACCACACTCAGAAAGCCGTTAAGGGAAGTATTTTAGCCGATCATTTGGCTCATTAACCGATTGACAATCAGGAATCAATCGGGTTTGACTTCCCAGACGAATATGTCATGTATCTAAAAATGAAAGACTGCGATGAACCGCTACCCAGTGAAGGGCCAAAACCAGGTTCCCAGTGGAGACTTATCTTTGACGGAGCTGTCAACAATTATGGAAACAGAATTGGGGCAATCATCATAACGCCTCAGGGTACCCACATTCCTTTCACTGCCCGACTGACATTCAAGTGCACAAACAACGAGGCCGAATACGAAGCTTGTATCATGGGTCTCGAGGAAGCAATCGACTTAAGGATCAAGAACTTGGATGTATATGGCGACTCAGCCCTGGTTATCAATCAGATCAAAGGAGATTGGAACATATACTAATCAGGGTTGATTCCTTACAAAGATTACGCGAGAAGGTTGTTACCCTTCTTCAACAGAATCGAGTTTCATCTTATCCATCGTGAAGAGAATCACATGGCTGATGCATTAGCCACCCTCTCTTCCAAGATTAGTGTAGGTCAATGGAACGACTTACCTAAGATTGACATAATGCGCCTTGAACAGCCCGCTTACATCTTCGCGATTGAAGCAGTCGTAGACGACAAACCTTGGTATCATGATATCAAATGCTTCCTTCAGAAACAAGAGTACCCACCTGGGGCATCCAGGAAAGACAGAAAAACCCTCAAAAGGTTAGCAGGCAGCTTCTTCCTGAGCGGTGGTACACTCTATAAGAGAAACTTTGACATGGTCTTGCTCTGATACGTAGACAGACCAGAAGCAAACATGTTGATCAAAGAAATTCACGAAGGATCCTTTGGCACTCATGCCAACGGACACACAATGGCGAGAAAAATTCTGAGAGCAGGGTACTACTGGTTGACCATGGAATCCGATTGCTACAAGTACATGAGGAAGTGTCACAAGTGTTAGATATACTCAGACAATATCCATGTACCGCCAAAGCATCTCAAAGTTCTCTCTTCCCCGTGGCCTTTTTCCATATGGGGAATCGACATGATTGGCATGATTGAGCCCAAGGCTTCAAACGGACATCAGTTCATCCTGGTAGCCATTGACTACTTCACCAA
Source organism: Lathyrus tuberosus (assembly GCA_022829125.1). Classification (NCBI taxonomy): domain Eukaryota; kingdom Viridiplantae; phylum Streptophyta; class Magnoliopsida; order Fabales; family Fabaceae; genus Lathyrus; species Lathyrus tuberosus. The sequence continues at coordinate 1,146,553 of JALAZF010000079.1, read as the reverse complement.
GTGGGTCGAAGCAGCGTCATAAGCCAATGTAACCCGACAAGTTGTGGTTCGCTTTATCAAAAACAATCTCATCTGCCGTTATGGTGTTCCAAGCCAGATCATTACCGGTAATGGATCCAACTTGAACAAAAAAATGATGAAAGAGTTGTACGCTGAGTTTAAGATCGAACACCATAACTCATCTCCCTACCGGCCCAAGATGAATGGAGCGGTAGAAGTGGCTAACAAGAACATCAAGAAGATCGTTCAAAAGATGGTTGTAACCTACAAAGATTGGCACGAGATGCTACTCTTTTCTCTTCACGGTTATTGCATATTTGTCCGCACTTCAACAGGGGCAACCCCTTTCTCTCTAGTATATGGCATGGAAGCAGTGCTCCCCATAGAAGTAGAGATCCCATCAATCTGGGTATTGATGGAAGCTAAGCTTACGGAAGCTGAATGGTGTCAAAGCAGACACGGCGAACTAAATCTGATGGAAGAAAAGAGAATAACGACACTATGCCACGGTCAGTTGTATCAGTAAAGAATGAAGAAGGCGTTTGACAAAAAGGTTTGACCTCGCGTCTTCAGGAAAGGAGACCTTGTGCTAAAAAAGATACAATCATTTCTCACTGATTCCCGGGGCAAGTGGACTCCGAATTATGACGGCCCCTATGTGGTCAAGAAAGCTTTCTCAGGCGGTGCCTTGAGACTTGCAACCATGGATGGAGAGGAATTTGCCTACCCCACGAATGTTGACGTAGTTAAGAAATACTTCGCCTAAATAAAAAAAAAGAACAAAAACGTCTCGGTGGATTGAAAACCCGAAAGGGCGTTCCAGGTAAAAATTAGAGACACAATCAAAAATCATCCCGGTGGATTGGAAATCTCAGAGTACAATCCAGGAAAAAATTAGGGATAAGGGCAAGTAACTATGTTCAACAAAGGGGCAAGTCCCTCAGCAGCAGTTACACCATACGTCAGGAAAACTCCAGTCAAGGTCATCTTCGACAGAAGCTCAGGATGTCCAAAATTCAAAGTTGGTAGAAGGATAGCGGTCGTCATGTTTCAATGTAGCCCTTTTTCCCTTAAGTTACCATTTTATGAACTTTGTACATACTCTATGGAATCACGCGCTTGGCTGATTCCCATCCTATCAATAAAATTTTAGCCCTCGTGCTTTTGTTTGTAATTCTCATTTATTTTAGCTTTATTGAACGACATTTTAACATGATCAACGATTCTTGAAATAAAACAAAATGAATTTACTTGTATATTTTTTTTCTGCTTTTAAAATAAAGATGGCAATCTCTTTTGACTGTTGAACATTGAAAGAACATTGATCTCTTCTCTAGAAGTAATCGAACCTCAAAGTGCAGAATCAAGGTATTCCTTCTAAACCAGTACACCTGAATGAAGGATCAGCTGTGTCATATGCAAATGTTTCATCTGACACCTTCGACAGAGTTCTCATCTCCTAAGTCCGACCAACGTAGCTCCCCACAGGGACTATCTCTCCTAAGCAAGGCAGAATTGCTATCTTGAACCAGTGATACTTTTCATCCCCCGCGGTGGCCGAGTATCCAATCATGCTCATCTACTAGTTTGTATGTCGCATTAGTTTTGTCAGCATATCCATACATACGTCATGCATTATTGATTTACATTCACGATCATATTGCATCACTATCACTCTGGTCAGTCTTATCCCCAAGTGATAAAAGTCCTCTCAATCGAGTTGTCAATTCATTCCTCGTCGGGAAATGTTGCGTCTGAACACTCTCGTCCAGTTTATTTCTGGATTAAAGTGGGTTCTTTGATCACTTTGATAACTCGAACCTCTGAAAAGCAATAGAACCCTCGACAAATGTCACTCTTCGCCATTGAAGATGATATCTTCGCTTTCCCGGATTAAGGAAAATCCCCAGAGAAAGCCGCTTAATCAGAGATTCGACGATACAGTAGTTTTTCTCTAAAAAATCCGTTGATGAAAAGGTCATCAGCACCTCAAAATTAGATCACATCATATGGAATTTCTCCGAGAAGATCCCGAGAAAATTATGATGTAATATCCCTAATCGGAAACAGACGCTCAAGAGACTCATTTTCCCCGTTAGAGTCGACAAATGGCGTCTCCAACAGAGAAGTTTGTGCACCTCTACAACTCAGATGACTAGGTTTCCCAGCAACTCTGACATCAGATCTTATTCCATCAAATGACATCTCCCCAAGAAAATTCGGCGAGAAGTTTGAGGAAAACCGCTTCGAACAACGTCCCTTGTCAAGAAGTTTATTGACAAAAGAAACTGAGACCAGTTCCTTGGTAGGAAACCAGGATCGATGGGAAGTTTGTATCAGAAACTTAGACTAGTTCCTTGGTAGAAAACCAGGATCGAGGGGAAGTTTACTTCAGAAACTAGGACCAGTTCCTTGGTAGGAAACCAGGATCGAGGGGAAGTTTACTTCAGAAACTAAGACCAGTTCCTTGGTAGGAAACCAGGATCGAGGGGAAGTTTGTATCAGAAACTTAGACCAGTTCCTTGGTAGGAAACCAAGATCGAGGGGAAGTTTACCTTTTCTAAGCATCATTGCTTAGCAAATGAAGAAGGATACGTGAACAACCATTCTTAACCACCGTCAAAATTTCGGCTATTCTGATATTTAATCCTCTTGCACCCCGAATGCCCGAATACCTTCGCCATTCACACCTTCGGGTCCTAGAAGATTAAATAGGGGCATTTTTCATACCCCAAATTTTGACCACTAAGATTCCTCATCATTGTGCAAACTATCATCACAATATGGGTGTATCATTATGCCTCATTAGTCTCCCCAAAGATGAGTGAACATTCACTATAAACCGGAATTAGGATTTCAAGCCCTCTCAGAGCCTTAGACAAAGGATCAATCAAGGAATGACATAATCTTTAACTTGTCTAACCTCTCAAACATCCCCAATGGATCCAGAGGACTCCCACAGCAAGAATCAAGCATAAGGTTGCAGCATTCTGAGTGGATTAAGCCTCAAGATCGCCAGTGTCACCAAATTAGGGTTTTGGTCGACCAGGGCCTCCAGATGGAAATATTCCTCTGGGAAGGAGCCAATGCTTCAAAGCGTAACATAAGATGCTCCAAGAGACATCATAAACCCAATCATCAAGTCAATTTTGCCTCAGGGGAAGCATTCATCAAAAAAATCAGGAATTAGGGTTTCTTGACCTAATTCACTCCTAAGTTGACTTTTGGGACAAAACATGAGCCAAGACCTCAAGACATGATTTTAGGGTCTCTAATAAACCACATTGGTCCATTGGCCACAATGGATTGAGCCAAGAAGCTTGATCAACAAGTTTCAAGCTCATCAGGGAATAAGTCAACTGTATCTTTGACTTTTGACCCAGACATGCTCCCAAACTTTGGGACATGATTCAATACACCCTATAACACCTATGAAATCAATCCATCAAGTTTGATTTAGGTCAAGGACTTGATTTCATAGAGGATCGCACAGTTTGGAATTCATCTGATAAAAAGTCAACTGTGCACAAAAGTCAACTTTGACTTTTTGAGATTTTTCACAATTATGGTCCCCTAACCCTAAAATGATGTTAATGTGTGATTGGAATCATCATTCATCAAGAAAAATCAAGAAAAGTGGGATAACTTGTAAAAGGGGTAACCATAAAAAACTTAGAAATTTTCTAAGTTATGGAACAAAGTGGCTATGGTACCAACTTTGGAGGATCATAACTCTTAAACCACAAGGCCATTTTTCCCCATCCAAAGCTAGATTTGTAGCTCTAATGGTACTCTACAAGAGCTTCAAACACAACTCATTCCAATTCCTCATGGATTTTAAGTTATGGAATGATCAAAATCACAAAAAGTGAAAATGTCACTTTTTTCCAACACTTAGTGAAATTTTCACTAAGTCAGAATCTGCCTTCACTTTTTTCCAAATGTAGGGGCATTTTTTCACTTGGATCCAAAAGGTATTAAAACCAACTATGATCAAATGGCCAAGAACTCCATCAAATTCCACTTGAGCCATTAGATATGACAATGGCAATATGCCTTGCTGAAAACTGTCAAAGCAAGGAAGATTTGTGCATTTTGCTCGATTTGCCAAATTTGTGCAAATGACAAACACACTTATCCATCTGAACACCTCAGGGGGAGACCAAGGAGGGACAAACACTGATCCATAAGCCTCCCAAGTCTTTGGAACCAAAAGTAGCATGTCAAACCTAGAAATGCCTAAAAGAGGGATAAGACTCCAATTTTGTTTTTGAGCATTTAATGGATGCACCAAGGTGGCATGGACTGAGCCATTTCCAACTGAATTCAATCAAGACATATCCAAGACCAAGGGAACCAGCAGCCTGTGACCTAACCTCTAGTCAATGGCTAGAGGAGACTTGGATTCCCATTGATCAACATTGGCCAAACCTCTGCAGCAGTTGCCATTCACTATTGCTTGCAAAACAAACTTGCTCCACTATAAATAGAGCTTATTTGTGATCATTTTGAGTACACCAAAGCCATCAAACATATGCTTTCCTCAAAATCTCTTCCTTCACTTCAAAATTGCCTTCCAAAGCAAGTCAGTATCGGGTTTTGAGTTTGAGAGCAATTCCAACCAAACCAATCACACACACACCTCATAAACATCATATAGAAGTGATCCAAACACTTAAACAACATCTGGAACACTGATTTCTCAAAATCACCAGCCAACTGCTCAAGGTTTTAACTAAGTTGCAGTTGGGATACCATCTTCAGTTCCAGCTTGTTTCAAACCATTCCAAGCACTCAGGCACATCACTTGGCACTTAGGGAACCTATCCACATCATTAGAACCTAGTTGTAACACCTCTAACACAAAATACGATCACCAGCTGCAAGAGGTAAGCATGAGCTCTTCTAACTCTATGATCCATGCATTTTTTGCTGCACAATAATTTGGCCATATATTCATAATCATGCAAGGAGTGTTTTCCCTCAATCAATTGTTTTGTTTGAATCGTGTATGGAATTTCTAAAGCCTTCATGCAAATTTTAGGGTTCTTGAGGTTTCTCTTTGATTTCTTATTCCATGCTTAAAATAAATGAAATTAAAGACCATAGACATGATCGTGAGGTGAAAATGAGTAGATTGATATGTGAATTGTGTGATTTCATCAAGTATTCAGTGAGATTGATGAGAAAACGCAAATCTGGGCAAAACAGAGCACGCAGGCAAGGCCAAGATGTTCTTGGCGCCCTTTTTCAAATATTTGAATTTTTGAATTTTTGTGATTTTACTTAATTGATTCAAAAATTAATTTCTCTCTGAGTTTTAATGATTTTGAGTTGATTCTTTTTTTAATAATTCACAAAAATGTTAAAATATTCTATTTTACCAAAAAATCCCAAAAATATTACTTATTTCATATATTTGATATTTTTGCAAAGAATTAATGTTTTATTTGTTTTTAACATTTGAAATATTTTTCTCCCTTGATTTTCCAAACTTAATTGATTTCCAATATTTTTTGGGTATAAACATGGTTTTTCAAACATTAATCCAAGATCACAATTTGTTTTCCACACATGTTTAACAATTTTGATTATTTTAATTGAATTTTTATTCAATTAAAATATATTTTGAAAACAAATTAGGGTTTTGATTAATTCAACCCTCATCAATCTTTTTCAAACACTTTTGGGCCTCTAATAGAGTGTAAGACCCATCCCTTTTTGTACATAAACCTTTGTGGGCATCAGTGCATTGTATAAGTCCCAATACGCTAATGAAATCTCGGCGTGATCGTCATTTTTCAAACAAAAATAGTGGGCCTCTCCTTGAGTTGTAAGCCCCATCTTTTCTTTTAAAATAATTTTTGGGCCTCTAATAGAGTGTAAGCCCCAACCCCCTTTTAACCAAAACTTTTTGGGCCTCAGTGCATTGTATAAGTCCCGATACGCTAAAGAAATCTCGGCACAATTGCCAGTTCAAAAATCAAATCATCTGGGTCTACCCTTGTGTTATAAGCCTCATTCCTTTTCTTTAAACACCTTTGGGCCTCTTGAGAGAGTGTAAGACCCATCCCTTTGTACAGAAAACTTTTTTAGGCCTCAGTCACTTGTATAAGTCCCTGTACAAATAGTGCAATCACTGATAAAACCTTGGGCCTCTCCTTGAGCTGTAAGCCCCCAACAATCTTTTCAAAGCACCTTCTTCTTTGATTTAGAATATAATATTGTTATCAAAGCTTTCTTTGTTGAACAACTAACAAAACAACATGAAAGCTCTACAACCGAGTAAATGTTTACCCGCTTTCTTTATCCGCTTTCATATATATATATATATAACTGTATTGTGGGGCTGCTCATTGTAAGTCTTCTTTCACAAACTTTTATATACTTGCTATATATTCACTGTGTAATACTAGTATAGTTATTTAGAGTTTTCCCCGACAACTACGTTAGCACTAGGTAAAGCCTGTTGGTCACTCTTAAATACAGTCAAAACTAGACCCCCCATAGGATTACCAGATACAGTCTTCCCTCCTCTTGGGGTTAAACAATATGGAAACGTGAAAGGAAGCATTCTCAGTGAACCCTTTCTCAGACTGTCACTCTTTGAAATTGTCAAAGAAACTCTACTCCCCAGAGATGATCTTTTCTCGGTGAATGGCATCTCTTGAGTTTCTTTAAACCTCGAACTTTCATGAAATGATCTCTTCTCGGTGAATTGCATTTCTTGAACTTCGCTTGGTTTGGGGACCCACGGGCTTCTTAAAAGCATCCCCGCCTCCTCTTGGGCGTTGTACAAGGGCCCTTAGGCTTCTTAAAAGTTCTCATGCCTTCTCTTGGGCTTAGTACAAGGACCTAGAGACCTCTACAGGTATAGGAACAGAACCTAGTCATCAATTTACTAGAGCTGTCTTTCTGAGTCAAGTGTCAGACCTGTTAATGGGTTGACCTTCATCCCTTAACATACCAGCATTCTCTTGGGCATCATACAAAGATCATTAACTATCTGAGAATCGATTTATCACAACACCAGTAGACTTGGACAGTCTCAATACCCTTTGGATTTTACATTTCCTTAAAGAAGAGGAAATAACCATGATCCTCTTATCAATCCCAAAGCACAACCTTACCTTTAATCTTTATAAGAACTGATTTTCTCTTTTATCCAATATACTGGACCTGTCACTAAACTAAAATGGTCACCAACACAGTTAGCCTTCTCTTGGGCTTTGTACAATGATTTTCCCCAACGGAGATAACCTTTTCAGACTCTCTTGTTGAGTTAAACTTTTATCCTCCATCTCGGGCTTCGTACGAGATACTGTAACACCTTTTTCTAACCCACGAATAAACATGGCAAAATACACAAAATATCAGAGTAATAATCACCTCAAAGGGTGCACATTTCTCAATAAACTCAAAATAACACAATTGCCCTATACACCAAGGGACTTCCATCAAATTTAAATTAAAAGCCTTCACATGGCAGCGGAATTCAAAACTTCCAATTAAAACGGTTTTCAACAAACGTCATAATAATTCAAATAAAACCACATCATCAAATAACACCAAAATAAAGAAACAACATAGTTCAACTCAAAGGAGCCCCACCCGATGTTACACTATCAAAACAAAACCCTCTAAATCGACAAAAGCAAATAAAATTCAAGTCCTCGAAAACGTCCACGGCTAAACCTGATCACCTGCACGTTACCCACGTGGAGGCAACATTCAAACAGGCAGGGTGAGTAATCACAATTCAATATAAATCATATAAAGAAAAGACGTCAACAGGCAATAGTGGTTTTCATCATATACTACAGCTTCTCACCCTAAACATCATATAAAACATCACATAAAACATCACATCACCAATATCACTTATATGCAATTATGCAATGCCACCAAGGATGAAATGCAACATCATAAAATGCATGTGGTACCAAATCATCATAATAATGGACACTAGGCCATCAACCTTCCACAAGGGAGCACGTCACAAAATACTCCAATCCGCACAATGGGATTGAAGCCACCACTGGACCAAAGTCCTAAATCGTCACTGGACCGAAGTCCTAATCATCATCAATAGACCGAAGTCTAAATGCTATGAATGCATGATGCACAATGTCATAATCATCATCATCAACAACAGTTATTAAGTGCATCATCATTCATCAAATATCATGTTATCCACATTGTCATTTAATCATCAAACATCATGAATCGTCATCTCATAATCGTCAATGTACTCATGGTACTTCACATCATCGTTTTGTCATCAAACATCACATACAAATATCTAATAACCATCAATAACGTCACATCATCATATGATCATCAAAACATCATCTTCATCACATATAACACGTCAACACATAGCAGAAATTCACCGCAACATCACAACATCAATATAACACAAGGCAGATATTTTTCATGAATTTTAATTCAATAATAAAATATTTTTAGTTCCAGATCGCGCTAAGCGCGCCCTACCCGCGCTAAGCGCGCTACTCACTGCCTCGAAGAGGTGAAATTCCTTCAGACTGCGCTAAGCGCGCTAGACCGCGCTAAGCGGGCTCTGCGATTTCTGCAGAAAAACCCTGCAATAACAGCATTTCCCCACCTGCGATTCCACACTCCAAAACCCAGATTTTTCCTCAAATCATCACAGATTATGTTATTATAACCTATAATTATCATGTATACATCAATAGCAATAATCATCCCATAGTAAATCATCACAATTCATCATCCCTAACCTCAATTCCTAGGTTTCCCACAAAACCCCAATTACCCATGACACCTAATATTTATATCACAAATATTGTAAAGCGATACTCCCCATACCTTAGAGTTTTGCTTCTTTCGATCTTTTCTCGAAGTTTCGTCGGAAATCTTCTATGCCCTAGCCTCCCTCTCACTTGTTCTTCAGAGCACCTTTTCCTCTTCCTCAAGAAAAATACGAATAATGAGTTCCTTTCACTATTCTCTCTTAAAATACCCCTAAATGTGCTCTTCCTGTCTTACCCCCACTAATTCTCCTCAAATGTCCACTCCGCCCTTAATTCCTCTAATATTATTTAATTTAAATAATAATACATCATATTCCATAACATATGCTATTATTTAATTAAATAACCCAAAACCTCATAAAATCACCGACATCCACACAAATCACTGAAATTCACGAATATAATATTTAAATTAATTAATTAAATATTCTTACGAAATTTGGGGCGTTACAACTCTCCCCCACTTAAAGAATTTTCGCCCTCGAAAATTACCTCAAGGGAATAGAGTCGGATACGACTCCCTCATCTGATCTTCACGTTCCCAAGTCCAACTTTCACCAGCTGGTCCACCCCACAACACCTTCACCAAAGTTATGTCTTTACCCCGCAGCTGCTTCATTTCTCGACCATCGACATGCACAGGCAATGCTTCCACAGTCAGATTATCCCTCACTTGTACATCATCCATCTGAATCACATGCGACGGATCCGGAATGTACTTCCTCAACTGAGACACATGGAACACGTCATGCAAATTCGCAAGTGACGGCGGTAAAGCAATTCGATAGGCTACCTCTCCTATCCTCTGCGATATCTGATATGGACCAACAAAATGTGGAGTGAGCTTCCTAGACTTTAAATCTCGACCCACACCAGTCACTCTAAAAAACACATGATCTCCCTCTTGGAATTCAAGCGCCTTCCTCCTCTTGTCATGGTAACTCTTCTGACGACTTTGTGAAGCTTTCATCCTTTCTTGTATCTTCCTAATCTTCTCAGTCGTCTCTTGCACAATTTCAGGTCTGAGTACAACACTCTCGCCCGCTTCATACCAACACAAAGGAGTCTTATACCTTCTCTCATGCAAAGCTTCATAGGGCACCATCCCAATACTAGCATGAAAACTATTATTGTACATGAACTCAATCAATAGTAAATGGCTATCCCATGATCCTCCATGATCCAACACATAAGCCCTCAATAGATCCTCCAAAGATTGGATAGTCCTTTCTGTCTGACCGTCCGTCTGCAGATGATATGCAGAACTCATCCTCAACTTGGTACCCAAGGCATCTTGCAAACTCTTCTAGAACTTCGATGTAAACCTCGGATATCTATCTGATACAATACTCGAAGGTACCCCATGTAACTTCACAATCTCCTCAATGTACAACTCGGTTAACTCCTGCATAAAATGATTAATCTTCATCGGCAAGAAATGAGTCGACTTAGTTAATCTATCCAGGATCACCCAAATTGAATCATTCCCCTTAACAGTCTTCGGCAATCCCACCACAAAATCCATGGAAATACTATCCCATTTCCATTTTGGAATCCTCAAAGGTTGCATCATACCTAAAGGCTTCTGATGCTTAACCTTCGACTTCTGACAAGTCAAACATGCATAAACAAACTCTGCAACGTCCTTCTTCATACCTGGCCACCAAAACAACTTTTTCAAATCTTGGTACATCTTCCTAGCACCGGGATGAATACTCAACCTACTTCGATGTCCTTCTTCAAGAATGCTCTTCTTAATATCTAGAACATCTGGGACACACGCCCTGTCTCTGAACATCATTACGCCATTCTCACCAACTCGGAAGTCACCTCCGTTACCTTGGTTAATCAAAACCAATTGGTCAACCAACTTTAAATCAGATTGTTGTCCCACTCTGATTTCTTCCAGAATACTACTAGTCAACTTCAACATTCCCAACTTCACACTGTCAGGAGTTGCTTCACACACCAAACTCAAATCTCTGAATTGCTTAATTAATTCCAACTCTTTCACCATAAGCATCGACATATGCAATGACTTTCTGCTCAATGCATCAGCCACTACATTTTCTTTGCCCGGATGATAACTCAAATCAAAATCGAAATCCTTCAACAGCTCTAACCACCTCCTCTGCCTCATATTCAATTCCTTCTGATCAAACAAGTACTTCAGACTCTAATGATCATTGAACACCTCAAATTTAGAGCCAAACAGATAATGTCTCTAAATTTTCAACACAAACACCACCGCGGCCAATTCCAAGTCATGTGTAGGATAATTTCTCTCATGAACTCGCAATTGTCTTGAAGCATAAGCAACAACTTGTCCATTTTGCATTAATACTCCACCAAGACCCATCTTCGACGCATCACAATACACCACAAAAGATTCACTCGGATTAGGCAAAATCAACACTGGAGCAGTAGTCAATCTCTTCTTCAATTCCATGAAACTCTCTTCACAAGCTACATCCCACACAAAAGTCTGACCCTTTCGAGTCAAATGAGTCAAAGGTATTGCCAACTTAGAAAAGTCTTCAATAAACTTGCGGTAGTAACCCGCTAATCCCAGAAAACTTTGTATCTCAGTAGAAGACTTCGGATTCTCCCATTGTAACACGGCATCAATCTTAGAAGGATCAATAGCAACACCACCACTTGAAATCACATGGCCAAGGAAACTCACTTCCTTCAACCAAAACTCACACTTCGACAGCTTTGCATACAACTTCTTCTCCTTCAAGACTTGCAACACAGTTCTCAAATGCTCGGCATGCTCTTCTTCAGATCGAAAATATATCAAGATATCATCGATAAACACCACCACAAACTTGTCTAAATACTCATGGAAAATCCGATTCATATACTCCATGAACACACCAGGTGCATTAGATACACCAAACGGCATCACAGTGTATTCATAGTGTCCATATCTCGTTCTGAAAGTCGTCTTCAGAATATCATCAGGCTTAACTCGAATCTGATGATACCCCGGCCTCAAATTAATCTTGCTGAACACACAAGCACCTACTAGCCGATCCATCAAATCGTCGATTCTCGGAAGTGGATACTTATTCTTGATCGTCACTTTATTCAACTGCCGATAATCAACGCACAACCTCATACTTCCATCTTTCTTCTTCACTAACAACACAGGAGCACCCCACGGAGAAACACTTGGTCGAACAAACCTCTTATCAAGCAATTCTTCCAACTGTTTCTTCAATTCATTTAACTCAGAAGCTGACATCCGATAAGGAGCCATCGACACTGGACTCGTATCTGGTATTAAGTCCACTGCAAACTCTGCCTCACGCTCTGGAGGCAAATCACTGACGTCATCTGGAAACATATCTAGAAATTCACATACAACCGGCAACTCCACACTCGCAGCTTCACGATCAATTTGCAACGATGCAAACATTGCAAACACCAAAGCTTCGTCTTCCACAAGTTCGTCTACTTGCTTAGCAGACAAGAACATCAACTCCCCACTATCACCAACCTCAGGAAAACTATACAGTCTTGTTATAATAATTGATATGAACACGGCTGAACTCCAACCAGTTCATTCCAAAGATCACGTCAATTTGGTGCAAGGGTAGGCACACCAAATCCATCACAAAGCTCTTCTCAAAAATCATCACAGGACATCTCAAACACACAAGGGTAGTAGTAACAGAACCATTAGCTGGAGTTTTTATTACCATATTCCCATTCATATCAGATAACTTTAAACCCAATCTATTAGCACATTCAAGCGAGATAAAAGAATGAGTAGCACCAGTATCAATAATAGCAACCAACTCGATATTATTAATAAAGCAAGTACCTCGAATCAGGTTGTCCTTCTCTGGCGCCTCTGCACCACTCAAAGCAAACACTCTGCCACTGGTCTGGGCAGCAGTAGTAGTCTTCTTCGGCTTCTGACATTGAGTACTAATATGACCTTTCTCACCACAATTGAAACAGGTCAGACCCTCATCTTTGCAATCAGTAGCTCGATGACCTTTCTTACCGCATCTATAGCACCTCAGCACATTATTGGTACACACATCAGCACGGTGACCTTGCTCGCCACACTTATGACACTTTCCAGAAGCGGGAGCTGCTCCCCCACTTGTCTTTTTCCCATCTGAAGCCTTCTGCTTCCCTTTGTCAGTTGAAGTTGTATAAGGCTTACCCCTATACTGCCCTTTCTTCTCACTCAACTGCTTGTAGTGAGCAGATCGAGCTCGGCTATCCTTATTGTAGATTTTGCTCTTGTCAACCAGCTCAGCATACCTACGGATCTGCTGATACCCAATACCCAGCTTAATCTCTGGCCTCAGCCCATTCTCAAATTTGAGACACTTAGACATCTCAGCATCAGCACGATTGTAGTGCGGACAGAACTTCACCAAAGCCTCGAACTTCGCGGCATACTCCGCCACAGTCATATCTCATTGCTTCAACTCAAGGAATTCCACTTCCCTCTTGCCACCAGCATCCTCTGGAAAATACTTCCCCAGAAACTCCTGCTTAAACACAGCCCAAGTTATCACAGTGCCAACATCCGTAAGTCTCTGACGGGTGTTATCCCACCAGTCCTCAGCTTCCTCTTCCAGCTTATGCGTTCTAAACTGAACCTGTTGCTCATCCGAACACCTCATCACTCAGAAGATCTTCTCGATCGCCTTTATCCACTTGTGTACACTTGCTGGATCATGCGTACCCACAAAAGTCGGTGGATTGTTCCTCTGAAACTTCCCCAAAGCATGAAACTCATCATGGGCTCCACCATTTTGATTCAGCTGCGCCACCACATTAGCAACCGATTCCAACACATCAGCAATCGCACGATCATTTCTTCCAACCATCCTGCACACCACCAACAAGGTTAGAAGAACTAAAACATCGATAATGTACACACACTCGTCGACGGACAGGGACAGACATCAAGTAAACCTGGCCGGATGGACCGACCTGCTCTGATACCACTAATGTAACACCCTTTTCTAACCCACGAATAAACACGGCAAAATACACAAAATATCAGAGTAATAATCACCTCAAAGGGTGTACATTTCTCAATAAACTCAAAATAACACAATTTCCCTATACACCAAGGGACTTCCATCAAATTTAAATTAAAAGCCTTCACATGGCAGCGGAATTCAAAACTTCCAATTAAAACGGTTTTCAACAAACGTCATAATAATTCAAATAAAACCACATCATCAAATAACACCAAAATAAAGAAACAACATAGTTCGACTCAAAGGACCCCCACCCGATGTTACACTATCAGAGCAAGACCCTCTAAATCGACCAAAGCAAATAAACTTTAAGTCCTCGAAAACGTCCACGGCTAAACCTGATCACCTGCACGTTACCCACATGGAGGCAACATTCAAACAGGCAAGGTGAGTAATCACAATTCAATATAAATCATATAAAGAAAAGACATCAACATGCAATAGTGGTTTTCATCATATACTACAGCTTCTCACCCTAAACATCATATAAAACATCACATAAAACATCACATAAATCATCACATCACCAATATCACTTATATGCAATTATGCAATGCCACCAAGGATGAAATGCAACGTCATAAAATGCATGTTGTACCAAATCGTCATAATAATGGACACTAGGCCATCAACCCTCCACAAGGGAGCACGTCACAAAATACTCCAATCCGCACAATGGGATTGAAGCCACCACTGGGCCAAAGTCCTAAATCGTCACTGGACCGAAGTCCTAATCATCATCAATAGACCAAAGTCTAAATGTTATGAATGCATGATGCACAACGTCATAATCATCATCATCAACAACAGTTATTAAGTGCATCAGCATTCATCAAATATCATGTTATCCACATCGTCATTTAATCATCAAACATCATGAATCGTCATCTCATAATCGTCAATGTACTCATGGTACTTCACATTATCGTTTTGTCATCAAACATCACATACAAACATCTAATAAGCATCAATAATGTCACATTATCATATGATCATCAAAACATCATCTTCATCACATATAACATGTCAACACATAGCAGAAATTCACCGCAACATCACAACATCAATATAACACAAGGCAGATATTTTTCATGAATTTTAATTCAATAAAAAAAAATTTTAGTTTCAGGTCGCGCTAAGCGCTCCCCACTCGCGCTAAGCGCGCTACTCAGTGCCTTGAAGAGGCGAAATTCCTTCAGACTGCGCTAAGCGCGCTAGACCATGCTAAGCGGGCTCTGCGATTTCTGCAGAAAAACCCTGCGATAACAACACTTCCCCACCTGTGATTCCACACTCCAAAACCCATATTTTTCCTCAAATCATCACAGATTATGTTATTATAACCTATAACTATCATGTATACATCAATAGCAACAATCATCTCATAGTAAATCATCACAATTCATCATCCCTAACCTCAATTCCTAGGTTTCCCACAAAACCCCAATTACCCACAACACCTAATCTTTATATCACAAATATTGTAAAGCGATACTCCCCATACCTTAGAGTTTTGCTTCTTTCGATCTTTTCTCAAAGTTTCGCCGGAAATCTTCTATGCCCTAGCCTCCCTCTCACTTGTTCTTCAGAGCACCTTTTCCACTTCCTCAAGAAAAATACAAATAATGAGTTCCTTTCACTATTCTCTCTTAAAATACCCCTAAATGTGCTCTTCCCATCTTACCCCCACTAATTCTCCTCAAATGTCCACTCCGCCCTTAATTCCTCTAATATTATTTAATTTAAATAATAATACATCATATTCCATAACATATGCTATTATTTAATTAAATAACCCAAAACCTCATAAAATCACCGACATCCACACAAATCACCGAAATTCACGAATATAATATTTAAATAAATTAATTAAATATTCTTACGAAATTTGGGGCGTTACAGATACAAATCACTCTCTTGTTGAGTATAAAAGACTCTCTTGTTGAGTCAATCACCTGTCAAACGGACTCTCTTGTTGAGTCACCTCCCTTTAGCCTCCATCTCGGGCTTCGTACGAGATAGAAAAACACTCTCTTGTTGAGTATAAAAGACTCTTTTATTGAGTCAAACCCCTTTAGCCTCCATCTCAGGCTTCGTACGAGATAGAAAAACACTCTCTTGTTGAGTATAAAAGACTCTCTTGTTGAGTCAACCACTTTTAGCCTCCATCTCGGGCTTCGTACGAGATAGAAAACACTCTCTTGTTGAGTATAAAAGACTCTCTTGTTGAGTCAAACCCTTTTTTAGCCTCCGTCTTAGGCTTCGTATAAGACAGATAAAAATCACTCTCTTGTTAAGTATAAAAGACTCTCTTGTTGAGTCAACAACTTTTAGCCTCCATCTCGGGCTTCGTACGAGATAGAAAACACTCTCTTGTTGAGTATAAAGGACTCTCTCATTGAGTCAAACCACCTCCAGACTCTCTTGTTGAGTCAATCACCTGTTCAAGACTCTCTTGTTGAGTCAAACCTCTTTAGCCTCCGTCTTGGGCTTCGTACAAGACATATAAAAGCACTCTCTAGTCAGGTCAATAGCCTCCTCTTAGGCTTTGTATAAAGAAAACCCCGGTTGGGTCAATCAACCTTTTAGCATCAAAGTTGTGCCTTGCTCACAACATACTGTCGCTCCCGAAAGATTCGCATCCAATGGTACAAACGCGAGAGTGGCGCGGAAAAACACAGAGTCGCCAGCAATGTGTATTTATCCCGAGAGAGGGAAAGGAAACACTGCATAAACCTGAAGAGAAGGGGAAAGAACATGGTCTCACGACCAAGAGAAGCGAGTACGGGAGTCGGTTACGCGAAGGGAAGGTGTTAGCACCCAACACGTCCATCGTACTCGATGGGATCCACGCTTGTTGTCTGCATCAAAGGGTGTCAGAAAAGATACCAGAAAAGGAACTGCTAGCAGGAGAACCGGAAAAGGAAAGGAGAGAGAGAAAGAGAAACAAATGTAGGGAAAATAAAAGAAGTGCTCGAATGGGCCCTACCCCACTGCCTACGTATCTCATCGGGAGCATGAGAATCAGAGCGACGTAATTCCCCTCAACGAGGATTGCTTGTGTTTTTTAGGAAACGGCTAACGTTCTAGCTCAGGTGTTGCAGGCTCGCTGAATCGAGTGCGTTACCGTCTTTCAAGAAAACGAGTAAGAGCACGTTCGTACGTTGAGAGTGAGTGAGATGATAAAATAATTCCCGAAGGAAAGACGTTATTGTTTGTTTGAAGTTTTTTAAGCAAGAAGTGTTTTTTACAGTTATTTGTAACTTGCGTTGAACCAAAGTCTTAAATATAGGAACGAATACCTCGCGCATCGTCCCCAACAGGACGTACACTAAGTATCCTAGAAGAATGAGAGGAAGCCCCTCATTCCCCACTTCCCACAAAGAAGGCTCGAGCGCAATACGCGTTAATTTTTATTACGTGTTTTCAAGAAGTTTTGAGATGGGAAGAGAGACGACACAAAGGAAACTCTAAAGGGAAACTAAGAGTCCTAATGTTATCATGCATGGATGTCCTATGGTTAGTGAGGCTTAGGAGAGACGACTACCTAAAACTTAATGCTAATCCTACTCCAAGCTTAATCAAAAATTAAGTTGGACTAGGTAGCTCTAAAGGGAAAAGAATCCAAGACTTAATCAAGTCTTGAGACTCAAGGGAGGAAGAGAGTGAAAGAGAGGGGAGAAGCATCTTAAATGCTAAAGCAAACACAAGTATGAAAGATTAAAAGAGAAAGGAGAAGTTAGAATGTGGATGACCATCCACATCCCATTCACTTACCATTAGCCCCTACATGGTTAGCAAAAACAAACATAAGCAACAATAATACAAATGAAACCCAAACAAGGTACAACCCAAAGAGAAATGGTTACAAACCAAGTGAAACTCATCCATGTCAGAATTTACACCTTAGAGGTGACTCATAATGTTTACCAAACAAACTCAAGCAAAGAGAATGCAAACAAGTGGCAAAACATCCAAGAAAGTCATTAAAGAAGGAATAGAAGAAGAATGAGTGGATATGCAAGGTGATCATGCAAGAATGCTTCAAATAAAATCCAAGTCAGAATGTGGATGACCTAAAAATGTGCCTAAACATTCTATACAAGTGTAACATAAGGCATACAAGAAAGTATCCAAGCATTAAGAACCATTAGAAGAAGGAGAAGGAAGCATGTAAATGAAACATGTTAAAGGATGCAAGATGAAACATGAATAACATATGACATGAATACAAAACTCCAAGGTCAGAAGCATACATCAAATGAGATGTAAAGAAGAGATATGGCATGGCATACACAAACCAAACACAAGTCAAGAAGAGGCATAGATGAGAAGAAGTGAAAAGATAAGTCCAAAGAGGCATGTAAATCAAACATTGAACATGTGCACAAAATATGCAACAACCTCATACCAATGACCTATAATGAAAATAAAATGACTTATAATGATTCAAACATGGTTCATGAAGTCAAAGAAACAATCCCAAACAATGGCACAAGTGCCTTCTCAAACAAGTAAACAAACATGATCCAAAGATGTGCATAAAGGAGACCTCAAACAAAGAGCAATCAAACAATTAGTAAACCAACTTCAGAAATTACCAAATTAATTATCAAAACACCTCAACCAGAAGCAAACATCATATTAAAAACTCATGCAAAAATTCACAAGATAAGTCCTTCAAACAATCATGCAAGGTCACATAGGGATCATGAACTAATATGCAAAAGAGAGGGACCACAATGCAATATGAAAAGAGTTTAAAAATATGAGAAAAATGTTTTTATGCACTTCAATATGTTGGTGAAACAATGCAAAAAGAAATGGATTCATAATGTTTTATATGCTATAAGAAATAAAATCTACAATACAAAGTGTGCAAAATAAGAACAATTCAAAAAGAAATCAATTACACAATTAATTCAGATACCAAAAATAAAATAAAATAAGAAAATAAAATTTGGAAAAATTTTATAAAATGCTAAACATGTTTCATGATTTTTTTTTTTGTAATTTTTTGATGCATAAATCTATTTTTAAAAAAATAAAAAAAGAAATGCAACAATTAACAAAAAATAAAATAATTGAAATAGGCATGGGGGTGCAAGCAACAAGCAGTCACGTTGAGAAATGAAATGGACTCAAAGAGGGGGGGTTCAGAAAGCAAGCCCAAGACAAGAAGGGTCCATCAGCGAAGTCAAACAAAAAAACAAACTCAGTCAAACATTCAGGACTCACATCAGCCATCAGATCAATCACACGCTCCACACTCAGCCAAATAATCAATAAGGTAAACAAGATCAATGGTCATGATTAAAAACACACCATAAGAAGAGTACACACAAGCACGCCATACACGATCAGAAATTAAAAAAAGCACGTGAGCAGCACATGTAAAATTAATGTATTGGATGAACAATATCCATCAGACCACACCAACGTATCAGATTAGGTCAACAGAAATAAAAAATAATCAAGATCTACGGTTCAGATTGAGAGCACACAACAAGAAGCGTGGAATGGCACATACACAAACAATGAAATAAAACCAAAAAAAATAAAAACGTGGCAACATGAAGACCATCAGATCAAGGCAATGGACGATTATGATTGCGTCTTCTCCATAAAACCCTGGTTGGCCGGAAAACAAAACCAGACGTCGGAGCTAGGGCTCCGGTCGTCTCCTCCGGTGGACATCAACAACAAAATCTCCAGAAATCACATATGAGTATACCAAATTGATCAGAAATTCACAAGGATCACAAATATCAAACTCATTTCACCAGATCAGCAACATAAAAGCCAAATCGAACAAAAAAAATTTAGATCCAAAACTTAAATCTCAAAATACACACAATCCACACGTCCAAAATCAAAATAAAATAGATCATCATGCTCAGTGAACTTCATAGATCGTCATGCACATCAAAAAATTAAGTTCTAAGGGTATGAAATCTCCACTAACCTGTGACCTTGAAGAGCTCAAAATACCACAAGAACGCCTTTCAGAAGCTGCAGATCAAGTCCTTTGAACTTCTAATTGCAAAATAAATGCAATTAGAGTTTGAATCTGGTCTAGATCTTGAGATTTGCAAAAATGGTTTCCAAATTCGAACCCTATGATATCCTTGATATGAGGTTCAGATGATGGATGATTTGTGTTCTATGCAGTCCAATGATTCAGAATGTGAAAGAATTTCTCAAAAAGCTCTTAGGATGAGAGAGAATTGAAGAGGAGAAGATGAGAGCAAAAATGTGAAATCTGAGCAAATGAGGATGCATGACCTAGCTGTGAGGGCATGAGTTAGCTTATATACTCTTGGTTATTCCCCTGATTATGATTAGCAAGTGATTAAACCCTTGGTTAATGAGTTTTGGATGATTTTGCAAATTTGCACTTTAAGCTTATCCCACTAATTCTCACGTGCCAATGCCACAAAATGAGCATGATCCACTCACATTTCCTCTGTTGATCACAAATGAATTTTACTTGGGCCTTGCACTTGCTTGGTTTGTGAGTTTTTGATCCATTTGCAAATTTATACAATGTGAAATAAGTGAGAAATAAAGCATGGAATGACTTGGTTCAAAGGCCAAAAATAATCCTTATGATGTGTACTTGAATGTTGTAATGAGACATGAACCAATAAAACCAATTACAAGTCCATTTGTGCCAAAATGCAAAAGGTGGAAAAAGTGGTATATGGAAAACCTCAAAATGCACCTTGCATTATTTTGGCCATAACTAGAGTTCCACAAATGATATGGAGATGTTCTAGTACTTTTTGGAAATGGGAGAGAAAGATCTTCAACTTTCATGTTGGAGGAAAATTCATTTGAAGCTTTCTTTATGATGTAAAATCAAATTGAATATAGTGAAAAACTTGCCAAAAATGGAAACTTCTCATTATAGGTCATTTTCCAAATTTAGTAACTTTTGCACAAACTCTTGATTCTTGATGAATGATGTGAAACTTGACCCTTGAAGACCATATGAGGATGTGAGACCTTGAAAACCATGAAAAGAACCTCAAAATTCCACAGTTGACTTTCTCCTTTACAGTTGACTTTTCTTGGTTCACAAGCAACTGATTCACTGAACATTCTTCACCATAAATCATCAACTAAACCCTCATCTTATGGATGCAGGCAAGCATAAAGACCTCATGACACTATGCTTGAACACAAAAAGCCGTTCAAGAAGTCCTTTTGATTCATAAACCCTAATTAGTCCCTTTGATTAGGAGAGAAAGATCCACTGAAATCCTTTGCCATGCTTGACCTTGTAAAGATATGATGAGCCCCATGAGCCACCTTGAAGCTTGAGACTTGAGAATATGGACCAAGTACCTTGATCCCATGCTAAGAACCAATGCTATACCCAATGCAAATGCAAGAAATGAAAAGAAACAACAGCCAATTAGTATAAACAAAATGGCAAATTTTGAGGTGCTACAGCTGCCCCTATTCAATCAACTTGGTTCTGAAGGTATGATGGCAACGACTGTCATGCATTCAAAGGATTCATGGAGATTGAATACCAAAAGAAACCTGAAATTTGCATAAAGAACACCATCCCTGCTGATAGAGGGAATTGGCGAAGAAAATCTTCAACATAACTTCACATGAGAGAGACCTGAACATCAACCTCTGCGGGGGAAGTGCAATAAGAAATCTTCAACATGACTTCACATGAGAGAGACCTGAACATCAACCTCTGCGGGGGAAGTGCAATAAGAAATCTTCAACACGACTTCACATGAGAGAGACCTGAACATCAACCTCTGCGGGGGAAGTGCAATAATAAATCTTCAACATAACTTCACATGAGAGAGACCTGAACGTCAACCTCTGCGGGGGAGTACAATAAGAAATCTTCAACATGACTTCACATGAGAGAGACCTGAACATCAACCTCTGCGGGGGAAGTACAATAAGAAATCTTCAACATGACTTCACATGAGAGAGACCTAAACATCAACCTCTGCGGGGGAAGTGCAATAAGAAATCTTCAACATGACTTCACATGAGAGAGACCTGAACATCAACCTCTACGGGGGAAGTGCAATAAGAAATCTTCAACATGACTTCACATGAGAGAGACCTGAACATCAACCTCTGCGGGGGAAGTACAATAAGAAATCTTCAACATGACTTCACATGAGAGAGACCTGAACATCAACCTCTGTGAGGGAAGTACAATAAGAAATCTTCAACATGACTTCACGTGAGAGAGACCTGAACATCAACCTCTGCGGGGGAAGTGCGATAAGAAATCTTCAACATGACTTCACATGAGAGAAACCTGAACATCAACCTCTGCGGGGGAAGTGCAATAAGAAATCTTCAACATGACTTCACATGAGAGAGACCTGAACGTCAACCTCTGCGAGGGAAGTGCAATAAGAAATCTTCAACATGACTTCACATGAGAGAGACCTGAACGTCAACCTCTGCGGGGGAAGTGCAATAAGAAATATTTAGATGCAGCTGCGATGTTAAACAACATCCCTTGAATCGTATCCTTTTCTGCTGGCAAAAGAAACCCTGTAACAAAATACCAAACTTGGCTTATGCTTCAAATGCATATGTTTGAATTTTTCCGTAATGCTCCATACGAAATAGAATGCTACGCATTTGGGAGGATGCCATGCAAAAGATGCTTATGCAATGCAAAAAGGGCGTCCTAGCGAAATAAACGCTAAGGACAAAGGCAGCTCCGGGGTATGGTAAACTAACATGTCATTCTTAACCAAGAGACCCTGATGAGGTATACTTCACCCTGCTGGGAAGAAACAAAACCACCAATTCTGTCGGCGATGGACGAAACTCTGAGAGAATACCCACTCTGCTGGGGAATGTTAGGATCAACAACCCTGCTGGAGATGGACAAAACTCCGAGAGGATACCCATTCAGCTGGGGAATGTCAGGATTAACAACTCTGCTGGAGATGGACGAAACTCCGAGAGGATACCCATTCAGCTGGGGAGGGAGATATATACTGAAGATGGAAACTTCTCCGCTGGGGATGACCAACTGTTTCAAAACTTGGATTTGACGCCTGCCAAAAACGATTGGACTTAAGACCTACTGGGGATACCACTCACCACCAAACTCTGCTTGGGGATATGAGCTTAATCCGCTGCTAGGGAAATAACTTTACCTTCACCCTGCTGGTGATTAGATCAAGCTGTTGTCGTTGAGAATATACTTTCTGGCCAACTGAGGAAAGTAGATGCCAGGACTCTGTGGGGATAATAACATCTTTGTCCACGAATCTCCTGTTGGAGATACAACAACATCCACCTTAGAGCAATCAACTTCTGAACGCTTGTTGGGGAATAGTAATCCAAACACAACTTCGGCTGGGCATACAATCCTCTGTACACTGCTGAGGGGGACAATCCTCAACGACTCCGCTTGGGAGAAAAGGAGTTGTCAACATCCACCTTGCTAGGGGATAAGCCCCATGTTTCCTAACTAGCTGGGCAAAACGACTGCCCCATACCCTGTGGGGAAACACCATCTTTAATCAAAGAAAATGCTCCATCAATCTCTTGCAGCAATAACAACTCTTGGCTATCGACTCCGCTTGGGAAATTGCCTCTTTATACTCTGTCGAGGAAGACGACCCTTGATACTCTGATGAGGAAGAGTAATAAACTGCTGAGGACGATCAGACTTCAAAGTTGGGGAGAGCTCTACTGGGGAGGTACACCTGTCATCCTGCAAAACCAACAGAAAGGTCTACGTGCAAAAATGATCACTTTGATTATCATCATAGTAACAGCCGCCTAAGCAATTGCCACTATTTTCCAACTTGTTTCACAGAGCTCAACATTTTAGCATGTACTGTTTTTATCAACAATATCGGACATTTTCACAAACAAAACAGGTAAAACAAAAACATAAGCTCTTTGACTGAAATGCAAACTTTATTGAATGAATCGGCCTGTAAATAGGCATTTACATCTGGAAGCAATTCCTGAAAAGAGGTAATTGTGCAAAAAGCAAAAGAAAATACAAATGTCGGCAATGTGGGGAACAGAAATCCACCATGACTCAACTCAGCTATAACCCATATGACTTATTTATCCGCAGATACTTTGGCCTTTGAAGATGACTGACTGGACTGATTCCTTTCCTTCGAATTCTCCAAGCGTGAACAGTGATCACAGATCAAACGCGGATCGTAGTCTTTGCTTTTAAATCCCTAACTTTTGCCTGGATCGCCCTTTCCGGGTTTTTAATCCACCGGGATACCCATTTTTTGCCAAGGTTGCCTTTTCAGGTTTTCAACCTTGCGGGTTTATTTCTTTTTCCTTTTTATCCCTAATTTTTGCCCGAACCTTTTCCTTTTTATGGTTTGCCAGGATGCCCCATTTTTGCCTGAACCTTCTTTTTATGTTCAGCGGGTCTCTTTTATGCAAAGTATTTTTTTACTACATCCGCGTTCACAGGGGACGTAAAATCTTCGCCATCCATAGTTGAGAGTAATAAGGCTCCACCAGAGAAAACCTGTCTTACTACATATGGCCCTTCGTAATTCGGAGTCCACTTGCCCCTGTGATCTGTTTGAGGAGGAGTGATCCTTTTCAGAACTAATTCACCAGTTTGAAAACACCGAGGACGCACTTTCTGATCAAAGGCTTTCTTTATCCTACTCTAATACAACCGGCCATGCGCAATGGCTTTCAATCTCTTCTCTTCAATGAGGTTCAGTTCATTTAGCTAGGAACGCACCCACTCAGCTTCGTCAAGCTTCACGTTGGTCAGAATTCTCAATGAAGGAATCTCAACTTCTAATGGCAAGACTGCTTCCATACCATACACCAGTGAGAAAGGAGTTGTCCCAGTTGATGTGCGTACCGAAGTACGATAACCGTGCAAAGCGTAAGGCAACATCTCATGCCAGTCTTTGTATGTCACTACCATCTTCTGCACAATCTTCTTTATGTTCTTATTAGCCGCTTTAACAGCCCCATTCATCTTCGGACGATAGGGAGAAGAATTGTGATGTTCGATTTTAAAGCTCTGGCATAGCTCCTTCATCATCTTATTGTTCAAATTTGAACCATTGTCAGTAATGATTCTCTCCGGG
Organism: Lathyrus tuberosus; assembly: GCA_022829125.1. Lineage (NCBI taxonomy): Eukaryota > Viridiplantae > Streptophyta > Magnoliopsida > Fabales > Fabaceae > Lathyrus > Lathyrus tuberosus. The sequence goes on along the minus strand of JALAZF010000079.1, from coordinate 1,121,638 downwards.
ACCCCATACCGGCAGATGATGTCCTTCTTAATAAATCGGGCTACCACTTGTCTGGTGACGTTGGCATACGATGCTGCTTCCACCCACTTCGTGAAATAATCAATAGCCACCAAGATAAAACGATGTCCATTTGAAGCGGTCAGCTCAATCTTCCCGATCATGTCAATGCCCCACATGGCAAAAGGCCAAGGTGACGACAAAACATTCAGAGGAGTAGGCGGTACGTGCACCTTATCAGCATAAATCTGGCATTTATGACATTTTCGGGCGTATTTAAAACAATCAGACTCCATAGTCATCCAGTAATACCCCGCTCTCAACAATTTTCTTGCCATAGCATGCCCATTGGCATGAGTACCAAAGGATCCTTCGTGAACCTCTTCCATTAACAAGCCTGCCTCGTGTTCATCAACACAATGTAGCAAGACCATGTCAAAGTTTCTCTTGTACAACACATCGTCCTTGTTCAAAAAGAAGTTTCCTGATAACCTCCTCAATGTCTTTTTATCCTTGGAAGATGCCCCAGCAGGGTATTCCTGACTCTTCAAGAAGACTTTGATGTCATGATACCAAGGCTTGCCATCTGATGCCCCTTCAACTGCAAATACAAAAATAGGCATGTCCAAGCGCATGATTCTGATTGAAGGAGTTTCATTCCAACGATTCACTTGGTACATTAATAACAACGTTGCCAACGCATCAGCCATCTGATTCTCAACCCTGGGAATGTGATGGAAGTCCACTCTGTCAAAGAAAGGTAACAACCTTCTGGCATAGTTGTTATACGGAACAAGATTCGCTTGACGAGTCTCCCATTCACCTGTAATCTGATTAACCACCAACGCAGAATCACTATAAACATCGAGGTTCTTGATTCTCAAATCAATTGCTTCTTCTAACCCCATGATGCATGCTTTATACTCCACCTCATTGTTGGTGCATATGAGCGCTAATCGGGCCGTAAAGGGTATATGAGAACCCTGTGGAGTCGTAATGATTGCCCCGATTCCGTTACCATATGAATTAACAGCTCCATCAAAGACCATCTTCCACTGAGATTCAATCTCAGGTCCTTCATCAGGCAAAGGCTCTTCACAACCCTTCATCTTCAGATACATGATATGCTCATCCAGAAATTCAAACTTCATCGGTTGATAATCCTCGATTGGTTGTTCGGCAAGATATTCCGACAAAACACTTCCCTTAATGGCCTTTTGGGAAACATACTGAATATCGTATTCTGTCAGAACCATCTGCCAACGGGCTATTCTACCAGAAAGTGCTTGCTTCTCAAACACATACTTGATCGGATCCATCTTCGAAATCAAGAGGGTTGTATGGTTTAACATATACTGCCTTAAACGCTTAGCGGCCCAAGCGAGTGCACAACATGTTTTCTCCAGCATCGAGTACCTTGACTCACAATCAGTAAACTTTTTACTCAAGTAGTAGATGGCGTGCTCTTTTCTACCTGACTCGTCTTGTTGACCGAGCACATAACCCATTGAATTCTCAAGAACCGTGAGATACATAATCAAAGGTCTTCCTGACACTGGTGGCATAAGGACCGGAGGTTCCTGCAAATATTCTTTTATCTTTTCAAATGCCTTTTGACAATTTTCATTCCACCTGGCCGCTTGATTTTTTCTTAGCAATTTGAAGATTGGTTCACACGTGGCTGTGAGATGCGAGATGAACCTAGCAATGTAGTTTAATCTCCCCAAGAAACCACGAACCTCTTTTTCTGTTTTCGGCACAGGCATTTCTTGTATGGCTTTTACCTTTGCAGGATCAACCTCAATACCCTTTTCACTAACAATAAACCCCAGCAATTTTCCTGATCTCACCCCGAAGGTGCATTTGTTTGGATTCAACCCCAGTATGAATTTTCTCAATCTTTCAAACAACTTCTGAAGATTCACCAAATGTTCTTCTTCCGTATGTGACTTCACAATCATGTCATCAACATAGACTTTAATCTCTTTGTGAATCATATCATGAAAGAGAGTCACCATCGCCCGCTGGTAAGTTGCCCCTGCATTTTTCAACCCAAAGGGCATCACTTTGTAGCAGAAAGTTCCCCACGGTGTTATGAATGTTGTCTTCTCCATGTCCTCTGGGGCCATCTTGATTTGGTTATACCCAGAGAAATCATCCATGAAGGAAAACACAGAATACTGAGCAGTATTGTCAACTTACACGTCAATGTGAGGGAGCGGGAAATCATCCTTTGGGCTTGCTCTGTTCAAATCCCTGTAATCAACACACATCCTGACCTTCCCATCCTTCTTAGGTACAGGCACGATGTTAGCAACCCATGGAGGATAATTTGTCACGGCAAGAAAACTGGCATCTAGCTGTTTCTGAACCTCTTCCTTGATTTTGACAGACATCTCCGGTTTAGTTCTTCTCAACTTTTGCTTGACCGGAGCACAACCTTCTTTAAGTGGTAGCCGGTGTACAACAATATCAGTATCGAGCCCAGGCATGTCTTGGTAAGACCAGGCGAAGATATCCACATACTCACGAAGCATTTCAATCAATCTTCCCTTGACACTGTCTTCCAATGCAGCCCCTACCCTTACTTCCTTCATGGCGTCCTCGGTTCCCAGATTCACAATCTCAATTTCCTCCTGATAAGGTAGGATGACTCTCTCCTCTTGCTTCAACAATCTGGCCAACTCTTCGGGCAGTTCACAATCTTCGTCAGTATCTTCTTCAGCCTGATAGATTGGATTGTCAAAGTCATACCGAGCTATAGCTGAGTCATGATCGGTGTCATCTGAACAAAAAGACCTGCATGATTGATGATGTATGTTTTATTATGTATACAACAAAAGAAACATATTGCCATTTTGATGTGGGTTTTTAATGCATAAAAAGTAAAAACAGAAAGACAGAGATCAAAATATTCGAGTGTGAAAAGTCCTTTATTGATGATAAAGCAAAACATGCAACAGTTGAAAGCCCTACAAATAAAATCACTACGTCTTGGGCAGAACGCAGGATTAACATAATAGGAAAACAAAGCAATTACTCAAAGCCTGTCACTTGAATGACTCTCTCGGAAGACCAGTTGCACAGACTTTCTCCTGGGACGCAAGGACGAATCCAGCTATCCATGTCACAATCATTGTCCCCTTCTTCCTCAATGGCATTAACCCTGTCGAAGAAAACACCGGCACTAGTGAAACGGACTAGGCCATAAAATTTGGGAGGATCCCCATCTCTCCTAGATGGCTTGTATCCCAATCCATAAGTATCCCTCTTCTCCTGAACTTTAACCACCTGGCCCCTCCTCCGTGAGCTACCAGCTTCAACCACAGCTTTGACGTCTCTAAACGAAGACATGGAAACCTCAGGTTGATTTGCCACTGCAGGCTGCTCTATAGCTTCAGACTGGACAACCTCTTCAAAAACCTTCACCTTTTCAAACCCCTGACACAATGTCTCATGGATTTCACCATCCACTTCCACGTATTTGAAGGTTGACAACTGACTGATCATTATGTCTTCTTCTTCGCACACTGTTACTACATGACCATCAACCATGTATTTCAACTTTTGATGCAAAGTGGAGGTTACAGCGCCTGCACCATGGATCCAAGGACGACCCAATAAACAGCTGTACACTGGCTGAATATCCATTATATAAAACGTTGCATCAAAAATTTCTGGCCCAACCTTGATCGGAAGCACAATCTCACCAAAGACAGATCTCTTCGAGCCATCAAAAGCTCGCACCACCAAGTCACTTGGTGTACAAATAAGTCCCCTGGTATCTAACTTCATTAATGCTTTCTTGGGCAATACATTCAACGATGATCCAGTATCAACCAAAACATGTGACATCAGTGAACCACGGCACTCAATCGAAATATGCAGGGCATTGTTATGATTCCTCCCTGCGGAAGTCAAATCAAGATCTATAAAACCCAAGCCATTACCTGCGTTCACGTGCGCTACAACCCCTTCCAGCTGGTTAACAGAAATCTCTTGAGGAACATAGGCTGCATTCAGAACTTTCAGAAGAGCATTCCTATGGGCTTCAGAGCATAACAACAATGACAGAATAGAGATCTTGGACGGGGTCTGATGTAACTGGTCCACAATCTTGTAATCACTTTTCCAGATGAGTCTCATAAACTCCTCTACATTTTTGGAAAAAGCATCATCAACCGGTTTTACTATAGAATCAGTAACCACTGGAGTCTGAACAGAACCATCCATTTCCTGTTTTCCCCTATCTTTCCTAGAGGTACTGGGTTGATCATTAACAGAAGTAAGCACTCTACCACTTCTGGTTATAGCATCAGTCTCAACTTTAACCTCAGAACTAGAACTCACTGGTGAAGTATTCATTAATTCCTGCTTTTGTCCATTGACAAACACCTCCGCACCGTAATTCGACGGAATAGCCTTAGAACTTTCATACGGAATGGGTCCAGCCCTCGTGATAATGACTGGAGGTGGCCTTGTCGGACCAGAAATAGTAATTGTTTTGAACGCAATAGTGATAGTAGCAACCTTCTCACTAACAACCTCTTCTTGCTGATTACCTCTGCAAACTGTAAACAGCCCTCATCAATCAGATTCTGAATACCCATCTTCAGCGAATCACAACCATTAACCTTCATCAAACAAACTCAGCAATTCTCATCACAACCCGGATAAACGCCACCCTTCAATAACCTGTTCTTAACCACAGTCAACGGAGTCTTCAGCTCCTCCACATCCATGATCAAATTCAGAGCTTCACATTCCTCCATTATCGCATTCACCCTCGGCCCATTGTGATCAGGCATAGGGTTTTGAATAACATTGGGCCCAGCATTCGAGAAATTGATAGCTTTGGAGTCTACAAGATCCTGCACCTTGTGCATGAAGGCTTTACACTTCTCTATAGTATGCCCCAGAGCACCAGAGTGAAAGTCGTAATGTGCGTTAGCGCCATAACTTCGTGGCAATTCCCCTTTTGGTGGAGCCAGGGTACGGAGCTCAACTAGGCGCAATTGCAGCAAATGTTGTAATAACTGGGCGTATGACATTGGTGGCTGATCAAAGTGCCTATCTACTCTTCTCTGTCTATTCTAATATTGGCCCTGCTACCCGTTCTGATATTGACTAGCATTGTTGTTTTGTTGTTGTGGTGGAGGTAACGTTGCTGGGATAGTTACCGATGCTACTTGTTGATTATTGCCCTGACGTTGTTTCCCTTTTCCTCTATGAGATCATACAGCGTTGGCCTCTCCTTTCTTCTTATAACCATCAAACGGCTTCTTTCCATGTCCGGAGGACGATCCGTCACCACTAGAAACTTTTCCAGCCTTAATTCCAACCTCTACCTTCTGTCCAATAGCAATCACATCTGCAAACTTGCCTAGAGAACAAGGCAAAAGCTTCTCATAATAGTGCTTAGGCAGTGTGTCCATAAACATATCCAACATCTCTTTTTCCAGCATTGGTGGTTGCACCCTAGCCGCCAATTCGCGCCACCTTTGCGCGTATTCTTTGAAACTCTCATCACTTTTCTGGGACATGCTCAACAGCTGAGTTCTGTTGGGCGCCATATCTGTGTTGTACTGGTAATGTTTGATAAAAGCTGCAGCTAGCTCTCTCCAGGTACGAACATCTCTACTTTCCAGCCCCATGTACCATTCCAAAGACGCGCCAGATAGGCTATCTTGGAAAAAGTGCATCATTAACTTTTCATCCTTAGCATGAGCAGCCGTCTTCCTGGTATAGGCCTTTATATGAGTTCTCGGGCAGGTAGAACCATTGTACTTCTCCAGTGTAGGAATCTGAATCTTGTGCGAAATGACAATATCAGGGACCAACCCTAGGTCGTCCAAATCTATTCCCAAATCATCCTGTTTCACAACCCCTTTCAGCTGGGCCTCAATTAAACAGATTCTCTCATCACTGACCACAGGAAGACCGGCGTCCAAGCTTCTGACGGAAAAGACATCATCATGTTGATCATCAAAACGATGGCCATGGATAGCTCGAACAGTGCTTCCTTCTCCAACCACTGAAGGAATACCACCCTGCCCACCAGCACCAGGGATAGGAATGTTGATACCAGCACCACCTCCGCCCGGAGGAACAACACGATTAAGAAAACCACCGTGTAAGATACCATTTTCATCAACCTGTGACACCAAAGGCTGAACCAGAGTTCTGAATTCATTCTGACTTTGCACCACACCCTGCATCATCTCCATGAATTGATTGATGCGAGCTTGCATAGCTGCCATGTCTGCCTGCACTTTGTCCATCACTCTGCTTTGATTAAGCCTGGTAGAATACCGATGAGTTGGTTGATCAATCCTGACTGACAAAAAGAGAGAGCATAAGAAAACCAGAGAATCTGAGATAACCTGCAATGCAAAAATGAATATGATTATGCAAATGCGAATGCAAAATGCAAACAAACATATTTGAACATTTCCAGGACATATCCGCTTTGATTCCATTCCATGAAACTGGGCAAGGGATTAGACACACTATCGGAAAATAAATCCGAACCCAGAAATACCATCGGATCAAACCACAGGGACAAACCCTCTCTGAAAACCAGAACTGCCAGAGCACAAATATTCCATTACTGAAAACAAATTAGTTCTTACAGACAGATTCAAGCATAATCACAGGTGATTCCATCAACAATCCTGATGGTAATCCCGAAAAAGATAAACAACAAAATCAACTACAAATCAATTCCAAACAAACCAGCTTCAACTTCCTCAAGAAGGTTCACAGTGTCAGGATGTGCAGGTTGCTGCATCAGCCCTTTGATCAACTTGTTCCTTTTTGCAATCTCTTGGTTCAATTTAACAATCTGTTCTTCAGTGCTGTTGTCTTCGCGCTTCGACTTCTTGACCTCGGCATGCAACTTGAGCTCTTCAACTTCCTTCTGTGCTTCTTTCCACTTGGCAAAGTAACGATCTTTCCTTGCTTTCACTACCTGAAGCTCTTATTTCAGCTCTTCATTCTCAATCTTGGCCTCCTTCCACATATCCTGATACGTGGCAAGCTTGTCTTCTGCTTTAGTCAAAAGCTTCTTGTTTTTCCTTTTAGCTTTGCCTGACGATTCAGCAGCCATACTGACCTTTTTGAAGTGTTGAGCTTTATCAGCAAAATCCCTCTCTCTTTTTTCTAGATGCGCAGTCATGTCTTGAACTTTCCATTTCAACTCCAAGTTGTCCTGTAGAGCACTCTGTAGCTGACTACTCATATCAGAGTTTTCCACCCTCAGATCAGACACCAACTTACGCTGCTTGTCGAATTCTTCAAGCGGTACAGTGAGTCACTCTTCTACAATGTCTGGATATAAGGGAGGCGCCCGATCAAAAGGCAAATAGAACTCTTCTACCCTCTTCTTCACCCATTCAACATATGGAGCGAAAGCTTGATTATTGGGTTTCCCCAAAACAGTTTTACCTATCTTCCGTCTGCTGAGCCAAACTTGAGAAGCTTCTTGTGCAGTAGTCACACCATCAGTCATATGAAAATACAAAGATTCTTCCAAATCTTTTCCAGCTAGAGGATCTTTTAGGGCGTATGCAAATTGCCTGATAGCCAAAGACGGGTTATAGTTAATACCTCCTTTTCTTCCGATCAAAGGTACATTAGGATACTTGCCACAGCTATGCAAAATATCAGTCCCCAATAATCCCTTATCCACCCAAAGAATATCTTTAGCAGCTAGGCCCATCAGAAGCTTACTCCACTCTAAAGAAGTCTTTGAATCTATAAAAGCACCTAACTGGGGTAAACGTTTGGCAAACCACTTGTAAAAGAGAGATGCGCAACAACAAACCACCCTGCCTCGTCTTTTCTCATTCATGTTGTATAGGGCGTAGTGGAGATCACCTAACAAATTTGGCACCGGATTCTGAGCTGTAAATATCTGAATAGCATCCGTATCGACAAAATCAGACTCATTAGGGAATAACACAATGGCATATATACACAGAGCCAATATTGCATTGAAAGCCATCCACCTTTTCTCCTTAGCTTCTTCTTGAGCCCTCTTCACCAAGTACTCCAAGTGATAGCCTCGAGATTTTCCCTTCTTAGAAAAGTCAGCCTCCACTGTAGATCTGCTCAAACAAAGAGCCTCAGCCACTGCTTGGAAATCACAATCTCCTTGGGAACCACAGAAAGGAACACCTTCTTTGACAGGAATCCTCAAAATGTTAGAGTATTCCTCCAGGGTAGGACCCAACACATAATCTGGCATCACAAAGCACCTCAAGGAAGGATCATAAAACTGCATCAAGGTGTGTAGTCCATTGTATTCATATTCACTGAGACTCCTAACCAGGGATAATATCCAACCATACTTCTCTTCAAAGGCTCCCAAAACTTCTGGACTAGCTATACTCTGTAAACTGCTCAACAGACCAAGAGTGATCTTCGGGAACTTGTAGACGATGATGTGTTTCTTACCCCTCTTAGTGTCCATCCCTATGAATGCCCTCTGACTGGAATCAAAGACTAGATACTACCTAAAAATGCACAAACATGAATGTCAGAAAAGTGGAATACAATGCGAAGCATGGGATCAAGGTATCCACACGAACTGGCTGCACTGCGCTGACTGAACAAATTAAGGCTTTGTACCAAAACCCAGAACAAATAACCACCATAGTGATAAAACCATAAAACCAGGTAGGTTGAAGGTCACGGTCACCTGCAAACCTGCAAACACCCATCCCTCTCACATATGGGTACTAAGATCCTCAATATCCCGGGCTCTCAGGTCGAGAAATGATGATACGTTCACCATTTCTGGTTTAGCATCATCATCAATCGAGGAGGCCTCAACTGATTCACCAAAACGAAAGATCCTCAGCTTCGGAGGTTTGAGAAGCAATAACACATTCAGCCCGAAGGATACAATGTTATCGCCAATCAAAGAGGTCATCCGCTGATTCACCTCAAAAGGAAATCCTATAGCAAGTTCCCAGCATTGGGTCCTCGGATCGAGAATATGCAATGGATTTGCCACAGAACATGGTCTGCCACTATCACATCTCGGGAGGAGTGCCATTACAGAGTCCTCGGGAATGGTCATCAGAGTCAACAATTCCTCAAGAGAATAACTACTGGCCTGTATCAACATACAGTAGTAGAAAGCTCCTGATAGAACCTCGTCTGATTGTAGGGATCGTGATCACCCGCACGTGGCCAACACCACGGGAGCGTCACGCCTGCCCACGCTAAAACCTAGGTGTATGCTCGAGCCTGGGTATTGGGCTCATCTCTCAAAACCTCCCAACCTGCCAAACAGAAAAATAGCACAGCGCACCACAGTCCAGCATAACAATGCAATGCAGTAAAATGCGATAAAAACAGTAAAACAGTAAAGCAAAAATACAGTAAATAGTAATACAGTAATATACAACAAAATAAAGCACCATAAAAGAACATCCAATGAAATGAAATAGACAAGCGCTAGGATTGACTCGCTAAAGGGGATGGACCAGCAAGAGGTCAACCTGTCCCCAGCAGAGTCGCCAGCTGTCACTCCCGAAAGATTCGCATCCAACAGTACAAACGCGAGAGTGGCGCGGAAAAACACAGAGTCGCCAGCAATGTGTATTTATCCCGAGAGAGGGAAAGGAAACATTGCATAAACCTGAAGAGAAAGGGAAAGAACATGGTCTCACGACCAAGAGAAGCGGGTACGAAAGTCGGTTACGCGAAGGAAAGGTGTTAGCACCCAACATGTCTATCGTACTCGATGGGATCCACGCTTGTTGTCTGCATCAAAGGGTGTCAGAAAAGATACCGAAAAAGGAACTGCTAGCTGGAGAACCGGAAAAGGAAAGGAGAGAGAGAAAGAGAAACAAATGTAGGGAAAATAAAAGAAGTGCTCAAATGGGCCCTACCCCACTGCCTACGTATCTCATCGGGAGCATGAGAATCAGAGCAACGTAGTTCCCCTCAACGAGGATTGCTTGTGTTTTTTAGGAAACGGCTAACGTTCTAGCTCAGGTGTTGCAGGCTCGCTAAATCGAGTGCGTTACCGTCTTGCAAGAGAACGAGTAGGAGCACGTTCGTATGTTGAGAGTGAGTGAGATGAGAAAAGAATACCCAAAGGAAAGACGTTATTGTTTGTTTGAAGTTTTTTAAGCAAGAAGTGTTTTTTACAGTTATTTGTAACTTGCATTGAACCAAAGTCTTAAATACAGGAACGAATACCTCGCGCATCGTCCCCAACAAGACGTACACTAAGTATCCTAGAAGAATGAGAGGAAGCCTCTCATTCCCCACTTCCCACATAGAAGGCTCGATCGCAATGCGCGCTAATTTTTATTACGTGTTTTCAAGAAGTTTTGAGATGGGAAGAGAGACGACACAAAGGAAACTCTAAAGGGAAACTGAGAGTCCTAATGTTATCATGCATGGATGTCCTATGGTTAGTGAGGCTTAGGAGAGATGACTACCTAAAACTTAATGCTAATCCTACTCCAAGCTTAATCAAAAATTAAGTTGGACTAGGTAGCTCTAAAGGGAAAAGAATCCAAGACTTAATCAAGTCTTGAGACTCAAGGGAGGAAGACAGTGAAAGAGAGGGGAGAAGCATCTTAAATGCTAAAGCAAACACAAGTATGAAAGCTTAAAAGAGAAAGGAGAAGTTAGAATATGGATGACCATCCACATCCCATTCACTTACCATTAGCCCCTACATGGTTAGCAAAAACAAACATAAGCAACAATAATACAAATGAAACCCAAACAAGGTACAACCCAAAGAGAAATGGTTACAAACCAAGTGAAACTCATCCAAGTCAGAATGTACACCTTAGAGGTGACTCATAATGTTTACCAAACAAACTCAATCAAAGAGAATGCAAACAAGTGGCAAAACATCCAAGAAAGTCATTAAAGAAGGAATAGAAGAAGAATGAGTGGATATGCAAGGTGATCATGCAAGAATGCTTCAAATAAAATCCAAGTCAGAATGTGGATGACCTAAACATGTGCCTAAACATGCTATACAAGTGTAACATAAGGCATACAAGAAAGTATCCAAGCATTAAGAACCATTAGAAGAAGGAGAAGGAAGCATGTAAATGAAACATGTTAAAGGATGCAAGATGAAACATGAATAACATATGACATGAATACAAAACTCCAAGGTCAGAAACATACATCAAATGAGATGCAAAGAAGAGATATGGCATGGTATACACAAACCAAACACAAGTCAAGAAGAGGCATAGATGAGAAGAAGTGAAAAGATAAGTCAAAAGAGGCATGTAAATCAAACATTGAACATGTGCACAAAATATGCAACAACCTCATACCAATGACCTATAATGAAAATCAAATGACTTATAATGATTCAAACATGGTTCATGAAGCCAAAGAAACAATCCCAAACAAAAAATAAAATAATTGAAATAGGCATGGGGGTGCAAGCAGCAAGCAGTCACGTTGAGAAATGAAATGGACTCAAAGAGGGGGGGTTCAGAAAGCAAGCCCAAGACAAGAAGGGTCCATCAGCGAAATCAAACAAAAAACAAACTCAGTCAAACATTCAGGACTCACATCAGCCATCAGATCAATCACATGCTCCACACTCAGCCAAATAATCAATAAGGTAAACAAGATCAATGGTCATGATTAAAAACACACCATAAGAAGAGTACACACGCGCACACCATACACGATCAGAAATTAAAAAAAGCACGTGAGCAGCACATGTAAAATTAATGTGTTGGCTGAACAATATCCATCAGATCACACCAACGTATCAGATTAGGTCAACCGAAATAAAAAATAATCAAGATCTGCGGTTCAGATTGAGAGCACACAACAAGAAGCGTGGAATGGCACGTACACAAACAATGAAATAAAACCAGAAAAATAAAAAAGTGGCAACATGGAGACCATCAGATCAAGGCAATGGACGATTGTGATTGCGTCTTCTCCACAAAACCCTGGCTGGCCGGAAAACAAAACCAGACGCCGGAGCTAGGGCTCCGGTCGTCTCCTCCGATAGACATCAACAACAAAATCTCCAGAAATCACATATGAGTATACCAAATTGATCAGAAATTCACAAGGATCACAAATATCAAACTCATTTCATCAGATCAACAACATAAAAGCCAAATCGAACAAAAGAAAATTTAGATCTAAAACTTAAATCTCAAAATACACACAATCCACACGTCCAAAATCAAAATAAAATAGATCATCATGCTCAGTGAACTTCATAGATCGTCATGCACATCAAAAAATTAAGTTCTAAGGGTATGAAATCTCCATTAACCTGTGACCTTGAAGAGCTCAAAATACCACAAGAACGCCTTCCAGAAGCTGCAGATCAAGTCCTTTGAACTTCTAATTGCAAAATAAATGCAATTAGAGTTTGAATCTGGTCTAGATCTTGAGATTTGCAGAAATGGTTTCCAAATTCGAACCCTATGATATCCTTGATATGAGCTTCAGATGATGGATGATTTGTGTTCTATGCAGTCCAATGATTCAGAATGTGAAAGAATTTCTCAAAAAGCTCTTAGGATGAGAGAGAATCAAAGAGGAGGATATGAGAGCAAAAATGTGAAATCTGAGCAAATGAGGATGCATGACCTAGCTGTGAGGGCATGAGTTAACTTATATACTCTTGTTTATTCCCCTGATTATGATTAGCAAGTGATTAAACCCTTGGTTAATGAGTTTTGGATGATTTTACAAATTTTCACTTTGAGCTTATCCCACTAATTCTCCCGTGCCAATGCCACAAAATGAGCATGATCCACTCACATTTCCTCTGCTGATCACAAATGAATTATACTTGGGCCTTGCACTTGCTTGGTTTGTGAGTTTTTTATCCATTTGCAAATTTGTACAATGTGAAATAAGTGAGAAATATAGCATGGAATTACTTGGTTCAAAGGCCAAAAATAATCCTTATGATGTGTACTTGAATGTTGTAATGAGACATGAACCAATAAAACCAATTACAAATCCATTTGTGCCAAAATGCAAAAGGTGGAAAAAGTGGTATATGGAAAACCTCAAAATGCACCTTGCATTGTTTTGGCCATAACTAGAGTTCCACAAATGATATGGAGATGTTCTAGTACTTTTTGGAAATGGGAAAGAAAGATATTCAACTTTCATGTTGGAGGAAAATTCATTTAAAGCTTTCTTGATGATGGAAAATCAAATTGAATGTAGTGAAAAACTTGCCAAAAATGGAAACTTCTCATTATAGGTCATTTTCCAAATTTAGTAATTTTTGCACAAACTCTTGATTCTTGATGAATGATATGAAATTTGACCCTTGAAGACCATATGAGGATGTGAGACCTTGAAAACCATGAAAAGAACCTCAAAATTACACAGTTGACTTTCTCCTTTACAGTTGACTTTTCTTGGTTCACAAGCAACTGATTCACTGAACATTCTTCACCATAAATCATCAACCAAACCCTCATCTTATGGATGCAGGCAAGCATAAAGACCTCATGACACCATGCTTGAACACACAAAGCCCTTCAAGAAGTCCTTTTGATTCACAAACCCTAATTGGTCCCTCTGATTAGGAGAGAAAGATCCACTGAAATCCTTTGCCATGCTTGACCTTGTAAAGATATGATGAGCCCCATGAGCCACCTTGAAGCTTGAGACTTGAGAATATGGACCAAGTACCTTGATCCCATGCTAAGAACCAATGCTATGCACAATGCAAATGCAAGAAATGAAAAGAAACAACAGCCAATTAGTATAAACAAAAGGGCAAATTTTGAGGTGTTACAATTAACAACTCCTCTTTAGAGATGACCAATTCTCTCTCATCCAAAACCCTTTAGCTTCACATCTTGGGCTTTGAACATGATACAAACCACCTTTAGCTTCATGTCTTGGGCTTTGAACAAGACACCAAAACAACCTCTTTCCTCCCATAGAATAGGAGGAACTACGATCACTCTGATTTCTCTGTTTCGTTAAATGGGAATACATAGGCATAAGATTGAAAAAATCTTAGCGAGCATACTAATCAAAATCCCAAAATCCAGTATAATCAAGCCAAAAGCAGCAAATTTAAACACATCATCGAAAACCTCACAAATAATCCAGACACTGTGTTCTTAGCAAAATAACCAAAGATTGGGCCCCACATCCACATAGCATCTGTAACCTAACAGACTGCTGTTCAAACTCAGTATGCAAGAAGGGTTAATTGGAGACATATATTTCCCTTCCTTAATCAGCTCAATAGGATAAAAATGAATCGAACTGTAGTACCCAAGCGATCGTGACTCAGGACCACAAAAATCGCGCTACAAGTGGCTAGCCAGCTTAATGATTACGGTGAACCATCATTGGCATTTGGCTTGAGGGACATCTTCGACACTTGCTTGATATGTGCCAAGGAAAATTTGTGAGTGCAACCTCTATATGAAAGGTGTCTTGCATGGACGCACAAACGAGTCAATTGAGAGCTACCCATCCCAAGGTTAAAATTGCGGGTTTTTGTAAAGATAGAAAATCCTACTTCTAGGCTCGAAGGGGTTGACAGGGGAATAACTTCCTTATTTCTCAAGTGTTTAGGGAATTAAAACAATGCCTTACGTCGTCAACAAAGTTTATTTGAAAGCATACTAGCAATTATGAGTGTAACGTTTTCGTCATCCTCCCTCCAATCTTTGCATAATAAAAAATAAAGTGGACAAGAGGTGTATATTTTTTGAAAAGGAAAGCATAAAGATGTAAATAATGGACAAAATGATTTGATTCAAAAGTTGCAATGCTCATTTCATTAATTACAAAAGTACAAACATAATTTGAAGGCAAACCGCTAATACAAAATAAAGGAAAATACAAACAACAAGAAATGTGGCCTAGTGACTAGTTAAACACAAGGATGAATTATCATGTCTTTAAGAAGTAGCTAAGCTGAAGTCGACTGAAGCTTCACTTGGCGTGCCCTGGCAGAGGGTTGTTCTGGACATTGGGATTGTCATGAAAGCTAAGAATTCCAGTCTTAATCAAATCACGAACCCTAGATTTCAGTGCATAGCAATTTTCCAAGTCGTGGCCTGCGGCGCCTTCATGGAATGCACAGTGAAGATCATATCTAAATCTAGCTGGAAGAGGATTGGGTGGAGGAGGCAAAGTCCTTGTAGTAATTAAACCTTGTTGAACCAGACCAGGATAAAGTTCAGTATACTTCATTGGAATAGGATCAAATTGATTCCTATTACAGTACTGATTCTGTCCAACAGCTGGATGTTAAGAAGCTTGAGCTGGTCGTAGAGCAGTAACAGTAGCAACAGTAAGGGGATTAGCGTACTGAGGTCTAGGACGAGGCCTTCTCACTTCAACCATGACAGCATTAGTCTGATCTTCCCTCTTCTTCTGAAATTTCCCATAATATTTTTTCGCACCGTTGGAAGATTCAGCAGCCTTGGACACTTTAACTTTCTTGAGTCCTTCCTCAAGCCTTTGGCCAATAGTAACTAAATCAGTGAAGTTGGAGGAAACACTGTCGATCATCTTCTCCCAGTAGAATGGAGACAAGGTGTCCATGAACATTCCAGTCAATTCCTTCTCTGCCAAAGAAGGTTTAACTTGGGAAGCCAACTCTCTCTAGCGCTGAGCATACTCCTTGAAAGATTCCTTCTCATGTTGAGTCATATTTTGAAGCTGGAGACGATCAGGAGGCATGTCGAGGTTGTACTTATACTGCTTCATGAAGGCATTTGCGAGATCTTGGAAGCAGTGAATGGAGTTTTGCTCGAGACTCATATACTATTTGAGTGAAGCTCCACTCAAACTGTCTTGAAATAGTGGATACGCAGCTTCTGGTTATTGGTATACGCAACCATATTTCGGAAATACATGACTAGGTGTGCTCTTGGGCAAGAATGACCTTTGTACTTCACGAACTCGGGAGTTTTGAATTTAGCAGGCATAATAAGGTCAGACACTAAGCACATGTTATCTACATCCACATTAAAGAAGTCAGTACCCTCAACGGCTCTGAGTCTCTTGTCTATGGTCTGAAACTGTTCACGGATAACTTCAGGTTCAAAAAAGTCTTCATGGTCTTCACCCTGAGCATTGGCGGCATTATACTCATAGAGGGGATTCTCAAAGGGAGGTCGAACAGTCTGGGTAACAACATGGACCACAGGATTGGGCTCGGCGAAAACAGGAGCTTGAAATACAAGCCTAGCAGTCTGACCAATCATAGCAGTAGATGCAATCAGTGGAGAGTAGTTGTGTGGCACACCAAACTCTGGCCATGTTGAAGGTGGCATTTGAACCGGTGGAAGATCAGCGCTTAAGACTTCCTGGATGACAGTACTTTGGGGTTGTTCTCCTCTAGCAATCAAGACTTGGAACATCTCAGTGAGTTTAGTCACGCTTGACTTAAGATCGTCGATTTCCATTCGAATCTCAGTGTTGTGTACCTTTTGCTCTGATATCTTGCATTTGTAGTTAGCTATAGTCCGGTATTTGTGTCGAGGAATCAACTTGACGACTGACAGGTGACACTAGAAGATAGAGATAGCTGGAAATGAGTTGCTGGACAAAACAAATGTATGCAATGGATCATGTAAAAATGCAAATGATATGCGATGCAATGCAACGGGAGACAAAACACATGCAACAGGATCGAAGGTTTGAGATCACAACATGGAGTCTGGAAAAAGAACCAACCTCAGGGTGTGTACTAGGGTTAAAACACATGCACAATGGGTTCTAAAAAGGTTCCCAGAGTTATCGATAAATCTTTCGGATATTATCGGCTTGCACGACTACTCGTGTTGGCTAATAATATTCTCAAGATAAACTCGTCTGAGTGTAGTATCGCATGACAACCATCACAGGTCTACACCTGGATAATCACTGCACTGCGTCCTAAAAGGCTAAGAGGGGTGAAGGGTAACTAAAGGTCCTCAGTGTCACCAGCTCCCAGGTCAGAAAAAGTAATGCCAATATGACTACTCACATCTGACATCAGTAATCCTAAAGAAGCCTCCACTGAGTGTGGTTATCATATGCTAGACATGTTAGGACTACTCCCAATAGCTAACTATTGATTATACCATAATCCTATCATAGGTGTATGTTTAAGTCCAAGTTAGGACTTATCTCACCACTCAAGGTAACAATCCTGCACACAAAAAAACTCAAGCACAACAGGCATATATACAGATATAAATATATACAGATATACAAGCAAGCAAACACGTAAAATAACACAAATACAAACAAGGTGGGCTTAACCATCTTAAGGGAATTTCCCCAGTGAAGTCGCCATTTCTGTTGCGGTGAGAATCGAATATCAAGCTATTAATTAACTTGAATAAAAAATCATGAAATTCACCACCAAGCTTTGATTTATCCAAAGGAAAGGGTAAAGATCGAAGAAAACCCTAAGTGCGCTATGTAACAACACATCGAGAGATCTAAGGTTCGGGGGTTGGTTATACCTAGGGAAGATGTTAGCATCCTTAGTATCTGTAGTACTTTACAGGAACCTCTTGTTAGTATTTGTGTTATGCTAAAGTTTGCTTGCTAAGGGAAATATGTTAAGGTAAAGACCTAGGGTATATACACTAAGTATGCTCGCCAAGACATCGCATCTCGTGCCTACGTATCCTGACGATAATGGAATCAGAGCATTCGTAGTTCCCCTCACTACGGGGTAAAAGGGCGTAAAAAGAAAAGGTTGAAAAAAAGAAAAGGTTGCTCGCCAAGAATTGAGACCTTGTGCTTACGTATTCTCAAGAGGAACTTGAGAAATCAGAGCGTCTGTAGTTCCCCTCAATAGGGGTGAGGAACTCTTGACTGTGGTCAAGGTTCCAAGGGAAAGTAAATGTCCATGGCAGGACACCTACATAGAGTACGACGACTCTAATCATAAGGCTAGGATAAACAGGGAAATAAGTGTCCATGGCGGAACATATACAAAGAGTGCGGCGACTCTAATCCTAAGGCTAGGATAAAAGGGAAGGTAAGAGATAAGTTAAGCTAAACTATCCTACACATGACATGGCAGTCAACAGGGAATGATCTTTTCCTTGGGAATGAGGTATAACAAATAGAGGAACAAAGAGGAAACCTCGAGTATCAAGGAGTGAATAACAACATGTACAGCAAATGCTCAGGTATGTCAAAAACTCAAAAGATAAGACATCAAAATCAGTACTTAATCACAGTCAAAGGCAACAAGAATTAAGTTCAAAATGAATATTGGGAATTAATTAAAGTGAAAAATACAAAATGTCAAGATTAATTTAAGATTAAAAAAAAAGACCTAATTAAACCAACATCTAAACAAAAACTAATCAACTAATAAATTCCAATAAAAAACTAATTAATCCTAAAATAACAAACTAATTAACTAAAAAACTAACTAACTCTAAAAACTAATTAAAAAAACAATTAACTAATTCTAACTAAAATATAGTTAAAAAACTAATAACTAAATCTAAACTAATTCTAATTCTAAAAAAACAAAAAAAAAAAACTAATTGAGTTAATTCTAATTAAAAAATTGATTAACTACAACTAGCTAACTAATTAAACTAATTTTTAATTTAACTAATCAAATAATTAGAATCTAGTTAAAAAAAACAAATGACTAATTCTAAACAAAATCTAGTTAAAAAACTAAACTAATTTTGAATAAAATCTATGAAGGGTGCAGGCTGGAAATGGGCCAGGAATCTATATAGGAGTAGCGGCCCAGGTTCTTCCAAAACGGGTCGCGGGTCTTGATGGATGACCCAACTCACATGATTCTACACCAAAGCTATAACCCTAAATGAAAAAACAAGCAGAAAAGGCCACGTTCAAGAATGAGATAGCAACGAAATTTCAGAAAAATAAACAAAGCATCAAAGAATTGTGAATCGTTCTCACGACTCCCTCTTCCACTCGTTCACTTTCCAATCTCTCTTAATCAATCTGCGAATGGCCATGGAAGGAAGCAAATAAAACATCAAAATCTACTTCATTTTCTCACTCTCTATCACTTTTAGCAATCATCTCCTTCTCACTCTTCGTTCATGGAACAAACGACTCACATCGATGCTCAAACGAATCCGTTCGGTTTAGAACGAATCTGCGAGTTCAAGGCTCGTTCATAGCTTTCGAAACTCAGGTATGATTCTTATATTTCTGAATAAAAAAACGAATATATAAAAGGAGACTACCTCAATCAATTTTTTTTGCTTGCTGTTATATTTTTCGAATTCAATTAATCTCTCTTCCCCATTCTTGTCTTGCTACTGATGTTTTATGTGATGGCTCTTTGATGCGAGTGTTGGTTTCTCTACTATTATGAGATGTCTTAATGGTTAGGGATTAGGCTTTTTCAATGATCTATTGCTGAGGTGTTTTTTTTTGTTTTCTAATACTGGTTGTTCTTGGAAGTTTTGAAAATTTTGTGTGGAAAACTCAGTCAGAAAAAATGAAAGGAAAATGATCAAGATTTTCAGAATCCCCCCCCAGCCCCCCTACTGTATTCAAGTCCCTCCTTTTAATTTTCTGGAATCCTTCTTGTTGGTGTAACATCCTTTTCAATTTACAGTTTTGATCATCGTCCTATTGGTATGCTGCAGGTTTTACTTTTGAGCAGGTTTTATTTTGTATGCAGACCTTGGCATGGTATGTATGTATGGTTCTGTGCTGGTACCAAGTGATTGCAGCACGTAGTTTGGCTTGTAGTGGCAGGGTTTGTAGGAAGTGTAGCAATATTGGTCAAAATGTGTTTTGTGTAGGCACCGTGTAGCAGAATGATGAAGAAAATTGAAATGGTTTTGTTTGGAAGTGTGATGTGAGCAGAGGCGCAGGATAGTGAGGGCCAAAGTCTTTGTTGAGTAAGGTGTTTAGAGGATTATGTAGGATTGATGTTGTGGTAGAGTTTTGGTTATTGTATTGTTTTGGTTTGTATTGTGACATTGGGATTATATCATGACTTGTTCCTATTTCTTGTTTTTTTTTTTTGTAATTTTTATTGTAATAATTTTGTAAAGTAGAAACAAAGATAGTTATACTAAAATTAAATAAAACCTAATCTAAATTACAAACTAAATAAACTTAAATTAACTTAAAATTAATTGAAAAATTGTTTTATCTAAAAAAGAAGAAATATATAAAAATATTTAAAGTTGACTAAAATAAAAACCTAATTAACTAAGAAAATTTAAATTAACTCTAAATTAATAACAAAAATTCAAATAAAGAAAAATAAAATAAAATTCTAATTATCTAAACTAAACTAAACTAATTTCTATTAAAATTTTGACTAATAAATAAAAAAATAAAAATGAAAGTGATAAAATGAAAATAAAGTTAACTAAAATGATTCTAAATAAAATGAATAAAACAAACAAAAAGGCAGGGTACCGAAATTCCCTAAAATAAAAACGACTGCACCCAAAATTATCAGCGTGGAATAAAATCACTCGGAGAAATACAACATTTTGTCAGATTTTGAGATTAATCAGGACTAGGGGTGGCAAACAGGCATGCCCGCCCAGTTTAGGCCCGCCCCGCAAATGCCCGCAAAAACCCGGGGCGGGGCGGAGCGGTCATAGTTGATGATGCTGGCCTAAAACCTATGCCCACCCCACAAAAACTTGAGGGCGGGGCGGAGAAAGCCCACGACACTGCACCTTTTAAGCCTAAAAATGCAAAATTTTATATAAATGCTCGTGCCCGCAAAAGTCCGCGAAGAAAACGGGGCGGGGTGGGGCGGACACATTAGAGGGTGAGGGCATAAACCTTTAGCCCACCCCGCACTAAAGTGAGGGTAAAACGGGCATGTCCAACGGGCCGGGCCCGTTTTTCCACCCCTAATCGGGACCAACTTTTAGTTTGACTGACTCGTCTGTAAATCCAACAGATTCATTCTAGCTGATAAATTAGGTACTATGCATGGTGATTGACCTAGAATGACATGCGAAAGATCAAAGAATCTGAGGGTAAAACTTGGAGTATGACACAAGGCGCCGAGGGGGGTAGAACTGAAATGTAACGACTCTTGAAACGATTGGATGATAACAGTTATGTGTTTAGGTACCAAACATGCGAGGATGGAGTAACCGTTAGAGATATATTTTGCACTCATCCAGATTCCATCAAGGTCTTCAGCATATTTCCTACTATTCTCATAATTGATTCAACGAACAAGACCAACAAGTACAAACTTCCCTTATTGGAGATTGCTGGTGTTATTTCTACTATGAAGGCCTATTTTGTCTGTTAGACGATATGCTTCGATCTAGAGGAGGGGTGAATATATCACAAATTAAAAATCAAACTTTTGGAAAAAATGGTTTTCAAAAGTTTTGTGGCACAACGGAAAAAAACCCGAATCGAATTGTCTAACCGAACGTTTATCGAAAAGCTCAAATATGCGTAAAGGTACATAAACATACGATAATGAACATAAATTGTTCAACAAAGATCAATCACAAATAATTAAATGTTAAGCTATACGTAGAGCTTATTCCCAATGATAAACAATAAACGAAAAACACAAAAAGCAATTTATCGAACACCTTGTGTGCAATCGATAACGTTTGGAAATTTGTTTTGTTTTATTGATATCAAAACCAATCACAGTCAAACAGATTATGATTATATCAACAAAACCTAATTCAAAAATGTGATCAAAAATTAATTTCCAAACGAAATGATCAAACGATCAATGAATTCAATAATTTGAAAATACAAGAATTAAAAGAGATAGATGGATAGATAGATAAATAGATAGAGAGATAGAGAGATATAGAGAGAGAGAGAGAGGGAGAAGGATTTGTTTAGGCAGTTCCCCAATCGGCCTCGCTATGGGTATGTCTACCCTCAATTCAAATTCGAATTGAGATACATGTAATTAACCTTACTTTGCAAAAAAAGTGTATATACAAGAGATGAAGAACTATAACCCTATAAACCCTAGGTTTGTTGTTGATTCTACCACCTCCAAAACCCTTGATCAAAGATTTATCAAGTCACCAACAATGCCGCTTCAATTCACCAGTTGTTGTTACTACCTTACATATATGTATGTATGTATGTATGTATGTATATATGAAAGTTTGGAGCAAAGGGCATGCAAAAAGGAAATGAAAAAAAATGCAAAAATTCAAGATTTTAGGTCAATAGGTCGAACTAAACCAGTCAACACATGGACATAACCTACATGCTTCAATATTAAAGCGTGTGTGTCGGCCTAAGCTGAAGAAAATATTCTATAGGTTGACCTATAGTAGTATGTGTTGACCTATAGTCGTATGTGTTAACATATGACTCATTTGTGCTAACACGTGACTCGTATATACTACCACATAACTCGCATGTACTGACACATAACTTGTATGTGCTAACACATTAACCTGTATGTCCTGAAACATAACCTGTATGTGATGACACATTAACCTGTATGTGCTGACACATAACTTTGTTTTTCAAATAAAAACCTGTTTTTGATGCATGACACCTTTTCTAAAATATTTCCAAATGCATAAACCTTTTTTATGCTTCCTAATGCTATGATGCACATATAGAATCAGAGGATACCGTCTAATATACATTAACGCTAAAGTATCCTAGTTTTGACATCATGCAAAATACATCTAACAGAAAGTTGCACTCACACTATCGGGTTTACATTTCTAGAGAGCGAGAAAGAGGAGAATATTACTTGGGCCTTAGAGGTGTGTCGGCCAATGTTTAAGGACCAAGAAGAGATGCCTAAAGTGATTGTTACCGACAACGATACCGTATTGATAAATTCGATTGCAAAGGTATTTTCTACTTCTTATGTATTGCTTTGTATGTATCACATGACAAAGAATGTGAGAAGTCAGGTTAAACCTACAGTAGGGATGAAACAAATAACGTTCGAAGATGGAAAAATGGTGAAGGTGGGTGTGGTTGTGGAAAAAATAATGGATGCATGAAATCATATAGTAAATTCTTCCACTAAAGAATTATATGCCGATTCCATTATGCATTTCAGAAAAGTGTGGGAAGATATCCTGATTTGTTGAAATATGTTGAAAACACAATTCTTGACCAGGTGAAGGAGAAAATTGTTTGTGCTTGGACCGATCAGGTTAGACACCTTGGAAATACAACAACTAACCGAGTTGAGTCTGCACATGCTACATTAAAGAATTGGTTGGGAAATAGTAAGAGAGATTTGTGCAGAGATTGAGACTCCGTGAACCAAATGATTCAGAACCAACATAATGAGATACATACATCATCTAGTTGGAGCATCACAATTTTGGAACACAGATTTGAAGACAACAATCTTTATTCTCAGTTGGTCGGAAACATATCTCGAGCAGGTTTGAATTATATTTTTCACGAAGATAAATGAGTTGATAATGTAGGCTCTGATAGCGCAAAGTGTGGATGCATAATTATGAAAACATATGGTTTCCCATATGCTCGTGTTATTGCAAAAAAGGTGAAACTTGGTAGCTCGATAAGAATGGATGGGGTTTGACTCACTGGATGAGGCTTAGGTATGATGATGATGTTATCATGAAAGACGATAAATTGAATATCTCTATCTTGACCGGATGAGAAGTGATACAAGAGAGTTTTTTAAAAGTCGATGACAACATGAAACTCCATACCAAAGAACAATTGAGGAAGATTGCTTATCCGAAAAACACTGACTTGAAACCACCCGATAAAAACAAAAGGTGCTCTGAAGAAGCTCCAGCCTACACCGAATGAAAATTCGACAACATGGTCCCCTTCATATTTTGAACATGTTGACAAAGTTTTTCCCGACTCACCAACTCCAAAATCTCAAAAAAGTGTTTTCAAAGGAGCTCGCATTAGCAAACCACCTCATTCGCCGCCTCCCCAAAATATTCCATTCATTGACGAGATGCCATTTTTTTTGCATAAATACATCGAGCGAATCATCAATGTTGAGGTGACGGTAATTGTGGTTATCAAGCAGTTTCGACTTTACTCAATAAAGGAGAAAATAATCATACACTTGTCTGCCATCAACTTATCCATGAGTTGAGGAGTCGTAAATAATCATACACAAAACTTTATGGAAATAAAGAAAACTTTGATGCAATTTATGAGTCTCTTGTTCCTTGCCTTAGCGGACCAACATCAGAGGCTAAATGGATGTGCTTCCCTGAAATGGGTCACCTCATAGCATGTGGTATAGAAAAGTTTGTATTGATCTTACACGATACGGTTTTTCAAAAACCTTTTTCAAACTACGCACCATCCACCTCAAAAACCATAAGATTGTATTATGTGTATTGGGTGGCTTTCAAAATCACAACATTTTGTTCAAGTTTACTTGAAACTGGGATGCCCTATACCACTTACATCACCGAAGTGGATGACTCATTCAACAATAAAAGTCGAGACTTGAACCATTTTGTGGAAAGGATCCAAGAGTTCAAGAAATTGAGCAACATTGAAAGATAATCAAATGCACAAAAGTCAAAGAGGGTACCACCCATGACTTAGTCAACGACAAATGTTTCGATTCGTTTTAATTTTCTATTTAACCAGACAAATAAGTGTATGTAATTGTGTCTCAACATTAATGAAGTGTGACATGTTCAATTTCTTAATATTTTAATACATTTTTTTATCTTTACTGAAACATTTGTTCATTTGCCAAACAAAGTCATCATGTAGGTTTTGTTTTCAAATGTTATGTTTCCTACTTGTTCAAGAGAGGTTCCGAAGATATATCTTCGAAATAAGACAATAGGGTGGTATCAGAAATGTATCTCTGAAACTAACATTGATGCTTGATAGAATTTTTGTGGTCCACATTTGTCTACAACTTCTAAAAATTTAGGGGCTCTGGTTTTTCATTTCACACAAACAAAAAATGTCTCAAATGTCACAAATAAACATCATCTGATATGTCGCAAATGTCTCCTTTTCCAGCACGACACCCGAACGAAAGTTTAAGCTCAACAAGTACACCTCTCTTGCAGATCTGAAATACGAAGTCCATAATCTCCTACCTTACAGAGACAATTGAAAATTATGAAGCTCGAGTACTGTTCACCGTATGAAGCTCGAGTACTGTTCACCGTCGATTGATAATAGAGGGAAGATTGAGTTCAATAACTTTGAGCTCAAGACAGATGCAAATGTAAGGGCTATGTAGAATACATTTTTCCATTTCAAAACAAAATTTCCGCTCGAGTTGGAAGCGACACTTTCAAGATCGGTCGAAGATATTGTGAAGATGTTGAAATGTCCATTTGGATATTGAAGTGTGATGTTGCATCTTATGTTGAAATCATCTATGTAATGCTTATTTTATGTTATAATTGCTATTTTTTTTGTCCAATTACACGTTTTTAGTTCCTGCCTCTAAAAGTGTTGTGCATGCGCTACGAAAATGCATTTACGGACAGATTCCGGAGATGCATCTCCGATTTAAAAACACAACTAATAGGACGTCACTTAGAATGACCTACATTGTGTGTGTACTGGGTGCGTTCGGAGACACATCTCCGGAATCTATGGGCATTTTAGTATTTTTGCATGGTGCGTAAGTAACATATATGGTGCATTAAGAAATTTCTTATTTGTATCTGCTACTGACAGTTCTAGTAAAAACAAAACTATCAATATAATATCATTTTGAATTTTTACCGAAATTCATAAAAAAATTCAAAGATTTTACTGTTGAATTATGAAATAAATGAACACTTATATTAAAACAAATAACTGTTTAACCGTGATGTATTTTTTAAAAGATATATATATATATATACATTTTTATATGATGATATAAATTAAAATATTTAAATATATATTGTGCAAGTATGGGAGAGTACTAAAGTACCTGTATCCGCACTCATATCCTCTTATTTTAATAGGTCCCCATGTCCACCCCGTACCTATTTAGCAAAATTTTACCCTACTTATTGTGAATATTTTGTAGGTGCTCATTAAATATGAATACAATTATCATCCCTAAATGTGTACCATTTTACGTATGAAAACACAATAATGATATCAAACTTCTAAACTTTCTTTTTCTTATAAGTATTATCATCTCTATTTTATACTACTTATATTTTTCATTAAAAAAATATTCTATTTGAACAATGCTCAATTCTTAAAAAAATAGATTGATGTTAATAGTATAAATAATATAATTTACTAAAATTCTCTAATAATAATTATAGTCAATAAAATAGTTTTATAGAATAAAAATTAATGAATACTGTAAGATATAATAATAAAAAATAATAAATGTTGGCTTTGTATTTCAATTAAATAATTATTTTGACATAAAGAAAAAGTAAAATTAAGATATTTTTTATCGGACAAAAGGAATAACTAGTATTTAAACATGTGTGATGTATGTAAAGTTAATTATCTCGATGTCTCAAGTTCGAATCCTGCTAGGTACAATCAATCTTTGTGTTGGGTCAGTTCATATGGAGCAATGCTCCGACTTTAAATGGGACCCCCACTAGTGGACAGTGAGATTGATTCTCTTGGATTAGTCGGTCGCAAGGCCGAATACCAAGATTTCAAAAAAAAAATTATCTCAATGATTACTAAATATAAAATTATAATATCATGTACAATAACTAATCATATTCATAAATAAATTTTAGTCTCATAAGTTTTAAGAAAAGATTGTCAATTTCATCTAATTTTAATTATTTCAATTTTAAAATAATATAGGCTTAAATAGTGTTTTAGTCCCTGTAAGTTAGCGAGATTTTGGTTTTAGTCCCTGTATCTTTTTTTTTTCGGTCCAAGTCCCCACATGTTCATTTCCTTTTGGTTATAGTCCCTGCCGTCAATGAAACGTTTAAAAAAAGCTGAGTTGGCAGACGGTGCTGATCTGGAATATTGTTTTATCATTTCTTTATTAATTTGTGTAACATAGTGGAAAAGCCAATGGAGCGTTTCATAAAGAGGGACCAAATCCAAAAAAAGTTCAAATTTGTTTTCTTCTTCTTCCTTCTAAATTTGGCCTCGTTTTCTTCTTCTTCTTGTTTTCTTCATCTTCTACCTTCAACATCAATGGCGTCCATTTCTTCTGCAAACTCTCATCATAATCAAGCACCGGAGTGTGGTTGCAATAGAAGCATGAAAATGTTTATGTCAAATTCAATGAAAAACCCTAAAAGACGATTTTGGAAGTGTCAAAATTCAGGATTAATGTCCGGTTGCAAGCTGTTTATTTGGGACGATGAGCTTGAAAGAAATCCAGCAAGTGATGTTAGATGTTTAGGTGGTTGTAACTGCTCTGAAGTGTTGAAGGATATTGTGGTCATGGTCAAGGCGATTGAAGATGGTAAAAAAACGAAGATGAAGAATAAGCTAGTGAATGAGAAGAGAAAAATGACTCTGTTGAATATTGTTTTGGTTGTTTCATGGGGGATTTTTTGTGGTTATCTGAAATGGTGAATGCAGTTGTATCTGCTGTTGATGTTATTTTGAATTAACTCCTTGTAACATTAATATATTTTGGAATTGGTCCTTGTACCATATTTTGAATGAAAAACATGTTTTTGTTTTGAAAAAGTGACACTGTATATGCTGTTGATGTTATTTTGCTAAAACAACTTTCCAAGAAACAAGTTTCAATGACATAGGAAGTATTGTAGAGTGGGCGGTTGATGTTATTTTGGTAAAACAACTTTCCAAGAAACAAGTTTCAATGACATAGGAAGTATTGTAGAGTGGGCGGTTGATGTTATTTTGCTAAAACAACTTTCCAAGAAACAAGTTTCAATGACATAGGAAGTATTGTAGAGGGGGCGGTTGATGTTATTTTGCTAAAACAACTTTCCAAGAAACAAGTTTCAATTTTCTTCATTCTGTTGTTGTTTTGATTATCCAATTGTATGGTTGTTGTTTTGTTGTTGTTTTTTTTGTTGTTTTGATTATCCCATTGTTTTGTTTTTGTTGTTGTTTTGATCATCAATATCTGTTCAGCTTGAACATTAGAAATTCATTTAACAAACATTTGTGCAGATGGAGGACAGTGGGAAGAAGTCACAAAGATTAGAAATTCATTTAACAAAACTGGAATGAAGAAAGAACCTGGTTGGAGCCTTGTGTGAAAAGCAATGATGTCCTGATTGCTGACCTTGTAAAAAGCAAATACGCAATTCACAATGATACATCGACAACCTTCCTTGATCAAAGCCATACTTGTTGGTAATTTATATCTTAATGTCTCGGATTGAGCTGAATCAAAACTTTCAACTGTTGAGAGAAATTGTCTCTGTCAAAATCCATGCTAGCAAGGGATGTTGCTTTGTTCAATTTGAGACTAGTTAGTTACATTTTGCCTTGGAAAGATGATTGTTCCATCCAGTTTTGTTCTGCTTTGGTCTTGCCATGCTTGTTGTATAAAAATTATATGCTTAACTCAGTAAAATTATGTAGTTAACACAATTTAGTTAATAGTTAATAAATATAAAAATGAGTTGCAGCTTATTTATCATATTCAAATATACAGTTAACTATTATTTTGAACATCATTAACTGTAATTTTCAAGTATATATTTGAATACAAATTGTGGTTAATGAATATTAAACAAATTATCAAGCCATTTATCAAGATATGGTTTAAGTACAACTGCAAGCACAATGATCAACTTAATTGAATTCATATACTGAACAATATAATTGTATACATATACTGAACAAAACCAAAACATGTTTTTCATTCATCATATGTACAGGGGCCAATTCCAAAATACAATACTGTTACAAGGACTTAAAGACAAAAAAACTGAACAACAACACAAACAATTGGATTCACCATTTCAGATAACCAAAGAGCATCCCCCATGAAACAACCAACAATAGCTTCAACATATTCACTTTTCTCTTCTCCTTCTCCAGCTTAATCTTCATCTTTGTTTTTTTACCATTTTCAATCTCCTTGACCATGAACCCCAAATCCTTCAACACTTCAGAGCAGTTGCAACCACCTAAACATCTAACATCACTTGCTGGATTTCTTTCAAGCTCATCGTCCCAATTAAACAACTTGCAACCAGACATTAATCCTGAATTTTGACACTTCCAAAATTATCTTTTAGGGTTTTCAAATGAATTTGACATAAACATTTTCATGCTTCTATTGCAACCACAAACCGGTGCTTGACCATGATGAGAGTTTGCAGAAGAAAACGAGGCCATGGATGTTGAAGGTATAAGAAGAAGAGAACAGAGCCAATGTAGAAGAAAGAAGAAGAAAACAGTGCCAATGTAGAAGGAAGAAGAAGCAAAACAAATTTGTAATGTTTTTTGTATTTGGTCCCTCTTTATTTAACGGTCCATTGATTAAATCCACGTGTGTAAAGAAATTTAAACAAGAAATGATAAAACAATATTCCACCTCAGCACCGTCTGCCAACTCAGCTTTTTTTAAACGTTTCATTGACGGCAGGGACTATAACCAAAAGGAAATGAACATGTGGGGACTTGGACCGAAAAAAAAAAGATACAGGGACTAAAACCAAAATCTCGCCAACTTACAGGGACTAAAACACTATTTAAGCCAATAATATATATTCCAGTTTTTATTTTATTTATATTATTATTTTGTTTCTATTAATCTGCTTCTGACATTTGTATGCGAGGAAAATTCTTAGCTAATTTTCCTTTTGACGCAGAAGTCGAGAGAACCTTACACGCTCAACTCAGGAAAGCTCGGTTGTAAAAAAAATGGCAGATCACGAGGAAGCCAACTCTAACCATTCTAATACAGAATCTGAGAGAGAAATAGAAGTAGAAGTTATGGCTGAAAATCAATAGGAAATACCACTTGGTGATTATGCAAAAACAAACGCCTTAGGCGGTGCTTAATCACAGTAAATTAACCGGTGAATGTTCCAAACTTTCAGTTGCACCCTGTTGATAAGTGCAAATTGTACCTATTTTTGTATATATGTTTTGTTGCACTTATCGATTGTTTTGGTAAATATCGTGCGAATAATACCCGATTTGTTTATAAATACGTTTACTTTACATTTTAGTGTATATATTGCGTATATTGTAAATATCATTGAGTTTAATTGATTTTATCTCATTCTTGCAGGTATCCAATCAAGGGTGTCAGGACATATTCATAAAGAGCATTGAATAAGCTTTACAGCGCTTCAAACCGTGCGTCAAACGGAGTTACGGTGCGGAAGTTACGAATAAAATAGTGCAGGATTTTTGTTGTTGCTGTCAGCTGCACCTCTGCTGCGTCGGGCGGTGTATTTTGTTGCGCCGGGCGGTGTGTTTTAAGCGTCGGGCGGTGCTGCGGCGGCGGAAATAAAAGAGTTGAAATAAGAGACTTACAAGAGCGTGCCATATTTTTTGGGCCAGCGTCGGGCAGTATTTCCAGCGCCGGGCGGTGCTAGATATTTGTTACTAGGAGGTTTATGTACGCAGCTGATGTGAGAGGAAAAGTGGGCGCCGCCGGGCGGTGCTTTCTAGCGCCGGGCGGTGGGTCTGAACCAGAATTTTGTATTTATGTCATTTTACTTCATTTTTGGATGGGGATGTTATTTGGAGGTGATTTTTGATCTTCCAACTTCATCAACCTCATTCTTTGGTAGATTAGCTTAGAAAACAACATGGAAGCATGCATACGGATGAACCGAGGTGGATTGATCGTCGATCGGTGTTGACAAACCGCGAGATGTTTGGTTCATTTCTTTTCTTCTTTGTGTTTTTCTTCTATGTTGGGTTGTGTATATGTATTTATTCTGAACTCATGTATATTTGTCGCCCATGGCGTTATATGAAACTTGCTTTACAAATCTCTATTGGTGATTGTCTCTGATTTTTGTTTTATGCGCGGGGTTTGGGTTGCGTTAGACATAACCCTCACGAACTTCGATTAGGGATGGTTATCTGTTAGTTTCTGGACTCTAGAGATAGATTTAGGAGCTAACAATCTTCAATAGGCGTCGAAGCTTAATGCCTTTCGTGTTTCGAGGCTTCGCTCGCGAGAGTGACGAAGAGAGTGACACGATTATTATCTCAACTTTGCATTAGACATAACCTTTATTGTGAGCGATGCTGGGTGATATTGAGGAGTAGTGTAGGTGGAGTATAACTGGTTGGCAAGTTTAAGTTTGTGAGGAGTGATTTATATGCATTGCCGGACGAGTTTTTCTCTCTGAAGAATGATTTCTTTTTGTTTTAATGTTTACTTTTCTGTTTTCTTCTTTAAAACCATTTAAAACCCAAACTCATAAACGCGAGAGACTGTCGAACGACATTCTTTCCCTTGAACCGATCTCTGTGGACACGACATAAATCCCGGAGGGAATTCATTCCGAAAATAAATATTTGTGCTGCTTGCCCTATTCTGCAACCAACAAAATGGCGTCGTTGCCGGGGATCGGTTTTGATATTGAGTCGCATTGCGATAGTTTCTTTGTTTTTTATTTTTGTATATATCGTATATATTGTCTGTTTCCATTATGTTTGTTCAAGTGTTGTATACATTTTGTTCCTGTAACGTTTAAGTGTTTGGTTAGGACGCTTGCTTTTGGTTGCGCGGTGAGACATCACCATGGCATGAAGAGAGGAAGTTTCTAATTAAGCATCGTAAAGGCGTCGAGCTTACGACGTAAAACAAGCATGTTTTATAGTTTTTCTTTTCTAATGTTTTGTTTGTTGTTTGGTTGTAAGTCTTGGTCGACTTATTTGAGGATGCTTTTGTGATTTTCCAAGTTGGTTCGTTTCAACTTGCGGATGTATGGTAATGATTTTGTTAAGTTTTGTACACGTCTGAGGTATGTATTTATCGCTTTCTATACTTTAGCATATTCATGATACTTAGGCATTTTACAAACTTCCATGCCATCCATTCTTTTGTATACTTGTTCTATTGTGAATCACTTTAGTTCCCAACCTTTTTGTGAGGTGGCTTTCCATTGTTCATATATGCACGGAGAACCAACATTCTTGTTCTAACTGGATTTTATTATGTTGAATCTTTTATTTGTGTTGATTATATGAATGCATGAAAAGGATCAAGGCAATTGTTTTATTTTGAGCACAACCACCTTAGCCAAATAGTCAATTCACCTTGTGAGTGTGTGATCATTTGTAACCCCTTTGAGCTTTTTGATCCATGTTCTTATTTGAACTTAATGCTTGTCTATGAGTATTTAGTTCACTCATTTTTGAATGGATTTTGTTTTTTCTTGGACCTCAATTTTGTGTTGTTGTATGGATTTTTTCCTTGCCTTAGAAAGTATGGAGTATTCACATGATGGTGCAGTTGAATTCAAGTTGGGGAGAGGATAATTGTGTACTCATTGGTTGGATTCTATGCGGTTGAAAAAGAAAAGAAAAAAGAGAAAAATTTATGACAAAGAAAAGAAAAGAAAAAAAAGTGAAAAAGAAAGAAAAAGAAAAATCCTTGAAAAAGGAAACAAAAAGAGTTTCAATAATTGTGCTAAATAAGTATTGTGTGTTGTGTAGCACTTGGGATTTTGGAAGAAGTTGGTTGAAATTTTGTGTGTGAATCTTTGTGAGTTTTCACTCCCTTAGGTTTAGGCAAGTTTTTGTTTCAATTACCTTTAGAAATTGCCCATTGTTTGTTTACCCGACCACGTTACAACCTTGAAAGTCCTTGTGATTCTTACCTTTGTATTTTCAATGTGAATTTGTGGATGTATGCATAATTTAGTCTTTTGTTTGCATGAGTGTTGTGTGAGTGTAAAATACCTTATTTTGTGTTTTTCATCTACCGGTGATTGTTTTTACTAGGTGTGATTCACTTTGGAACTTGTGTTGTTTTAGGATGTTTGGCATGATTTTTGTATTTTACATTTGTTTCGTGATTATATTATCGTCGTAGTTTAGTGGTAAGTATTTACTTTTTGTGTGTACCGTTTTCATTTGAACCATTCATTCGTTTCCGTTTTTCAAAACCTGTTGATTCGTCTTTCTTTGGATTTTGCTTGCGCGTTTTCAAGTTTGTTTGATTCTTGTTTGTGGACAAACAATTAGGTAAGTTGGGGAGAGTTTGATAAGTGAAAATTGTACCTATTTTTTTATATATGTTTTGTTGCACTTATCGATTCCTTTTGGTAAATATCGTGCGAATAATACCCGATTTGTTTATAAATACGTTTACTTTACTTTTTAGTGTATATATTGCGTATATTGTAAATATCATTGAGTTTAATTGATTTTATCTCATTCTTGCAGGTATCCAATCAAGGATGTCAGGCCATATTCATAAAGAGCATTGAATAATCTTTACAGCGCTTCAAACCGTGCGTCAAATGGAGTTACGGTGCGGAAGTTACGAATAAAACAGTGCAGGATTTTTGCTGTCGCTGTCAGTTGTGCCTCTGCTGCGCTGGGCGGTGTATTTTGCTGCGCCGGGCGGTGTGTTTTGAGCGCCGGGCGGTGTGCGGTGGAGGAAATAAGAGAGTTGAAATAAGAGACTTACAGGAGCGTGCCATATTTTTTGGGCTAGCGCCGGGCGGTATTTCCAGCGCCGGGCGGTGCTAGATATTTGTTACTAGGCGGTTTATGTACGCAGCTAATGTGAGACGAAAAGTGGGCGCCGCCGGGCGGTGCTTTCTAGCGCCGGGCTGTGGGTCTGAACCAGAATTTTGTATTTATGTCATTTTACTTTATTTTTGGATGGGGATGTTGTTTGGAGGTGATTTTTGATCTTCCAACTTCATCAACCTCATTCTTTGGTAGATTAGCTTAGAAAACAACATGGAAGCATGCATACGGATGAACTGAGGTGGATTGATCGTCGATCGGCGTTGACAAACCGCGAGATGTTTGGTTCATTTCTTTTCTTCTTTGTGTTTTCTTCTATGTTGGGTTGTGTATATGTATTTATTCTGAACTCATGTATATTTGTCGCCCATGGCGTTATATGAAACTTGCTTTACAAATCTCTATTGGTGATTGTCTCTAATTTTTGCTTTATGTGCAGGGTTTGGATTGCGTTAGACATAACCCTCACGAACTTCGATTAGGGATGGTTATGTGTTAGTTTCTGGACTCTAGAGATAGATTTAGGAGCTAACAATCTTCAATAGGCGTCGAAGCTTAATGCCTTCCGTGTTTCGAGGCTTCGCTCGCGAGAGTGACGAAGAGAGTGACACGGTTGTTATCTCAACTTTGCATTAGACATAACCTTTGTTGTGAGCGATGCTGGGTGATATTGAGGAGTATTGTAGGTGGAGTATAACTGGTCGGCAAGTTTAAGTTTGTGAGGAGTGATTTATATGCATTGCCGGACGAGTTTTTCTCTCTGAAGAATGATTTCTTATTGTTTTAATGTTTACTTTTCTGTTTTCTTCTTTAAAACCATTTTAAACCCAAACTCATAAACGCGAGAGACTGTCGAACGACATTCTTTCCCTCGAACCGATCTCTGTGCACACGACATAAATCCCGGAGGGAATTCTTTCCGAAAATAAATATTTTTGCTGCTTGCCCTATTCTACAACCAACACTTGTCATGGACCCAAAAATACCCGAGCATAAGGAACAGTTGAAATATAAACAAAACAGAGTCACCATCGAACTTTATTTATTCCCGAAAAGAGAAAGGGAAAATATGGAAAAAAAACCCACAAAAAACAAAAAGAAACTGATAGTCGCAACCAGATTGGGTTCGGGAGTCAATTATGCAAGGGGAATGTATTAGCATCCCTCACATTCGTTGTACTCACCATGATCCATTTAGTTAGTTTTGTGTAAGAGTGTTAACATGATATTAGTTTTCAATCGTTTGCTTATCGAGCGAGAAAAAAGAGAGAAAATACGTGTTTTTTTATTAAAGAGGTGCTTTTTATTAAGGCATTTCTAACAAGATTTCAAAATCATGCTCCTACATATCTCCAGGTTCTATAGAGAACTCGATGCTACGTAGTTCTTGGTAACAAAGAACTACTTGGTTGCATGCTTTTAAGGAGTGATCCTTTAGACATATTGAGTGACCGAACCTTTACTTATTGCCCGCTCTTGGAGGTGGAAGTCTTTGTTTCTTTCACGTCGATATGGATAAAGCATACTCGTTTTTGAAAATGTTTTTGAAGTCGTGCAAGGGCGAAAACCAAAATTGATTAGTTAAGTTTGCTTTTACATGAAGACATGCATCCAAACAGGGAGCTCTACAACAATATTAAAATTCCTGGAAAGGAAGAGGCCTAAGCCTAATCACTCTCTTTTCATCCAAGAGTTATTATGAAAATGTGTTATGAATTAGGTAAAAGTTCATTAATGAAAGATGATTATTCACACGGGGATCTCTACAGTAGTGCCCAAATAATCAGGAAAGAGAAGGTTGATACCCAATCAATCATTTTTCTTTTATAAGAGAAACTGACTTGATTTAGTTGATTATTGTATTTTAATATGGAAGACGAATGTTCGAACATAGAGCTCTATAGAAATATCCAAACATTTGAGAAAGAGAAAGTCTAAACCTAACCTTTTTCTTCCATTTTTATTGTGAAAAGCATTAAAAAGATTCACCCCCTTGTCAAAATAAAGCATTCTCATTCCTTGTTTTCATATTCTTGATAGGGTAAATACTTGGTTAAGAATTTCTTAGCCAAAACATTCAATGTGACAATGGAATTTGGTTCCAAGGAATCAAACCAACTCTTTACACGATATCTTAGAGAGAGGAAATAATTTGAGTTTGAATGTGTCATTAGTTATTTGAAATATTTTAAAATTGCTTGCAACTTCAAGGAATTTCTTCAAATGCAAATGAGGATCATTTGTCACGCCACCTGAGTATTGTCTAATAACTTATAATATTTGAAACATCATATGCTTGAATTCAAACTGTGTGACATTAATCAATGGTTAAATGAAATGGATATTCTTGGCATTCAGATCAAAGATTGCATAATATCTTATGTTTCCTGCATGATTTTTCTTCCTCTTGCTCTTTTGCTTCAAATCCCCTTCAACTTGCTCTGGTTTAGGAACATGGGTTCCAAATAAATGACGAGCTTGTGGAAATCTCCTTAAGATTTTGAATGTCTTTTTTGACTCAAGATCTATTATCTGTTCTGAGGATATCAACCTATGCATGCATGGTTATGATGAAACATGCCATATAAGTAGAAGACAAACACATATAAAATGCTCAAATGAATTATTTTACTAGATCATATAAAAATCAAAGTTTAATGACATAGTCCCTAACAAAGATGTCAAAAATCTGTTGCATAAAATGATTTGTGCAATTATACATAATCAAACTAGTAACAAGTGATAAGAAAAATATCAATTCCATGAAGATTGTGATCAAACAACTTGATGAATCATATTAAACCAAGGTGGGATTAATATAAGGTTTATTATTTTATTAGGGTGCCTCTCTTAGATTATGTTGGGAACTTTTCCACTCTAGAAATAATTGGGCGATGTTTCTCAGAAGTAGAGTACCGAGGAATCAGAAGCCCATCATATACCACATTTTATCTAGCATTTGGATTAGTATCAAGTCATATTTTCAAAATGTTTTGATCAATAGTAGATGGTTGCTTGGTAATGGAGCTTCAATCAATTTTGGGAACAGTGCCTGGTGTGAAGATCCCTTATCCAACATTTTGCTCATTCCAGACTAGGTCAAAATTTCCTTAAAAGCAAATATCAAGGATTTCATTAATAACAATGATTGTAGATCCATTATCACATTGTAAATATGTGCCTTTTTGTTAGAACAGTTGGTTTCCCAAACTATTATTCTCCTAATTCCCAAAAAAGATAGTCTGATATTAATTCACACCATCTCCGGCGAGCTTACTTTCAAAGTTTCTTTTCAACATAAGACCACACCATGCTAAAAATCATCTTGGACCAAATTGATTTGGAATAAGGATATCACTCCCTCAAAACCCACCTTAGTATGGAAAATAATGCATAACAAACTCAAAAAAAATATGAAAACCTACAATTAAGAGGATGGAATTTAGCTTTTAAGTGCAATATACGTTTTTTGGCTCTAAAATCATCAATTCATTTAGTTTATTCATGCTCATTTTCCCAACAATCATGGTTTTGGCTCTCCTAAGCGATTACTTTGCAAATTGATACCTCTTCAATACTTTCTCTCTAGAACAACTGCAATAGATCACGCATCCCTCGGGTCAAACTGGTAATCACTTATGTTATTATCTATGTCATAAATATTATTAGGTACAATATAAACCATTCTAGATTCAACAACAAATTCTATCATTGGAAATCGGGCATAAGAAGACCATCCCTTTGGTTTCCTGATTGGAAACCACATTAAAGCATCTGTATCCTTTTCCATAAGAGAATTTCAAATTCTCAAAGCTTTCAAAGTTCATATATATCCCAAAAAGGCACACATGATCAAAGAAATTATATAGTATCATCCTTTTAGACTCTTGATCAAGCGCAATTTCAGACGAAGTTGCTTTAGAATGTCGTGATCCAGTTGTTTGTGGGGGGAATTTTCAGAAACGACAATGTTGAATACTTGGGTTGTTTTGCTGTTAACACTGACATTGCAACTACTCTTCATACTAATATCATTGAAGCAATGAAACCAATTGAAATAATTTCCATCAAAGGTTGAAATATGACTTGAATCTGATTCCAAATTGGTCAACTTGACTTTGAAGTCATCATCCATTGTTCCTTAGCAACTCAAGAACAAATGATTAACTCTATAAATCTTACATCTAAAATGACCTTCATAAAAAGACTTCACCCACAATAGACTAGATCTTACATTCGATGTTATTAAAAAATACTGTACCTGCAATAAACTAAGTCTCTCTTATTTTCATTTTTGCCAATTTACGATGATTTTGATTTTTTGCCCATATCGCACTCTTTTTTTCTTTTAATTTTATATATTTTATTGGTTGATAAAAAAAATTAGTGTTAATTTTTTTTTATAATTTGATTAAGTCAAATTAATCCCACATACTCTTTTAAAATTTTAAAGAATTTTGAATTAAAATAAATTTGAAGAAATTTTCTTTTTGCCAAATACTCTTTTAAAATTTCAATCAAGTACACCTTTTAAAATGATTTATTTATTTTTTCTACATCCTCTAAAGTTTTTTTTAATTAATACTCCTAAAATGCCAACTTTATTCATTTCTATGAGTTGGATTAAAAGGAAACCTCGCGAAAATTGGAGAATGCTTCTTGTGTATAAGGGATGATGAAGTAGTAAATTAAATTAAAACTCTTTTTTGGAGATGAAAAATCAAAAAACAAACCGTTGCAATTCCAACCAAAATGAGACATGCAATTGAAGATTTTCTCAATTCCAATTTGTTACATTCTCATAATAATAATAATAATAATCATAACGATAATTTGATTTTGATACAGTTACAAACCCAGGTAAACCTTCCCCCAAATCGTAGCAATTACGAACCCTAGAATTGAATTTTCTTCCCCTTTCAGATTTTCGTTTTCGTTTTTTCCTTTCAGAGTTTATTCGGAATGTTGAAGCTGGTTCGTAAAGAGGTTGGTTACCTAATGTAATGCCTCGCGCCGTTAAGGTTCAGCCGGCGGTTATGTTGGAAACTGTTCAGGAAGTTGCAATATATGTTCATAGATTTCACAATCTTGATCTGTTTAAGCAAGGGTATGCATTAGGCTTATGATTTTCGTTAATTAATCGATTAATTGCATGTTATTTTCATGTTTTTGATTAATTGTGTTTTTATTTTTTTGCATAGATGGTATCGAATTAAGATTACAGTAAGATGGGAAGATAATGAAGATAATGCGTTTGGTATTCCAGCTAGAATTGTTCAATATGAAGGTAATTTGTTTATTAATAATTAATAGTGCTTAATTTGCTATGGTGTGTTTGTGGGAGAAGAAATTGTTAAAGCTTGATGTATGTTTCGGCGTCTGCGTAAAAAAAATTACACTATTGCTGCGTAGTTAATGAACTTGGAAATAAATATTGTTGAAGGGGTTCGGTAGTTTCAACTTCTATCCCCAAGAAAGAATACCTCATGCTGTGTAAGTTGAGAAATATAAGAGTCAAGAGATATAGTGATTTGTTGGAGTAGTAGGTTTTGTTAATTCGGGACTTTGCGGGTTGAACCTAGATATACTCACTGGGTGATAAAAGTTGAAACTTCGCGATTAGTGTTGTATTTCCCAAGTATGTTTCATATCTATGATTCTATGTATGAAATGTGGAATTCTTGTTTGGTTACTTTTGACACTATTATTATCTGCAATATTTATTGCTTTCTCCTTGGTTTGTGGTTATTCTATTATCTTGAATTGTGAACTATTAGTGAAGCTTTTTCTCAAGCAAACTTTATATCTGAGGTAAAAGAAATTGGTTCTGCAGCTCCTGATCTGGACCAAAGCAGTATTTGTGGAGTATGGAAGATTGATGACACGGAAAACAGTTTCTCTACACAGACCTTTCGGATAAAGTATGCCAGGCAGGATGTATATTTATGTATGATGATCTCATTCAACTTATCACGTAGTAAATCTGTGGTAATGATCTCTCTGTTATTTCTTCTCTTTCTACGGGTATACCTTAGCGGGAATCAAATTGTATCTTCATGCCATTGTGATTTGTGCTGATTATCTATTTATTAAGGTCCCCTAGATCATATCATGTAGTCAATAGAACACACATAACTTTCAATTTGCTTTTGGATAATGATTAAATTTAGAGTAATGAATAAGAAATTGAGAAGAATGTGACCTTCCATTGTTTGGGAATAGTTTTGTAGTGTGTATTATAGAAAAAACTGTATAATGCATTAATGAGAAATGTTTTCCTAACATGCTACTTATCATATTAAAAAGTTGGTTTACTAACTATGTACTAATGTGCAAACAAGTTTTGCATACCGTTCAATCATTGTTCATCATCTTGTCACAACGTAAACAAGTTTCAAGATGTGCCATTATGATATAACAAAATGAAAAAATATTATTGGACATCTATGTTAAAAATATTTACACTACAGTGTACACACGGGTTTTGAAATTTAAATTAATAGAGATATCGATGATGGAATAGAAAAATAAAATATTTCTGAAATTGCAGCAACTATGAAAACACTGTTACAGCAAAAACAAAAAGAGAGAGGAAATTGAGCATATCATACATATTAGTATTGCATCTTGGATGTAGTCATTTTTAATACACTTGCACATACTAATACATACAAGAAAGGAATTATACTTTAAGTTGTGTCAATTATGTATTAGTATATGACCATACCCCTAGCCGTAATTGGCGATATGATGCAATTCTGATTATGTAATAACAATGCAGCCACAGGTGTCGCATCGATTAGTTTTCTCGTTTTGAATCTATTTTATTTTATATTTGGAAATCAGTGTCATCAAATATCCGTCATGGCGGTGCTATGGCGGTTATACATGGCGGTTTTTGGGCTCGCTGCAATGGTAAATATCGGCCGCTATTGTGGGGTTTCCGCCATAATCCGCAATAACGGAGCCGCAAAGCGGCCAGTATGACGGGATTTTAGCTCTCCACTATGGACTGCCATCCGCCATCAACAACACTGATGGGAATATATGTATGTTTTCATCAGCAAAAATGTGTAATATTCTTGCTACATAAGACACATTAAAGACTTAAACACTTTAATATCCACTGTCCAGATTTATGCAAATACTACACAAAGCCCATGTGCATTTTCACAATGATACTTGTTTTTCCTTCTTTAGTTTTTAAATGTATCCATCTTTGCACACCTTAAATGAAGGTTGAACTCAACCATTTCCAATCTATTTAATCCTCCATAACCTAACCGTAGTTCTTAAATTTCAAATTCTCTCCTTCCATGATACTTGCTTACCCGTCTTTTGTGTTACAAATCAATTTACATTTATTAGACTTGAGTAATATTAGCACTTCACTTCTTTCATATTTATCTGTTTTATGATTTCCCCGCAGATGAATTTGCATTTCATAATCCAAGGGTCACTACTGTGTAAACAGATATGCTCCCTAAGCTATTCAGTCATTGAGGCTAGCACTGTTTACTTGCTAGTCATATACTCCCTCCGTTCCATAATGAGTGACCCAGTTAACCATTTCACATAGATTAAGAAAAATGAATAAATGAAAGAGAGTGATATTTTTACTAAAATGCCCCTTATCAAGTATTGGAAATGATGAAAGTAATAATAATTAGAGGGTAGAATTGAAAAATGAGATTCATTTTGAGACAATTTTTTATTCCAAATGGGTCACTCATTGAGGGACGGAGGGAGTACCACAAAAACAACTTACCATTCCGTTTGTAGTATCACTAGTTTAATACAAGACATATCTGTTAAACCTTGAACTCTAAGTAATAATACTTAAAATATGCGAGCCCATGTATCTTCTGAACAATCAACACAAAGCACATGAATCTAATCAAGCACTGCCAAAGGAATGGCAAAATTGCTCTTCGAAGAGCAACCGTATTTGTTATTTTTTCATCTCAAGTAATCCACAATTGCGGCACTATGGCGGATATACACGGTGGTTTTTGGGTTCGCCGCAATGGTAAATATTGGCCGATATTGCGGCTTTATCTGCCATAATCCACTATAACGGCGCCATAAAGCGTCTGGTATGGCGGGATTTTGGCTCTCCGCCATGAACCGCCATCCGCCATGGATAACACATCATGGACAACACTGATTGGGCGAGAGTTGATTGTCAGATTGAGGTTTACATGTGTTGATTTTCACATGTGAATTGAAATTAAGTATTAGAAAAGTAAAAAACTAGTGTAGTTATAATTATGTTGCTAAAGAGGATCTAATATTAGCTAATATTAAAGATTTCCTAACCTTACGTGATGAACCAAGTAGCATGACATGTATATTTTTCATAGCTTCCTGTGTCAAGTTCAACATTCTGATCCCATTGAACTGTTTTATGTGGCTCTTATTTACAGGATTTAACTACAAATGGTGTTATTTTAAAGTTTGAGCTTATTTATGCTTCAACACTTGAGGATGGGTGAGTCTTAAAAGTAGTGCGTTCATTAGCCTATTATGTGATCCACACACATGCTTGTTTCCTTTTCGGTTGACATTTGCTTGGTGAAAATGGAATGCTGACTGGACCTTACCATCTACAGGGCTGACGTGCAAGCTTCTCTTGATGCTTTGCCGGCTGCTATCCATGAATTCCGAATTCCTCCTAAAGCTCTGTTAGGATTGCATTCTTATTGTCCCGTCCATTTTGATGCATTGCATGCAGTACTAGTTGATGTAAGCGTACATGTCAGTCTATTGAAAGCTGCCTCTAACACAGCTGCATCGAAGGTACCCAGGTTTGTTAGATGTTCTAATATTTTGTATGAATATACTAGGCTTTCATTTTAGAATTTTGCTTTCATTTCATTGGTAAATTTTGAAGCAGTTTTGATTGAAAATTTGGTTGTGTATGTTTGATTATGTAGATTAACAAACATTTCAGCAACTCTGTCTACACTAACGCCTCTATTAATAACAAAGAAGATATGATGTGATTCGCCGACACCAATATGTGGATATGTCTTTCTAAAACTCATAAACTTGATAATGCTGAGAGATACAACATATATAATAAATTCATTTTCAATATAAAATATAACATCCTAAATTAGTATAAATGCCTCAATATTTTATAACTTGACTTTTGTTTACAATAAACACTGTATGCCACTTTGGAAGGGAATACTCTGTATAAATTGGGGAAATCAGAATAGAGGGAGGTATTCTGTACATTGGATATTGTGAGTGAAAGGAAAGATCCCTTATGATGGAAAACCCTTGGCGGAATTCTATTCCCATTTTTTGTTCAATTTCAACAATACACTATTATTACTTTCTATCTTTCAATTTAATTCCTTAATTCAACTTGAAATATGAGAGAAATCTGTAGTGTTTGATGATAATTGAAGTTCAAGCTCAAAAGTTAATTTATAGGCTAATCATATAAAATGTTAATCATACAACATGGAAATGCAATACTCCTTCTGTCCTATTACGAGTGTCACATTTACAAAAAAAAAAAAAAATTTCAATGTGTGTCATATTCATAAATGCAAATGAGAGGATGATGATTTGGGAGTGATGCACATACTATTCAGAAGTTTCAACAAAAATTGACACACAGTTTTATTTTGAAAGTTTAGGCTGTGAGACACTAACAAAATGCTTTCCACTTGTGCTGAGAATAGGGTGAAAATTGTTTATCGAATGTTATGTATAGGCCTGTATGTGCACTTCATAAATGCAAATGAGAGGATAATGATTTAGGAGTGATGCACATATTATATAGAAGTTTCAGCATAAATTGACTAACATATTTGTTGAGCTCTTATGCTGCAAGACACTAGCAAAATGCTTTCCACCAGTGCAGTGCTGAGAATAGGGTGAAAATTATTTAAAGAATGTTATATAGGACTGTATGGTAATTTTAAATACTTGTACGCATACTTAAGTAATATGGGATGATGAAAAGCTTCATTATTTTTTTAGGGATCATTTTTCAAGCATTAACCAGAGAATGTTTTGCATACTGATCAGGGCTTCAGAGGTGTTGCTTCTCAAGATGTGAAAGATATCATGCTTGTCAGAGCATTATTAGATTCTCGTAATTTATTGCTGGAAGAACTACACAAAATTAGCAAAGCAGTTAATGAAGCCATAGATACTTCAGATTTTGTGTCAAAAATGAATGATGTGAACTTAATAAATTTAGTGGTGCGAGCAAATGAGTTTGCAATAGATGGTGACAATTTAGGACAAGGCAAGCCACAAAATGGTCTTGAGGTTCTTGTTTTATTTCATGTTACAGAGTTTTAATTTTTTTTTTTGTGTGGCATTTATACTGTTTATACAGTTTTTCTTTTTATTGATTCTGTTTCTTTTTCTGTACAGGGAGGAAATGGTGCTCAGGATATTCTGGATGCTGAAAAGCTCCATTCCCTGTCTCAGAATGAACTATTGGACTGTTTTCATTCATTGGGAGATCAATTGTTCTATTTATGGAAGATGTTTTTAAAAATTCACCGGGAAAACAAGACAGAGATACTAGAATTTTTACGCAATACATGGGCTAAGGATCGGAAATCTGAGTGGTCAATATGGATGATGTATTCTAAGGTAGAGATGCCTCATCATTATATAAATAGTGGTGGTAGTGATGAATCTTCTCGACGTGGTATGCACAAAAGAGTCTCCAGTTTGTGGAAGTTACCTGATGAGGTAAGGCTTGTATGTTCCTTCATACTGTTGTGTCATATAAGTTGCTTCTGAAAAACATTAATTTTGTTTCTGAAATCATACAGCCTCTTGAAACTGCAATTTCATGTGCCGAACTTCATCGGAGGAGCATTGCACAGATGCGGGTGAGCTTATCAACTTGAATATGGGGACCACCTGTGACTTTTAAACTATGAAGCATTGATACAAACAGAGACACGGAACATGACACTGACATGTCGACACTGTTAATAATTTGAAAAAGTAGAATAATTGAATGTAACCAAATATGTTGATTTCATGTCGGTATCAGGCACCAAACACACCTTCAAACTAGAGTATCGGTGCTTCATAGCCTTTAAGTATGTCCTATTTAATGAATTAATGTTTTGATTTTTTTGCAGATTAACAGTCGTTCAATTCAAGACATGCAGATATTTGGAGATCCTTTGCATATACCAGTTGTGCTTGTTGAAAGGGTGATGAATGTACCACGGCGTAGTACCAGTGAAATTTCAATTATGAGACATGTTGGATTTGTGGATTCACATAGCTTAACAAATGGGCCCAGCAGTGATACTTTAAGCAAGAAATCTGCATCACAAAGTAATGTTCGTGTGTTGAAGATTGTTGTCTTTGTGCATGGGTTTCAGGCATGTCTTGTGGATTTTATTGCAAAACT
This sequence comes from Lathyrus tuberosus, assembly GCA_022829125.1. Classification (NCBI taxonomy): domain Eukaryota; kingdom Viridiplantae; phylum Streptophyta; class Magnoliopsida; order Fabales; family Fabaceae; genus Lathyrus; species Lathyrus tuberosus. The sequence continues at coordinate 1,076,706 of JALAZF010000079.1, read as the reverse complement.
GTACCTTGTTTTTTTATTTAGGACTTGAGCATGTTAAGTACATCCACATATGTTAGTGATTAGTTATGTACTGTTTGATGAAATATTTGTAGCACTGTCGAAAGGGTACTATGTCGAAAGGGGACTATCCTGGAATAACTCATCAAACCAAAGCTGAAGAAGAGTCAGATAGGGTTCACCTGACTTCAAACAAGCTGGAAAACCTAAAAGCGCAACCCCATTAAGAATAAATGTTAAAAAAGGGCCTGGGACCAGTTTTGACTTCTGCCTTTGTGATCAGCATCCGAGCACTTGAGAAACCCGCCCATAAAAACTAGCTATTAAGGGGGAAGAACCAAGCCACTTAAATACTCCTTTGAGCACCCCATACTAGTACTACTCAATGTGGAATATGGGCACCCCATAATACCCATGCCTCTACGATAACACCACTTATGAGAATGACATCCCGATGAATGGCACTCTGACATTTTACATGGTCTTTCTGGTCATCCCCTCCGTAGGTAGCCCTTTCCTAGCCACCGAAAACCTGTCTCTTGTACTGATACCAATTGATAAGTATCTGAGCATTTGAAGAACCCTCCCTTAAAAGCTACTTAAATACCCCACCCCGCATCCCATACTACTCAATGTGGGCTTGGGCACCCCATAATACACTAGTCCCTTTCACCTTTGGTTAAACAAAGTAGAAAGTTGAAAATCCTAATCCGTTAAACTTGGAAGTTATCTGACTTGGACTTTGTCTAGACCATTCTCAATTAAAGTTGTGCTTCGTGGCCAGATTTCAAACATGGATGTAATACAAAAGCAATACTTTTCAATTATCATACAACCATGAATGTTGCAAGTTTTGGAAAAGAGTGGTCCTTCCTTTTTGCGTGGTTTCACCAATCAGAAAGAGGGTATCACATCTCAGCTTCAGGATCAGGACTTTTCAGTTTCTCATCTTTTTCTTGACACTGATGTTGTTTTTCTCTTTTCTGTGTTGAATATATCTTCTCTTAGGGATAGCTTTCTATTAAAATGGGTTGTAGACTTGTAGTTTCTTCTCATTTCTTTTCTGTTTTTTTGGTTGGAACTGTCTTAAGTTTCTAACAAATTGGCAATCGTTTCTATACCGAAGGCTTCTATTTCTTTTACAAGCATACTTAAGATTGTAATTACTATCTTTTGTTATATAGCTGAGTTGAGCTGACATAAATTGAATTCACTGCCCAGACATATGCTGTTTGGAAATGCATGATTTGCTTACTCTCTTGGCTTTGATATTCAATATTTGATTTCTTAGAACATGAAGAAATATCATACACATAAGTTGTATCATTTTCATTCCAGCTATGATGTTTGCTTTCACTGTTTTGTTCATCTCTGGTTAAAAAGTTGATTAAATGCCTATTCTTCATCATTCAAAATGTTTTAGGGGCATCATTTGGATCTACGACTTGTTAGGAATCAATGGCTTTTGATAGATCCCAAAGTAGAATTTCTCATGTCAGAAGTTAATGAAGATAAAACAACTGGAGACTTCAAAGAAATGGGACATAGGCTAGCTCAGGAAGTTATTTCTTTTGTTAAAAGCAAAATGGACAAAATAACAAAATATGGGATATTGGGAGATATTAAGTTAAGTTTTGTTGGACATTCTATGGGTAATCTCATTATAAGAGCAGCAATAGCAGGTACGTTATAATTGTATAAAAGAGATGCTGTTGATCAGTTGAAATTTGGTACTAAATTTTGTCCCGTGTTTGCAGATAGCTCGATGGAGCCATATCTAAGACACCTACATACATATGTTTCAGTATCTGGTCCACACTTGGGGTATATTTATAGTTCAAACTCCTTATTTAATTCTGGAATGTGGTTTTTGAAGAAGCTAAAGGGCACACAGTGCATTCATCAGCTCACATGTACGGATGATCCAGATTTGCAAAAAACGTTCCTATATAAACTGTGTAAGGTAGGAATGTGTCCTACAAAGGTTGGGATCAAATGACAGGCTTGAGCTCAAAGGTCTTGTTTTCTACATGCCATGTTTGTTTTGATGTCTGTCTAATTGGAGTTACTTATTATAAACTGTTTTTCCAAGTAAAATTTCCTTGCATTTGAAAATGATAAGTAATGTTGATGTGATTTTTAAAAGCTGGCATGTGTGATCTCTATGAATTCCTCAAAGTCGATGGCAGTTTTTTATTGTGAAATGAATTCTGTTGAGAAGTCCCATATTGAATGACTTGAAACTGTGTTTATGAGCGGTGGTTAGTTCTCACCTTACAAACGAGTTCAAAATTCGTTAATGGTATCAGAATCTATTCAAGATTCGTTGAACCACCTCCTATCGAACACACTCCAAATGTGTTGAGAAGTCCCACAGTGGACGATATATTGCTTCAAAGTGTGTTTATAAGTGGTGTGTAGTCCTTACCTTACAAACCAGTTTTGTAAGGGTTGAGTTAGACCCAATCATATTTCTGAAATCCTAAAAAGTTCTGTAAAATGTGATTCGGGCCTGTATTTTCAACAAATGTTTTGATAGTTACTTTGTATTGGTGCAGAATGACTACTTTTGGTATGAATAGTTTAGCTTAAAAATAATGATGGGGAAAATATAAAGGCATGTTAATGAAGATAAGTTGGGTAATAGAAAATGAATGGAAGCGATCAATTAGATTTTGCTCAAAGTTGTGGGGGGTTATTTTGTAGAAATGAAAACTAAAGCTTTGTTCAATTTGTTTTCTGTTTGTATTTTTACAAAGTACACTTGAAAAATGAAAATGAAAACAGATTTTAAGTGTATTTTATGAAAATGAAAACAGAATACACTAAAAGTAAACAGGGCCTAATGTGGGGCAATCGCTCAACATCAAATTTTAATAGTGTTTGCTTGTAATGAATCATTCATACATACATGGAAATAAATATTATGAAGGGTTCATAACAGATTTATTTCTTTTGTGTTCTTTTTTTCTTTTCTTTGCAGAAGAAGACTTTGGAGCATTTTAGGAATGTTATCTTGATATCTTCTCCTCAGGTGTTGCCTTCTCTCAGAGTTCTTAAAATCATTTTTAAGAATGCTATTTACTATTCCTTGAGTCACATTTTCTTTTACTCAAACTTCTTTGGCTCTTTTTAATTGATACAGTACAAATTTTCAGGATGGTTATGTGCCTTATCATTCTGCTAGAATTGAATCATGTCAAGCCGCATCACACGACACTTCAAAGAAGGGTAAAATGTTTCTGGAGATGCTTAATGCTTGTTTGGACCAAATACGTGCCAACCCCTCTGAACGTCGAGTGTTCATGCGTTGTGATGTCAATTTTGACGCCACTGCCCATGGCAAGAATTTAAACTCTTTCATCGGGCGGGCTGCACATATTGAATTTCTTGACTCTGACATTTTTGCAAGGTTCATAATGTGGTCTTTCCCAGATCTGTTTCGATAGCAATTGGCTGGTAATGTCATTTGTCTTCGCACAATATTCAAGTTCTGTGTTCATGAATGTTTATATGAAATACAGTTGTGTACATCGTTAGGAAGAGTCAAGGGAATATTGGTGTAATCATTTTGGTTGTTATAGAGATGAGTTTATATAGGGAAATGCTAATGAGTATATATGGGATTATCCACATTTCTTTGAGCATGTTGAATTCTACAATACAAAAATTTATATGAAGAAAAGCTGTGTTGAAGCTACTAGTTTCACATAGAGTTTCGGCAAGACGAGCTGGTTTGAATCCGGCATACTCAATTCGAAAATCAGTGTTTGTGTGTTGTTAATTGTTACATATAATATATAAAAACTGCTTTGAGAAGAAAACAGTTGCCACAGAAATATTGTTTTGGGACAAATTTAGATACTAACAGAATTGATTATTGAGAGGTGATATTCTAATTGACTTTGCTTGAATAACATATTTTATAAAAGAATTTTTAATTGGAGTCGCTTGTCTAACGATTTGCACGCTGGTTTGGTCTCGCACTTTATTATTATATTTGTTTTTGATCATTACTGTGTAGATGTGTAGATAAGCAAGAGTAATTTTTGAAGTAGAAAGGCAATGCATACATATTTTAAAACATTTATAAATTTTCATATATTTCATAATCTCTTGAAAAATTGATTCCGCCTCTTACCTAATTGATTATGAGGCGTTTTGACCAACTAGAAATCAAAGTCCCAATGTCTAATCAATTAGAATATGTATCTAATCAGTTAAAGAGCGAGCTCGCTATCTAATCGATTATGAACCCTTTTAATCAATTAGGATACAAACTTGGCTTAAGAGTTTCCTTCTTTGCTAGGTCTAATTGATTAATCGATTATGAACCCTTTTAATCAATTAAGATACAAACTTGGCTTAAGAGTTTCCTTCTTTGCTAGGTCTAATTGATTAGGGCCGCAAGTTAATCGATTAGAAAGTGACAAGAGTCCTTGAATTATTTTCTTTTGAGCCAATTTTTTTTCTATATAAGGGATTATTGTGAACTTTTCCAAAACACAATTTTTTTGGGTTCACACTCTTCTTTTCTCCACTTCTTTTCCTCTAAAATTTTTTAATTCATTATACATTGCTTTAGTACTGAGAGAGAAAAAAACTTATATTGAGAGTTGCGTAGTTTTGTTGTTTATTTGTTTTAGGTTTAAATGTAGTTTTAGTCCCCTTATTGTATTTTTTTAAACTTTTAATTCTCCTTTAAAAAAAATCAGGTTTTAGGTCTCCTGTTTTGAATATTCTTGAGTTTTTTTTGGTCCCCAGTTCAAAATTGAATATGTGACATGTTCATGTATGAGATGGTGGGTAAAATGTTGAGGCAACGTGAAATAAAAGTGCCACGTCATTTAAAAATATTTTATATTTTATTTATATTAAAAAATTTAGAAAATAATTAAAACAAAAACTAATAAAAAGACTTGTCGATTTTTTTCCTCTTCTTCCCACCTTCATCATTGTACTTGCAGAACTTATAACCATACTTCATCGTTCACAACATAAACACCTCCTCTATTGACTACGCTCTCAATCAAAACTCAATACACAACCTTTATCATGTAAAACAGTCTCAACCCTTCTTCCCACTACCCTTTAAACAACTAAGCTCAACCACCTTACAACCGACATCTTCGATCTACACCACATCACCACCATCTTGTGATCCTAATCTTCCATTTTGTTCATCACACGTTAACCATGAAATACATCCATCACCACCACGAAAAAATGGCCGGAAAACCTTCAGCACTCATTATTCCTCTTCTTCTCCGCACGGTCTACAACCAGTTCCTCCATTTCGACCTTCAAATTGATTTTGTGGTTTTTGCGTTGAAAGATTCTTCTAGTGTTGTTTGTGATTGTTGATGAATGATTGTTGTTTGTGATTGTTGATATGTTGTTGTTTTTGTAATTTTATTGGAGATGAAGATGATGGTGATGAAGAAGATGAAGAAAAGATGGAGGAGAGAGGAAGAAGAAAGAGATTAGGGATTTCTAAATATTTTTTTTAATTTTTAATATAAATTAAATATAATTTTTTTAAATGACGTGGCATTGATTTTTTAAAATTAGTCAACATTTTACCTGTCACCTCATACATGAATATGCCACATAGTCAATTTTGAACTGGGAAAAAAAAACTCAAGAATATTCAAAACAGGGGACCTAAAACCTGATTTTTTTAAAGAGGGATTAAAAGTTTAGAAAAATGCAACAAGGGGGACCAAAACTGCATTTAAGCCTTTGTTTTAAGTTGTAATTGTAATTCAAGAGCATAATCTTCTTGTATCTTTACAAGTGACATTGAGGTTGCAAGCTAAACCTGTGAAAAGTTTGGTGTAAAGAAAATTGTTGGACTGATCCTGATGTTAAAGCTCATACTATTTAGTGGAAATCTCAAGGGAAAACTCTTGGGTTTTGGATTAGACCAATATGCTCTCTCTCTCTCTCTCTCTCTCTATATATATATATATATATATATATATATATATGAGCATATCAAGTGAGAGTGATTTTAAAATGAGAGATGAGAGAAATAAATAACAACCATTAGATCAATCAAACAATAATTATTAAACTTATTCATTAATGTGACTATTAATTTTTCTCTCTCTTGATAATCTGATCTAATGGTTGTTGTTTATTCCTCTCATCTCTCATTTTAAAATCACTCTCACTTGATATGTCCATATATATATATATATATATATATATATATATATATATATACACACACACGAGGCAAGATTTGTGCCAAAGTGTATGCTTAATGGAATGATTCATGGAACAATCAAGAGTTTGTCATCTAATGGTTTCAAAGAGGATCCACATATATGTTTGAGACATTAATGATCATGGAGTTTGGTGTCAAGTCATTAATTTAGAAAAATGACATGTTGGAGCTTGAGTATTAGAAAACTACGGTGCAATTGGGTGATATATTAACAAAGCCATTGAAAAAGGTAAAACACGATGAATTGAAGAAACTTATAAGACTTTCACATGTGAATTAGGTGATGTGTGTAATTGAAATTTTGTTTTAGAAGTTTTTCAAATAAACATTGGTATAAAGTCTATTTGAATATAGTTTGTTGGTTAAGTTGGTTATAATTGGTTACATAACTTGTTGAGCAAGTTATGTTTGTTATGAATTTGTGAAAAGCCTCCTTGTATGTAATCAACTTAATCATTTATTACAATCCATTTCTTTGACATAAAATAATTTTTCATTTTCACATGTTATTTTTTAATAGCTATTACTTATGTTTATAGGACTCCTACTCTTTTTTCTTATGCCATCAATTTCATTCTGTTCCAACAAATCATTGATTTATCATCATCAATTGCTTAGTTATTTTCATTTTATTCCTAAGATTAACTTATTGACTTGCTTTATCATCATTTTTCTTTTAATATGTGTAAAATGAGTGAATATATAACACTTATTATGGTTTTTGTTTATTATGCGTAAGGTGAGTGTGCGTTTTGATCACAACTTTATTATTTTAATACTTACTCATTTGACATGTGAACTGAATTATATTTTAAAGCACCTCACGCTTATAAACTGATTATAAACTGTTTTTCCAAATAAAATGTCCTTGCATTTGAAAATGATAAGTAATGTTGATGTGATTTTTAAAAGTTGGCACGTGTGATCTCTATTACGAATTCCTCAAAGTCGTTGGTAATTTTATTGTGAAATGAATTCTGTTGAGAAGTCCCATATTGAATGACTTAAAACTGTGTTTATGAGCAGTGGTTAGTTCTCACCTTACAAACCAGTTTAAAATTCGTTAATGGTATTAGAATCTATTTAAAATTCGTTGAACCACCTCTTATCGAACACACTCTAAATGTGTTGAGAAGTTCTACAATAAATGATATATGACTTCAAAATGTGTTTATAAGTGGTGGGTAGTCCTTACCTTAAAAATCCGTTTTATAAGATTGAGTTAGATCCAATTATATTTTCGAAATCCTACAAAATTCTATAAAATGTGATTGGGGCCTGTATTTTCAACAAATGTTTTGATAAGGTACTTTGTATTGGTGCACAATGACTACTTTTGGTATGAATAGTTTAACTAAAAAATAATGTTGCGGGCAATATAAAGGCATGTTAATGAAGATAAATTGGGTAATGGAAGATGAATGGAAGTGAGTAATTAGATCTTGCTCAAAGTTGTGGGGATTATTTTCTAGAAATGATAACTAAGGGCATGTTTGAATTAGTTTTCAAAAACTTTATTTTAGTTTTTAAAAATTAAAAAATATAAAACTTGTTTGGATCTACAATTTTACAAAACTCTTTCTAAAAACTATTTTAAGAATCATTGTTTTTAAAAGAAAAAAAATAGAACAGGTAATACATGTTTTTGTTTTCTACTTTTCAATTTTAAACTAAAATTCAGAACGAAAACAAGCGGAAAAATAGCTATTTCCATTAATGACAATCTTGTAATTGTTTGCAACTCATTTATAAAAAGTAAAATAATACTAAAGCATGTAGTTGATATTGGTTCTTCAATCCAGGCATGTATCACTGCAAATAATTTAAATTTAAGTTTTAAATATGGAATTAATTGAAATGCACTGACAGTGTACAAAGATTTTACACTGTCAGTTAATTATAACCGTTGAATATAAAGAGGAATTTGACTTTTAATTTAATAATCTGTAAAATAACCCAAACGGATGATGGTGATGTATTGACAGTGTAAAACTTTTTACATTGTCAGTGCATAGTAATTAAGTTCTTTAAATATTTGATAAATTAAAATATCATTCAACTTATTTATAAAATAATAAATAACATTAATCCACTTACTGCAAATTAATTTCATTTAATTATTATTAAATACATGATTTCTAGCTTATAAGTGAGTAATTTAAATTTATGTGTTTATGTTCTTTTAATAAAATAAAATAATTGAGTTAACATTAATTTTCTACTCAAATATTTATTAAATTAATATAATTTCCCTTTTTAAAATATTTATGTATCACGTGGAAAGAAAAAATATTCAGATTAAAAAACCATATTTTAAAAACAAAACTATCAAACAAGTTTTTTTATTTTCTCATTTGTAAAACAGTTTAAAAAAATTCTAGTATCAAATAGTTTTTTATAATTCTTTTTTTAAAAACAATTTTTAAAACTGATTTGTAATACAATTTTTGAAAATTAAAAATTAAAAGTGTTTCAAACATGCCCTAAAACTTTGTCCAATTTGTTTTATATTTGTATTTTTACAAAGTACGCTTAAAAAAATAAAAATGAAAACAAATTTTAAGTATATTTTATGAAAAAAAATAAATAGAAAACACTAAAAGTAAACAAGCCTAATGTGTGGCAATTAGTGTTTGCTTGTAATAGAGTTATTTCTTTTGTGCTCTTTTTTCTTTTCTTTTCAGAAGAAGACTTTGGAGCATTTTAGGAATGTTATCTTGATATCTTCTCCTCAGGTGTTGCCTTCTCTCAGAGTTCTTAAAATTATTTTTAGGAATGCTATTTACTATTCCTTGAGTCACATTTTCTTTTACTCAAACTTCTTTGGCTCTTTTTAATTGATACAGTACAAATTGTCAAGATGGTTATGTGCCTTATCATTCTGCTAGAATTGAATCATGTCAAGCCGCATCACACGACACTTCAAAGAAGGGTAAAATATTTTTGGAGATGCTTAATGCTTGTTTGGACCAAATACGTGTCAAACCCTCTGAACGTCGAGTGTTCATGCGCTGTGATGTCAATTTTGATGCCACTACCAATGGCAAGAATTTGAACTCTTTCATCGGGTGGGCTGCACATATTGAATTTCTTGACTCTGACATTTTTGCAAGGTTCATAATGTGGTCTTTCCCAGATCTGTTTCGATAGCAATTAGCTGGTAATATTGTTTATCTTTGCACAAATTCAAGTTCTGGGTTCATGAACTTTAAAATGTTTATATGAAATACAATTATGTACATCTTTAGGAAGAGTCAAGGGAATATTGGTATAATCATTTTAGTAAAATGTTTAGTAAAATTAGTTGTTGAATTTATTTATAAATATAAATTATTGGAAAAATATGTTCATTTTATATAAAGTACAATCCTCTTATCATGAGAGTCTATGTTAGCAAGGGCACACATTTTCTATTCGGACAATTATTTTTCGTTTCGATGTTGTATTCGGGGTTCATTATGGTGGGTAAAGGTGATGGTGGTGTTGGTACACAAGGCTGAAGATGAAGATGAAGAAAGAGAAAAAAAAGAGAGAAAATAGATCTAATTAACTTTACAGAGAACCCCTCTTGATTGCGTTATCAAAATTTTGTTATACATTTGGTTTATATACACAAACAATAATGCCACGCAGGTGTTGGCTGGCAAATTTTGACAAAGGATACACGAAGTCTGGTCGACAGAGAGTGGTGCGGAAGGCCATGTCGGAGCAACCTCGACAGCAGGCCCGTCGGAGAGAGCCGCGGAGTCAACTCGACGGGGAAAGATCTCAGTCGAAGTCGGGGAATACCAAGGACTTCAGGCACACAAACAAGCTTGGAGCAAATAAAAGTATGGGGAGTTACCATGATAGTGAACGAACGTGGGGGACACGTGGCAGCGCAGTGATTGTGGATGCAGAAGAACAACCGTTACTTTTTGCCTATTTAAGGAAGCGTCGTTTTCAGTTTTAGGGGTCTTAGGAGAATACACTCAAAGTACCAGTGTTAGAGAAACGAGTCAAAACTCTGCAGAATGTATGCATGCGTGCACTTGTACTTTCTTTATTAAGCAATTTACTTTACAAGTTTTTCTTTTTCTTTGTTGTTGTCTTTCCTTTTTTGTTGTACTTTCCTTGTCATTAACTTTAACGCAACTGTTCATCTACTTTTCGTTCAAACCAAAAAACTGAAACGTCAACATACATTTAACACATAGTCTAGGATTTTTGTAGCCGATCCTGCATTAAAACTTCAATAAGAGGCTCGCAGTTGTTCGCCGAAAATCCCGCGCGAACAAATTGGCACGCCCAATAGGACGTGTCGTGTTAGATTTATGTTGCTGCTTACTGGTAAGATGGTAGACCCAAAGAGTACCAGTCCAAATGAGGAGTTCTCCTCACGAGGAAGCACAGTCGTGTCTGTAACGCCCCGTTTTATCCGATTTATTTAATCGAGTCGATTTAATTATTTTCGTTTTTATATTATTTTATTCTTGACTTTTATTTGACAATATATTATTTTTCATCGTTATTATGTTTTATCGCGTTTTGAGAGCGTTTGCGAGATTTGAGTGTAGGGGTATTTTGGTCTTTTGTTGGGTAGATATTATGTTTTTCATAAAATAGGACTTAGAGAGAAAAATAGAAAGAAAGAAAACGAGAAGAGAGAAAGGAAGAGAAGGGAAAAGGAGAGGAAAACTTGGGATAGAAGGAATTGTTCGTTCAAGCACGATTAATCGGGTAAGGGCGAGAAGTTTCGATTATATCTTGCTTGTGTATGTATATGTGTTGTTTGTTGTAATTGTTTTGGTTGTTTTCACAACTTTTTCTCATTAATAAATTGATGAACAATTGATAGAAATCGATATTTTCACGGTCGAAACTCGATATAAACTGCGTAGAATACTTGTTGTTAGGATTGGAACATGTTTGGGTTGATATATTGTGATTTGGAAGTGTTTAGATGAGATTTGGAGAGGTTTTGGGGTGAAATTCGTAACAGGAATTATGCAGGAAAAATTCTGGGTTGCGCTGCTCATACGCGTAACAGGCAAGGCAATACGTGTATTGGGTTTGGCAATACGCGTATGGCTTGGGGGAATTGAGGGCATTACGCGTATGGAACCCATTTTACACGGCCCTCTGCTGGAATGCGTAATGGTACGCGTACTTGGCAAGGCATTACGCGTAACAAGGGAGGCAATATGCGTACTAGGTTTTTAGTGGAATTTTTTGGGAGAATTCAGTCTCTGCCCATACGCGTAGCAGTTTGGGCAATACGCGTATGGATGTGCGAGCGAACTGGGCATTACGCGTATGGCCCAAGGCAATACGCGTATGACCAGAGAGGGTGCAGAATTTTCCCGCTTTTGCGTCCGATGCCGTAACTTTTGATCCATAACTCGGATCGAGGCGTTCTTAGTTCCGTTAGAAAGCTTGTGAAATGTTCTTTCTTATTAAAATGGTTTTGAGATTGGTGGCCGATTTAATTATGTCAGGAATTTGGGAATGCGTCGTTTTGCCGACTTTTACCATCTTAACTGTATGTGATTGATGTGTTATCATGCAATATGCTTTTGATATATAACTTATGACTTGTGTGCTGTGGTATGATGTGAATGCATGTGATGAAATGTTGTAATGATGGTTTGTGGCCTAAGGGCAAGTAAATGCATTTTGATTGTGGTTGATTGTATATGCATGATTATGGATGTTGGAATGGTTCACATGGATGTGCATATGTATGCATTTGATTGTCATGGGTCATTGTATGCCAAGCATCATGATATGCATTCTTGTGATGTCGTGTGCCCTAGTGGGTGTGAGAGACGAAACGGTTCCAGAGGGAATCCGCTATAACATCGTGTGCCTTATACAAAGAGGACCTAAAGCGATGATTATAAACGATCGTGTGCCTTATACAAAGAGGACCTAAAGCGATCGGATCGTGTGCCTTATACAAAGAGGACCTAAAGCGATCCATAAACATCGTGTACCTTATACAAAGAGGACCTAAAGTGACGGGGAACGTCGTTTGCCCGACGGGGAGTTACACTAAGTAACAAGCGATGATTCCAATAGTTCCTGAGTGAACTAATGATGAGAATGATGGATGAATGGTACCGCATTTGCATAGAGTCGTTGTGTCGGTCTCTTTGCATTTGCATAAATCATGAATGGATTGATTATGTGTAGAAAATCATGAATGGATTGATTATGTGTGGAAAATCATGAATGGATTGATTATGTGTGGGAAATTGTGAATTGATTGATTATGTGTTGAGCTCGTGATAGCATTGGTGATTTGATATGTATTCGTGATAAATTCATTGGTTGTGGATAATAGGCTTTATGAATAGACATATGCTACGTGATGTGGTGGTGTGTTTCCATATGTCATAACTTTGGTATGCATTATGTGTGAATATGTTATTATGTTGGTATAATTGATATATGCTATGTGTATTAGTATGTGATGCTTGTGGTGAGAATAATTATGCATGTGAATTTATATGTGTTTGCATATTATTATGCAATCTTGATTTAGTTGTTATTTCTCACCCTTATGCTGTGGTTTGTTGCTCTATGTGGCAATTGCAGATTAGTAGTCTTGGAGGCTTTTGTGAAGATTAGTTCGCCATCCGTTTGTCAGTCAGTCTGCTCTGATACGTAACACGGGAGTCGGGGAACACTTTTGTTATATATGTATACATTTGTTGGATCTATTTTGTATTAACCTTGTATGAATATTTTGATGTTATAAAACCATTTATTTTGTAAAACAAGTCAGTTATGGATCTTTCCGCTTTATTCCATAATTGAACTTTCCTTTCTTTATGGAAAAAGTTTCACTTTTATGTTTATTCCATTTGGTGTTATGTATCAAAATTTATGAGCAGGGATTGTGTTTCTTTCTATTGATGTGGCATCCTTGTTTCTGTCGGAAAAATAAATTTTTACTTACTCTGATTTAATTATGTACTATTTATTTGCGATGGGAATTGGGGTGTTACATTAGTGGTATCAGAGTAGGTCGGTCCGTCCGGCCAAGTTGTTGAGTCCGTTGGTGTGACAGTTGAATACTGTCGATGTTGTTTGTCCCTTAGTATGTGATATGTGTGTGAAACACTGTCAGTGCTTTCTGGTTTTCTATTCTTTTGTCTTCAAGTTTGAGAATGAGATAAGTGAGGGAGAAGCTTGTGCTTCTCCATGTTGCTTCAGGTGTGGAGCGTTGGCTCAGTGTGTTGTAGATTGCAAGAGTGTAAGTGTTGTTTGGACAACGTTGTTCCCGATTCCGAAGGGAATGCGGAGGTAAGGTTTGTGTCAACTAAGGATTTGTGCCTTAGGTAGTTTTGTGCACAGGATGTAAGGAATGCTATTATAGTTTGGTAAAGACGGTTTATGCCCCATCATAATTGTCGACTGTCTATTGACAAATTGAGGAACTAATCACCCTTAATCTCTTGTTGATAATAGACGGGAATTATGTTGGATGGAATAAACGTGTCTTTCCGGCTTTGATAGTGTGTGCAATGAATTGTTTGGAATTTAAGAAAATGATTACGGATTGTTTTGATGAGTCGATGAAGATTCTAATATCGGAAGATGAGGCGGATTCGAGGTTTTTGTATGTTGGTCAAGTTGGGAAGTCATTGAGGGAGAATGATTGGGTATTATTAAGGGCTGCTTCTCAGAGAGTAGAGATTGAACTTAATTGGACGAAGGTGAATAGTTGAGGTTTATATCTGCTAAGTGAGTAGGAAACTCTCAGGGGATGAGACTAAGATGTTTGTTATGTTTGTGATAATAGTGTTCTGGAATTGGCAGAAAGGCCACAGTGATGGGCTGCCAGTTGTGCGTGATTCCATATGTGTTTCCGGATGGAATATTGGATGTAAGCGTTAGAATTACTCAGATTGAAAGAGCGGTTGGAAGATTTACTGGAAATGGGATTTGTGAGACCAAGTGTGTCGCTTAGGAAAGCTCCAGCGTTGTTAGTAACAAAAAGGATGGATGACTGAATGGAATAACAAGCATGATGTGTATAATGGTATTGAGACTATGGAAAGTAAAACTTAGAGTTCTGGTGAGGTTTGGAGTCTTTGGAGTTTTAGAGCATTAATGGAAATCTTGAGAAAACCCTAGGTGTAGATGTAATATTTGAGAGTTCTTTTTGGGTTGTTGTTGCTACATGTTGGGATTTATGTAATTTGGACTGTTAAGAGAAGAAATTGTGTATGGATTACTAACAGTTGAATAAGGTAACGATTGAGAATAGGTGTCCCCTTTCATGAATAGATAACCGGAATTGGTTTGGTTGAGTTTGAGTGAAATCACAATTGGTTGGAATGTTTGATAAGAGTAGTGATTTGTGTGAGTTGAGGCTTTGATCGATTTAATGTGACTGGTTATGGTTGTTATTGTCGGGATAGGCTGTTATTTACTCGGTTAAGCTTGTATGTGAGTAACCAGTTACCCAGTGAACAATTTTTTTTTTTTGCAAAAGCTTTAAGAATTTATATCTTTTGGAATTGGGTTGGGCATTACAACGTACAGTGATGTTATTTGGTGTTAGTAATGCGTCTGTAATGTTTCTGGAGTAGATGAATCGTATCTTCCATATTTACTTGGATGAGGTCGTGGTGGTTTTGATTGAGGGTATTCGGATCTGTTATAAACTCAGAGGAAGAACATGTAGAGTGTTTGAGAATTGAATTATAAGTGTTGAAAAGAGACGAAGTTTTATGCTAAGTTATTCAAGTGAGAATTTGGGTTGAAAAGGGTTAGTTTTCTTGGATATGTTATTTCAGATGAGAGTATGGTTATGGATCCATCGGAAGTAGATGCAGTTCAACATTGAAAGGCTCCGAAGTTGGTTAAGGAGATTAGAATCTTTTTGGACTTTAGTTGGTTATTACCGAAGGTTATGGAAGGCTTTTCCAAGTTGGCGTTTTCGTTACTCCAGTTGACTTGCAAAAGGTAAGTCATTGGCTTTTGATGTTCATTGTGAGGAAAGTTTCAGAGAGCTAAAGTAGAAGTTGTCTACGGCTCCAGTTTTGATACTGCGTGATCCTGATCAACCGTTTGTGAAGTATTGGGATGCGTCTTGATGAGTTTAGTCAGGGTGTTAATGCAGGAGGGTAAAGTCGTGGCTTATGCTTTACGAAAATTGAGGATTCATAAAAGGGTCTATACTATTCTGGATTTGGAATTGGTTGCGGTTGTATTGTGTTGGAATATTTGGAGGTATTATCTTTGTGGTTCTAGGTTCGAAGTGTTTAGTAATCACAAGAATATTGAGTACTTGTTTGGTCTGAACGAATAGAGTATGAGACAACGAGGATGGTTAGAATTCGTGACGAGTTATGAATTTGGCTTGGATTATCCTTCGGGAAAAGCTGATGTTGTGCCTGAATAGTTAAGTCGATAGTCTTGGCGTATGGTTGTTTTGATGGTCAGAGAATTAAAATTATTTGAGCAATTCCAAGACTTGTGTCTGGTGTATGAGATAACACAGGAGAGTGTGAGGTTGGGAATATTAAAAGTGAACAGTGATTTTTGGCGAATGAGAGAAAGAGTTAGACTTTGGACGTGAAATTGGTAGTTTTGATGGTTACGAGTAATCAGAGTGCGTAGCATTGTTGTAATATTGTTGTGTGACAAGGATGTTTGGTATTCTGGTTTTGACGAGGTTGTTGAAACGATGTTGGGTTGTGGAACTTTATGTTCTTGTTTGTGTTGTTGCCTCGTTTCCATTGTGATGGTTCGAGTGCGAGTAGCTAATTCCTGTGTGTGTTCGTAACTTGGGTATTCTTTGAGTCGTGCGTTAGTCGTCAAGTGCATTGTATGGGCTTTGCACCTTGTCGTGGTAGTGTCGTCGTTGTCGTGTCGTTGTTGTAGCTGCTGTTGGCAAGGTGGTTTGTCAGTTTGTGTTATTCGTGGTGTGCCTTTTGTTGGCATGATAGTTTGTTGGTCGGATGCGAGAGTCGTATCCGGAGTTGCTCGTATCGGTTATGTTTTCGAGGACGAAAATGTCTAAGTGGGGGAGAATTGTAACGCCCCGTTTTGTCCGATTTATTTAATCGAGTCGATTTAATTATTTTCATTTTTATATTATTTTATTCTTGACTTTTATTTGACAATATATTATTTTTCATTGTTATTATGTTTTATCGCGTTTTGAGAGCGTTTGCGAGATTTGAGTGTAGGGGTATTTTGGTCTTTTGTTGGGTAGATATTATGTTTTTCATAAAATAGGACTTAGAGAGAAAAATAGAAAGAAAGAAAAAGAGAAGAGAGAAAGGAAGAGAAGAGAAAAGGAGAGGAAAACTTGGGATAGAAGGAATTGTCCGTTCAAGCACGATTAATCGGGTAAGGGTGAGAAGTTTCGATTATATCTTGCTTGTGTATGTATATGTGTTGTTTGTTGTAATTGTTTTGGTTGTTTTCACAACTTTTTCTCATTAATAAATTGATGAACAATTGATAGAAATCGATATTTTCACGGTCGAAACTCGATATAAACTGCGTAGAATACTTGTTGTTAGGATTGGAACATGTTTGGGTTGATATATTGTGATTTGGAAGTGTTTAGATGAGATTTGGAGAGGTTTTGGGGTGAAATTCGTAACAGGAATTATGCAGGAAAAATTCTGGGTTGCGCTACTCATACGCGTAACAGGCAAGGCAATACGTGTATTGGGTTTAGCAATACGCGTATGGCTTGGGGGAATTGAGGGCATTATGCGTATGAAACCCATTTTACACGGCCCTCTGCTGGAATGCGTAATGGTACGCGTACTTGGCAAGGCATTACGCATAACAAGGGAGGCAATATGCGTACTAGGTTTTTAGTGGAATTTTTTGGGAGAATTCAGTCTCTGCCCATACGCGTAGCAGTTTGGGCAATATGCGTATGGATGTGCGAGCGAACTGGGCATTACGCGTATGGCCCAAGGCAATACGCGTATGACCAGAGAGGGTGCAGAATTTTCCCGCTTTTGCGTCCGATGCCGTAACTTTTGATCCATAACTCGGATCGAGGCGTTCTTAGTTCCGTTAGAAAGCTTGTGAAATGTTCTTTCTTATTAAAATGGTTTTGAGATTGGTGGCCGATTTAATTATGTCGGGAATTTGGGAATGCTTCGTTTTGCCGACTTTTACCATCTTAACTGTATGTGATTGATGTGTTATCATGCAATAAGCTTTTGATATATAACTTATGACTTGTGTGCTGTGGTATGATGTGAATGCATGTGATGAAATGTTGTGATGATGGTTTGTGGCCTAAGGGCAAGTAAATGCATTTTGATTGTGGTTGATTGTATATGCATGATTATGGATGTTGGAATGGTTCACATGGATGTGCATATGTATGCATTTGATTGTCATGGGTCATTGTATGCCAAGCATCATGATATGCATTCTTGTGATGTCGTGTGCCCTAGTGGGTGTGAGCGACGAAACGGTTCCAGAGGGAATCCGCTATAACATCGTGTGCCTTATACAAAGAGGACCTAAAGCGATGATTATAGACGATCGTGTGCCTTATACAAAGAGGACCTAAAGCGATCGGATCGTGTGCCTTATACAAAGAGGACCTAAAGCGATCCATAAACATCGTGTACCTTATACAAAGAGGACCTAAAGCGACGGGGAACATCGTTTTCTCGACGGGGAGTTACACTAAGTAACAAGCGATGATTCCAATAGTTCCCGAGTGAACTAATGATGAGAATGATGGATGAATGGTACCGCATTTGCATAGAGTCGTTGTGTCGGTCTCTTTGCATTTGCATAAATCATGAATGGATTGATTATGTGTGGAAAATCATGAATGGATTGATTATGTGTGGAAAATCATGAATGGATTGATTATGTGTGGGAAATTGTGAATTGATTGATTATGTGTTGAGCTCGTGATAGCATTGGTGATTTGATATGTATTCGTGATAAATTCATTGGTTGTGGATAATAGGCTTTATGAATAGACATATGCTACGTGATGTGGTGGTGTGTTTCCATATGTCATAACTTTGGTATGCATTATGTGTGAATATGTTATTATGTTGGTATAATTGATATATGCTATGTGTATTAGTATGTGATGCTTGTGGTGAGAATAATTATGCATGTGAATTTATATGTGTTTGCATATTATTATGCAATCTTGATTTAGTTGTTATTTCTCACCCTTCTGTTGTGGTTTGTTGCTCTATGAGGCAATTGCAGATTAGTAGTCTTGGAGGCTTTTGTGAAGATTAGTTCTCCATCCGTTTGTCAGTCAGTCTGCTCTGATACGTAACACGGGAGTCGGGGAACACTTTTGTTATATATGTATACATTTGTTGGATCTATTTTGTATTAACCTTGTATGAATATTTTGATGTTATAAAACCATTTATTTTGTAAAACAAGTCAGTTATGGATCTTTCCGCTTTATTCCATAATTGAACTTTCCTTTCTTTATGGAAAAAGTTTCCTTTTTATGTTTATTCCATTTGGTGTTATGTATCAAAATTTATGAGCAGGGATTGTGTTTTCTTTCTATTGATGTGGCATCCTTGTTTCTGTCGGAAAAATAAATTTTTACTTACTCTGATTTAATTATGTACTATTTATTCGTGATGGGAATTCGGGTGTTACAGTGTCGGAAACCACCAACATGGGTTCTAACACTATGGCTGCTGATTCGACCGCTCATAAGGGACCGACGCCGTCACCACGTCGGCCTGAGGGGGTGAGACCGACGATGGTGGAAACTTCAGGGCCGTTTATGCCCAGTTTCACTTTACCTATGTATGGTAGGGAGAGAGCCTTTGGAATGCCTACGCAAGTAATAGCAAGCCTGCATAAGAGTGATCGATGTTTGGCGAGGGCTCATCCTCGACATTTTCACCATATCATAGACTAGGACCGTTGGGTAATCAGTTTTGTCGTCGTCATGAGATAACAGATGGACAAGAGTAACCACGAAATGGTTCATATGCTGACTCAGCAAATGGGAACCATATTAAGACCTTTAATTCAAGACTCGACCCAGAGTTACCAACAGCGAGCGACTCAAATGACTAGGATAGGGGACTTTCTCGGGGCTTCTAGGGTCTAACCTCGACAAAGAACTCCACCTCGACCAGAGACGCTAGTTCGACACGAAGAAAGGTTAGACAAGACCGCTGAGCAAGAGCCATATGTGGTTGAGCCGATACCGAGGGTGGCCCTAAGGCCTCCCGTCATTCTGGTTAATAGGAACCAAGACCCCGACTAGGTAGTCAGGCAAGTTCGACAAGATGCAGCGGATGGGGAGCAAAACTTAGAGGCCATCGTCGAGCGAATCATGGTCCACAATGGTGTCAATCCCGGTTTGCAAAGGCCAACATACTCGTCCCCCCTGCCAGATTTTGTTTTACAAACAGAATTACCAAGGGGATAGAAGGTCCCAAAATTTACAAAGTTCGCTGAAGACACCGAATAGTCGACCGTCGAACATGCCGCCAGATACCAAACTGAAGCTGGGAACATAACAAATAATAAGGATTTAAAAATGAAATACTTCCCAAGTTCCCTCACAAAGAACGCATTTACTTGGTTCACCAATTTCCCCCCACAGTCCGTCCATACATGGGCGCAGTTAGAGAGATTATTCCATGAACAGTTCTACATGGTGTAGCTTCGGTTTTCGTGACGCGACCACTACCGCATTTGGTGCTACTTTCTGATTTCTAATATTTATCCTATGAAGCTTAAAAGGAAGAGGAAGATATCTTAAACTAACCCTACACGCAAGTGTTTTTCCCTACAAATGCGAAGAGATCTGGAATCAGGGGTTGGTTATACTAAGGGAAGCTATTAATACCCTAAGTATCTATAGTAATCTATAGGAACCTTTATTGTATATATTTCTACTGTTGAATTACTTGCTTGCTTAAGTTTGTTTGCTATTTAATTGGGAAAGTTTCTCTTTTGTGAAAACTCAGGAAATGTTTGTTGTTTTTCTGGTTTTCTATTGTTTTTGGAAGGTACCTAGACTTAAGGTTTTTTATTAATGTGCTCGCTAAGATCTTATGACCTTATGCCTATGTATTCCCAAAAAAAGAGAATTGGGGAAATCAGAGCGTTCGTAGTTCCTCCTAATCTATGGGAGGGAAAAAGCTTGTTTTTGTATCTTATTCAAAGCCCAAGATGATGAAGCTAAAAGAGTATTTGAAAGATTTGACAAATTTTCGTCTTTAAGGGAGATGTCTCACCTATTCACTACAATCATTTGAGAGTGATGCCATAAGGGAAAAAGCTTTAAACTTAATGTGTTAAGCAATGCCATTGTTTCCTTTATGAGTTCTTTACATACTAAGAGAGGTACCTTAACTTGGATTTAGAATCAACAAATGTGCCTTATATCAGTTAGATGAAAGAAAAGTTTGAACCATGATAAATGAGGGACTCCAACTTGGATTTTGAATCAAAAAGAGCGCCACTTACATCAAGTATCTGGAAAAAGTTTTGATTGTTTAATTTGAATTGTAGTGATTAGAAGAGATATCTTCCTACAAGATGACTCGAAGTCTCATCTGTTAGGAGATGGGTTTATTTAGGTATCTTGATTGAAGTCCAAGATATGAAGCTGAAAAAGATTAAAAACTGACTCAACTGGAGAGTTTTATCTGTTTAGTACAAAGCCTAAGATTGAGGCTGACTGACTAGGGGAAATGATTTGTATAAAAGCCTGAGAAAAAGCTTAATGACTGTTGAGGAAATTTGAAGAGATTGGCTCAATACTGAGGATTTGACTGACTCTTTTGGGGATTTTATTTGTATCATGTACAAAGCCCATGATGGTGAGGCTAAAAGAATTCATTTGTATATATGACTAAGACTTGACTTATGCTTTTAAGAAGCCTGAGGGTCATTGTATAAAGCCCAAGAGGAGGCTGTGGGGAATTGAATGAGACTTCCCAAGTCTCCTTGTATGAAGCCCAAGAGGAGGCTGACTTGCTGGTGAGAAATCTTTGTATGATGCCCAAGAGGAGGCTTAGACTACTCTAGTCTCCTTGTATGAAGCCAAAGAGGAGGCTATAATGCTTGTATAAGGATCAAGAGGAGGCCAATTGATAGTTGGAAATAAGTTGTGATTAAAGGGATCTTATGGTTTGACCTATGTCTAAACTAAGGATGATATAAATGTCAAGAGGAACTTAACAAAATATGAACAAACATGATTGAAGATTAACAAGTATAGACATTGATATGATATGTTTGAATTCATGGAAGATTTTGTATCTTTAGGGTTTGATGTGTTGAATCTTTTGTGTGTTTTATTTTATTCACAAGGATGTTGGGTCCTATACTCTAAGCAGAAACCCAAGATTTATTTTATGTAAAAAGGTTTTGGGTCTTACACTCTAAGCAGAGGCCCGAGATTTATTCTAGTTTTGAAAACAAGAGATGATTTTGAAAGAGAGGGATGAGACTTACACTCTGAATAGAGGCCCATGTCTAAGCATGATTGACTTGAAAAGATGACGGGTCTTACACTCTAGCAGAGGCCCAAACTTATTGAAAAGAAAAGAAAAGGTGGTGGGTCTTACACTCTAGCGGAGGCCCAAGATTTATTGAAATTAAATTTGAGTGTTTGAAAACAGAAGATGACTTTGATGAATGACTTGAAATATTGAGGATGATTTTGAAATAAGTGGAGGGAATGAGACTTACACTCTTGACAGAGGCCCAAACTGTTTGAACAATTGATTTTTGAAAATATGCAAAGTGATGGGTCTTACACTCTAATAGACGCCCATGGATTTTGATGATTTGAAATTTAAAAGGGATTGGGACTTACACTCTAGCAGAGGCCCAAATGTAAGAAGTTTTGAAAAGTTTAATCAGGATGTGAAGATGGCTGGATTATACCTGAGTGAATCGCACACTTAAAGATACAACAAAGTCGCCACCGAACTTTATTTAGTCCCAGAGGACAGGGAAAATATCGATAAAACCTAAGGGGAAGAGAAACGGGAAAGGGGGTCGGTTATGCGAAAGAAAGGTACTAGCACCTTACGCATCCGTCGTACTCGACGGGAACCATTTCTTTTGCTTCTAGGCTTGGATGGGTTATCTATCTAAAGGCTTCTAGCTAAAAGAAATGGAGAGGATAAAGAGAAAGAAAGAAAGTGTCGTGGAGGATTAGGGCCCTCGTGCCTACGTACCCTCATAGTGCAATGAGGAAATCAGAGCATCGTAGTTCAGGGAACCAGGGATAGAGAATGAGAATGGAAGAAGGTGGAAGTGTGCTCGCCAAGATCATCGCAATCTTGTGCCTACGTATCATACATTCGAAAGAATGCAGAATCAAAGCTTCCATAGTTCGGGGAACTAAGACGGAAAAAGGAAAAGGAAAAGTGGTGTCAAAACCAAGAACAAAAGAAAGAAAGAAACTCCGCTGGGGATTCCAAAGAAATGATGTCAAAACCAAGAAAGAAGTGCAAAGGAGAAGAATAGAGACTGTGCTGAGGATAACGTGCAGGAGTGGTGTCGAAACCAAGAAGATAAAAGAGCAAAATGAATAGTAAAGACTCTACTGGGGAGGTAAGAGAACTAAGAATTGTGCTAGGGATCAGAGGGTAAGCGACCCTACTGGGAATCAAAAGAAAAAAGGGTTCGGTATGTTAACTGACTGGCAGTGGTTAACCGAAGAGAAAGAGATTAGAACTCTGTGGGGAAAAAGTCTTGGTGTCAACAGGCAGGTTGTGATAAACCAAAAGGAGAGAGTACTGAACCAAGATAAGGTGTTTGACTCCGAGGGGATTTCGGTATATTAAATGATAAACAGTGGTTAACCGAAGAAAGAAAAGATTACGACCGTGCGAGGAGAAAGGTTTTAACAGATAGACTGTGATCAATCAAAAGAATGGGTGTAGAACCAAGCGAAGGTTGCGACCTGAAGGGGGGTGTCGGTACGGACTGAACAAATAGTATTCGACCAACGAAGGGGTATTGAATCAAAAGAGGTTGCTAACCACTGAGGATTTGGTGTTAACAGGGAAACTGTGATTAACCGTAAAGAAACGAGTGATTAATCAAGAGAAGGTGTTTAACTCGAAAGGGGCTCAGTGTTTTAACAGACTGGCTGTGGTTAACTGAAAAATGGGCGACTAACCAAGAGAAGGTGATTAACCCAAGAGGAACTCAGTATGTTAAGAAATAGACTGTGGTTAATTAAGAAAAAGTACAAATTGGTGTTTTAACTGACATGCAGTGATTAACCAAACAAAGGGAGAAGAACCAAGAGGAGGTTGCGAACTCCGAAAAAGTTTTGGTGTTAACAGAAGACTTTGTTTAACTGAAGAAAAGGGATTGAGACTCTTCAGGGGAATCAAAAAGTAATTATCGACCACAAGAAAAGGATATTGAGACAAGAGACAGGTGGTAACCCAAGAGAATGATCTTTACCCAAGAGAATGGTGATTGATCAAAAGAGAGATTGAAAGAGATAAAAGTGATCAGGGATCGACTCAACTGAGGATGGAGATACGCTACCGCCTAGGGATAGAGGTGACTAAGCCAGGCACAAGGTCATTCTTTCCCTACCTGAAGTGGTCAGAATGAGAGTAGGAATTCTCCATTCTCATTCCTTCTTTAACACAGAAGGTGTAGTGCAGAAGTTGAAATGAACGGCGTAACAGCTCCAAGTTATACGGTGATCTAGTGTCGCGTGAAACTTTGACTCCGCGGGGGGAAAGAGAGAGAGAAAAGCTCTAAAGGAAGCCTAAAGAGAAGCGCCAACAGGAAGATTAATAATCGAAATGAAGTTTCAATTAATTAATCAAAAGGGGGGACACATGCTAATAACTTTCCAAAATGAATTGAAAAATTATTAAAGCAAAGGGTGCATTATTGATTATACAAGATTAAGCTTATTCTTTGAAGAACAAACTTAATTCAAATATGAATGCAAAACAATGCCAAATGACAATCCAAAATGCAACACAGATTATGTTATTATGTGAATGAAATTGTGCAAGAATGATCACGTTCATGCAATTCTAAGAATGAGCAAAATTATGAAATCGAAAGGTCGAGCATCGGAAAATTCACAATCATGCATCAAACTGAAGTGAAATGACTCATAAGACATCCATAAAAATCAATCATATTAATCCATGGAAGTTATAGGAGGAAAGCATGGCAAACAAGCTTGAAAAACACCAAAAATGGCACTCTGTTACAGTGGTAATCAATTACCCTAAGCAGGTAATCGGTTACTTGCTTGAAAAAAGAAAATATGTTGAAAATTGTGCAGAGTAATCGGTTACTCTATTTGTGTAATCGGTTACTTGGTTGAAAAAAGCAACGCTGGTGTAAATTTGTGTAGAGTAATCAGTTACTGTCTTTGAGTAATCGATTACCACTTTAACAGTGGCAAAAATAGCTTTTCAAAAAGCACTTTTAACACCTAAATCACTTGTCCAAACTACCACATGCTAGGGTATGAATTTGTACATGAAAATCAAGCTTAATAACAACAAAAATCTAGTAATGGAATCAATTAACACATCAAGATCATGGATCATGTAATGGCATAATCAATTCACACACAAAAAGCATCGAAACTACATTGCGAATGATACGAAAACGTTCGAAACAGTAAAATGTGCAAAGAAAGACCAACCTACAAGGCTGAGATGCGCCTTGGATGTTGTTGCAAAGGAATCTTGATGAAGATAATCAAAGAAAACTAGAGGAATCTTCAATTGTAGCTGAATCGTACCGAAACCGAGCAAATTGCGACGAAACTCCGAAATACGAATTCGAACCGTAGAATCTTGAAGCAAACACTTGAGATGAATCCAAAAGCTAATAAAACTCCAGAAAATCAAGTATAATTGTAAGGTGTTGAAGGTTAAGCTCAAGAAATAATCACTTCCAATGTGAAAGTGATTAATCTTCAATGGTGAAGAGCTATAGTGAGGTTTGGGAAGAAATGGAGATAAAGATGAAGAAGTTGCAGAAAAATTCAGAGAGAATGTGAGAGAATTGAGAGTAAAGTATGAGAAATCTGTGAAATGGTTGAGGGGTCCTTGAAAAATGATTGAAGGTTTGTTTATATGGAGGCGAGGTATGGAGTGTGATTGGTTTGAAATGTGTTTGGACTTAGCTTTGGAGCTAAGTTAGGAGTTAGTTGCACTCGACTCACCGAGTCGGCGGTTAACTTTGTTAGTTAGGAAGTTAACTCGGTGGCAATCGGAATGTAAATCCAATCAAATGCTTACATGCTTGGAAATCAAGGAACATGGTGCACTTAATTTAAAGTGATGTATTGGAATATATGTAAGTGGAGTGTCTTGAGTGGTCTTGAACTGTCTAGAATGTTCTACACAATGCTAGAACCATGTAGAATCCAAGAACAAAGAGAGTGCATGGTTGCAGTCCCAAAAATGCACCAGATTGCTTAGGAACAAGTGATGAATCTCCGGTTTCGATTTTCCACCTCTTACTTTGATGAATAATCATGGAAACCATTACTTTGTGCTTGTTTTGAGGATGTGATGACCTTGTGAAGATGCGATTAATCGGGCTTGGAAAACCTGAATATTCCTGCAACCAAAAAACACAGAGAAAAAGTGTGAATGCGTATGCCAGCGATGCGAATGCACATGCTTATGCAAAAGGCAAAAGGGGAGGTCAAATTTTGGGTTACGACAGCTGCCCCTATTTAATCCTCTTGGACCTGAATGTAAGAATTGCGCTAGCTTTTCGATCATTCGAGGTAGAAGGGGATTAAATAAAAGAGTAGCTTGAAAATTTGGCCGAAGGCGGCGAAAGAAAAGCCCGAGTGTAGAGAGTTTGAAAGAAATTTGGCTGAATATCTACTAGGGAGATAAATCAGGCCAAAAGAAAGGTAGTATGCTAGATGCGTATGCCATGTAGGTGATCTACATGATGCTTGATATCATGTTATGCAAAGGTGCAAGTTAAGGTACTGCGCGGCGGTTAGGTAGAGATTGTAGCAAAACGAACTCGACATCCTCGGCTGGGGAGAGGACCCATAGATGAAGACAGCCTGCTGGAGAAAAAAACCCACGAAGGGTGACAACTCCGCTGGAGAAGAACCGAGAAATCTCAGATCTCTAGATTATCACCATTGATATTGCTGGGGATAAAAGAATCAGGTCGATCTTCACGCCATGACTGACTCTGGCTGGGGAACAAACCTAGAAATCTCCGATTTCCAAGCTGTCACCAACGTGGCTACTTGGACGTCATTTCAACCTGACTGACTCTGTTGTAGGGAATTATCAAGGTCCGAAGGATCTTCTCTGCTTAGGGGAAATATGAAACCAAGTCATACCGCTGCTGGTGCATGACAATTTCAATATGCTAGGAATGGCACACGACCCTTGCTGGGGAAAAGAATAATCGTGTCTCTTCTCGGGGCATATCATGACAACTTTACTGGGGACATTACAGATCTTTCGGAGAAATGGGAGGTAATCAACCTTTCCGAAGAACCATAATGGCGCTTGCTGGGAAATGATGGCTCTGTTGGGGAGATGGTCGCATCTTCAAAGAACCATCATAATGTTAGTCGGGCATTGGGCTTGCCGATGGATATTACCGATTATCCTGTAGGAATTACCGGTAAAATATGCAATGCATAATGCTTTCTCCATTGTTTTAGCTTTTTATTATTCTCAATGCTTTATAGTATTATGTGATCACAAATAATCGTTTATTTTGTAAACAAAAATACTGAAAAGAAAGAAATTGAGTAACCAAATGATGAACTTTTATTGAAATGTGAAAACATGTACATAAGATGTGTACAAGGATGCAAAAATCCTTGATGAGGAAATTTGCAATAAAAATTGAAAAATAAATGTAAATGGCAAAGGGAAATCATGTTTTGCATTGATTACAACATTGACTACCATCCACTGTAAGTCTAGGTTCCAACGCCTTGTTGTAGCGTGCGATTTTTGTTGGTGGCACGACCACATTATCGCCATGGGTTTCTCCTCACCGTAATGGTAGGAGTGGGGTGCTACTTTCTAATTTCTTATTTATCCTATGAAGCTGGAAAGGAAAGGGAAGCTATCTAAAACTAACCTTGCACGCAAATGTTTAACTGAACAAATGCTTAAGGAGTACGGGGAGTTCGGGGTCAGGTTATATAATGGGGAGTTGTCAATTACCCATCCTATATGTGGTTATCCACAGGTTGTTAGCAATTATCCTTATTGTTTTCTACTTACTGGTGTTTGTTTGTTATGGGTTGGGAAAGTTTCTCCTTTGGGAGTGTTCGAGAGAGAGAGAGTTTTTGTTGATGTCGGGCTTGCCGATGTTTTTGATGAATGTGTGAAGGTACTGTACCTAGAGTTTTTGATTGGTATGCTCGCTAAGATTTTGCAATCTTATGCCTACGTATTCCCGTTAAAGAAAACAAGGAAATCAGAGCAATCGTAGTTCCCTCCTATTCTATGGGAGGAAAAAGATGTTTTGGTGTCTTGTTCAAAGCCCAAGATTGAAGCTAAAGGTTATTTGTGTTTTGTTCAAAGCCCAATATTGAAGCTAAAGGTTTGACTGGGAGAGAATTTGTTATCTCTAAAGGGAGATATCTCGTCTATTTATCACAACTGTTGGGTGACTGATTATAAAGGAGAATTACTTTAACTGGGATATGTGAATCCAACAATGCCATAATTTCCTTTATGAGGGATTTGTCCCGAAGGAGAAAACTTTAATTCAGTGTAGAGCAATGCCATTTTTCCTTAGGAGTCTTTCATGCTTTGAGAGGGACAGTGGCGTGGATGTAAATAATGTAGAGGCTTGCCACTTATAGCAATTAGATGAAATAAGGGGATTTACCAGGATAAGAGATGGACGACAGCTTGGATTTTTGAACCAACAAGTGTGCCACTTACAACAGTTATCTGGGATTAAGGTTTGTTTTGATTTATCTGTTTTGATATTGTGATATACAGAGAAGTGTCTTTCTACAGAGAGATTTTGATTTCCTCCGAGGGGATTTTGATTTTTGTATGTGCCTTGATCAAAGCCCAATGTTGAAGCTAAGAGATTGATTGACTCCACTAGGGAAGTCCTTATACAAAGCCTAAGAGGAGGCTAGAAAAGACTGATTCAACAAGAGAGTGTTTATCTGTCTTGTACAAAGCCCAAGATTGAGGCTAAAAGATAGTTGACTCTTTTGGGGATATAATTATACAAAGCCTAAGAGGAGGCTAAAAGGATTTTTGATTCCACTGGGGAATATTTGCATGTGTCTTATACAAAGCCCAAGATTGAGGCTAAAAGGGGAAACTGACTCTGCTGGTAAGAGGTTTTATTTGTCTTGTACAAAGCCCAAGATTGTGGCTAAAAGAAGATTGACTCTGCTGGAGAGTACAATTTGTTTTGTATAAAGCCCAAGATTGAGGTTGAAAAGAGGTTTGACTCTGCCTAGGAAATCTTATATGTGTCTTGTACAAAGTCCAAGATTGAGGCTGAAAGATATTTGACTGACTCAGCTGATGATATTTTAGGTGTCTTGTACAAGGCCCAAGATTAAGGCTGAAAGAAGACGACTGACTCAACAAGAGAGTGTTTTTGTGGGTGTCTTGTACAAAGTCCAAGATTGAGGCTGAAAAGATGATTGAGTCAACAAGAGAGTGTTTTTGTGGGTGTCTTGTACAAAGCCCAATATTGAGGCTGAAAAGGGTTGACTCAACAAGAGAGTACTTTTAGGAGATTGACTCAACAAGAGAGTGTTGAAAAGGTGATTGACTCAACAAGAGAGTGCTTTTGAAGCTAAATTTGCTGAGGAAAATCATTATACAAAGCCTAAGAGGAGGCTGGCTTCTGCTGAGGATTATTGAGATCCAGAGTCAGGTCCAAAATAAGGAATTAACTCTTGCTGAGGATTTTCAAAAGAGTTGAGGTATCAGATGCCTTGAGGTTCTGATTTGGGATAGTGTTATCCTAATGATAGACTGACCCTAGCCGGGGGAATTTAGGATGAAAGATTGAGTTTTAGAACTTATGAGGGTTTTAACTCTACTGGAGATTAGTTAAATGACCCGGTTTTTTTCTATGTTTGTAGGGAACTTGAGAATGTCTTTGAGATCCAAGAGGAGATTAGACTGTCCAAGTCTACTGTTATGGAAGAGTTTATCTTTGTATGATGCCCAAGAGGAGCCTGGTGTTTTAAGGGATAAGAGTCAACCCTTAATTGGTCTGAGGTTTTGACTCTTTGGAAAGACTGCTCTAACAAAGGATGACTAAGTTCTGTCCTATACCTTTAAGAGGTCTTCAGGGTCCTTGTATTAAGCCCAAGAGAATGCATGAGAACTTCTAAGAAGCCGGAGGGTCCTTGTACAAAGCCCAAGAGGAGGCTGGGATGCTTTTAGGAAGCCTGTGGGTCTAAACTTAAGAAAAGTTCAAGAAAAGTTTCACCGAGAATAATCTTTTCTTTAGTGAACAGTTCTAGGGTTGGAAGAAATTCAAGAGAGGTTTCACTGGGAATTAATCCTCTCTGGGGGAAATGAATTTCTTTGACAATTTTCTAATAGTGACAGTCTGAGAAAAGTTTCACCGGGAATAATGCCTTTCTCTTTGTTCCATATTGTATAAGCCCAAAAGAAGTCAAGACTGTATCTGAAATTCTTATGGGGAACTAGTTTTGACTGTGTTGAAAGAGTGACCATTGGCTTTATCTAATCCTAGACCTAATTGTCGGGGAAAACTCTAAGCAGATAATATACAGGCATATATATACAGATGAAATATATACTGTATGTAAAAGAGGGTAAGAGGACTTACAGGTGAGCAAGCTTCTAGCACAAACAATTATATATATGTGCAAGTATGTAAAAGAAAGCTGATAAAACTTACAGGTGAACAAGCTTCCATTGTAACAGCTGTATGGTTAGTTGTTCAAGAAATTAAAGAAAGTTTTGATAACAACTATGAATTTGAACCTAAATCAAAAGGAAAAGTTGTTTTTGAAAAGAAGATTGGGGCTTATACTCAAGGAGAGGCCCAGATGAAAAAACAGTAATTGTACCGTTGATCTGAAAATTGTATCGGGACTTATACAATGACTGAGGCCCAAAAAGGTTTTCTGTATAAAGAGATGGGTCTTACACTCTATTAAGAGGCCCAAAAGTTTGAAAAAAGAAGGAGAAATGGGACTTACAACAGAAGGGTAGGCCCAAATGATTTTGTTTGAAAACGGCGATCGCGCCAAGGCTTTGAAAACACAGTGGGACTTATACAATGACTAAGGCCCAAAAAAGGTTTAGTATTTACAAGGGATGGGTCTTACACTCTATTAGAGGCCTAAAAGTTTATTTTTGTACAAGGGATGGGGCTTACAACTCAAGGAGAGGCCCAAATGAAATAACAGTGATCGTACCGTTGTTTTAAAAATTGTACTGAGACTTATACAATGACTGAGGCCCAAATTATTTATGTACAAAAGAGGGTTGGGTCTTACACTCTATTAGAGGCCCAAAAGTGTTTGAAAAAGAAAAGAGATGGAACTTACAACACAAGGGTAGGCCCAGATTAAAATTGTTTTGAAAATGGCGATCGTGTATCACGCTCAGAAAGCCGTTAAGGGAAGTATTTTAGCCGATCATTTGGCTCATCAACCGATTAATGATCAGGAATCGGTCAGATTTGACTTCCCAGACGAAGATGTCATGTATCTAAAAATGAAAGATTGCGATGAATCACTACCCAGTAAAGGGCCAGAACCAGGTTCCAAATGGGGACTAATCTTTGACGGAGCTGTCAATCATTATGGGAATGGAATTGGGGCAATCATCATAACACCTCAGGGTACCCACATTCCTTTCACTGCCCGACTGACATTCAAGTGCACAAACAATGAGGCCGAATACGAAGCTTGTATCATGGGTCTCGAAGAAGCGATCAACTTAAGGATCAAGAACTTGGATGTATATGGAGACTTAGCCCTGGTTATCAATCAGATCAAAGGAGATTGGAACACATACCAATCAGGTTTGATTCCTTACGAAGACTACGCGAGGAGGCTGTTACCCTTCTTCAAAAGAATCGAGTTTCATCATATCCCTCGTGAGGAGAATCATATGGCTTATGCATTAGCCATTCTCTCTTCCATGATTATTGTAGGTCAATGGAATGACATACCTAAGATCGACATAATGCGCCTTGAACGACCCACTTACATCTTCGCGATTGAAGCAGTCATAGATGACAAACCTTGGTATCACGATATTAAGTGCTTCCTTCAGAAACAAGAGTACCCACCTGGGGCATTAAGAAAAGACAGAAAGACCCTCAGAAGACTGACAGGCAGCTTCTTCCTGAGCGGTGATACACTCTATAAGAGAAATTTCGACATGGTCTTGCTCCGATGCATAGACAGACCAGAATCAGACATCTTGATAAAAGAAATTCACGAAGGATCCTTTGGCACTCATGCCAATGGACACACAACGGCGAGAAAATTTTTGAGAGCAGGGCACTACTGGTTGACCATGGAATCCGATTGCTACAAGTACATGAGAAAGTGTCACAAGTGTCAGATATACTCAGACAAAATCCATGTACCGCCAACGCATCTCAAAGTTCTTTCTTCCCCATGGCCATTTTCTATATGGGGAATCGACATGATTGGCATGATCGAACCCAAAGCTTCGAACGGACATCGATTCATTCTGGTAGCCATTGACTACTTCACCAAGTGGGTCGAAGCAGCGTCATACGCCAATGTAACCCGACAAGTGGTGGTCCGATTTATCAAAAATAATCTCATCTGCCATTATGGTGTTCCGGGCCAGATCATTACCGATAATGGATCCAACTTGAATAATAAGATGATGAAGGATTTGTGCACTGAGTTCAAGATCGAACACCATAACTCATCTCCCTACCGACCCAAGATGAACGGAACGGTAGAAGCGGCTAACAAGAACATCAAGAGGATCGTTCAAAAGATGGTTGTAACCTACAAAGACTGGCACGAGATGTTACCTTTTACTCTTCACGGGTATCGCACATCTGTCCACACTTCAACAGGGGCAACCCCTTTCTCTCTAGTATATGGCATGGAAGCAATGCTCCCCCTAGAGGTAGAGATCCCATCAATCCGGGTATTGATGGAAGCTAAGTTAACAGAAGCTGAATGGTGCCAAAGTCTGCACGGCGAACTGAATCTGATAGAAGAAAAGAGAATAACGGTACTATGCCACGGTCAGTTGTATCAATAGAGAATGAAGAAGGTGTTTGACAAAAAGGTCCGACCCCATGTTTTCAGAAAAGGAGACCTTATGCTCAAGAAGATACAATCCTTTCTCACTGATTCCAGGGGCAAATGGACTCCGAATTATGACGGCCCCTATGTGGTCAAGAAAGCTTTCTCAGGCGGCGCCTTGAGACTCGCAACCATGGATGGAGAGGAATTTTCCTACCCCAAAAATGTTGGCATAGTCAAGAAATACTTCGCCTAAATAAAAAAAAAGTCTCGGTGGATTGAAAACCCGAAAGGGCGGTCCAGGAAAAAATTAGAGACATAATCAAAAACCATCCCGGTGGATTGGAAATATCAAAGTACAATCCAGGAAAAAGTTAGGGATAAATGGCAAGTAACTACGTCTGACAAGGTTAAATGCCCTGCAGTAATGCCATCCAACAGGAAAACTCCAGTCAAGGTCATCTTCGACAGAAGCTCAGGATGTCCAGAATTCAAAGTTGGTAGAAGGATAGCAGTCGTTATGTTTCAATGTAGCCCTTTTCCCTTAAATTACCATTTTCTAACTTTGTAAATGCTCCATGGAATCACGCGTTTGGTTGATTTCCATCCTATCAATAAAATTTGAGCCTTAATGCTTTTGTTTGTAACTCTTATTTGTTTTAGCTTTACAGGATGACATTTTAACATGATCAAGGATTCTTAAAATAAAACAAAAATAAATTTACTTGTCAAACTTTTTCTGCTTTTAAAATAAAGATGGCAATTTCTTTTGACTGTTGAACATTGAAAGAACATCGATCGCTACTCCAGAAGTAATCGAGCTTCAAAGTGCAGAATCAAAGTACTCCTTCTAAGCCAGTGCGCCTGAATGAAGGCTCAGCTGTGTCAGATGCGAATATCCCGTCCGACATCCCCGGTCGAGTTCTTATCTCCTAAGCCCGACCAACGGTTGTTCCCCACAGGGACTATCTCTCCTAAGCAAGGCAACATTTCTATCTTGAACGAATGGTACTTCTCATTTCCTGCAGTGGCCGAGTATCCAATCGTATTCACCCGCTAGTCTGTTAGTCGTGTAAGTTTTGTCAGTATAAATATACATACATCATGCATTATTGATTCATATACATGTTCATATTGCATCACTATCACTCTGGTCGGTCTTATCCCCAAGTGATAAAATCCCTCTCAATCGAGTTGTCAGTTCTTTCCTCGTCAAGAAATGTTGCGTCTGAACAATCTCTCCTCCAGTTTATTTCTGGATTAGAGTTGGTCCCTTGATCACTTTGATAACTTGAACCTCTGAAAAACAAGAAGAGCATCGACAAATGTCACTCTTCACTATTGAAGATGAAATCTTCGCTTTCCCGGATTAAGGAAAATCCCCAGAGAAAGCCTCTTAATAAGAGATTCGGCAATACAGCAGTTCTTCTTCGGAAAGTTCACTGACGAAAGGGTAATCAGCACCTAAAATCTGGATTACATCACATGGCATTTCTTCGAGAAGATCTCGAGGAAAAGTATGATGTAATACCCCCAAGCAGAAAGCAGGCTCTCAAGAGACTCATTTTCCCCAGTAGAGTTAACAAATGACGTCTCCAATAAAGAAGTTTGTACACCTCTGCAACTCAGACGAATTGGTTCCCCAGCAAGTCTAACATCAAAACTTTTTCCATCAAATGGCATCTCCCTAGGAAAATTCGGCAAGAAGTTTGAGGAAAACCGCTACGAACAGCGTCCCTTGTCAAGAAAGTTTATTGATAAAAGAAACTGAGACCAGTTCCTTGGTAGGAAACCAGGATCGAGGGGAGGTTTAGCCCAAAAGAAAACTGAGACCAGTTCCTTGGTAGGAAACCAGGATCGAGGGGAAGTTTGTATCAGAAACTGAGACCAGTTCTCTGGTATGAAACCAGGATCGAGGGGAGGTTTAGTCCAAAAGAAAACTGAGACCAGTTCCTTGGTAGGAAACCAGGATCGAGGGGAAGTTTGTATCAAAAATTGAGACCAGTTCCTTGGTAGGAAACTAGGATCGAGGGGAAGTTTTTACCTTTTCTAAGCATCATCGCTTAGCAAAAGAAGATGGATGAGCAACCTTTCATTCATAACCGCCATCAATATTTCGGGTATTTCGATATTTAATCATCTTGCACCCCGAATGCCCGAATACCTTCGCCATTCACACCTTCGGGTCCAAGAAGATTAAATAGGGGCATCTGTCATACCCCAAATTTTGACCACTAAGGTTTCCCATCATTGTGCAAATCATCACCACAATATGGATGTACCTTCATGCCTCATCAATCTCCTAAAAGGATTGTTGAGCAAACACTACAATTAAGAACTAGGGTTTTAAGCCCTCTCAGAGCCTTAGACAAAGGATCAATCAAGAAATGACATGATCTTTAACTTTTCTAACCTCTCAAACACCTATAAAGTATCAAGAGGACTCCTACATCAGGAATCAGGCACAAAGTTGCAAGATTCCAAGTGGATCAAGCCTCAGGATCGCCAGTGTAACCAAATTAGGGTTTTGGTCGACCAAGGCCTCCAGATGGAAATTTTCCTCTGGGCATGAGCCAATGCTTCAAACAACAACCCAAGATACTCTAAGGGACCTCATAAACCCAATCGTCAAGTCAATTTGACCTCAGGGGATGCATCCACCAAAAATCAGGAATTAGGGTTTCTTGACCTAATTCACCCCTAAGTTGACTTTTGGAACAAAACATGAGCCAAAACCTCAAGAAATGATTTGAGGATCTCTAATAAACTACACTGATCCATTTGCAACAATGGATTAATCCAAGAAGCTTGATCTACAAGTTTCAATTTCATCTGGACCACAATTAGGGTTTCGCAGAAAAAGTCAACTGTACCTTTGACTTTTGACTCAGACATGCTCCCAAACCTTGGGACATGATTCAATACACCCTATAACACCTATGGAACATATCCATCAAGGTCGATTTAGGTCAAGGACTTGATTTCACAAAGGATTTCACAGTTTGAATTCATCTGATAAAAAGTCAACTGTGCACAAAAGTCAAGTTTGACTTTTTGAGATTTTTCATAATTATGGTTCCTCAACCCTAAAATAATGTTAATATGTGATTTGAATCAGCATTCATCAAGAAAAATCAAAGAAAGTGAGATAACTTGTAAAAGGGGGTAACCATAAAAAACTTAGAATTTTTCTAAGTTATGGAACAAAGTGGCTAGGGTACCAACTTCCAAGGATCATAACTTGAGATCTAAGCAACCATTTTGGATGGTCCAAAGATGGATTTGTAGCTCTCATGGCATACTTTAAAAGTGTCAACTACACCTCATTCCAATTCTTCATGGATTTTTAGTTATGGAGTGATCAAAATGGCTAAAAACATGAAATGTCACTTTTTCCAACACTTAGTCAAATTTTCACTAAGTCAGAATCTGTCTTGCTTTTATTCAAAATGTAGGGGCATTTTTCACTTGGATCCAAAAATTTTCAAGAAAAACTATGATCACACATGTGTTGTGTCACATAAGGGCTTTCCAAAATGTCCAAGAACTCCATCAAACTCCACCTGAGCTAGGAGTTATGAGAGCTGCAACATGCCTTGCTGCAAACTGCTTGGCAAGGCAGATTTGTGC
This sequence comes from Lathyrus tuberosus, assembly GCA_022829125.1. Lineage (NCBI taxonomy): Eukaryota > Viridiplantae > Streptophyta > Magnoliopsida > Fabales > Fabaceae > Lathyrus > Lathyrus tuberosus. Next base: position 1,040,635 of record JALAZF010000079.1, on the reverse strand, counting down.
ACAAAAGCTCGATTTGAACAATTTGTACAAATGACAAACAAGTTTATCCATCTGCATACCTCAGGGGGAGACCAAGGAGGAACAAACACTGATCCATAAGCCTCTCAAGTCTTTGGAACTACATATAGGTTTGGCACCCCTAAAAGCTAAAGATGCCTCAAGACTCCAATTTTGTTTTGAGGAATTCAATGGATGCTTAGAGGTGGCATATATTAGAGCAAAGATGAACACTTCAGTCAAGCCTTATCCTTGAATCAAAGAACCATAGGCATGTGCTCTAATCTCAAGTCAATGGCTAGAGGAGACTTGAGATTCCAAAATGATCCAATTGGCCACAGACCTGTACTAGTTGCCATACCCTATTCCTTGCAAAACAAACTTGCTCTACTATAAATAGATCTCATTTGTGATCAGTTTGAGTACACCAAAGCATCCAAACTGATGCTTTCCTCAAAATCACCTTCTCACTTCCAAAATTGCCTTCTAAAGCAAGTCACTATCGGGTTTTGAGTTTGAGAACAATTCCAACCAAACCAATCACACACACACCTCATAAACATCATATAGAAGTGATCCAAACACTTAAACAACATCTGGAACACCAATTCCACAAAATCACCAGCTAATTGCTCAAGCTTTCAACCAAGTTACAGTTGAGGTGCCATAACCTGTTCCAATCCATTTCTAATCACTCCAAGCATTCAAACACATTCCATATGGTGTAGGGAAGCTGTTCAGATCATCACAACTCTTTTGTAACACCTCCAACTCAAAAATCAAATTGCTCTTGCTGCCACGACCTTCAAGTAAGCCTAAACTTGGTCCTTTCATGATTCATGCATATTTCCTCGCACAATAATTTTGCCATATGTTCATAATCATGTATGGAGGGTTTCCCCTCAATTAATTGCTTTGTGTGAATCGTGTATCAAAATTCCCATCCTTCATGCAGAATTTAGGGTTCTTGAGGTTTTGTCTTGATTTCTTATTCCATGCTTAAAATAAATGAAATTAATGACCATAGACATGATCGTGAGGTGAAAACGAGTAGATTGATATGTGGATTGTGTGATTTCATCAAGTATTCAGTGAGATTTAGGGGAAAACGCAAATCTGAAGAAACAGAGGGCGCGGGCAAGAACTTGGTGTTCTTGGCGCCCTTTTTTGAATTTTTAAATATTTGAATTTTTTGTGATTTTATTTAATTGATTCAAAAATTAATTTCTCTATGGTTTTTAATGATTTTGAGTTGATTCTTTTTTTAATAATTCACAAAAATGTTAAAATATTTTATTTTACAATAATTTCCCAAAAATATTATTTATTTCATATACTTGATATTTTTGCAAAGAATTAATTTTTATTTGTTTTTTGACATTTAAAGTATTTTTTCTTTCTTGATTTTCCAAACTTAAATGGTTTCCAATCATTTTGTGGATAAAAACCTGATTTTTCAAACATTAATCCAAGATCACAACTTGTTTTTCACACATGTTTGATAATTTTGATCATTTTAATCAAATTTTTATTTAATTAAAATACATTTTGAAATTAATTTAGGGTTTTGATCTTAATCACCCTAAACAAATCTTTTTCAAAACTTTTTGGGCCTCTTGATAGAGTGTAAGCCCCACCTCTTTGTACATAAATAATCTTGGGCCTCAGTGTATTGTATAAGTCCCGATACAGTCAGAAATTTCGGCGCGATCGCCGTTTTCAAACGAAAATTATTTGGGCTTACCCTCGTGTTGTAAGTCCCGTTTCTTTTATTCAAAACTTTTTGGGCCTCTAATAGAGTATAAGACCCAACCCCTTTTGTAAGTAAACAATTTTAGGCCTCACATATTGTATAAGTCCCTCTGTATATTTTCAAAACAACGGCGCGATCGTCGCCTTTTCAAAATCATCCGGGCATCTCCCTGAGTTGTAAGCCTCATCTCTTGTACAAGAACACTTTTTGGGCCTCTAATAGAGTGTAAGACCCAACCCCTTTTGAAAACCACAATAATTTGGGCCTCAGTCACTTGTATGAGTCCCTATAAAAAGTCAAAACAACAGTGCAATCACTGTTAAAATTTGGGTCTCTCCCTGAGCTGTAAGCCCCGATCTCTGTTCAAAACACTTTCTCCGTTGATTTTGAATCCAAATGTATAGTTCCTATCAAAACTTTCTTTAATTTCTTTGAACAACTAACAAAACAGCATGGAAGCTCTACAACGGGTAAGTGTTTATCCGCTTTCTTTTATATGCTTTCATATACATAACTGTATTATGGGAAGCTGCGCATGGTTAGTCTTCTTTCATACCTTTTAAAATATTTGTCATATATCAACTGTATATATACTAGTATAGTTATTTAGATTTTTCCCCGACAACTACGTCTTGAACTAAGTAAAGCCCTGTTGGTCACTCTTTAAATACAAACAAAACTAGATCCCCATAGGATTTCCAGATACAGTCTTCCCTTCTCTTAGGGTTAAACAATATGGAACAAAGAGAAAGGCAGTATTCTCGGTGAACCTTTTCTCAGACTGTCACCCCTAGAAATTGTCAAAGAAATTCTACTCCCCAGAGTTGGTCTATTCTCCGTGAATAGCATCTCTTGAGTTTCTTCCAAACCCTCGAACTTTCCTAGAATGATCTCTTCTCTGTGAATTGCATTTCTTGAACTTCTCTTGGTTTAGGGACCCACAAACTTCCCTAAAGCATCCCCGCCTCCTCTTGGGCTTTGTACAAGGACCCTTCGGCTTCTTAGAAGTTCTCATGCCTTCTCTTGGGCTTAATACAAGGACCCTCACGACCTCTTAAAGGTATAAGATAGAACTTAGTCATCCTTTTCTAGAGCAGTCTTTCCAGTGTCAAGCCTCAGGCCACTTTAGGGTTGATTCTCATCCCTTAAGGCCCTTGCCCTCTTTTGGGCATCCTACAAAAGATAAAACTCTTCAACACCAGTAGACTTGAACAGTCTAAACCCCCTCTGAGTCTCAAAGACATTCTCAAGTTCCTTTCAAACATAGGAAAAAATACCGATCACTTTGGATAAATCTCCAGCAGAAACCTGGTCTCTCTCATGAGAGTTCCCCACCCTTGGGCCTGCCTATGGATCTAATCCTCAGTAGTAAGATAACCTCCTCTTAGGCTATGTATAATGATCTTTCCTCAACACCTTCAGCCTCCTCTTGGGCTGTGTACAATAATTCTCCCCCTAGCGGAGCTAACCTTTTCAGACTCTCTTGTTGAGTCCATCACTTTTCAAGACTCTCATGTTGAGTCAATACCCTTTTAGCCTCAATATCGGGCTTCGTACGAGACAGCAAATCATTTTCTTGTTGAGTATAAAAGACTCTCTTGTTGAGTCAATCAACTTTCAGACTCTCTTGTTGGGTTAATCACCTTTGCAAGACTCTCTTGTTGAGTCAACTCTTTTAGCCTTCGTCTTGGGCTTTGTACAAGACATATAAAAGCGCTCTCTTATTGAGACAAACTCATTTCAGCATCCATCTTGGGCTTTGTACAAGACACATATAAACCTCGCCAACGGAGTCAAAAATCCCTTTTAGCCTCAATCTTGGGCTTTATACAAGACAGAAAGAACATTTTCCCCAGAAAAGTCAAACTGTTAGCCTCCTCTTAGGCTTTATATAATGATATCCCCAAAGAGTCAGTCTCTTTTTTGCCTCAATATTGGGCCTTGTACAAGACATATGCACTCTCTTGTTGAGTCGGTCTTATCTAGCCTCCTCTTAGGCTTTGTATAAAGAAATCCCTAGCTGAGTCAATCAACCTGTTAGTTCTGCAGCTATGCAGTATTTGTGTTGGCTAAATTTTGTTAAAACCTATATGATAGCTTTATGTCACTAAAGTTGTTTTAACATGCTGTTTTGTGTATCTGCCATAATAGATTAGTTGCAGGTTGTGGAGATGTCAAGTGTGATGTCTTGACATGTTGTGCTGCACTAAGCTGATATGAGTGCATGGTTGTTTTAAGGTGTTGTTGTTTTGCTGTCATGTGCTGGTTAATCAAGATGTTCTAATTTACTGCATTTAACATGTCGGATAAAGGTGTCCCATCCTGGATCATAGGACATCGCGTCTGTTACTGGAGAGCGAATTTGGTGGACAGTCATTGCTGATGCTGCGCTTTCCTTGTTGGGAAAACTGCTTGTTGCTGTTTGAGTGGAAAATTAATTGGAGAATATTCAGCATTCATTATGATTTACTCTTGGTGTTGTGCTGTCTTTTGCTGATTTGTAGCAGTTTATTTGCTGTGATTTGAAGCCCAAATCCAGTTGGGATGTAGGTTATAAATAGGAGTGTTTGTAACCTGATTTTGCAACGATTCCAAGATGTAAAATTATTAGGGTTTCGTTCTTGTGAACCACTCTCTAGGAGAGTTGGTATGTGTGAACCACTCGGATTGTGAGATGGTCACTGTTCTCCTCGAAGCTTTTAAGCAAGAGTGAGTGTTGTTCTTGGAGGAAGCTGTTAAGCAACTCTGAGTATTGTTCTTAGTCATGTGTGTCATGTCTAGGTATTGTTATTGAAGTGTGTCTTCTACTTTTCTGTGATTGAAGAGTTGTTGGAAATCAAGATGTTGATGCAGTGGCTGAGGTGTTGACTGCTAGACATCATTGCGATGATTGGAAGTGAGTTGGAGTCTCTTACCTAGGGAGGACTTAGGTAGAAGGGTCATTGAGTAGTGATTAAGTTAGGAGATTGTCAACTGGGATTGTTGAGTCTGTAATTTAATACTACTAATAGTGGACTTCCTTCCTGGCTTGGTATGCCCCCAGATGTAGGTTGTTAGACCGAACTTGGTGAACAAATTCTGTGTGTGGTTTATGCTTTTTAGTACTGTTATTGTTTATACCTTGCCATGTTTTCTGTAACAGATCAGATGTCTCGACATCCTGTAGGACATCTGGGATCTGTCATACCAGAATTTCAATTGGTATCAGAGCAGGCATCCTGTTCTGTTTCTGGGTGAGATCTGAGGGGGATACTTTTTGGTTCATGGTAAAGGAAGAAGGATGTTATACTGAAAAGGTGATTGAACGTGATAGGTTCATATTGGTGTTTGAATGGTCCCTAGAAGTGGAGGATGGACTATTCACAGAAAATGATGTGTGGTGGTTTTGTGTAATATGCTGTACCTGAAGACTGTTGAGGAGGTTGTGATTGTTGTGTATTCCGCTGCATGGTATCTGATGGGACCCTGGGGGTCCTTGTGTCGCTAGTAAAGGAAGGGCAGTAGGGTTGGTTTCCTCAGAAGAGTTATTGCGTGATGATGTAGTGTATGCAAGACTGTTTCAACCAACTGTGTAAAGTTGCCAACAATACTTGAGTTTTATTTCTCAAGTCCACTCTTAAAGGCACTATAGTGTGTGGTTGATTTACTCTTCAAGAAATCTGTTGAAGAAAGGATAGAGCCATTTATTTTGGTCTCTAGAAGAGTCTTTCTAATACTTGACCTAATTAGGAAAGTGACTCTGAGTCTTGCTGTTGTTTAGCTTTGCTGGAGCTTGGATTAGTTTTGAAGACCTTTAAGATGATCAAGGGAAGTCTTCATCCAGCTTAGGTTTAGCTATGTGATGTCCCCCACATGATGAACACTTGGAAGAGTAAAAGATGCAGACGTGTTGATGGTGTGTATCATGCAAGTATTTATGGTCTGATCAAAAAGGATGATCAGCTACTGGTGAACTCTTGTATCCCCTGCAAAGATTTGTACATGGATTACTACGGATGTTGTCTCCAAAGCCATAGTAGTTGTTTAATGTGATTTAGACTGATGTCGGAACTGATGTTGAAACATCATTTCAGTTCATTGCTTCCTCAGCCAAAGAAAGTTAGTTGTGCTCATGGTGGAGTATCAGGTCAAACCATTTACCTAATCTGAAGTGATCAGTGGTGTGGATTAATAAATAAGGGATCAGCTAGTGCCACAAGGGTGCAGGAAAAGAATGTCAGACCAGATCAAATGTCGTACCTTGTGTGAGAAGGTTACCTTATCACATATGATAAATAGCTTGACAGCAGTTGAGTATTTGTCTGCTTTTGATAAGGATGTGCATCTAACTGATAGTGAATACTCTGACAGGAGCTGAGTGTTTATCTAAGATGTTGTGCATTCAACTAATGACAATATACATTGATGGGAGACTATGTATAAGTTTGATGTAAAAGTGCAGGTATGCTGAAGTGTTGTGAATTTACTTTTCTCTATGTAGCTGTTTATTTCTCTTCGTGGTGTGTTGGTGTGTGACGACTTGAATTAGCTGCTGAAGGTGTGATCCTTGGAGATCATACTGGGTTCAAGGAACTCTGTGTTGATGTCCTACATGATATTGAAACTATCATGGTGGTTAAAAGAAGCTTGGGATTATAAAGATGAGATTGTGTGGCTATGGGGTAGTCTTGGACTACTTATTTTCTGAAGATTCAGATATGGCAGATTTGAAGTCTTTGGAGTTTCTGAGCAGGATGGAGGTTGTCTACTCAAACTTGATTGTTGAATCAAGTCTATGAGAGCATGGAAATCTATTTCTGCAAAGGGAGGAAGTTCTTCTGAGTGGCAGAAGGAAGAGCTGAATTCAACAGTTGGATGTCATAATATTCTGACATCTAGCTTAACATCAGAAGTCTCAGTTGGTGATGTGGCACATCAGCTTATGATAGGGTGATCTACAGGAATGAACAATAGGGTGTTTAAAAAAAAAATCATTCTCATGGCAGTTTGCGGGAGCTGCAGGAAGAAGAAGATGTTACATGACCATGGCTTAGGGAGTCTAAGTGTGTTTGCTATTGAGCAATTGGAACATGTGACTTGAAGATCAAGCTTTCTTGGTGGATCAGGACATCTTTGTGAGAGTTCTGACAAACGTGAAAAATATCAAAATGTGGCATTTGGTTGTTTTCATATGAGGATTCATGAATGAGGTGATCAAACTGTGGCATTTGGTTGATCTCAGAAGTGGATTTGAAGAATCAAGATAATCAGAGTGTGGCAGCTGGTTATTATTGAGGATTGTCTTGGAACAAGTTACTCTTGGGCAGAAGGGTAATGATTTGAAGACTCAAGGAGATTATTCTTCTTGAAGGTGGATGAGAGTTTATTTCTCTAGTTCTTTGGATTACTATGCTATAGTAAGTCCAGTTGGTGGAGCATATCAAGAAGCATGGTGATGTTGTCTTGGTGTGTGGCAGATGTTCTAACTTGTGTTGGGACATTATCTGGTTGGATATCCTTGGTGAAGGATGATTATGGTCTGGTTCTGGAGCTTGGTGCCTACATTGTGCCTAAGGAGCGTCTACATAGTCATACGGGAGAATGATGAAGTAGAAGGTCTACCTTGGATGGAGAATGTAGAGAAGACTGAAGCAGATCAGGTATTAATTGCTTGAAAGTCTGAAGGTGAAGATACTCATCAACTGATCAGGAGTATTCCAAATTATCATACGGGAGAATGATAGGGAATGATTGCCTTTGGAGAGTTGGGTGAGAGAATACTGTTCCTGTGTTCTTGTGATCTTCTGTGATGTGATGTGTTTTTGTTCTGGTTGTTTCTGGTCCCTTGGCTTAAGAGGGAGCTTGGAGATTCTGTTTTTATTTGGAATGTGGTGTTTTTCTTAGTGCAGATGGATTCTGTTCATGATGTCAAGACTGATGTCTTAACATCTGCTGACAGAACATTCTGTTCAGAATGTTATGGTTTTTGTCTCCAGAGAACACAAGCTTCTATCTGATTTATGTACTGTTGTGGTACATGGTTTGCTTGAGGGTCAAGCAGTAGGTGAATGTGTTCAGCAGGTGTGTTGAACAGAGGGTGCGCTCTTGAAGACATGAAGATGCGTCTTGTGTTTTCCATTCATTTTGGGTGTTCTTCTTGCAATGGAGCATTGGTTATCCATGTCAGGGAGAGTACTGTATACTGTCAGGTTGTACAAGCTTCTGAGTTGGATGTGTTCTGCTACTGACTTGCTTGTTGTTGGTTGATTGTCCTTAGATGCATAACTGCTTGGTTTGGTATATTATGGCTAAAAAAGGGGGAGAAGTAAGAAGTAGTAGTGTTCCTTGGTTGTTTCCTTGAGGGGGAGCTGGTTGTGTTATTCAAAGGTTGTATGGATATTGCTCTGGTGTGCTATTGCTTTGTCAAATATGGCTAAAAAGGGGGAGAGTGTGTGATTGCATGATGTGCTGATATCTGATGTCCCATATGATGTTCTAACATTTATTTGTGATTGCTAGTGTGAGTGGTGAGCTAGTTGGTGAATGTTGTTGTGGAGTTACTGCTGTGTGAGGTTGTGTATGTGTGCAGATGAAAATTGAGTGCTGATCTGCTTGTGTAGGTTTTATCTGCTACTGATGTGTGTGACTATCTTCTGCTGCTGATATATTTGATATGATATGATGGTTTTAGGTCACTAAGTTGTTTTAGCATGCTGTTTTGTGTATCTGCCATAATAGTTTAGTTGCAGGTTGTGAAATGTCAAGGAGGATGTCTTGACATGCTGTTCTGCACTAACTAGTTATGTTCAGTATCTGTCATATTAGATTAGTTGCAGGTTGTGGAGATGTCGTGATGTCTTGACATGTTGTGCTGCACTAAGCTGATATGAGTGCATGGTTGTTTTAAGGTGTTGCTGTTTTGCTGTCATGTGCTGGTTAATCAAGATGTTCTAATTTACTGCATTCAACATGTAGGATAAAGATGTCCCATCCTGGATCATAGGACATCGCGTCTGTTACTGGAGAGCGAATTTGGTGGACAGTCATTGCTGATGCTGCGCTTTCCTTGTCAGGAAAACTGCTTGTTGCTGTTTGAGTGGAAAATTAATTGGAGAATATTCAGCATTCATTATGATTTACTCTTGGTGTTATGCTGTCTTTTACTGATTTGTAGCAGCTTATTTGCTGTGATTTGAAGCCCAAATCCAGTTGGGATGTAGGTTATCAATAGGAGTGTTTGTAACCTGATTTTGCAACGATTCTAAGATGTAAAATTATTAGGGTATCGTTCTTGTGAACCACTCTCTAGGAGAGTTGGTATGTGTGAACCACTCGGATTGTGAGATGGTCACTGTTCTCCTCGAAGCTTTTAAGCAAGAGCGAGTGTTGTTCTTGGAGGAAGCTGTTAAGCAACTCTGAGTATTGTTCTTAGTCATGTGTGTCATGTCTAGGCATTGTTATTGAAGTGTGTCTTCTACTTTTCTGTGATTGAAGAGTTGTTGGAAATCAAGCTGTTGATGCAGTGGCTGAGGTGTTGACTGCTAGACATCATTGCGATGATTGGAAGTGAGATGGAGTCTCTTACCTAGGGAGGACTTAGGTAGAAGGGTCATTGAGTAGTGATTAAGTTAGGAGATTGTCAACTGGGATTGTTGAGTCTGTAATTTAATACTACTAATAGTGGACTTCCTTCCTGGCTTGGTATGCCCCCAGATGTAGGTTGTTAGACCGAACTGGGTGAACAAATTATGTGTGTGGTTTATGCTTTTTAGTACTATTATTGTTTATACCTTGCCATGTTTTCTGTAACAGATCAGATGTCTCAACATCCTGTAGGACATCTGGGATCTGTCATACCAGAATTTCACAACCTTTTAGCATCAAACTTGTGCTTTGATCAAAGTACACAAACATCAATAGTTCCTCTTTAGGGATGACAAATTCTCTCTCAGCCAAAACCCTTTAGCTTCATATCTTGGGCTTTGAACAAGATACAAATCACCTTTAGCTTCATGTCTTGGGCTTTGAACAAGACACCAAAACATCTTTTTCCTTCATTAGAATAGGAGGAACTACGATTGCTCTGATATCCCTGTTTCGTTAAACGGGAATACGTAGGTATAAGATTACGAAATCTTAGCGAGCATACTAATCAAAAACTCTAGGTCCAGTACCTTCATACATCAATCAGAAAAATTTAGATACAATATCTTCCCAAAAGCCCCATGAACCGTCAAGACACTCTATTCTTAAACCAAATACCCTAAGAGAGACCCACTATTTTGATAGCATCTGTAAACCAACAGTCAGCTGTTTAAACTCAGTATGCAAGAAGGGTTAATTGGAGACATCTATTTCCCTTCCTTAATCAGCTTCACAGGATAAAAAATGAATCGAACTGTAGCACCCCAAAGCGATAGTGATTTGAAACCACAAAAATCGCTCTACACATAGCAGGACCTTTAGCATCTACACCCTCACAGCCCTCATGTATGGACCTTATGATCGTGTTTGCTTCGTGTCTATCCACGCATCTGAGCAACACAGAATTATAATTCCTCTTGTACAGTACACCACCACTTAAAAAGAACTTGGCGCAGAGCCGTCAAAGAGCTTTCTTGTCAGTGATAGTAATATCCTTGGGTTATTCCTATTTTTCCAGATATCTCTTGATGTCTTAGAACCAAGGCTTATCATCAGACTCGTCCTCGATTGCTAAATAGTGTGCTGGTTCGTTCAAATGATCAATGCAGATAAAAGGAGCTTTATTCTTCCACTTGACCTTGAACATGGATGCTAGAGTGGCAAGTGCATCAACTAGTTGATTTTCCTCTCTGGGAATGTGATGAAAAGAGATCTCATCAAAGTAAGGAATCAATTTCGTGATGTGTTTTTGGTACGGAACCAACTTGGAATCCCAAGTCACAAAGTTCCCTCTGACTTGCCCAATAACCAAAGCAGAATATCCATAGACCTCAAGAATCTTGATTCTCATGTCAATTGCCGCTTCAATACCGTAGATACATGCTTCATATTCAGCCATATTGTTGGTGCATGCAAAGCATAATCTGGCGGTGAAAGGAAGGTGAAAACCTATCGGAGAGATGAGGATAGCACCAATTCCACGACCTTTAGCATTGGAGGCACCGTCGAACATGAACGTCCATCGTGCCCTTGGTTTGGGTCCTATGTCAGGGTCTGGAGTCTCATAATCTCAGATAAATAGAACATCTTAATCGAGAAAGTCAAACTTCATTTGTTGATAACCCTCCACAGGCTGATGAGCAAGGTAGTCAGACAAGACGCTCCCTTTTATTGCTTTCTGGGTAACATGTTGGATATCATACTTAGTTAACAACATCTGCCACCGAGCAATCCTTCCAGAGATAGCAGGCTTTTCAAAAATGTACTTTATTGGATCCATTTTGGATATCAATAAAGTAGTGTGGCAAATCATGTATTGTCTTAGGCGTCGAGCAGCCTAGAACAGAGCACAACAAGTTTTCTCCAAGAGTGAGTATCTGGTCTCACAATCAGTGAACTTCTTGCTCAGATAGTAAATTGCATGTTCTTTCCTGCCAGTGTCGTCATGTTAACCCATGACACATCCCATTGATTCATCGAGAACAGTGAGATACATGATTAAAGGCCTACTAGGAACCGACGGTACTAAGATCGGTGGTTCTTGCAAATATTGTTTTATTTTGTCAAATGCTTCTTGACAATCATCGTTCCATTCGACCGATTGATTTTTTCTTAGTAATTTGAACATCGGTTCACAGGTAGCCATCAAGTGGGATATGAATCTTGAGATGTAATTAAGTCTGCCCAGAAAGCCACAGACTTCTTTTTCTATTTTGGGAGGCAGCATGTTTTGAATTTCCCGAACCTTGTCAGGATCAACTTCAATGCCCTTCTAACTCACAATAAAGCCCAACAATTTACCCGATCGAACTCGGAAGGTGCACTTCGTAGGATTCAACCACAGTCTAAACTTTCGGAGTCTGTCAAACAGTTTCTTCAGATGAACCAAGTGATCATCTTCAGTTTTGGACTTGGCAATCATATCGTCCATGTAAACCTCAATCTCTTTATAAATCATATCGTTAAAGAGGGTTGTCATGACGCGTTGGTATGTTGCCCCTGCATTCTTCAAACTGAATGGCATGACTTTGTAACAATATGTACCCCATAGCGTGATGAAAGTAGTCTTCTCCATATCAGTTGGGGACATTTTGATCTGATTGTATCCTGAAAAACCGTCCATGAAGGAAAAGACAGAGAACTGCACCATGTTATCTACCAAGACATCAATATGAGGCAAAGGAAAATCATCTTCAGGGCTTGCCTTATTGAGATCTCGATTTAATCCACACACATTCTGACCTTCCTGTCTTTCTTAGGAACTGGGACGATGTTGGCAATCCATTCAGGATATTCGGAAGTGGCCAGGAATCCAGCGTCAAGTTGTTTCTTTACCTCTTCTATGATTTTGAGTGCCATGTCAGCTCTAGTCTTCCTTAATTTCTGCTTGACAGAAGGACATCCGGCCTTGAGTGGCAAGTGATGTTCAACGATGTTGGTATCCAACCCAGGCATATCTTGATAGGACCAGACAAAGATATCAACGTACTCTTTCAATAACTTGACCAACTCGGAGTGTGCATGCTTTGTGAGGGATGCACCAACCTTGACTTCTCTTCTGACCTCATCAGTACCAAGATTGACAACTTCCACTGGCTCTTTGTGTGGCTGAATCTCCTTATGCTCGTGCTCAAGGAGCCTTGCTAGTTCAGCCGGTAATTCACAATCTTCCTCACCATCTCCTTCGGCTTGGTTAATTGGAATCCCAGAATTACAATGGATGTTTGCCATGTTGTTATCAATGCATTTATTTGTTCTGCATTATTTATGAATATGTTTAGAATGAGCTACTTTGAAAAGGTGAAAATAAAAGAAAATTTTGCCATTTGTTTGTGAAAAGTAAAAAAGGAAAGGAAAAAAGCATGATTTTGAATGCAAAAAACTTTTATTGATCACATAATATTGCAAAAGCGGGAGGCCCTTTACAAGCTATCCACTCGTCTCGGGCGAGGACGAGGGAATGAGAAAGCAAAATGCATTACATGTTTATTGGAAAAACCATAGGAATCACGGTAGATGTCCAATTGTTGAGATTGAAACCCGGCGGGCACTTGCACACAAAGCTTGAAATCTGGTTGCTAGGACTAACATCATCAATGGCTGCCACGATGTCACCCTTTTGAAAATCTGCACTGTTGAATTTGATCAAGTTGAATTGCTTCTGACCATTTGAGCTAAATTGTCGACCAGGACGATAACCCAATCCAAAACGGTCATGCTTTTCAACCACATCAATCACATGCCCCCAGCCAGGCAAGGCACCTCTCTCAATGGTCTCTTTAGCACTCTTGGTAGATGCCAAGGTCATTTGCGGTGATCTACTTTGATTAGTCAAAGCAGAGCTGACATCTTCGAACTCGAGACACTGCAATGGCACCTCAGCTATGCCCTCATCGGTCTCGACGTATCGGAAAGATGACAATTCGTTTACAATCAAATCCTCTTCACCACAGACAATGACCAGCTGATCGTCAAACTTGAATTTCAATTTTTGATTTAAAGTGGAAGTAACTGCCCGTGTGAATCCACGGGCGACCCAATAGGAAACTGTACGCAGGATTGATATCCATCACTTGAAAAGTAATGGTGAACAAATGCGGTCCGACCTTGATGGATAAATCCACTTCTCCAATAACTTTCCTTCAAGAACCATCAAAGGCTCTGACAATTAAGGCGATCGGTCTCATCTCGCTCCCTTCTACGAGTAGTTGGCTCAATGTGCCCCTAGGCATCACATTGAGAGAAGAACTGGTATCCACTAGAACACGAGATAATAAGGCATCCATGCAGGTTACGGATATGTGCAATGCTCTGTTGTGGGCAGCTCCTTCAGGAGGCAATCTGATTCATTAAAGCCCAAGTATATGCTTGCTGTTATGTTAGCCACTACGTCATCGAACTTGACAACTGATATATCATGCATCACGTGGGCAGTGTTCAAGACTTTCAACAAAGCTGATCTGTGCGCAGGTGAGCTCATGAGTAAGGACAAGATTGATATCCTTGAGGGAGTCTGCCCCAGCTGATCCACAATTTTAAAGTCACTTTTCTTGATCAACTTAAGAAACTCTTGATCCTCAAGTGTCTCCTTGATTTTTTTAACATCCTCAGACGGAATAATTGGTACTGGAACTGTAGTAGATACCCCTTATTGAACAACAGGGTTGCAGATGCAGTCTTCTCCTTGGGAGGAACAACAGTTGGAACTTGTACCGGCTTTGTAGTGACTTTCGGAGCAAACACGCGTCAACTACGAGTCATACCCCCAGAGGCTGTAACATTCACAATCTCAGACTCAGCAAGTCTTATCTCTTGACCTCCAAAAAACACAGTAGACCCATACCTCCAAGGTACCTCCTTAGAATTCTGATACGGAAACGGTTTTGGTGGGCAATCAACAACAGGTTGTACCTTCTTCTTAGGAGATTCAACAAGAACCTTCCTATAGACGATGGTGGATGGCTCGATATTAGCGACTTCCTCAAGAGGTTTTGATCTGGCAAACTGAACTTTGCCTTAATTCATCAAAATTTGGACACAACCCTTCAGCCTTCGACACCGGTTGGGATTATTGTCGCAAATTGACACTTACCATGTATCCTTGTCAACAGTCCATGTCCATTCAATCTCTTGATAACCACAGTCATCGGGGTCTTTACCTCGTCAACATCCATGATCAACTCAGCCCTTGAATTATCCTCAATCATGTTAACCGTAGGTCCGCCGTGATTGGGCAATGGATTATGCTGAATGTTAGGACCTTCCTCAGCAAAAGTCAAAATCTTTTGATTAATGAGCTCTTGAACCTTGGTTTTGAAAACAATACAGTCCTCTGTTGCATGTCCTATGTATCCAGAGTGATACACACAAGACGCATTTGGATTATGCTTTGGATTGAACGGAGGAATTGCAGGTGCGGTCTCTTTGGGAACAATTGCCCCTTGATGAACTAAGTAAGGAAATAATTTAGTGTATGGCACCAGAATTCTGTCGAAATTCGGACGCTTATGGTTTCCTTGATTGTTGTTGTTTTGCCGATTTTGATTCTGCTGATTTTTGTTATTTTGTTGAGTCTGTTGCTGATTCTAAGCATTCTGAACTGGTTGTTGCGGATGATACTGGTATGGAGGTTGTTGATATTGTGCAATAGCAATGTACAGATATGGATAGTAAGGCATGAGAGCCATGGGTGCTTGATACTAGGGAGAAACTTGAGCTGTCACAACGTTGGCTTCACCTTCCTTCTTCTTTGACTGACTGTTCTGAGACTTTCTGTTAGTTGGCTGCTAGGAAGCAGCTCCAGGAATCTTTCCAGTCTTTAACCTGTTCTTAATTCGTTCACCGATGGTTACAATGTCAGCAAAGTTTGATGAAGAACTACCCACCATTTTCTCATAGTAGGATCCTTACAATATACCCATAATTATGTCAACCAACTCGTTGTCAGAGAGAGCAGGTCGCACACGAGATTCCATCTCACGCCATCTTTGTGCATACTCTTTAAATGTTTCAACTGAGCGTTGAAACTGGTTTTGCAACTGCAATCTGGTAGGCGCCAGATAAAGATTGTATTTGTATTGCTTCAAGAACGCTTTAGATAGATCCTTCAAAGTACGGATCTTGCTGCGTTCTAAGCCCATGTACCAATCCAATGAAGCACCAGACAAGCTATCTTGAAAACAATGAACTAGAAATTCATCACTATCAATATAGGATGCCATCTTCCTGCAGTACATAGTGATGTGACTACGTGGGAAACTCAAACCTTTATATTTTGGAAGCTAAGGTATCTTGAATTTCTGCGGCAGTACAACATTCAGAACCAAACATAAGTCTTTGGCCTCCATGCCAAAAGCAGAAAACCCTTCAATAGCTCTGATACGGTCTTCCAACCTCTTGTAACCAACAGGTCTACTCTGATCAACAGTTCTGACAAGAATATGAGGATTTGGCAACTGAGATGCGGCTGGAGCGTGGACTTGCAGAGTAGAAAACTGAGAAGGATATACCAACCCCTGATTAACCATTTGACCAGCATCCTAACCCATCTAAACACCAAATGGATAATTCGGAGGAGGTACCGCGGCGGCTGAAGATGTCCCAGGGTAGAGCATTCCAGAATGAACATTTTGAACAGTAGTTTTAGCAGCTTGAGATAAAATTAGAACATGAATAGGAGGACCCCTATACACATGCTCATTGTCATCAGGAGTTTCAATGTCAGTCAACACAGGAGTCTGACGAGCCTGAACCTAAAGATTCTCATGATTATCACCCACCACTGGAGGTGGAACCGGAGTAGGCATACCCCAGGGATATGTGGCATCATTTCCATTAGGCATGGGCACAATAAAAGGCTGATATGGTACGAAGGCACCATTATTTGCAATCCGAGGAGTGAAATTCAGAGGCATGCCCCAAGGAAAAGAAGCAGACATTTTGTTCAACTCGGATTGAGAACCTGATGGATGAACAATAGGCTAAATCACAGGCTCAACTGGCACTTCAACAGTAGTAGGAGAAGGAACAACAGCAGGAGTAGTAGCGACAACATGAGGAACATTCACAATAGGGGTGACAACGGTTGTATCAATGGCAGTTGCAAGAACAGTGGTAGCAGCAGTGGCATTCTTCTGAGCACGAAGGAAATCCATAATAACATCCATGTTGGTGTGAAACTGATCCACCCGACCTTAAAATTGAGCCAAAGTTTCCTTATAGGCAGCGCTCTCAGCTTCGACATCAGCCATGATTCTGGTTTTGCTTGAGCGACTGAAATACCGATGGCGAGTCATCGTCTTGCTACAAGGCTGAGATGGACAGGGTAAGCAAAGGTTTTTCGGATAAAGGGGCATGCATATGTGTGCAAATGAATGTGTGCAATGCATGCAAAAATAAAGTTTTAAATTCCAGGAATTCTTAAACTTATCTTTGTTAATAGAAATTATAAAGCATACAAGTAAAGGTGAAAAGATAAAGCTGGCAAGAAACTTTATTCATTCAACAATAAAGGAAAGAAGCATAAGTCAAGCACAAATCAAATATCTGCCTTTTGGGCTACAACAAGATTAGTCTGTATCCTATCAAAGACCACCCTACAAATAGACAAGAAGTGGAAAATAGCCCAAGGAGTCTTGTGCAGCAATACATCAACATATGCATCCCTCAACAACCCTGGTAGATCCTCAAGTGCGCGCTCAACAAATCTGGCTAGACAGGCGTGCTTCTCACTCCAATACTTTGCATCCTTCATGAGGTTGCGCAACAAAGAATGGTTAGGTCCCTGAAGCATATCTTGAAGAAAGGCCTATTTCTGATCCAAGAGAACTTGCAAATGACGGCTTTGTTGCTCCCAATGAGTACTCTCTGTGTTGAGCCGACTAATCTGCCTCTGCTCTGATGTGCTTGATCTTGCAGTTTCTGAATCTCACCGAAGGCTTTGTCGATCTTAGGTTGACACTGAGAAAAGTCTTTTGCCAACTGATTAGCATGGTTTTGTTCACTTTGCCACTTTGTCTTGTATTCCGATAACTTCCCTTGAAGCTCTTCAAGTTGCTTCTTGTAGCTCAACTCATCCTTGTAGGCTTGATAATGAGTGTCGGCGAGTTGTCTCTTCTTTGAAGTAAGTCCCTCATAGGTACTCTTCAAAGCATCACCCTTTTTCCTTCGCTTATTCTGTTCAACCTCCACCTCTTTGAGCATGCACTCGCGCTTCTGGTGGAGCTCAATCTGTAAGCTATCCTTCTCAAATGTGACTCTATCAAGGTTGAGACGAAGATAATCACTCTCCTTCTTCAACATCTCAATAGTTAGCTTGAGTTGGTCGACTTCAGATGGAGGAACAATGGCAAGTTCAGGAAGCTTGGCATTCATGGAAGGCTCAGGAGAAAATGACAACAAGAACACTTTGACGCGCTCTTTGACCCAAAGTGTGTAAGCTTCCTTGGCTATGAAATTCTTCTTACCCAAATCGACTCTTCCTTCAAGATGAATCTGAGTCCAAGCAGCACTAAACCTCTTCAGTAATCCATTGTCATCAACCCCTTCATGAAAGATGAACTCTTCCACTACCTCTGGATCTGGCTTGGCAACCATAGGATATCCTAACTGTCGAAAAGCAAGTCTCGGATTATAGTTAATTCCACCCTTTGTACCCAGGAGAGGCACATTGGAGAATTTACCACAATGAAGAATGATCTTAGTATCGTCGAAGACTTGAGAATACCAAGAGATGTCATCAGCAGTGAGAGACATGATCCGTTGAGACCACTTGAGATTTCCCTTATTCTCGACACAGGGACCCTTCTGCAGAAGGTGAGACATGAACCATCGGTACAACAGAGGAGCACAACAGACAATGGTTCCCTTCTTCTTTTCATTCCTCAAATGAATAGAATGATATGTATCAGCAAGAAGTGTCAGAACAGGGTTCTTGGACAAGAAATATTGATGGCAGCCTGATCTATGAAATCCTCCATGTTCGAAAACAAGACAATCCCATATATCATCAAAGCGAGAATGGCATTGAAAGCCTTCCAGCTTCTGTAACACCCCAGACTGCCTTCGGGATCACCGACTGACCCCACAAACCAACACGGGTCTTTTCAACATGTTTTGTCCTCACTCACACACTTTCCGAAAAACTTCCCAGAAGGTCACCCATCCCAGAATTGCTCCAAGTCAAGCACGCTTAACTATGGAGTTCTTATGAATGAGCTACCGAAAAGAAGATGCATCTTGTTAGTATAGGTAGTACAAATTAATCCTTATAAGTCTTCCTTCAACCATGCAGTCCCACACCTGCATAGCCTCAGGATCCCTCTCATTCCGATGTGAATTCGGTTTTTCCTTGGAAGCTGCTAGGAGTGTCTCATTGCCATGCCTCATGCACCGACAACCACTCCCTCGCCAAGCTGCTAGGAGTGTCTCATTGTCATGCCTCGTACACCGACAAACACTCCCTCGCACTTGGGTGTTACATGCCCACCAGCTTCCGCTTGGTTTGTCCCCGAACCACATCATACTGGGAGAGCTCTGGCTAGCTTAATTGGTAGTAGGAATGCATTGAACGTGGTACTTATCCCCAGGTACACGGTTCGATTCCCACGGGAGGCAAAAACACTAGTATAGTTGAAAAAGGGGGCTAGTGATTAAGTCTGAGTTGGTAATAGTGTCGGGACTCGTGCGCGAGCGGCCGCGGGCTGTTACAGCTTCCATCTGCAGCATAGGAAGTGGCCTTGTCAACCAGAAAATTCGAAGCAAACCCTCGAATACCCTTCCCTTTGGTCTTGAGGTTAGCTTCCACCTCCTTCTTACTAATGTAAAAAGCATCAGCAATAAGGGGAAACTTCGGACAACCACTAGTGTAGGCAAAGGGAACCTGTTTCTTGATCTCAACCCCAAGATATAAGGATACTCCTCGAGTGTAGGTGCTAACTGATAATCCTGAAATGTGAAGCACCTAAGTGGCGGGTTGTAAAACTGAACAAGTGTATGAATGGCAGTGATGTTGACTTCAGTGTTGAGGATGGCCAACAGATTACCATAACTGTCCTTGAAAACCCCTCTATTATCTTCAACCACACGGGATGCTAAACCTCTCAAAGTATTCAGCTTGGGCTCCACAAACTTGTAGCTAAAGATACCTCTACAACCAGTACTCATCTCTATGTTAATGTCAACAAAGAATAAGCCTTCGAATAACCTGGAAATGCACATGCAAAAATTAATTTACATGATGAAATGATATGCAACATAAGAAGCCAGCACAGTCTGAACAATCAAATCTGAACAATCTGGATATCTGCATATAATTCTGTGTCAGTGCAAAATCTGATGTGTGTGAGAGAACAAAGGTATGAAGTGGCTTGGTTTCCTGCGAAAACCCATATCCCCCTCACAGGTGTGATCTAGACACAACAAGGTGGTCCCTAGAAAGGTCCCCCAAACCATAGGACTCAGAATGAAAACCCCCCGCCGTAGCGAATTCTCGCAGGACGGAAGTATTCTCAAGCGAATCACGATCTAGGATGTGGCTCTCATGGTAACCCAACGCGCAAAACGCAGGCCTCACGACTATCCACGTTCTAGCATATGTGTATGCTAAGCCCGGTGTTAGGACTTTTCTCTCCAATAATATCTACCCATCCCAAAAACAGCAGAAAATAGCAGATATCCAGAATATACAACATATGAATATTCAAAGCAGTAAAGAAATGTAGTAAATAAACATAAAGCTAAATAAAATAAAGCGAGTAAAACACAAAAGATAAACACCCAAACAAGTAAGAAAGCAAACAAAACTAGGCGAGACCCCAACTTGCAAGAGCAAGGGCTCCCCAGCAGAGTCGCCAGCTAAAGATGGCTGGATTATACCTGAGTGAATCGCACACTCAAAGATACAACAGAGTCACCACCGAACTTTATTTAGTCCCAGAGGACAGGGAAAATATCGATAAAACCCAAGTGGAAGAGAAATGGGAAAGGGGGTCGGTTATGCGAAAGGAAGGTACTAGCACCTTACGCACCCGTCGTAATCGACGGGAACCATTTCGCTTGCTTCTAGGCTTGGATGGGTTATCTATCTAAAGGCTTTTAGCTAAAAGAAAAGGAGAGGAGAAAGAGAAAAAGAAAGAAAGAAAGTGCTCATGGAGGATTAGGGCCCTCGTGCCTACGTACCCTCATAGTGCAATAAGGAAATCAGAGCGCCGTAGTTCAGGGAACCAGGGATAGAGAAGGAGAATGGAAGAAGGTGGAAGTGTGCTCGCCAAGATCATCGCAATCTTGTGCCTATGTATCATAAATTCGAATGAATGCAGAATCAGAGCTTCCGTAGTTCGGGGAACTAAGACGGAAAAAGGAAAAGGAAAAGTGGTGTCAAAACAAAGAACAAAAGAAAGAAGGAAACTCCGATGGGGATTCCAAAGAAATGGTGTCAAAACCAAGAAAGAAGTGCAAAGGAGAAGAATAGAGACTGTGCTAAGGATAACGTGCGGGAGTGGTGTCGAAACCAAGAAGATAAAGGAGCAAAAGGAATAGTAAAAACTCTACTGGGGAGGTAAGAGAACTAAGAATTGTGCTAGGGATCAGAGGGTAAGCGACCCTACTGGGAATCAAAAGAAAAAGGGTTCGGTATGTTAACTAACTGGCAGTGGTTAACCAAAGAGAAAGAGATTAGAACTCTGTGGGGGAAAAAGGCTTGGTGTCAACAGGCAGGCTGTGATAAACCAAAAGGAGAGAGTACTGAACCAAGAGAAGGTGTTTGACTCTTAGGGGATTTCGGTATATTAACTAATAAATAGTGGTTAACCGAAGAAAGAAAAGATTACAACCGTGCAGGGAGAAAGGTTTTAACAGATAGAATGTGATCAACCAAAAGAATGGGTGTAGAACCAAGCGAAGGTTGTGACCCGAAGGGGGTGTCGGTACGGACTGAACAAACAGTATTCGACCAACGAAAGGGTATTGAATCAAAAGAGGTTACTAGCTGCTGAGGATTTGGTGTTAACAGAGAAACCGTGATTAACCGAAAAGAAACGAGTGATTAACCAAGAGAAGGTGATTAACTCGAAAGGGGCTCAGTGTTTTAACAGACTGGCTGTGGTTAACTGAAAAATGGGTGATTAACCAAGAGAAGATGATTAACCCAAGAGGAACTCAGTATGTTAATAGATAGACTGTGGTTAACTGAGAAAAAGTGCAAATTGTTGTTTTAACTGACAGGAAATGATTAACCAAACAAAGGGAGAAGAACCAAGAGGAGGTTATGAACTCCGCAAAAGTTTCGGTGTTTAACAGAAGACTGTGTTTAACCGAAGAAAAGGGATTGAGAATCTTCAGAGGAATCAAAAAGCAATGATCGACCACAAGAAAAGGATATTGAGACAAGAGACGGGTGTTAACCCAAGAGAATGATCTTTACCCAAGAGAATGGTGATTGATCAAAAGAGAGATTGAAAGAGATAAAAGTGATCAGGGATAGACTCAATTGAGGATGGAGATATGCTACCGCCTAAGGATAGAGGTGACTAAGCTAGGCACAGGGTCATTCGTTCCCTACCTGAAGTGGTCAGAATGAGAGTATGAATTCTCCATTCTCATTCCTTCTCTAACACACAGGGTGTAGTGCAGAAGTTGAAACGAACGGCGTAACAACTCCAAGTTGTACGATGATACTGTGTCGCGCGAAACTCCGACTCTGCGGGGGGAAAGAGAGAGAGAAAAGCTCTAAAGGAAGCCTAAAGAGAAGCGCCAACAGGAAGATTAATAATCGAAACGAAGTTTCGATTAATTAATCAAAAGGGGGGACACATGCTAATAACTTTCCAAAATGAAATGAAAAATTATTAAAGCAAAGGGTGCATTATTGATTATACAAGATTAAGCTTATTCTTTGAAGAACAAACTTAATTCAAATATGAATGCAAAACAGTCCCAAATGACAATCCAAAATGCAACACAGAGTATGTTATTATGTGAATGAAATTGTGCAAGAATGAACATGTTCATGCAATTCCAAGAATGAGCACAATTAAGAAATTGAAAGGTCGAGCATCGGAAAATTCACAATCATGCATCAAACTGAAGTGAAATGACTCATAAAACATCCATAAAAATCAATCATATTAATCCATGGAAGTTTAATAACAGCAAAAAGCCAGTAATGGAATCAATTAACACATCAAGATCATGGATCATGTAATGGCATAATCAATTCACACACAAAAAGCATCAAAACTACATCGCGAATGATACGAAAATGTTCGAAACAGTAAAATGTGCAAAGAAAGACCAACCTACAAGGTTGAGATGTGCCTTGGACATTATTGTAAAGGAATCTTGATGAAGATAATCAAAGAAAACTAGAGGAATCTTCAATTGTAGCCGAATCGTACTAAAACCTAGCAAATTGCGACGAAACTCCGAAATACGAATTCGAACCCTAGAATCTTAAAGCAAACACTTGAGATGAATCCAAAAGCTAATAAAACTCCAGAAAATCAAGTATAATTGCAAGGTGTTGAAGGTTAAGCTCAAGAAATAATCACTTCCAATGTGAAAGTGATTAATCTTCAATGGTGAAGAGCTATAGTGAGGTTTGGGAAGAAATGGAGATGAAGATGGAGAAGTTGCAGAAAAATTCAGAGAGAATGTGAGAGAATTGAGAATGAAGTGTGAGAAATGTGTGAAATGGTTGAGGGGTCCTTGAAAAATGATTGAAGGTTTGTTTATATAGAGGCTAGCTATGGAGTGTGATTAGTTTGGAATGTGCTTTGGACTTAGCTTTGGAGCTAGGTTAGGAGTTAGTTGCACTTGACTCACCGAGTCGGCGGTTAACTCAGTTAGTTAGGAAGTTAACTCGGTGGCAATCCGAATGTAAATCTAAATCAAAGGCTCACATGCTTGGAAATCAAGGAACATGGTGCACTTAATTTAAAGTGATGCATTGGAATATATGTAAGTGGAGTGTCTTGAGTGGTCTTGAACTGTCTAGAATGTTCCACACAATGCTAGAACCATGTAGAATCCAAGAACAAAGAGAGTGCATGGTTGTTGTCCCAAAAATGCAGCAGAATTTTCAAAACTATACAGAGTAATCGATTTCCCTATTTGAGTAATCGGTTACTCTAGGCAAAATTTTCCTAGATTGCTTAGGAACAAGTACTGAATCTCCGGTTTCGATTTTCCACCTCTTGCTTTGATGAATAATCATGGAAACCATTATTTTGTGCTTGTTTTGAGGATGTGATAACCTTGTGAAGATGCGATTAATCGGGCTTGGAAAACATGAATATTCCTGCAACCAAAAAACACAGAGAAAAAGTGCGAATGCGTATGCCAGCGATGCGAATGCACATGCTTATGCAAAAGGTAAAAGGGTAGGTCAAATTTCGGGTTACGACAGGATGAAAACCCTAATTTTAATCAAAGGTTTTTTCAAAAGAACGATGATTTAAAACATGGTATAAATGGTGTGTGAGCCAAGATAAACATGTTGTGATCTTAAAACAAGTTTTTAAACAAAGTATATTTATCCATATGAAACTCAAAAATGAATTAGGTTAAAAACTATTAGAAAGAAAAAGCATTTTTTTTCAAAATTTTAATCATAAAAAAGCACTTATTTTCAACTTAATGAAAAGTGATTAAATAAATTTTTTTTTTTGGAATTTTTGGTGAATTAAAATAATAGAGTGTATGAGTGACATGTGTGCAAAAAATCATTTAAAAATAATTAATTTTAAATATTAAAATAATTATTTGAATTTTAATATGAAAAATGGTAAAAAAAATGACATGGGTGGGGTTTGAACCCACACCCTCATGCCTCTAACCATCAAAACACGCCTTGGCCAACTGAGCCAGCGTGTGCTGGTGACAATTATACCAAACCAACATATAATATATAAAACATGCGTGGTAAATTCAAAATTTCCCTCTAGACTTCATCTTCTTCCTCGAGCCAGCTTCTGAATTTGCAAAACCTATGCTATCTCTCTCAATATGCAACCATTTGGCACGATGTAAACATCAAAGTTGTGTGTTTTTTTAAAAAGGAATTGAATGGCTCTTTTTGATTTTATTTATTTTTAGTGTGGCACGAGTTATCATGTATGAACACAGAAATCCTAGAATTTGCAAAAACTAATATGAAATTCCATACACGAATGATAAACAACAATTGATTGAGGGTAAACGATCTATGAACTACCAGAAGCATGTTGGTAACTTGAAATAACATTTATGATGCATGATTCATTGAGTTTGAAAAGCTTCAGGCTTACCTTGCAAGAGGAGATCGAATCCTCAGTTGTAGGTGTTACAGATGTGAAATAATGATTTGGACAACTTCCTTATACCTCGAGGAATGTGTTGATGTGCTTGGAATGGATGGAAACCTTCTGGATTGATGGGCTCAAATCCAACTGCAGATGAGCCAAGTGAGGTTGTGATCTTGGTGAATTTGATGTTACATAAGATGTTTAAGTGTTTGGATCATTTATACATGATGTATGTGAGGTGTGTGGATGATTGGTTTGAGTGGAATTGCTCTGAAATGAGAAATTCGATTTCTTAACTTTTGAACTATGAAACTTTGAAACAAGAGAGGAAATGTGAGAAAACAAGCTTTGGTATTGTTTTGGTGTATTTGAATTGATCAGAGAAGTCCTCTATTTATAGCAAAATGTTTTGGTTTTGGATGAATAGTGTTGGATGAGGGAGCATGTTATTGTCCAATGGATATAGCCATGTAGCTTTAACTTAAATGCTAAGGTGCCATTAGTCTTCTATAGCATGACTAGAATCTTGACTCAATTGACATTTTGCAGGTTTGAACACTCATTGTTTTTGAACATATTTGTACTGGTGTGGCTTATTTTTTGCCAATTCAATGTTTCACAAAAATGCCAAATGACAAACTTGACTTCATGGCTTTTGAAATTCTGGTATCATACGTGTGGTGTTAAGGTGTGATGTCACAACAACACACTCTGCACAATGGACAGCAATAACAGTAAAATAACACCAAGAATTGTTGACCCAGTTCGGTTACAACCAACCTACTCTGGGGGCTACCAAGCCAGGGATGGAATTCATTACTTGTAGATATAATTTACAGACTCAACAACCCGTTGACAATCTCCTAAACTTATACTCTACTAATGACTTCCTACCTAAGAAACCACTTAGGTATGAGAACACCACTCAATCCCTTACAAACACTCAAAGAGACCACTTTGAGTAACCTTGATATTACTTCACAACTTCGATCAAGCAACCACTCTCTATTACTTCACAGCTTCTAGAGAGGACAGAATACGACACATCAATTCACCCTAGAATTCTGGTTACACAACTCGTACAAAATACTCAAGACACTCAGCCTATGCTCTTGATCTTCTCTCTGTATTTCTGTCCCTTTTTCCTTTGGTCTTGTGCGCTTTATATAGCTCCTTGAATTGGTCTTGGACTTGCTACAATATCTCCCAGATTTGTTATTTAAAACTGAATATTTAAAACAGATTTTCTCCTAAAATATTTTTATATCTTCAACCTTTTAAATCTCCTACAAATCTGCAACAGATCTCCTATGCAGCAGCAAATATCTATCCCAAGATATTCGCATCCAATGAGACAGCTTGCTCTCCACAATTCCAGCTAATACGCAACCCTAACAACATCACAGCCTGCTGTTGTTAATTCTGTAGATCTGATGTTACAACATCACCTATGTGACATCAGACATCCAACTTCAGCAATTACTTACTTAACACAGCCCAGTGTTAAGACTTCAATGTTGCAACATCAGCACCTTGACATCAACATTGAACATACTTTGTTTTACCAAAATTCCAGCCAATCCAGGAACTAACAATCTCCCCCTTTGGCTAATTTTGGCTAAAACAATCTCTGCACTCTGCATCTTCAGAGACTTCAGCAGCGAAAAAACTTCAAAAATTTGAAACTCCATCAGCAGCAGTTTGACAATACTCTTAGTCTTCATCACTTGATTTGCTGCAGCACCATCTTCATTATTGACAACAGCCAATTGGTGCTCCCCCTCAAAAATATGAACCAGCATCACAGCTGTTCAGTAGCTCACAATGTGCAGCACTTTTCTCCCCCTTGATGTCTGCTTGGCTGCACTCTTCAAATGCCTTCATTAGCTCAGTCAAAACTCCCCCTCAATAACTGCATCAACACCTTTTACTTTTAGTAGCATTAGGCATTCTTTGACCCTGTTTGTTAAATCTCTTGGCTCTTTCTCCCCCTTTTTAGCCATAATTAGGCAAACTTCAGATAGAAGCCCTATAAACTATAGTCAGTACACCCTAGCTCTCATTGTTAGCCTTGCAGTTAGCAACCAGGCAAAACAAATCATAGAAGGAAAACAAAACTAGTGCATATAACAGCACAAAATCCAAATTACATAACCATCACAGCAAAAACACAAAAAAAACAGAAACCACAATCTAAAAACAGCAGATGGAGGTTAGTCTTCATCCGAGCTGGTACCATCAGCATTTTCATCACCCTTATCTGATCTGGAATCCTCAGTGTCACCATTCCCTTTGTCTTCCCCCTGTTCCAAGTCCTTAATCATCTGCTCAATCTTCATTTTCCTGTCAGTGCTGGTCTTGATAACCATATCAAGATCCTTGCAGGTTGCCTTTAATCCTTCAATCAGCTCAGATTTTGTACTGACCTTCTTAATCCCAGAACTTGATGTTGTAACAATGTCTGGAACATGACTCCTAGCAAATAGTTTGGGATGCAAAGATAAATCTGACTCCCTCTTACATGCTACCTCTGAACTGGTTAATATTCCAGGATGTTGATCTAAGATCATTCCACAGATAAGGGAAGGGAATGATATAGGCATTTTGATAGCATTGGTGGCACCATGCTTCACTACTTGGTCAAATATATAGCTTCCATAGTTGAACTTGACCTTTTTCCCTACAGCATAGATGAACCTTCCTAATCCCACAGTTATGGTGGTTTTGTGATTAGTAGGTACCCAGTTAGCCGCACCAATTCTGTGCAATATAGCATACTTGATACTGAGTTTGCTAGCTATTAATTTATTTTTCAGTGGCCACACCTTAACTTGAGTAGCAGTGATCTCTCTACACACTTCATTATCAGTCACCTCCAGCTCACACTCCTCTTGCCCATCTCTTCCCAGATATTGATTGACAGTACTAGGAGAGAAGTTAATACACTGTCCCCTAACAAACACCTTCATGTAGTTCACACTTCTATTGTCAGAAATGTTTATGGGAATGTTGACAACAAATTCCTTAACAAGTCCACTATAGCACTTGGAGAATCTGGTCACAGTCTTTAGAAGTCCAGCTCCATGAATGAGGTCCATAATTTCTTTCATCTCCAAGACATCTTTTCCAAGCTCCCTTTCCAGAGCTAACCTCCTTTGGCACACAAACTTCCACAAGGATGCACTGCTCACATAATGGAAGGATATGTTGTCCACTGGCACTTCAGGGACCTTATCAGAAATTCTCTTTAGAATGGTCTTTCTGACTGGTGTGATGTCATGGACATCTTCCTCAACTTCATCCTCAGACTCAGATTCTTCTCTAACCTTTCTCTTTTTGGAAGGTGTAACAACCTTGCTCCAAGGTTTTGTGGGACCAACAACAGTTTTCTTCTTTCCTTCAGTAGGCTTCTTAGGAGAGGATTCATTGGTCTTTCCTTTCCTTGCCTGTAGTCTCTTGGCAATACTTGGGACAACATTTCCAATGACTTCATTGTCAGATAAGTCATCCACATTGATCATGTCATCACTCTTTTCTTCTTCAGGAGTAGTTCTATCATTAATTCCCTCATGCACATCTTCTTCTTCTCCTCCTCTTTCAGAATCCTCAATGACAGACACGGCAAGTCTATGAAGATCAGATTCTTCTCCTTGCATGTCTACCTTTTCTGCTGGCATCTGATTCAACGGTACAGAAATTCCTTTCACAGGTATTCCTTTGTCCTGTATTTTGGTTGCCAGATTACCCATACTCTTGTCAACATCAAACTTTTCTACCACAGTTTGAGACGTGGATGACCTAGGTGTTGATTTATCACTAAATAGGATACTGGTAACCAGCTTCTTTGTTTCAGTATT
Source organism: Lathyrus tuberosus (assembly GCA_022829125.1). NCBI lineage: Eukaryota > Viridiplantae > Streptophyta > Magnoliopsida > Fabales > Fabaceae > Lathyrus > Lathyrus tuberosus. The sequence continues at coordinate 1,012,124 of JALAZF010000079.1, read as the reverse complement.
TTTGAAAGTAGTTGCGGCCCTTTTTGAAGCAAGTTTAGAAGGTCTAGGTTTACCTGATTCTGGTAACATTACGGAAATGGGTTGTATATTCAGAGCTTCATCTTCAGAGTACTCATCTGTAGAAACCCTAGCGTTATTCCGCGATGAACTTTTAGAAGGAGAAGCTGTCTGCTTTGACATGGTTCCTTTTAGGGAGTATAGAGTGAGATGATTCTTCTTGTTGAAGGAGACGAACAGAGGAGAGATATGAGTTTTGATGAACTGTGATTTTGCTATAATAGGAAATGAGGGTCTGAGGTAAGGCGCTAGATTTTGTGTACTCTTTAAAGACCAATTACTAATTTTCTCCCTCCATAAAGACTTTCTTTTTAAATAATTCACATCAGGACTCACTAGCTCTGAGTGACCTTTCAGCATCTTGATGTCATAGTCTGATGTTGTAACATTAACTAGAACATCATTAGTTGAATTTCCTTCAAGAGAAATCCACTGATAGCAATTGTCTTTGGTTCTGACACCCTTCATAACAACCAGATTATGCTCATCAGAAACCACACACTCATGCTTAGTGTAGTTTACCTTGTAACCTTCATCACACAACTGGCTTATGCTGATCAAATTTCCACTTAAACCACTGACAAACAGAACATTGTCAAGTTCAGGTCTACCATCACCTTTCATTTTCCCAACTCCTGCAACAATACCTATTTCTCCATTGCCAAATATAACCTCATGAGAGGGACAATGACTGACTTCAGCAAACATGGATCTACATCCAGACATGTGTTTGGAACATCCACTGTCAAAATACCATGTTCCTTCTTTAAACTCTCTATCAGCCATGTGAGCCAATAAGCACTTCACGTTCTCCTTAGGTACCCATTGTTTAACAACTTTGGGCCTGTATTCTCTCCATCTGTTTTGAGGTTGAGGGTATCCATGCAGCTTGTAGCAAGAGTACTGCATATGTCTAAACTTTCCATAATAATAGCATCTCACCCTTTCATCTCTGAATCTTCTGCCATGATGAGATTGCTTAGGTTGCCATCCATAATGTGGTCTCCTCCTACCATAATTGTCCTGCCATCTATTATGCTGGTATCTTCTCCCATAAGAAGGTTGAGAATGCTATTTCCTGGATTGTCTCCCATGATGGTGTGGTTTTCTTCTTCCATGAGGAACAGCATTGGTGTATCCATATCCATAACCATACCAGTTGTCCCGATGTTGAGACACCTGATGAGACACGTGATATTTGAACTGAGCAGCTTGCATGCTCTCGTGGTATTGTGGGGGCATATACTGACTAGCTCCTTATGGCTGCTTTCTCTTCTGATAGGGACCAGTCTTCTTCTCAATCTTCTTAGGTTGTGAAACATCAGTCTTCTTAGGGGTAGGATCCTGCTTCTTTGGCTGATGTTGAGATGAAAGTTGTGACACTTCCTTCTTTGAACCTGAAGTGCTTTCTTCTGAAGTTCCCTTATCCTCAGCCACATAACCTATCCCAGCTTTGTCTCCAGCAACTTTTTCTGACTGAAGGATCTTGTCAAGTGTGTCTGTACCACAGCTCAGCATCCTAACAGACTTGGTCATTTGATCAAGGTGGGCTCTAACTAGCACCACTTCATTTTCCAGATCAGTCTTTTCATTCTCTAGCTGAGCAATCTGTTGCTTGTGGCACTTGTTTTCTTGACAAATCTCAGCACTTTTTAAACACAGCTCTTAATAGGTAGATGCTAACTCCTCATAAGTTACTTCTCCATCACTAGAATCATCATCAGAAACAACAGCTCCTGTTAGGACTCTAACATGCTTTGCTGACTCACCTTCACTTTCACTATCTGAGTCAGACCAGGAAACGTCATGCCCTTCTTCTGCTTTTTCAAGAAGGTGGGACATTCTTTCTTGACATGTCCATACCCTTCACACTCAAAGCACTGAACTCCTTTATCTTGGGTAGTTTTCTCTTCATCCTTCTTGCTGGTGTCAGAAGTCATGTTCTTGACATTAGGCCTAGAGTTATTGTTCATTCTCTTGAACACTTTGGTGAACTGTCTTCCCAACATAACTATGGCCTGAGATAGATCCTCCTGAGATTTAGAACTCTTTCCTTTTTCTTCTGCATCATTTGACACCAAGGCTATACTTTTTGGCTTCTTTTTTGGTTCTTCCTCATTCAACCCAAGCTCAAAAGTTTGAAGAGATCCAATGAGCTCATCAACTCTCATCTTGCTGATGTCTTGTGATTCTTCAATGGCAGTTACCTTCATCTTATACTTCTTAGGTAGGGACCTAAGGATCTTCCTAACAAGATTTTCATCTGACATCTTCTCACCAAGAGCACTGGATGCATTAGCCAGCTCCAGAACATTCATGTGGAAGTCATGAATAGTCTCATCATCCTTCATCTTTAGGCTTTCAAATTTTGATGTTAAAATCTGAAGTCTTGACATCTTGACTCTAGATGTTCCTTCATGAGTAGCCTGCAAGATATCCCACGCTTCCTTAGCAACTTCACAGGTATTGATTAACCTGAAGATATTCTTATCCACTCCATTGAAGATGGCATTTAGAGCTTTGGAATTTCCAAGGGCAAGCTCATCCTCCTCCTTGGTCCACTCTTCTTCAGGCTTAGGCTTAGAGGTGCCTTCTTTATCTTTGCCGGCATCATCTTTCTCACACGTGACAGGTGTTTTCCATTCTTTAATAACAGCCTTCCAAGCCCTGCTGTCCAAGGATTTTAAGAAGGTGGTCATCCTTGGCTTCCAATAATCATAATTGGATCCATCCAAAATAGGGGGTCTGTTGACGAATCCTCCAACTTCTTTGTCCATCTTTACACCAGAAAGTAACTTCCCTAGATCTCACCCAGAGACAGATAGGATGCCTGTGTAATACCCCAAATTTTGACCATTAGAGTTTCCCATCATTGTGCAAATCATCATCACAATATGGATGAATCATCATGCCTCATTAGTCTCCCCAAAGATGGGTGAGCATTGACTACAATCAAAATTAGGGTTTCAAGCCCTCTCTGAACTTTAGACAAAGGCTCAATCAAGAAATGACATGATCTTCAACTTGTCTAATCTCTCAAACATCCTCAATGGATAAAAAAGAACTCCCACTTCAAGGATTAAGCACAAGGCTGCTCCCTTCTAGGTGGATCAAGTCTCAAGATCGACAGTGTCACCAAATTAGGGTTTTGGTCGACCAGGGCCTCCAGATGGAAATTTTCATCTGGGCACAAGGCAATGATCCAAAACATAACCTAATATACTTCATGGAACCTCAGGAACCCATGCATCAAGTCAATTTTGCCTCAGGGGATGCATTCATCAAAAATCAGGAATTAGGGTTTCTTGACCTAATTCACCCCTAAGTTGACTTTTGGGACAAACCATGAGCCAAGACCTCAAGACATGATTTGAGGGTCTCTAATGTGCCATATTGATCCATTTGGAACAATGGATTGATCCAAGAAGTTTGAGCAACAAGTCCCAATTTCATCTACACCACAATTAGGGTTTTAAGGGAAAAGTCAACTATAACTTTGACGTTTGACCAGGACATGCTCCCAAACCCTAATACATGATTGAATATACCCTATGACACCCATGGAACATGTCCATCAAGTTTGATTTAGGTCAAGGACATGATTTCCTGAAGAATTGCACAGTTTGGAATTCACTTGATAAAAAGTTAACTGTGCACAAAAGTCAACTTTGACTTTTTGAGATTTTTCACCAAAATGGATTTTTAACCCTAAAATGATGTTAATGTATGGTTTTAATCATCATTCATCAAGAAAAATCAAGAAAAGTGAGATAACTTGTAAAAGGGGTAACCATAAAACTTAGAAATTTTTCTAAGTTAAAAATAAAGTGGCAAAGGTACCAACTTTGGAGGACCATAACTCCTAAACCACAAGGCCATTTTTTCTCATCCAAAGATGGATTTGTAGCCCTCATTATCACCTACAAAAACTTAAACTACAAGTCATTCCAATTCATTAAGGATTTTGAGTTATGGAGCGATCAAAGTGGCTGAAAAGTGAAAATGTCACTTTTTTCAACACTTAGTGAAATTTTCACTAAGTCAGATTCTGCCTCACTTTTTGCCAAATGTAGGGAGATTTTTCACTTGGAATCAAAAGAGATCAAAACCAAACTTGTTCAAACAGTTGTTGTATCATGTAAGAGCTTTCCAAAATGGCCAAGAACATTGCCAAATTCAACCTACACCATGAGATACAACATTGCCAAGTTGCCTTGCTGAAATCTGTCAAGGCAAGGCAGAATTTGCAACTTTGGTCGATTTGCCAAAATCAGCCAAATTCAATTGCTCCTATCCACTTGGACACCTCATAGGATTGAATCTAAAGGGGATAATCACTGAGCCAATCCTCCAAAGTCCATGGAACAAGAAATAGCATGTTGAACTTAGAATGGCCAAAATAGGGACAAGACTTCAAATTTGGAATGAGGCATTCAATGGAACCATCAAGGTGGCATGGACTGAGCCATTCTCATCTGAAATCAGTCAAGACTTATCCAAGACCAAGGGGACCAAAGCTCTGTGCCCTAACCTCTAGTCAATGGCTAGAGGAGACTTGGATTTTCATTTGCCAACATTGGCCAAACCTACTTACCAGCTGCCATGCACTATTCCTTGCAAAACAAACTTGCTCTACTATAAATAAAGCTCAATTGTGATCAGTTTGAGTACACCAAAGCCATCTAACAGATGCTTTCCTCAAAATCTCTTTCTCTTGGCAAAAATGCCTTTCTTAGCAAGGTAGCTATCGGGTTTTGAGTTTGAGAGCAATTCTGCACAAACCAATCACTCACACACCTCACATACATCACATATGAGCTGATCAAACACTCACATAACTTCTGAAACATCAATTTCATGAAATCACCAGCTGGTTGCTCAAATTTTCAAACAAGTTGCAGCTGAGGTACCACAAAGTGATCCAGCCAATTTCAATCAAGTCCAACCATCCAAACACAATCCATAGGGTGTAGGGAAGCTGTTCAGATCATCACAACTTATCTGTAACACCTCCAAATCAAAAATCACTTTGAACTTGCTGTCACGGCCTAGAGGTAAGCACATACTTGGTCATCTCTCAATCTATGCATATTTCCTCGCACAATAATTTGGCCATATGTTCATAATCATGCATGGAATGTTTTCCCTCAATTAATTGCATTGTTTGAATCGTGTATCAAAAATCCTAGCCTTCATGCAGAAATTAGGGTTCTTGAGGTCTCTTCGTGATTTCTTGTTGTATGTTTAATTTAAATGAAATTAAAGTACATAGATATGATCGTGAGGTTGAGACGAGCATAATGATATGTGGATTGCATGATATGATTACGTATTCATGGAGATTGGATAGAAAACGCAAATCTGAGAAACCAAGAACACGCGCGTGTTCTTCAGCTGTTCTTGGCGCCATTTTTGAATAATTCAAATATTTGAAATTTATTTTATCAAAAAATCCCAAAAATATTATTTATTTCATATAATTGATATTTTTGCAAAGAATTAATATTTTAATTGTTTTTGACATTTTAAATATTTTTTCTACATTGATTTTGCAACTTTTAATGCTTTCTAATTATTTTGTAGGTCAATACTTAATTTTTGAAGCATTAATCCAAGATCACAATTTGTTTTCCATGTGTTAAACAATTTTTGATCATTTTAATTGAATTTTTATTCAATTAAATACATTTTGAAAACAAATTAGGGTTTTGGATTAATTCAACCCTCATAAATCATTTTCAAAACACTTTGGGCCTCTATTAGAGTGTAAGACCCAACCCCTTATGTACAGAAAACTTTTTGGGCCTCACTTATTGTATAAGTCCCCCTGTACATTTTCAAATAAATGGCGCGATCGTCGCCTTTTTTAAATAAACCTGGGCCTACCCTCGAGTAGTAAGACCCATTTCTTTTTCAAAACACTTTGGGCCTCTTGAGAGAGTGTAAGACCCATCCCCCCTTGTACAAAAACTTTTTGGGCCTCATCCATTGTATAAGTCCCTCTGTACAAGTAAACGGCGCGATCGTCGCCCGTTTAAAAATAAAAACCACCTGGGCCTACCCTCGAGTAGTAAGACCCATTTCTTTTTCTTAAAACTTTTTGGGCCTCTAATAGAGTGTAAGACCCAATCCTTTTTTTGACCAAATCATTTTTGGGCCTCGGTATATTGTATAAGTCCCGATACCGTCAAAAACAAACGGCGCCATCGTCGCCCTTTTCAAAATAACCCTTGGGCCTCTCCTTGAGCTATAAGACCCATTCAAAACACTTTGGGCCTCTATTAGAGTGTAAGACCCAATCCCCCTTTTAACCAAAACATTTTGGGCCTCACTTATTGTATAAGTCCCTCTGCTTTAGAAGAAAACCTCGGCGCAATCGCCATTTTTAAACGAAAAATCATTTGGGCCTACCCTCGTGTTATAAGCCCCACTCTTTTCTTTAAACCTTTTTGGGCCTCTTGAGAGAGTGTAAGACCCATCCCTTTGTACAGAAAACCTTTTTGGGCCCCAGTCACTTGTATAAGTCCCTCTGTACAAATTCCACAGTAAAACCCTGGGCCTCTCCTTGAGCTGTAAGCCCCAAATCTTTCTTTTTCAAAGCACTTTCTCCTTTGATTTTGAATATACTGTTATTTTCAATCTTTCTTTGTTGAACAACTAACCAAACAGCATGGAAGCTCTACAACCGAGTAAGTGTTTACTCGCTTTCGTTTACTGCTTTCATATTATATGACTGTATTGTGGGGCTGTTTCGCTGTAAGTCTCCTTTCACAAACTCATATATATATAACTGTATTGTGGGGCTGTTTCGCTGTAAGTCTCCTTTCATAAACTCATATCAACTGTGTAATAATAGTATAGATATTTAGAGTTTCCCCGGCAACTACGTCTAGAACTAGGTGACGCCGTTTCGTTTATTCGTAGAAATAGATGCCTAGATCCCCAATAGGAGCACCAAATACAGTCTTCTCTTCGGCTGTCCTCCTTAGGAATCGTCAAGAAACTCTGCTCCCCAAGATGAATGTATTCTCCGTGAATGGCATCTTTGAGTTTCTTCCAAATTCTCGAACTTTCCTGACTTGATCTATTCCTTGTGGATAGCTTGCCATGAATGTCTCGGGGTTTGGGTACCCACTACGGTCATAATCTTGGACCTTAACTAAGGAACCCTCTTTAAAAGCTAAAAGTCGCTGGATAGTAAACCTCGCACGTTTACCAGTGGTTTTTATCTTTAAAAGAGTTATCTCTCCTAATGGAAAGGAGATGATAGACCCACGGGCTTCTTAAAAGCATTGGCCTCCTCTTGGGCATTATTCAAGGACCTTACGGCTTCTTAGAAGTATTCACAACCTCCTCTTAGGCTTCGTATAATGATCTCTTCCTCCGGGAATGATAGCCTCCTCTTGGGCTTCGTACAAGGACCCGTCGGCTTCTTAAAAGTTTCCAGCCTCCTCTTGGGCTTTGTACAAATTGTCCCGACGACCTCCTAGAGGTATAGGAACAGAACTTAGTCATCCGCATAGAACAGTCCTTTCATAGAGTCTACTACTGTTTCTCACAGCATAGTACAAAAGATAAAACTCTAGACACGGATAGTCTAACTTCCTTGAGTCTCAAAGACATTCTCAAGCACCCTTCGTTAAATAGGAAGGAAACCCGCAGACTCGGACAGTCTCAATACCCTTTGGATTTCCTGTTTCCTCAAAGAGAAGGAAACATCCCTGATCCTCAAATCAAACCCTTGGGTACAGTGCTACTCATATAAGAATTGATTTTCTCTTTTAAAATCAGTATATTGGATCTGTCACTCAATTGAAACAGTTACAATAGCCTCCATCTCGGGCTTCGTACGAGATACCAAAATTCTCCCCAGTGGAGTCAAACAACCTTTTCGCCTCTCTCTCGGGCTTTGTACGAGACACAAAAACACTCTCTTACTGAGTATAAAAGATTCTCCAACTGAGTCAACTCTTTGATAGCCTCCTCTTAGGCTTTGTATAACGATATGCCCCACTGGGTCGAACCCTTTTAGCCTCTTTCTCGGGCTTTGTACGAGACACAAAATAGCCTCCTCTTAGGCTTTGTATAATGATTTTCCTAGCGGAAATTAGCCTCCTCTTAGGCTTCGTATAAGAAAACCACTGGTTAATCCAATTAACCTTTTAGCATCAAAGCTGTGCCTCGTTCACAGTACACAAACATCAACAACTCCTTTCATCTTCATCTAATCGCTGTAAGCTGCAAGCCTCTGGATCATCTACATCCACGCCACTGTCCCTCTTTTAGCATGAGAAATTCCTAAGGAAAGATGGCATTGCTCTACACTGAGTTAAAGTCTTCTCATTCAGGTTAAAACCCTTTCTTCGAAAATTATGGTATTGCTCGGATCCGCGTATCCCAGTTAAAGTAATTCTCCTTCTCCCCTCTTTAGAGATGACAAATTCTCTCTAAAGCCGAGGTCTTTCAGCTTCACGTCTTGGGCTTTGAACAAGACACAAATAGACCTTCAGCTTCACGTCTTGGGCTTTGAACAAGACACAAATAGACCTTTCAGCTTCACATCTTGGGCTTTGAACAAGATACAAATCACCTTTTCGCTTCACGTCTTGGGCTTTGAACAAGACACCAAAAACAACCATTTCCTCCCATAGAATAGGGGGAACTACGAACGCTCTGATTTCCCTGTTTCGGTAAACGAGAATACGTAGGCATAAGATCGAAAGAAAAGATCTTAGCGAGCGCAATCAACAAAAAAACCCAAATCCCATATCTCCATCAATCAAAAGCAGTAATTCAAAAGCATCAGTCCTAACACCCTAATCCTTGTTCCCCGCTAGAAATTCCTAGAAAGAAAGAAAGCAGTATTGGCGAAAATACAAATAACCAGTACAAAGGCCCCCCCACATTGATAGCATCTGTAACCTAACAGACCGCTGTTTAAACTCAGTATGCAAAGCAGGGTTAATTGGAGACATCTATTTCCCTTCCTTATTCAGCTCACAATAGGATAAAAAATGAATTGACCTGTAGTTTTAAGCTCAAACCGCAGAGAGCGACCAACGCTTAAGAACCGCGTCCAAAATCGCTCGCTACAGTAAAAATGGCGCCCACCGTGGGGCTGATCTTTCTTTCCTTCTTTCCTTGTGTAGAAACTACAGAGTGGTAACTCAGCCAGGGAGTCATTCCTGTCAGGAACTTAGGAATCATAGCTTTATAGGTCTAGGATGTTTAGGACATATATATATACTGCTTTTCTTAATTGCTATACGTGTTAATTTTTCTGCTACTGGGAATGCGTGTGATGCCGCATGTGGTGAGAATGAGTATACACCTAGAAAAGCCAAACCCTTTCGTAGTGCGGAAGCTATCAGAAATAGCTGTTACGCGATACTACCCCCATTTGAGGCTGGTGATCTATTCTCGGTGAATGGCACTTACTCTAAGATTGCTCTACAACTCGCTGGCGATCCGCTTGTTGTTTTGCTTTCCTGGGAGGAGCTGATGATAATGAGTACAGGTACAAAAATCACCCTAGTATAAACCTTTGGGGATGGGTAGAGCCTTGACTTCATGACAACGACCCTTTGACCCCATGTTTTTTCTATGTTTTTGTGTGTTGCATTCATGCATTCATATAAAAAAAAACATTAAAAGATTCAAAAAACTTTCTCTTCTAGTCTCTCTGTTTTTCAAATTAAACTAAGACTGTGATTGCAAATATCAGAGAAAAAGATTGCATTAATGGATTTCGGTAGAAGGAGAACTCACCAGTATACCTTCAAGGTTCCAAAGCTAGGGGATTTGAGAAAGTTAGCGAGGATGATCGTTAACCCAGAGGCTTTCAGAGCCAAGCACGGTGGTTTGCTCCCAATGTTAAGAGTCCATGTGATTAAGGGGATCATGGACGCGCTCATTCAATTCTACGATCCGGTTTATCATTGTTTCACATTCCCAGATTACCAGCTTGCACCAACGCTGGAGGAGTATTCTCATCTGACTGATTTACATATCACTGATCGAGCTCCATTTTCTGGACTGGAAGAAATTCCAAAGAATCAGACTATTGCAATAGCAATTCATTTGGACGAGTCTGAGGTCAGGACTCACATGACCACTAAGGGTGGCATCCAAGGTTTGCCAGCCCAGTTCCTGACCAAGAAAGCTCTGTACTTTGCTAGTATAGGGAACATGACTGCTTTTGAAAGCATCTTTGTCTTGCTCACCTACGGGTTATTTTTGTTTCCTAACATCAATAACTTCGTCGATATCAACGCTATTAAGGTTTTTCTCATTGGAAACCCTGTGCCGACTTTGCTTGCAGATACGTATCATTCTGTACACTTGGGAAATTTGTACAGCGGAGGGGAGATCACATGCTGTGTACCTTTGCTTTACAAATGGTTTATCTCTCACTTGCCCAAGTCTGCTGCTTTTTGGGATTGCAAGAGTGTCTTACGTTGGTCGCAGAGGATCATGTCTCTCACCAATTCTGATATAGATTGGTGTAATAGGATTTATGAGGGAATCAGAATCATTGACCGTTGTGGAAACTTCCCCAGCGTACCCCTCATAGGAACTAAAGGAGGAATCAACTATCATCCAATATTAGTTCTTCGTCAATTTGGATACCCGATGAGACACATCCCACTGGATGTTCATCTAGAAGGTCTTTTCTTCAAAGAAGGAGAAAACGACAGAGCACTAAAGATGGAAATAGTGCAAGCTTGGAAACATGTTCATAAGAAAGGACGAGAGTCTCTGGGAAAACCGAACTGCGTCTCGGTGGAGCCTTATCTCCACTGGGTACAAACTAGAGCTCTCAAGCTAAAGATGCCTTATCCTCGTTACGGAATTCTTCCGCCGAGGGAAATTGTCATGTACTTCATGACGGAAACTGAAAGGCTTCAGGTTACTCTCAACAAGGTTCAAAAGGAAAGAAGGTATTGGAAGAACAAGCACCGCACCCTCGACGTAGAGTGTATCCAAATACAGCAACTACTAAAAGAGAAAGATGCTCTGATTGAAATTTTGGAGCAGCATGCTGTGGAGAATCAAGATGACCAAAGGAATTTGCTCGCTCCTTTCACCTAGCAAAGGAATGACAACCCGACAACGGCCCAAGCGCCCCGGTCAAAGAAGAGGACTCGGGACCCATTAGTTTAGGTTTCTGTTTCTGCACTTTGTAATCTACTGTGTTTCCATTTCTGTAATCCTTTGGAATTCAATAAAAAGGGGTTTCCCCACTGTTTGATATTTGCAATCTAATTGTCGAAGTTTATTTTGATTAAACCAAAAAACAATTAATATAATCATTGCATTCATCATTCTCACATCGCGTATTCTTCTTCCCTACGAATCTTACGTTTGTGTCTCGATTCTAGAGTCAAACTGTCTCATTCGTATAATACTCGGGCCAATCGTCAGAAAAGGATGGATGATCTTGAGGAAGAAAACAGTGAGTTGAAAGAAGAGATTGACGCTCTGAGAGAGGATATGAGAAAGCTTCGTAACGACATGCAAGCCATGGCAGAAGCTCAGCTACAAAGAACTGTGATCTTAGAGATCACCTCAATGCCCATCATAGAAAAGTATGATCCTAGGTATCAGATGCCGAAAGATCGTCCTTGGGGCATGCCTGTTAACTATATCCCAGAAGGATATGTTCCGCCGATCACTGAAGATCAGGGAATCGCAACAGAAGCCGCTGGGCCTGAAGGTTATAAACTTCGGGAAAGCGAAGATGCCAGGGGCATACTCAAGACTCCTGAAGGTTACAAACTTCGGGAGGTGCCAAGACTTACTGCCGTAGTCACGGTACCACCCCCTGTGGTGCACACTGTCTCGGAAGGACAGATTCCACAGACATCTTCTGATAAGAAGGAAACTATGTTTGACAGAATGGATGAATTCCATAAGCAGTTCTTGGAAATGCAGAAGGAGCTGCAAGCCATTCGCGGTCAGGATCTATTTGGAAAGGACGCCGCAGACCTCTGCTTGGTCCCAAATGTGAAAGTCCGGCACAAGTTCCAAGTGCCCGACTTTGAAAAATATAAGGGTAACTCTTGCCCTCAAAGCCATCTGGTGATGTACGCTCGGCGGATGTCAGCTCAGACGGAGAATCAGGACCTGCTGATTCACTACTTTCATGATAGTTTAACCGGTGCCGCACTCAAATGGTACATGGGTTTAAACCGTACTACGATCAGTACATTCAGAGATCTTGGTACTGCCTTCGTCCAACAATACAAGTACAATCTGGACATGGCACCCGACAGAGATCAACTCAGATCAATGTCGCAAAAGGACAAGGAAACCTTTAAGGAGTATGCTCAAAGGTGGCGTGAAATTTCCGCTCAAATTTGTCCACCTCTTGAGGAAAAAGAGATGACAAAAATCTTCTTAAAGACCTTAAGCTCATTTTACTATGACCGAATGATTGCCAGTACGCCCAGTGATTTCACCGAAATGGTCGGCATGGGTGTACGTCTTGAGGAAGCCGTCCGAGAAGGACGTTTGGTGAAGGACACTGGATCAACGAGTGGTACTAAAAAATACGGTAGTGCTCTCCCTAAGAAAAAAGAGCAAGATATTGGGAATATCTCTCTCGGAAAGCAAAGGCGACGTTATCAGCCAGTAGCAGCTGTTACTCCTGCTATCGGCCCCGCGCCTGTTCCTATGTATCAACCTCAGATTGCGCAGAGCCAACCTGACCAACAAAGGACGCAACAGCCTCTTCAGCAGGCTCATCCTCCATATAACAACAACCGTACAACACGGCCACCAGGATTTGATCCTATACCCGTAACGTACGCAGAACTGTTTCCGTTACTGCTGGCTAAGGGGCACATTCAGACTAAGTCTCCCCTTTCAGTTCTGAAAAATCTGCCTTTTTGGTTTAAAGCGGATCAAACATGCCCTTATCATCAAGGAGGTTCAGGGCATAACATAGAGACTTGCCTCAATTTCAAGTCCGACGTGCAAAAGCTTGTTAGGAGCGGGCTTTTATCTTTCAAAGATACGAATCCTAATGTTCTTACGAACCCGCTGCCTCAACATGAGAAAACTGCAGTCAATCTGATTGAGAAAGAGACTAACAATGTCTATCAAATTCACGATGTACTCTTATTGGGGACCAATCTGGTCAAGATGCATTGTAAACAGAGTGGATATGGCCATGTGCCACCTCATAGCTATCACCAGTGTGATATCTGCTCTAAAAACAACCAAGGATATTCTGTAGTGCAAACAGCTCTACAGGAACAAATGGATCTCGGATGGATCCAAGAGCACCGAGTTCGTAGAGTTAACATGGTTTACACGAATTCCGACGTCATTCAGAACCACGACATCCGTGCAATGAATGTCAACTTGGTGGCGATGCACTCAAGGCAAAGCCAGTATCATAATCTGCCGCGGCACGATTACAGTTCCTGTCTGATTTGCTCGGTAAACAAACAGGGATACTCTTTCATACGAGAGGCCCTCCAGCGTCAGATGGATCTTGGATGGATCCAAGACTACCATGATAGGAACTCCTATCAGATAAATATGGTTCAAATATTCGATATCCGCGTAATGAATACCAACCTGGTAGAATTACATGCTGAGCAGGTCCGACTTGGATTCTTAGTATCACATGACTATCAAAATTGTAAAGCGGGTTGCAAAAACGATCGAGGTTGTACCCTTGTCCAGGAGGCACTTCAGCACTTGTTAAATCACTGGTGGATGCCAATCTATATGGATGAAGATACTCAGCAGCTTAGTATCAATAACAGGAATCCTACTCGTCGTCAAAGTCAGGATGTCCGATCAATGGGAGGTAACCTAGTGAGGTTACATTGCATTCAAAGTGGGCGTGGCCAGGTGCCACCACAAAACTATGACAGTTATAGCGTCTATTCAGAAAGTAACCAAGGGTGTTACCTTGTGAGAGCAGCTCTTCAGGGTCAGGTCGATCATGGAGAAATTCGTCCATATCCGGGTTCTGGACCCATCAACTGGACGCCGAGCTACCTTGCCGATCAAGTTGAGGATGTTGTCACAATCTCTGGTCATCACAGGACCAGGGATGTTTTTGCCATCATCCCTCTACTTGACGAATCTAAAGTTCCCAACCGGGAACGGATCGAGATTACTTATGATGGTCAGAAAAATCAGAAGGTTCCTATAGTCATCTATCTACCGGGGCCACTACCGTATGAATCAGCTAAGGCAATCCCTTACAAATACGGTGCAACAATAATCGAGAATGGAAAGGAAATTCCCTTACCCTCCGTCGTGAATATCGCAGACATCAGTCGTGTAACACGGAGCGGTCGAATCTTCAACCGAGGGGTTGGAGAATCCAACAAAGAAAAGGAACTTTAGGCAGAAATTCCTGATCCACCAGTCGGTTAATCTAGTAATCCTGACTTTTCAAAAGACAAAAATGAGATGCTAAAGCTCATCCAAAGGAGTGAATATAACATTGTCGATCAACTGTTACAGACTCCTTCAAAGATCTCAGTATTATCACTGTTACTCAGTTCAGAAGCCCACAGGGAGGCTCTACAGAAAGTCTTGGAGCAAGCCTTTGTGGAACAGGATGTAACAATCAGACAGTTCGATAGTATTGTCTCTAACATCACTTCCTGCAACAATTTGGGATTTAGTGATGAAGAATTACCTGAAGAGGGTCGCCGTCATAACATGGCGCTCAACATTACAGTTAACTGCCAGGGCGATGCTTTAGCCAACGTACTGGTAGACACGGGGTCAGCCCTGAATGTTATGCCGAAGTCCACTTTGAGGCAATTATCATTTAAGGGCCCTCCGATGAGAATCAGCGAGGTCGTCGTCAAAGCGTTCGACGGATCCAGAAAAACAGTTATCGGCGAAGTTGATCTTCCCATAACTATTGGTCCTCACACTTTCCAAATCACTTTCCAGGTCATGGACATCTGGGCAACATACAGTTGTTTATTAGGAAGACCTTGGATACATCAGGCTGGAGCGGTTACTTCAACCCTCCACCAAAAGCTAAAGTTCGTCAAGAACGATCAACTTGTCACGGTTTGTGGGGAACAAGCCTTGCTTGTGAGTAACTTATCATCATCTACTTGTGTGGAACCCGGGGAGGTTATTGGAACTCAGTTCCAAGCACTATCGGTGAGCAAGGACAATCAGTTCAAAGAAGGAACTTCAATTTCTTCATACAAAGATGCTATCAAAGCGGTCGAGAGTACCGATACGACAGGATGGGGACGGCTTGTCTTTCCCATTGACAATAAAACAAAGAAGGGTCTTGGTTTTTCTGCAACCTGTATCCAGACAGCCGCCAACGATGAAAGTCTTCATCCCCTTCAAAACTTCTTTCACAATGGAGGTTTTCTTCACCCCGTGTCTCAGACAGTTCATGCTATCAATGAGGAAGATCCCTCTGACACAGATGAAGAATGGAATCCTGCCTTAACAAGGACGGCTATATGTCTCAAGAAGAGGTGCCTATGCCTTTTTGCTTTCCTACAGAAAGTCCGAGATTTATACCAAGATCAGTTGTCGAAATGATCTACGGGGATTGCGATCCGGAAGGATGCCGTGCTTCGCCAAATTCATTAGAGGAGGACACTCTGATGAAAGACCAATTTGACTACAATTACTATGGCCCGATGGATGGTCTGCCAATGTGGCAGCCTTACCCAGGAAACTTGGGGCAAGAAAGTCAGCCGAACAATGAAACTCAACTGAGCGTCATTGAACAGAATACCTGTGTCCCCACCATGTCATGGGATCAACACTCAGGTCATTCGGAAACTACTCAACATGAAGATGAATTCGCAATGTTTGCAGGACTAGAATTCATCAATTATGCTTTTCCCGAGGTCAACGTCATCGAGAGAAATGACTCCTCCAGTTCCAAAGAAGTTTGGGACACTTTGGGACAACCAAGTGGAAAATACGACTATATGGTCAAGTACACCGCTCCCGAAAGCTCTCGTATCAGGCTCGAAGATATCCAGTCAACTGGATGGGGAGATACAACTGAGAGCACAAATGCTATGCAAAATACAACAGAGGAATCCTCCTACGACAATTCTGCCTGGGAAACAAATTCCAATGATCCTACTCCACCAGAAATCAGCGTCATTTCTGAAGACAACTCAAGGAAGGTGCCAGACTTTGTGATTCACCGAGGAGTTCGCCGCCAGTGGGTTACCGTTGAGGTTCCGAAGGTCGTTCGTCAGTCAAAGTAATTGCCATCCCTAACCTTTCACCCTGCCCAGGTGAAACGGATGTTTTGATAGGGCTCGTTTTCTGTAAATTTCCCTCTTCGCTTTGCCCAAAGCGACAGAGTTTTGTTTTATAGGGCTGTAGTTTCAAGATTCGACTTGTTCATTAATAAAATAACGTCGTTCTGTAATTTCCGCATTATTTGCTGTTTTCTCTTTTTGCTTTTTCAGAAAATGGTAATCCTAAAAAATAATTCAATAATAAAAACAAGCAGTAAAACAAAAAACACTGCACACACTTGCATTTTCTCTATCTCTTCTAAACACGAATCATCACGTCATACAGATTGCTTGTTTTATACCCCATTGAAACATATGATCCGATGCCTTCTTCCAACTTTGAGTTCCCGGTATTCGAGGCTGAAGAAGAAAATGACGACCAAATTCCAGAAGAGATCTCCCGACTACTCAGACAAGAGGGAAGGTCCATCGAACCTCACAAAGAGCCGTTGGAAACGGTAAACTTGGGTTCAGAAAAAGAGAGAAAAGAAATCAGGATTGGGGCACTGCTCAGTCCAACTGCCAGAGAGGGTTTGATAAAGCTTCTCAAAGAATTCCCCGATGTGTTCGCTTGGTCCTATCAGGATATGCCAGGGTTGGATACCAGCATCATGGAACATCACTTACCGTCGAGATCGGAATGTCCGCCAGTAAAGCAAAGGTTGAGACGGACTCACCCGAACATGGCTATCAAAATCAAGGAGGAGGTACAGAAACAGATCGACGCGGGTTTCCTCGCTACATCTGAATATCCCCAATGGTTAGCCAACATCGTACCCGTTCCCAAAAAGGACGGAAGGGTCAGAATGTGTGTTGATTACAGAGACCTGAACAAGGCAAGTCCATAGGATGACTTTCCTTTACCACACATTGACATGCTGGTTGACAGCACAGTAAAGTTCAAAGTATTCTCCTTCATGGATGGATTCTCGGGCTATAACCAGATCAAAATGGCGCCAAAAGACATGGAGAAAACTTCGTTCATTACCCCATGGGGTACCTTTTGTTACAAGGTAATGCCGTTCGGTTTGAAGAATGCCGGGGTAACCTATCAAAGGGCCATGACTACTCTGTTTCATGACATGATACACAAAGAAATCGAGGTATATGTCGATGATTTGATTGCAAAATCAAGAACAGAGAATGAGCACGTTGAACATCTGTCAAAATTGTTCGAACATCTAAGAAAATTCAAGCTCCGCTTGAATCCCAACAAGTGCACCTTCGGTGTCCGTTCAGGGAAACTACTAGGGTTCATCGTCAGCCAGAAAGGAATTGAGGTTGATCCTGACAAGGTCAAGGCCATTCAAGAAATTCCTTCTCCGAAAACTGAAAAATAAGTCAGAGGATTCCTGGGACGTTTGAACTACATCTCCAGATTCATATTCCTTATGACCGCGACGTGTGCGCCGATTTTCAAATTACTCAAAAAGAACCAGGATTGCGTTTGGTCAGAAGATTACCAAACCGCCTTCGACAATATTAAGGAATATCTGTTGAATCCTCCGATTCTATCACCTCCAGTGGAAGGAAGACCACTGATCATTTACCTCACAGTCCTAGATGACTCAATGGGATGTGTACTTGGCCAACAAGACGAAACTAAATGGAAAGAGTCTGCCATTTACTATCTAAGCAAGAAATTCACCGACTGTGAAACTCGGTACACAATGCTTGAGAAAACTTGTTGCGCTTTGGCTTAGGCAGCCAAACGTCTTCGCCAGTACATGATTCGTCATACTACTTGGTTGGTCTCCGAAATGGATCCAATCAAGTACGTTTTCGAAAAACCTGCTCTCACGGGAAGGATTGCCCGTTGGCAGATGTTACTATCAGAATATGACATAGAGTACCACGCTCAAAAAGCCGTTAAAGGAAGTATTTTAGCCGATCATTTGGCTCATCAACCGATTGACGATCAAGAATCAATCAGGTTTGACTTCCCAGACGAAGATGTCATGTATCTAAAGATGAAAGATTGCGATGAACCGCTACCCAGTGAAGGGCCAGAACCAGGTTCCCAGTGGGGACTTATCTTTGACGGAGCAGTCAATCATTATGGAAACGGAATTGGGGCAATCATTGTTACCCCTCAGGGTTCCCACATTCCTTTCACTTCCAGACTTACGTTCAAATGTACGAACAACGAGGCCGAATACGAAGCATGTATTATGGGTCTCGAAGAAGCGATTGATTTAAGGATCAAAAACTTGGACGTATACGGCGATTCAGCCTTGGTTATTAACCAGATAAAAGGAGATTGGAACACATACCAATCAGGATTGATTCCTTACAAAGACTACGTGAGAAGGTTGCTACCCTTCTTCAACAGAGTCGACTTTCATCACATCCCTCGTGATGAGAATCACATGGCTGACGCATTAGCCACTATCTCTTCCATGATTAGTGTAGGTCGATGGAATGACATACCTAAGATCGACATAATGCGCCTTGAACGGCCCGCTTACATCTTCGCGATTGAAGCAGTCATAGACAACAGACCTTGGTATCACGATATCAAATGCTTCCTTCAGAAACAAGGGTACCCATCTGGGGCACTCAGAAAAGATAGAAAGACCCTAAGAAGATTGGCTGGAAACTTCTTCCTGAGCGGTGACATTCTTTATAAGAGAAATTTTGACATGGTCTTGCTCCGATGCGTCGACAGACCAGAAGCAGACATGCTCATGAAAGAAATTCATGAAGGATCCTTTGGCACTCATGCCAACGGACACACAATGGCGAGAAAAATCCTAAGAGCAGGGTACTATTGGTTGACCATGGAATCCGACTGCTACAAATACATGAGGAGGTGTCACAAGTGTCAGATATACTCCGACAAAATTCATGTATCGCCATCACATCTCAAAGTTCTTTCTTCCCCGTGGCCATTTTCCATATGGGGAATCGATATGATTGGTATGATTGAGCCCAAGGCTTCAAACGGACATCGGTTTATCCTGGTAGCCATTGATTACTTCACCAAGTGGGTCGAAGCAACATCATACGCCAATGTAACCCGACAAGTGGTGGTCCGATTTATCAAAAACAATATCATCTGCCGTTATGGTGTTCCAAGCGAGATCATTACTGATAATGGATCTAACTTGAACAATAAGATGATGAAGGAGTTGTGCGCAGAGTTCAAGATCGAACACCATAACTCATCTCCCTACCGACCCAAGATGAACGGAGCAGTAGAAGCGGCTAACAAGAACATCAAGAAGATTGTTCAGAAGATGGTTGTAACCTACAAAGATTGGCACGAAATGCTACCCTTTGCTCTTCACGGTTATCGAACATCTGTCCGCACTTCAACAGGGGGAACCCCTTTCTCTCTAGTATATGGCATGGAAGCAGTGCTCCCCATAGAAGTAGAGATCCCATCAATCCGGGTATTGATGGAAGCTAAGCTCACCGAAGCTGAATGGTGTCAAAGTCGACACGACGACCTGAACCTGATCAAAGAAAAGCGAATCACGACATTATGCCACGGTCAGTTATATCAACAGAGAATGAAGAGGGCGTTCGACTAAAAGGTCCGACCTCGTGTTTTCAGAAAAGGAGACCTCGTGCTCAAGAAGATGCAATCGTTTCTCACTGACTCTCGGGGCAAATGGACCCCAAATTATGATGGCCCCTATGTGGTCACGAAAGCTTTCTCAGGCGGCGCCTTGAGACTTGCAACCATGGACGGAGAGGAATTTGCCTATCCCACGAATGTTGATGTAGTCAAGAAATACTTCGCCTAAAACTAAAAAAAAAAACGTCTCGGTGGATTGAAAACCCGAAAGGGCGGTCCAGGCAAAAGTTAGAGACATGAAAAAAAAAGAATCATCCCGATGGATTGGAAATCTCATAGTACAATCCAGGAAAAAGTTAGGGATAATGGCAAGTAACTATGATCAACAGAGGCAAGTCCCTTAGCAGCAGTTACATCATCTATCAGAGGAAATCTCCAGTCAAAGGTCATCTTCGACGGAAGCTCAGGATATCCCGAATTCAAAGTTGGTAGAAGGATAGTGGTCATTATGTTTTAACGTAGCCCTTTTCCCTGTAAATTACCATTTTCTAACTTTGTAAATACTCTTTGGAATCACGCGTTTGGCTGATTTCCTTCTTATCAATAAAATTTGAGCCCTCGTGCTTTTGTTTGTAATTCTTTACTTGTTTTAGCTTTACAGAACGAAGTTGTTTAAACTTAATCAGCGATTCTTGAAATAAAACAAAAATGAATTTACTTGTTAAAACTTTTTCTGCTTTTAAAATAAAGATGACAATTTCTTTTGACTGTTGAACATCATAAGAACATCGATCGCTTCACCCGAAGTAAGCGAACTTCAAAGTGCGGAATCAAAGTACTCCTTCTAAGTCAGTATGCCTGAATGAAGGGATCAAATGAGTCAGAGACCATGTTTCATCTGACATCCTCGACCGAGTTCTCATCTCCTAAGCCCGATCAATATAGCTCCCAACGGGACTATCTCTCCTAAGCAAGGTGGAATTGCTATTTTGAATCAACGGTACTTCTTCGCCCCGCGATGGCCGAGTATCCAATTGTGTTCATCCATTAGTCTGTATGTCGCGTCAGTTTTGTCAGCATATACATACGTACTTCATGCATTTTGGATTTGCATTTACATTTCATATTGCATCACTATCACTCTAGTCGGTCTTGTCCCCTAGTGGTAGAAGTCCTCTCAATCGAGTTGTCAGTTCTTGCCTCGTCAGGAAATACTGTGTCTGAACAACCTCGCTTCCAGTTTAATTCTGGAAAGAAGTTGGTCCTTGACCACTTTGATAACTTGAACCTATGAAAGATCAGGGAATCTTCAATAAACATCACTCTTCGCCATTGAAGATGATATCCTTGCTTTCCCGGATTAAGGAAAATCCACAGAGAAAGCCTCGTGATCAGAGATTCGGCAGCACGCCAGTTTCGCTCCGAAAGGATCGCTGATGAAAAGGTCATCGGCACCTCAAAATTGGATCCCATCATATGGCATTTCTCCAGAAAGATCCCGAGAAAAGTATGATGTAAGCCCCCAATCTAAAACAGTTTCTCAAGAGACTCGCTTTCCCCAGTAGAATCGACAAATGGCGTCTCCAAAACAGAGAAGTTTGTGTACCTCTACAATTCAGACGAATGGGTTCCCCAGTAAGTCTGACATCAAAATTTTTCCACTCAAATGGCATCTCTCCAGGAAAATTCAGCGAGAAGTTTGAAGGAAAACCGCTACACATGGCGTCCCTTGTCAATAAAGATTATTGACAAAAGAAACTAAGACCAGTTCCTTGGTAGGAAACCAGGATCGAGGGGAAGTTTAAATCAGAAACTGAGACCAGTTCCTTGGTAGGAAACCAGGATCGAGGGGAAGTTTAAATCAGAAACTGAGACCAGTTCCTTGGTAGGAAACCAGGATCGAGGGGAAGTTTAAATCAGAAACTGAGACCAGTTCCTTGGTAGGAAACCAGGATCGAGGGGAAGTTTAAATCAGAGACTGAGACCAGTTCCTTGGTAGAAGACCAGGATCGAGGGGAAGTTTACCTTTTCTAAGCATCATTGCTTAGCTAAAGAAGATGAATGCGTAAGCTACCATTCATAACCACCATCAAAATTTCGGGTATTCCGATATTTAATCCTCTTGCACCCCAAATGCCCGAACACCTTCGTCATTCACACCTTCGGGTCCAAGAAGATTAAATAGGGGCATCTGTAATACCCCAAATTTTGACCACTAGAGTTTCCCATCATTTTGCAAATCATCATCACAATATGGATGAATCATCATGCCTCATTAGTCTCCCCAAAGATGGGTGAGCATTGACTACAATCAAAATTAGGGTTTCAAGCCCTCTCTGAGCTTTAGACAAAGGCTCAATCAAGAAATGACATGATCTTCAACTTGTCTAATCTCTCAAACATCCTCAATGGATAAAAAAGGACTCCCACTTCAAGGATTAAGCACAAGGCTGCTCCCTTCTAGGTGGATCAAGTCTCAAGATCGATAGTGTCACCAAATTAGGGTTTTGGTCGACCAGGGCCTCCAGATGGAAATTTTCATCTGGGCACAAGGCAATGATCCAAAACATAACCTAATATACTTCATGGAACCTCAGGAACCCATGCATCAAGTCAATTTTACCTCAGGGGATGCATTCATCAAAAATCAGGAATTAGGGTTTCTTGACCTAATTCACCCCTAAGTTGACTTTTGGGACAAACCATGAGCCAAGACCTCAAGACATGATTTGAGGGTCTCTAATATACCATATTGATCCATTTGGAACAATGGATTGATCCAAGAAGTTTGAGCAACAAGTCCTAATTTCATCTACACCACAATTAGGGTTTTAAGGGAAAAGTCAACTGTAACTTTGACTTTTGACCAGGACATGCTCCCAAACCCTAATACATGATTGAATATACCCTATGACACCCATGGAACATGTCCATCAAGTTTGATTTAGGTCAAGGATATGATTTCCTGAAGAATTGCACAGTTTGGAATTCACCTGATAAAAAGTCAACTGTGCACAAAAGTCAACTTTGACTTTTTGAGATTTTTCACCAAAATGGATTTTTAACCCTAAAATGATGTTAATGTATGGTTTTAATCATCATTCATCAAGAAAAATCAAGAAAAGTGAGATAACTTGTAAAAGGGGTAACCATAAAACTTAGAAATTTTTCTAAGTTAAAAATAAAGTGGCAAAGGTACCAACTTTGGAGGACCATAACTCCTAAACCACAAGGCCATTTTTTCTCATCCAAAGATGGATTTGTAGCCCTCATTATCACCTACAAAAACTTCAACTACAAGTCATTCCAATTCATTAAGGATTTTGAGTTATGGAGTGATCAAAGTGGCTGAAAAGTGAAAATGTCACTTTTTTCAACACTTAGTGAAATTTTCACTAAGTCAGATTCTGCCTCACTTTTTGCCAAATGTAGGGAGATTTTTCACTTGGAATCAAAAGAGATCAAAACCAAACTTGTTCAAACAGTTGTTGTATCATGTAAGAGCTTTCCAAAATGGCCAAGAACATTGCCAAATTCAACCTACACCATGAGATACAACATTGCCAAGTTGCCTTGCTGAAATCTGTCAAGGCAAGGCAGAATTTGCAACTTTGGTCGATTTGCCAAAATCAGCCAAATTCAATTGCTCCTATCCACTTGGACACCTCAGAGGATTGAATCTAAAGGGGACAATCACTGAGCCAAGCCTCCAAAGTCCATGGAACAAGAAATAGCATGTTGAACCTAGAATGGCCAAAATAGGGACAAGACTTCAAATTTGGAATGAGGCATTCAATGGAACCATCAAGGTGGCATGGACTGAGCCATTCTCATCTGAAATCAGTCAAGACTTATCCAAGACCAAGGGGACCAAAGCTCTGTGCCCTAACCTCTAGTCAATGGCTAGAGGAGACTTGGATTTTCATTTGCCAACATTGGCCAAACCTACTTACCAGCTGCCATGCACTATTCCTTGTAAAACAAACTTGCTCTACTATAAATAAAGCTCAATTGTGATCAGTTTGAGTACACCAAAGCCATCTAACAGATGCTTTCCTCAAAATCTCTTTCTCTTGGCAAAAATGCCTTTCTTAGCAAGGTAGCTATCGGGTTTTGAGTTTGAGAGCAATTCTGCACAAACCAATCACTCACACACCTCACATACATCACATATGAGCTGATCAAACACTCACATAACTTCTGAAACATTAATTTCATGAAATCACCAGCTGGTTGCTCAAATTTTCAAACAAGTTGCAGCTGAGGTACCACAAAGTGATCCAGCCAATTTCAATCAAGTCCAACCATCCAAACACAATCCATAGGGTGTAGGGAAGCTGTTCAGATCATCACAACTTATTGTAATACCCCAAAATTTGCTCTCCCTCTTTGTCATCATAGCATGGCATTATCATTTATCATATCATATCCACCTCATTAACATTACATTGCATTTAAAATAGAAAAATGAAGCATGGCATCCTTCTTACCATCAGGGCATGTGATCAGGTGGAAGGTGGACAATCAAGGGATCATTCAAAGCACAAAAAGGTCAATCAAGTGCCCTCAAGGCAAGCCAAGAGGTCTTTCATGTCTCATACCATCTCAATTGATCATCCACAACCTCAAGGATAAGAGATACAATGGGAGATTGAAGCATTACATCTTTCACTATGCAAGAGGTTCAAAAACTGAAGGAAAACCCTCAAAAGAGATAGCTCATTGATCCAAAATCATCCTCAAATGGCATATATCATCATCCTTTAAGAAGGTACACAACATACTCTGAGGAATTTGAAATTGAAGACTGCACATTTTTCTCCTAGGAGGTGGGCACCAAAACTAGGGTTTCCCATTAAATCAGGGAATCTTTGATTTTTTGGACAAAACTTGATGTCATGGTATTCTACATGTTCTTAAGTGTATGTGTATGGAAAATTGCCTCTCAATTGGTTTTGGAAGTGTTTCAATTGGAAGAAAGATCAGAAATCAGGAAAATTGGGGCCAAGTCAAATAATCAGAGGAAAACGTCAACTCTTGACTTTTTGAGCCCAAAATCATGAAATTCATGTTACATATGTCCAATGTACAAAATTTGGTCAAGAAACTCCAAAGGAATCATAAAAAAATCAAGAGGTGGAAAGTTGCCATTTTTGGAAGATGAAGGGTTACTAAAAATAGCAAGTTTTGGCCATTTTGCATCAGAGTTTGAACCAAGGCCATTTAAAATTGAAGCACCAAATGGAAATTCCACTCGGCCACAACAAAAGATCTTGTTTTAAGCTTCACATCCATATGTGGAACATCTCCATTGGATAAAAATTGAGTGAGATATGATTGATCAAAGTTTGAGCAAAGTAGGTCCAAAACTAGGTCATGACCAAGATTTTCAGGGCACGCGCGCAGTCATTTTCTCAAACACTTGGTGGGCCAAATGTATTGATCAATTACTCATGATTAGAGGCTTCAAATGGAAAACTTTTCAACATCAAAGTTGTTCCTCTATGTGAGATCTTCAAAGTTGGTGTTTATCAATTTTTCATCTGATCAAAGGTTAAGGAGTTATGATGCCTCAAAGAATGGTCATTGCAACTGAAATTTGACCAGGTCACAACCAGGTCATGCCACAAGTCTGCGCGCCCATGTACCAGTCTCTTTTTCCATCTGTTTGTGGTCATTTTTAGGCATGTTAGAGACCTCATTTCACTTCAATTTTCAAACCAACATTGTTCTTCAATATCTCCTCTTTCAATTGACTCCAAAAGCATACCAAACCATTCATTGAATAAGGAGAAAAACTTCAACAAACTACCCTATGTTGGCACTGGTACATTGACAGTTCAGTTCATAATTTGGTTCACTCACACACCAAACACTTCTTCACTTCAATTTCCTCTTTTGACCAAGCATACACTACTTACACTAAGCACAGTGGCACGTGCATTGCATGAGAATAGAAGGGGGAAAACTTGCTTAGCAAGTTTTTGATGAACAAGCTTCTATTTCACAAACCGTGCCATTTATTTTTCCCACACCATAGCATGTCATGAGCCCTCTTCACCATAGCACTGCTCTCCCTAACTAACTTGACTCAGTTAGTTAGGGATGACTCAGTTAACCAACTTGACTCACCCTAACTCAACTCATTTAACCGTGGTTAGTTCACCTTATAAATAGAAATCACACACTCTAACTTCATTTTCTAACTTCATTTCCACACATTCACTTCAGAAACACTTTCTTCTTCTCTCTCGATTCCACCATTGCCACTGATTCTTGAGCTCTACCTTGTTCATTCCACTTCAACAATCTCTCTGATTCTCTCAAGTTCTCCACAGTGATACTTGTTTGGAGCTTGATTTCAACATCTTCTCCATTGAATCATCATCAAGTTCTACATCCCAGCCTTTATTTGGCCAAGTGAAGATTGTAGAAGAGACAAGACCTCTGGTTTTCTGAAGAACACTTCAAGGTTTCAAAACTTCAGGTACGAATCTCCACCATTATAGACCTAATGTGAAGTTGTTTTCAGGTTCTTGAAGCTTCTTATAAGCTCAAGAACTTGCCTGGCTAGTTGATAGGCCTTTAGAGGCATAGACCAAATGTTAGGGCAAATTGTTTTGGCTCGGTTTGTGTTATGCGTGCATGATCTATGAAAACTGATTGCATATTCATGATGTGTGTGAGCTCGGCTTCATTTTGGTATTTCATTTGTGGATTTCTGGAGAAATTAAGGTTGCAGACGGTGGTGGTTTGGTCGGAGAAGGTGACCGGAGATCACCTCCGGCCGGTGACTGTTAGAACTAGGGTTTATGCATGTTATAATCTCATCCGTCCGTTTTTCATGATCGTGTGGTCCAAAAGGTGCCAACGCATTAAAATCCATGTGCGTGTCACGTGTGTTATTTCTGATTTCATTTAAGCATGGTGTGGCATGGTACATGATAGTAAGGGTGTTCATGCGTGCGCGTGCGTTGATTTGGCATACTTTGACTTTGGCTTGACTGTGACCTCATCCAATGGTTATTAATGAGTCAATTTTGTTGACTGAGTGTGCATGGTTATTGGTGTGGATTGCGCAGAATTGGACTTAAGACATTTTGATATTCACACCTCCTCTTTTTAAAGCCCAATAATGTTGAACTGAAATTTACTATGTCTGCACCCCACGCTTGCTTTTCATTTCATTTTAATTTTTCTATTTTTCTACACGTTTTCTTTTTAATTTTTAAAAATACTAAATTGCATCATAAAATTCCACAAAAATTCATGAGCCTTCTTAAAACATTTAGATATTTTTTCGTGATTTTGTTTCTTGATTTTATGACCTTTTTGCCCCTGTTCCATAATTTTCTTTGAATTTCTTTGGTGTGCATTCTTAATGTGGTACATGATTTTGTTTAATTTTGTTCTTGATCATTAAAAATTGTTTTGATGCTCTTCTTTTTGTATTGAGTCATTAGCATCTTGAGGTATGTTAAGTGATTTTTATTTGATTTTTTAGGTCATTTTATGGCATGTTTGGTGTTCACTTTTGTGCTACTTTGTATGATATGTCTATGTGACCTAAGTGCATTGTTTGACATCATTTTTCCTTGGTTCCTTGCATGCTACTTTGATATGTGATTCATCTCTGATTAGTGAACTTCAATACCATGTTTTCATAATTTTCATGAGGCCATTTGATTTTTGTTTGATGCATTTCATTTAAAGCATTATAACATGTCATATCATTGTAATCTTTTGTGCATGTTTACATGTTTTCTTTTGTGTATACTTGCATGATCATTTGCCTATTTGGTGAGCTACACTCTTGACATTATAGGACATAGATACATATCATATGTCATCTTTGCTTGTTGATTATCATTTGAACCTTGTGCACCTTTAACATGTTGTGTTTGCACTTTCCTTTGTTTGGAACTTCCATTTCAATCCTACTTCTTCCATCACTTCTTAAATGCCTTGATGTGCTTCATGAATACTTGTGAGAGTTTTGTGAATCATTTTTCATTTCATTTCAATTCTGATACATGGATTACATGTTCCATTTATACACATTTCTTCTTTTCTCTTTCATCTTTCATTCTCCCTTTTCTTATGATATCATGTTCTAATGTCATGGAGGATGTTTGTTGCCTATCCACTTGAGTTTGATTGATAATAACCATTTGTTTCCATATGATGTACATTCTGGTTGTGGCTCTAGGATTTGGTTTCTCATTTAATTCTTTTGAGTTTTATGATGCATTACATGTTCTTTTACTTCTTATACTTCTTATACATGTTTACTAACCATGTAGGGGCTTTGGTAAGTTTCAATTGAGTGTGGATAAGGAATCCACATTCAACTTCTATCCTTTCTGTTTTACAATTCCATTTTATGTTTTGTTAAGCACTTATGTGCTTTCTTTTAATAACTCATTACTTTCCCTTTTTGAATTACAATTCATCTTCTACTTTAGAAGTGAATTGTTTAATTCTTTCTTTCTTTGGACTTTAGGTTGAAACCTCACAAACCTTTAGGATCACTCCCTTTAATCTTCAATTAGGATTGAGTCTTAGTCCATATAGGTTTTACCTTTTCTCCTCTCTTGAGTCTCTCTTCTCATCTCTTAAAGAAAATTCAAAATATTTAATGAAGGTAGGCATTTATTGCATTTAGGCCTTTCATATAAAGAAAAGATTATAAGGGGTCTTCTCTTATAATCTTAGAATGTGTAGCATATAGCCCTTCTTGGGTCAATGTGTTAAACATTTGATCTTGTATGAGGGACCTAAATGCAATACTTGTTGAAGGTACAAATAATAAAAAGAACTTCTTCATTTCTTAATCAACAAAAACACTTAATAAACACAAGTATGCTAGTGTGTTTGAACCTTGACAATTGGAACTAAGTGTGGGGGTCTTCTTCACCCTTAGTGTGCTTTCTTACTCATTCCATCTTGGAATGTGAGAATGTACACATTCCAATGACTAAGATTCAGATACACTATCATATGCAAACAAATGAAAAAACTGTTAAAAGACAAAAACAAACAATAACGTCTTTCCTTCGGGAATTCTTTTCTCACCTCACTCACTCTCAGCGTACGAACGTGCTTCTACTCGTTCTCTTGCAAGATGGTAATGCACTCGAACCAGCGAGCCTGCAACACCTGAGCTAGAACGTAAGCCGTTCTCTAAAAAACACAAACAACTTTCCCTAGTGAGGGGAACTACGTCGCTCTGATTCTCATGTTCCCGATGAGATACGTAGGCAGTGGGGTAGGGCCCATGCGAGCACTTCTTTTATTTTCCCTACATTTGTTTCCCGTCCCTTTTCTTTTCTTTCTCCTTTCTTTCTTTCAGTTCCTTTTCCAGTATCTTTTCCTACACCCTTTGATCGAAACAGCAAACGTGGATCCCATCGGGTACGATGGACGCGTGGGGGTGCTAATACCTTCCCCGCGCGTAACCGACTCCCGAACCCAGTTCTCTTGGTCGTAAGACCATGCTTTTCCTTTCTCTCAGGTTTACGCGGTGTTTCCTTTCCCTCTCTTGGGATAAATACACATTGCTGGCGACTCTGTTTCGGTGCCACTTTCGCGTTTGTACTTGGATGAAAATCCCGGGAGCGACAGCTGGCGATTCTGCTGGGGAGAGAAGTCATAAAAACTCTGGTTTCCTTAGCGAGTCAATCCTAGCGCTTGTCTGCTTTTCTTTCATTGGGTGTTTACTGTTGTGCTATATGTTGTTGTTTATTTATTTTACTGTATTTACCGCATTTTAGCATTACATATCATATATTATATTGTGTTGCACTGTTTTGTCTGTTTGGCGGGATGGGTGTTCTGAGAGATAAGCTCACTACCAAGGCTTGA
This sequence comes from Lathyrus tuberosus, assembly GCA_022829125.1. NCBI lineage: Eukaryota > Viridiplantae > Streptophyta > Magnoliopsida > Fabales > Fabaceae > Lathyrus > Lathyrus tuberosus. Next base: position 982,409 of record JALAZF010000079.1, on the reverse strand, counting down.
GTACATACATAGGTATTAGAGTGGATAGTCATGACGCTTGCGTGGTGGTGACCACGTATTGTTGTTCATGAGACCCACAACCAGACGAGGTTCTATCAGGAGCTTTCTGCTACTGCATGTTATGCAGGCCAGTGGTTATTCTCTTGAGGAACTGTCGACTCTGGTGACCATTCCCGAGGACTCAGTTGCGGCACTCCTCCCGAGATGTGACAGTGGCAGACCACATTCCGTGGCAAACCCATTGCACATTCTCGATCCGAGGACCCAATGCTGGGAACTTGCTATAGGATCAGCGGAGGCACTCCTCGATTGGCGATAGTACTGTACCCTGAGGGATGAATGTACTATTGCTTCTCGACCTCAGTGCCAGAAGCTGAGGACCTTTTTGTTTTGGAGAATCAGTTGAGGCCTCCTCGATTGATGATGATGCCAAACCAGAAATGGTGAACGTATCATCATTTCTCGACCTGAGAGCCCGGGATACTGAACATCCTAGTACCCACATGTGAGAAGGGCGGGTTGTTTACAGGTTTGCAGGTAACCATGACCTCCTACATACCCGGTTTTCTATCATCATTGCACAAAAAGGAAGTTTCATCCTATTGTATTCAGATGGTTCTTATCTATGGTTCTATATTAGTCTCAGAGCTACACTGACACCGTTCACAGTTCAGCACAGACACCTGATTACCTGATCACATTGCCCTTTGCATTGCATTATCATATCCTAACATACATGTTTATTCATTTCCAGGTGCATATATTACCCTTGATTCCAGTCATCAGGTCCATGCAAAGATGAACACTAAAGAAAGGAAGAATATCATCAGCTATAAGTTCCTTACGCCTACTTTAGGCCCTATTGTTATGCTGAAGGGGATGGCGAGCCCTGCAGTACGAGAAGCTTTTGAAGAGAAATATGGGTGGATTTTATCTATGGTCCGTAATGTCAGTGATTATGAAGCCAGAGGTCTCCATACGTTGATGCAGTTCTATGATCCGCCTCTAAGGTGTTTTGTATTTCCAGACTATGTGTTGGTTCCTACCTTGGAGGAGTATTCCAACATGTTGGGGATTGCTATCAAGGAGGAGCCCCCTTTCTTTGGATCAGTGGGGGATCTTGACTTTGGAAAGGTGGCTAGTGCTCTTTATTTGAGCAAATCAGAGTTAAGCGACAATGTCTCCAACAAAGGAAAGATTCGTGGTTACAAGCTGGAATATCTGATTAAGAAGGCCCAGGAAGCAGCTAAAGGCGAGAATTGGCTTGTTTTTAATGCTTTGCTAGCCCTTTGCATATACGGCATAGTGTTGTTTCCCAACGAGCCGGATTTTATTGATACAGACGCTATACGAATATTCATGATGAAGAACCCGGTGCCAACGCTACTGGGAGATCTTCACTACTCGTTGTACAACCGAAACGAAAAGAAAAGAGGAGGGATAATTCGTTGTTGTGCACCCTTGTTCTATAAGTGGTTTGCAGGCCGTTTACCACAATCAGGGGCTTTTGTGGATTCCAAAGATTCTCTAGAGTGGAAACAGCGTTTAATGGGATTGGTGGCCAAGGACATCGTATGGGTAGATCACGGGCTGATTGGCAAGAATATTATCCACAGCTGTGGTAAATTCCCTAACGTTCCACTGATAGGAAGACTGGGTGGGATTAACTACAATCCTTCTTTGGCCATTCGACAATTTGGGTATGCCCTGACAGGTCCGCCTATTAAGAGAGATGTGGAGGAGTCCCTCTATTTTCATACATCAGATGGTTGGGAAGCAGCACAGAAAGCTTCAGAAAGCTGGGGTAGCATACTGAAAAAGGGGAAAGTTACTCTAGGCAAGCCTAACAACCGGGTTTATCCAGCATATGAAGAGTGGGTGAAGAAAAGAGTTGAAGATTTTCTCTTGCCTTTTGGTAAGGCACCCCTTTTGTATCCAGAGAATGAGAAAGCAAGAAGCACTGCTACTGTGGAAGAAGTTGACAAGTTGCAAGCCTTGGTGAAAAAGCTCCAAGGAGAGAATTCCGAGTTGAGTAGCCGTCTTCAGAATGCTCTACATGCCAACAAAGAGCTGGAGCGGAAAGCCCAAGATGCTGAACAAATCCTAACTGCAAAAGAAAAAGACTTTGCTGGAAGAGCCCAACATTTCCGGAAGATTAGTAAAGGTGCTGATGATGCTACTCAACCTCACAAGCAAACCAAACAGGCGTTAGCACAGACCAAAGAAAAGTTAACAAAGTTTCAGCACGCTTGGGACGAAGTTAGGATAGAGAATGCTGAATTACAGGAACAGTTGCAGATTAAGGACGAAGAGCTTGAAAAGGCGCATGAGCAGAGGAGAAAGTATCGGGAAAGCCTCGGTAAGAGTCAAGAACAGCTAGAAGAAGCTAGAGGTGAGCTGAGGAATACCAAGAAAGAGCTTGAAGAAGTCATGATAGAAAGGGAGATACTCAAGACGCAAGCTGGCATAAAGAGACACAAAGGAGTGTGTGATGACGAGGCTCTGATGCTGCATATGGGTTCTTTAACTGAAGCTCTTGAGAAAAGGGATGTCTTGATCAAAGAAATGATTGAAAAGCCGAATCACCAGCGTACCCGTATACTTTTTGAGGAGATAAAATACTCAAGTGATAAGCTGAAGGATGTGGAATTGTCAGACTGATGTTCTTTTCCTTATATTTTGTTGTTAATGGTTACCATCAGGCTTGTTGATGGATCCATTTTTCCTTGTATTGCATTTGCGGTTGAACCTTTCTTAAATGTACTTGAATACTTCGTTGAATGAGTATGAGCAGTTTTATTCAGAATTATTCCTTATCAGATAGCTGCACACAAGCACATGACCACGACACGTCTCTTTATATCACAATTTCTGGTCTTCAGATTTCTGTGGTTGGATTGGAATCAGGGTATAAAGCACCTCGGAAATGACAAACATGGCATTGCATGGCATTGCATATCATTTTGCATTTTTTGTTACTTGCTTTTCAGGTACTCGTTGCAGGGACTCTAACCTTTATTTGGTTTCAGGCAGTATAGCGGAGAGTCATATTCACCGATATTCGACGCGAAGGAATCAAGTAAGAATCATGGATCAAGTGCAAAGTGATTTGGCTGAAATGAGGGCGCGTATGGACCAGTTCATGACCCTCATGACTGGCATGGCGCAAAATCAGGAGAGATTGAGGCTTCTGGTAGAGCGTCCAGACAATGGGCCCGAAGGTGATCAGCATGACAATTCACAGGGACATGGCATTCCTCCTCCCGGTGGCAACCCTCCTCCTGGTGGTAACAATCGGGGTAATGGAAATGGTAGGCATGCTGGTGTTACTCTTGAAGATACTCTGGAAGACCAATTTACTCTGCTGGATGCTGATGTGGGTAATCAAGGGGATCGAAGGTATGATGAGTTAGCAGAGAAGATCAGGGCCATAGAATGCAAGAACTCTATGGGTATTGATGTTACCAGCTTGGGGCTGGTCCCAGGAGTCAGAATTCCCCCTAAATTCAAGCCTCCCACTTTTGATAAGTATCACGGCAATGCGTGTCCCCAAACGCATCTTCAAGCTTACTTTGGGAAGATTTCAGCCCATACGGATGACGAGAAGCTATGGATGCACTATTTTCAGGACAGTCTGGCTGGGGCGTCCTTGACCTGGTATATGAAGTTGAATAGAGCTGCTGTGAAGAATTGGAAAGATCTGGCAGAAGCGTTCCTGAAGCAATACCAGTATAATATTGACATGGCGCCCAACCGCACTCAATTGCAGGGGTTGTCACAAAATGCCAAGGAGAGTTTCAAAGAATATGCACAGAGGTGGAGGGAAATGGCTGCCCAGGTTCAACCTCCCTTGTCAGACAGAGAAATGGCAGATATGTTCATGGGCACCTTGCAAGGGGCCTATCTTGATAGATTAGCTGCTTGTCCGTCAACTGGATTTGCTGATATTGTGATTGCGGGAGAAAGAATAGAAAGTCTGTTAAAGCTTGGAAAGATCCAGGATGTGAGTGGGGCTGGCTCTTCGGGGACGAAGAAACCGTTTGCTAGTAACCAGAAAAGAAGAGAAGGTGATACGAATGCTGTGTTTAGAGGACGAGGCAGAGGGCGTTCTCAAGCTTATTATCAGGTAGATGCTGTAACAATCCCCACACCGTCTGTTCAGAAACAACAACCCCAACAACAAGTTCAACAGCAACAACCTTTTTTCCAGCAAAGGTCTAGGCAGAGGGATCGTAAGATGGATCCTCTCCCTATGACTTATGCCGCGCTATTGCCCCGGCTACTCGAGTTAAAGTTGGTAGAACTCCGTACTATGAAAGCTCCGATTGCTGGAAACCTACCACCTAACTTCGATGCTAATGCTCGTTGTGAGTTCCACTCAGGTGCTCAGGGGCACTCCATTGAAAAATGCTGGGTTTTCCATCATAAAGTACAAGATTTGATTGATGCTAAAGCCATCAATTTCTCTCCCGCTCCTAATATTACTCAGCATCCCATGCCTGATCATAGTGCAGCAAATGTGTACGCTATTGAAGATGGGAGGAGATTGAATTTGGTGTTAGACGTTCATCAAGTGAAAACTTCTTTGTTGGTTGTAAAAGATCGTTTATTGAAGGGACAGGTGTTCCCGGGCTGTAATCAAGATTGCTCTGAGTGTATGAATCAGGAGAACGGCTGTGATAAGTTGAAGATGGGTTTACAGAATCTGATCGATGAAGGATGTCTACAGTTCGACAGAGTCGTGAAAGACACTGATGAGATATCAACCGTGACCATCTATTACACCCCCGCTGAGATTCAAATGCCGGTCAATGCAGTTCCCGTGGCGAGTGTTGCGCCAGAAGGGCCCAGTCCTGTCACTATCACGGTGCCAGGACCAATTCCGTTCAAATCTACGAAAGCTATCCCATGGCACTATGGGGCAGATGTATATTACGAAGGTAAAAAGCAGGAAGTTGAGTCATCAGTCAGCCCAAATATTGATAACGTAGGGGGTGTAGGGGGCTTTACAAGGAGTGGAAGGTTGTTCGCTCCCCAAACCTTGAGAAGTGATAAGGAGGTAGAAGCTGCAGCAAAGGCTAAGGGTAAGCAGGTGGTTGAAAGTGCGCCTACACCTGAAGCAGAGACAAAGATTACTTTTGATAAGGAAATGGAAGAATTTATGAAGATAATCAAGAAAAGCGATTATAAGATTGTGGACCAACTGAATCAGACCCCTTCAAAGATTTCAATCTTGTCACTATTGATGTGCTCTGATGCGCACCGGCAGGCGTTGTTGAAAGTGTTGAAGAGTGCATACGTGCCACAAGAAATTACTGTTAATCAGCTCGAGGGCGTAATCTCCAATGTTAATGTTAGCCATGGCTTGGGCTTTACAAGTAGAGATTTGACAGTTGAAGGAAGAAACCATAATAAGGCTTTGCATATCACGATGGAGTGTAAGGGCGCAGTGTTATCTCATGTACTGGTAGACACTGGTTCATCACTCAATGTCTTGCCCAAGAAGGCATTAATGAAGCTGGAAGTTGACGGTTTGATCTTAAGGCCTAGTGAATTGGTGGTCAGAGCATTCGATGGAACTAGACGATCTGTGTTTGGTGAGGTGGAATTGCCCGTACAAATTGGACCACAGGTATTCAAATCCACGTTCCATGTAATGGACATACAACCTGCATATAGCTGCCTATTGGGATGCCCTTGGATTCACGGAGCCGGGGCTGTTACTTCTACTCTACATCAAAAGCTGAAGTATGAGTTTGAAGGGCAGGTTGTGACAGTGTGTGGGGAAGAAGACATCTTTGTGAGTCACTTGTCCACGTTCAAGTACATTGAAATGGATGGGGAAATTCATGAGATGCTGTGCCAATCATTTGAAGCAGTCAATATTGACGATGCACCTGAGTCTTCTTCTGTACCAGTTGGGGCTGGTACCTCCATTTCATCTTACAAACAAGCTGTCGAAGTCGTCAGGGCAGGCAACGCCCAAGGTTGGGGCAGGTTGATAGAGACCCCAATGAAGGAAGACAAATTTGGTATTGGTTATCATCCCTCTACAACTTCAGATGCGGGGAGCAGGGGACCCATTACTTTCAATAGTGGGGGAATTATCTACATGGACCAGTCTTGTGCAGCCACAGAGGATAGTGTTGACAGTGATTGTGACCTGGACAACTGGGTACGCCCTCATGTTCCGGGACAACAAGTGCAGAACTGGTTCGTTGAAGAAGTCATCCGGGTTACTCTTCAGACAGAGTAATTTTTCTTTGTTTTTTCTAACCATAATGCATGTCAAAATCTTGCGCTCTGCCCAAGGCGTATAAATTCATTTGTAGGGCCACCATGGTTGCATTTGCAATGTTTAATCATTAATAAAGGACGTTTTGCAATCAAATTTTGTTCTCTGTCTTTCAGTTTTTATTTTTGCACAAAAAAAAAATATAAAATGGCAATGTTTCATTTTCTTTTGTTTTGCTTAAAAATAAATTCTAAAATAAGGCATGAACCCGTTCATGCAGACTTGGTCCTCCGGATACCACTGATAACGATTTTGATATGGCCATGTATGACTTTGACAATCCGATTTATCAAGCCGAAGAAGGGGATGAGAAAGATTGTGAACTTTCTGAAGAACTGGCCAGATTGTTGAAACAAGAGGAAAGGGTCATCCAGCCTCATCAGGAGACTGTAGAAATCATCAATATTGGTACCAAGGACGCCAAGAAAGAGATCAGGATTGGTGCCAGCTTGCAAGCAGATGTGAAGCAAACTTTGACGGAAATGTTGCGCGAGTATGTTGACATCTTCGCCTGGTCGTATCAAGACATGCCGGGGTTGGATACGGATATTGTCGTGCACAGGCTACCATTGAGAGAAGAATGTCCGCCAGTCAAGCAGAAACTTCGTCGGACTCACCCCGACATGGCTTTAAAGATTAAGGAGGAAGTCCAGAAGCAGTGGGATGCTGGTTTTCTTGCTGTGACAAAGTATCCTCCATGGGTAGCCAACATCGTGCCAGTACCAAAGAAAGATGGAAAAGTGAGAATGTGTGTGGATTATCGAGATCTTAATAAAGCTAGCCCGAAAGATGATTTTCCACTACCTCATATTGATGTGCTGGTCGATAATACAGCTCAGTTTTCAGTGTTCTCATTTATGGACGGTTTCTCCGGGTACAACCAGATCAAGATGGCACCTGAAGATATGGAGAAGACCACGTTCATTACTCCGTGGGGTACATATTGTTATAAAGTAATGCCTTTTGGATTGAAAAACGCAGGGGCAACGTACCAGCGGGCGATGGTGACATTGTTTCATGACTTGATTCATAAGGAGATCGAATGTTATGTAGATGATATGATTGCCAAGTCGAGAACAGAAGAGGAACATCTGATTAACCTGAAAAAGCTGTTTGAAAGGTTGAGAAAGTTCCGTCTGAGATTAAATCCAAACAAGTGCACGTTTGGGGTGCGTTCTGGAAAGTTACTGGGTTTCATTGTGAGCGAAAGAGGAATCGAGGTTGATCCTGCCAAGGTGAAAGCAATACAAGAAATGCCTGAACCGAGAACAGAAAAAGAGGTTCGTGGTTTCTTGGGTAGATTGAACTACATTGCAAGGTTCATATCTCACCTAACAGCCACGTGTGAGCCAATATTTAAATTGTTAAGGAAAGATCAAACGGTCAGGTGGAATGACGATTGCCAATTGGCATTCGATAAGATAAAAGAATACTTGCAGGAACCTCCGATTCTAATGCCTCCAGTTGAAGGGAGACCGCTGATAATGTATCTGACAGTGCTTGAAGGTTCCATGGGTTGTGTTCTCGGTCAACATGACGAGACAGGTAGGAAGGAGCATGCTATTTACTACCTGAGCAAAAAGTTCAATGATTGTGAGTCCCGATACTCAATGCTTGAAAAGACATGCTGTGCGCTTGCATGGGCCGCTAAGCGATTGAGGCAATATATGGTTAGGCACACGACCTTGTTGATTTCAAAAATGGATCCTATCAAGTACATTTTCGAGAAACCAGCATTGACAGGCAGAGTTGCACGGTGGCAAATGGTCTTGACAGAGTATGACATTCAGTACACTTCACAAAAGGCCATCAAAGGAAGTATCTTGTCCGACTATCTTGCCCAATAGCCGATTGATGATTACCAACCCATGAAATTTGACTTCCCTGATGAGGACATCATGTTTCTCAAAGCTAAAGACTGCGAGGAACCACTTCCGGAGGAGGGGCCAGACCCTGAATCCAAATGGAGTCTGATGTTTGATGGGGCTGTCAATATGAATGGGTGCGGAGTTGGAGCGGTTCTTATCACGCCGGAAGGTGTTCATGTGCCTTTCACTTCCCGAATAACTTTCGGATGCACCAATAATGAAGCAGAGTACGAAGCTTGTATAATGGGGATCGAGGAGGCGATTAATCTACGGATTAAGACCCTTGATATATTTGGTAATTCAGCTTTGGTAATCAATCAAGTGAAGGGGAGTTGGTACACGCACCAAACAAATCTAGTGCCGTATAGAGATTATACAAGGAGATTGCTGACGTTTTTCACAACAGTGAAACTGTACCATATTCCTCGAGATGAGAATAGGTTCGTTGATGCCTTGGCCACTTTGTCTTCCATGATCAAAGTGCAAGGATGGAACCATGTACCTAAGATTGAGGTATCCCGCCTTGACATACCAGCATTTGTGTTTGTGGTCGATGCAACGTCTGATGACAAGCCATGGTTTTATGACATTAAGTGTTTCTTGAAAAGTCAAGAGTACCCGCCCGGGGCATCGTCCAAAGACAGGAAGACGTTGAGAAGGTTAGCTGGTAGTTTCTTCTTGAACAAAGATGGCGTGCTGTATAAAAGAAATTTTGACACGGTCCTGCTTAGATGTGTGGATAGACATGAAGCAGACTTGTTGATGATTGAAGTGCACGAAGGCTCTTTCGGTACCCATGCCGGAGGACATGTAATGGCTAAAAAGTTGTTAAGATCGGGATATTATTGGTTGACTATGGAGTCAGATTGTTGCAAATATGCCCGCAAATGCCATAAATGCCAGATCTATGCAGACAAAGTGCATGTGCCTCCAAATCCTTTGAGTATCATGGCGTTGCCCTGGCCGTTTGCCATGTGGGGCATTGATATGATCGGAAAGATTGAGCCTACAGCTTCTAATGGTCATCGTTTCATCTTGGTGGCAATTGATTATTTCACCAAATGGGTTGAAGCTGCATCCTATGCCAATGTTACAAAACAAGTGGTAGCTCGTTTCTTAAAACGGGATATCATTTGCCGATATGGAGTTCCCGAAAGAATCATTACTGATAATGGTTCTAATTTGAATAATAAGATGATGGCTGAGTTATGCCGGGACTTCAAAATCGAACATCACAATTCTTCTCCGTACCGCCCAAAGATGAATGGCGCGGTCGAAGCGGCCAACAAAAATATCAAGAAGATTGTGCAGAAGATGGTTGTCACGTACAAAGATTGGCATGAGATGTTACCATTTGCTTTGCATGGGTATCGAACGTCGGTACGCACGTCCACTGGGGCAACCCCATTCTCACTTGTATATGGTATGGAGGCAGTGTTACCGGTTGAAGTGGAGATTCTGACCCTCAGAGTCATGATGGATGTTAAGCTAGATGAGGCTGAATGGGTACGAGCCAGATTTGATCAGCTGAGCCTTATTGAGGAAAAGCGATTGGTGGCTGTGTGTCATGGGCAATTATACCAGCGCAGAATGAAGCAGGCATTTGACCAAAAGGTGCGTCCTCGGGTTTACAAAGTCGGAGATGTAGTGCTCAAAAGGATCCTTCCTCCCAATACAGATCCCAGGGGCAAATGGACTCCTAACCATGAAGGTCCATTCGTGGTTAAAAAGGTATTTTCGGGCGGAGCTTTATTGCTTACAACCATGGATGGCGAATACTTTTCATCCCCTGTCAACTCGGACGTAGTCAAAAAATACTTCGCATGAATAGACCCGCTGGATAATAAAAATAAAAAAATCCAGGCAAAAAAGGGCATCCCGGCGAACCAAAAACAGAATAAGGTTCGGGCAAAAATTAGGGATATAATTGAAAAAAATTGTACACCCGGTAAGTTGAAAACCCGAAAGGGCAACTTAGGCAAAAAAGGGTATCCTGGTGGATCGAAAACCTGAAAGGGCGGTCCACGCAAAAGAGGGATTTAAGCGAATGACTACGGTCTGATTTATCTGTACCCCATTATCGTTTGAACAACTGACATTCTGAAAGATAGGAATCGGTCTGATCATTCCTCAGAAGGCAAGGTCGGGGAGTTTTGAAGACATACTGGTCATAACAGAATGGAAACTCAGTGGAAGTCCTTTTTCACATTGCCATTAGGATAGTTTCTTTTCTCAATTTTCAGCGATCACCTCTTTCCAGGGATTGCTTCCGGATGTAATTGCCTATTCTGGGCTCTCAGTCAATAAATTGAATTTCAATAAAAAGCTTCCTATTTTTGTTTTATTGCTTTGTTTGCAAAAACGTCCTAATTTTTGATAAAACATTGCATTTGAAAACATGGCGGCCTTGCAATGACATGCGCGAAAAAAACATTTGAAATTACTTTGAATGTTGAATATTCCCGGATGGTGGATTCTAGCCACGCAATATTCGGGGCATGTATGCATATTCTTTTGTTGCAGGTAGTAGGTGCAGATGGTTTTAAGCACAAGACCAGTAATCAATTACCCCACGCAAAAGACTGGGGCAATTACGGGTAAGGAGGTCGGCGTTCATCGCTCGGTCGACGGTCGTTCATAACGGTTCGATATCAGTGAATTAAGTTCAACTGGGTACCGTTGTATCTTATTAAGTCGATTCTCTCATACAGTACTTCCAACAGCTACAAGCTTTTTTGTGTCGATAACGGTCACAGGTTCCACAAAAGAGTGGTCTCGTCGACACCGAAACTGATGGTCATTATCCCCAGCGAAGTCGCAGGAGTTTGAAGAGGCTAAATCTTCTGTAAAATCCTCTTATGACATCTTCTTCGGGGACAAATTGTTGGTTTGTCCAAGTATGGGGCGTGTTTGTTTCCCCATCATGAAATGTTGATCATCCCTAGTAGAGTTTGAAGACAGTTGGTCTTCTGTAAAATCCTCTCAAAAGGCATTCCCCAGCACGAGACGTTTTAAAGCAGTTTCCTCCAGTAGAGTTTGTTATAAAATTGTCATCCCTAACGGAATTGTCTGAAGGGAAGCTCGCCTAACATGGTGCATTGTGGTACTTGTCCTAAGCTCGACAGTCATAGTCTTCAGCAGACTACTGTGGATTTGCTTTGGGTTTCCCCAACTGATCTCTAAGGACTCTTTCCTAGCAAGTTGCAGTGGAATGTTCTAACCAGGATTTGCATATCCCTGGCAGAGTAGCCCTGATCCCCAGCAAGATTGTGTCTCTGGTAATGATCCCCCACAGAGGTCAGCATCGAGTCTTGTCAGCAATACTCCCCAGCTGAGTTGGTGTTCTCCCCGCAGAGGTTTATAGGATCGGCAGAATCTATTCCTCAACAAGGATGGTACAGTCTTTCCCCAGCCAGGTCAGAAGGTGGATAACCCCTACAAAGGGTCTTGGATTGGATAGATCCCCAAGCAGAGTTTTTTACGACTTTTCTTCCTTAGCAGGACGCCATGCAAAGAAATTCTTATCCCCAGCGGAGTCGCTGTGACCAGAATTCATTCCCCCAGCAGATGAAGTGATTACTGGAAGATTTATTATTCTTCAAGTCCAATTTATTTTTGGCAAACTTGACAATTCGAAGCAGACAGATTGTTCATTTATTCTCCAGCAGAGATACTATCCTCTCAGGAACCTCTAAAGTCAAGTCATTGATCATTGTTCCTCAGCAAAGTCGGCAGAGATGTCTGACACGGATGCAGAGTGCAATCCGGTATTGGAATATTGCAAAAGTCCAACAGTGGATTGGCAAAAGTCCGTCTTCGGGTGGCAAAAGTCCAACAGTGGATTGGCAAAAGTCCGTCTTCGGGTGGCAAAAGTCCAACAGTGGATTGGCAAAAGTCCGTCTTCGGGTGGCAAAAGTCCAACAGTGGATTGGCAAAAGTCCGTCTTCGGGTGGCAAAAGTCCAACAGTGGATTGGCAAAAGTCCGTCTTCGGGTGGCAAAAGTCCAACAGTGGATTGGCAAAAGTTCGTCTTCGGGTGGCAAAAGTCCAACAGTGGATTGGCAAAAGTCTGTCTTCGGGTGGCAAAAGTCCAACAGTGGATTGGAAAAAGTCCGTCTTCGGGTGGCAAAAGTCCAACAGTGGATTGGCGAAAGTCCATCTTCGGGTGGCAAAGCAGCTAAAAGTCCAACAGTGGATTGGCAAAAGTCCGTCTTCGGGTGGCAAAAGTCCAACAGTGGATTGGCAAAAGTCCATCTTTGGGTGGCACGAAGCTGCAAAGTCCACCAGTAGCGTGGCAGCCCAGTAGTCATCTGGCGTCGTTCAAAAAGACATTTCTAAAGTCCACCAGTAGCGTGGCAGGCCAGTAGTCGTCTGGAATTGCATAAAAGACATTATTAAAGTCCACCAGCAGTGTGGCAAGCCAGTAGTCGTCTGGCGTCGTTCAAAAAGACATTTCTAAAGTCCACCAGTAGCGTGGCAGGCCAGTAGTCGTCTGGAATTGCATAAAAGACATTATTAAAGTCCACCAGCAGTGTGGCAAGCCAGTAGTCGTCTGGTGTCGTTCAAAAGACAGTTTTCTCTGACAATGTTTCATTGAAGATTCAAGCTAGCAATGTCGTGGGAGTTTCTTCCTCATCATCCAGAGCAAATTTTTGGTTATATTTGGTATTCAATCACTATATACCTTGAAAGTCCGAAAGCAATTGCTTTCAGGCATTCAGGTCTACAGCGCTTGAATAGGGGCAGTTGTAATACCCCAAAATTTGCTCTCCCTCTTTGTCATCATAGCATGGCATTATCATTTATCATATCATATCCACCTCATTAACATTACATTGCATTTAAAATAGAAAAATGAAGCATGGCATCCTTCTTACCATCAGGGCATGTGATCAGGTGGAAGGTGGACAATCAAGGGATCATTCAAAGCACAAAAAGGTCAATCAAGTGCCCTCAAGGCAAGCCAAGAGGTCTTTCATGTCTCATACCATCTCAATTGATCATCCACAACCTCAAGGATAAGAGATACAATGGGAGATTGAAGCATTACATCTTTCACTATGCAAGAGGTTCAAAAACTGAAGGAAAACCCTCAAAAGAGATAGCTCATTGATCCAAAATCATCCTCAAATGGCATATATCATCATCCTTTAAGAAGGTACACAACATACTCTGAGGAATTTGAAATTGAAGACTGCACATTTTTCTCCTAGGAGGTGGGCACCAAAACTAGGGTTTCCCATTAAATCAGGGAATCTTTGATTTTTTGGACAAAACTTGATGTCATGGTATTCTACATGTTCTTAAGTGTATGTGTATGGAAAATTGCCTCTCAATTGGTTTTGGAAGTGTTTCAATTGGAAGAAAGATCAGAAATCAGGAAAATTGGGGCCAAGTCAAATAATCAGAGGAAAAAGTCAACTCTTGACTTTTTGAGCCCAAAATCATGAAATTCATGTTACATATGTCCAATGTACAAAATTTGGTCAAGAAACTCCAAAGGAATCATAAAAAAATCAAGAGGTGGAAAGTTGCCATTTTTGGAAGATGAAGGGTTACTAAAAATAGCAAGTTTTGGCCATTTTGCATCAGAGTTTGAACCAAGGCCATTTAAAATTGAAGCACCAAATGGAAATTCCACTCGGCCACAACAAAAGATCTTGTTTTAAGCTTCACATCCATATGTGGAACATCTCCATTGGATAAAAATTGAGTGAGATATGATTGATCAAAGTTTGAGCAAAGTAGGTCCAAAACTAGGTCATGGCCAAGATTTTCAGGGCACGCGCGCAGTCATTTTCTCAAACACTTGGTGGGCCAAATGTATTGATCAATTACTCATGATTAGAGGCTTCAAATGGAAAACTTTTCAACATCAAAGTTGTTCCTCTATGTGAGATCTTCAAAGTTGGTGTTTATCAATTTTTCATCTGATCAAAGGTTAAGGAGTTATGATGCCTCAAAGAATGGTCATTGCAACTGAAATTTGACCAGGTCACAACCAGGTCATGCCACAAGTCTGCGCGCCCATGTACCAGTCTCTTTTTCCATCTGTTTGTGGTCATTTTTAGGCATGTTAGAGACCTCATTTCACTTCAATTTTCAAACCAACATTGTTCTTCAATATCTCCTCTTTCAATTGACTCCAAAAGCATACCAAACCATTCATTGAATAAGGAGAAAAACTTCAACAAACTACCCTATGTTGGCACTGGTACATTGACAGTTCAGTTCATAATTTGGTTCACTCACACACCAAACACTTCTTCACTTCAATTTCCTCTTTTGACCAAGCATACACTACTTACACTAAGCACAGTGGCACGTGCATTGCATGAGAATAGAAGGGGGAAAACTTGCTTAGCAAGTTTTTGATGAACAAGCTTCTATTTCACAAACCGTGCCATTTATTTTTCCCACACCATAGCATGTCATGAGCCCTCTTCACCATAGCACTGCTCTCCCTAACTAACTTGACTCAGTTAGTTAGGGATGACTCAGTTAACCAACTTGACTCACCCTAACTCAACTCATTTAACCGTGGTTAGTTCACCTTATAAATAGAAATCACACACTCTAACTTCATTTTCTAACTTCATTTCCACACATTCACTTCAGAAACACTTTCTTCTTCTTTCTCGATTCCACCATTGCCACTGATTCTTGAGCTCTACCTTGTTCATTCCACTTCAACAATCTCTCTGATTCTCTCAAGTTCTCCACAGTGATACTTGTTTGGAGCTTGATTTCAACCTCTTCTCCATTGAATCATCATCAAGTTCTACATCCCAGCCTTTATTTGGCCAAGTGAAGATTGTAGAAGAGACAAGACCTCTGGTTTTCTGAAGAACACTTCAAGGTTTCAAAACTTCAGGTACGAATCTCCACCATTATAGACCTAATGTGAAGTTGTTTTCAGGTTCTTGAAGCTTCTTATAAGCTCAAGAACTTGCCTGGCTAGTTGATAGGCCTTTAGAGGCATAGACCAAATGTTAGGGCAAATTGTTTTGGCTCGGTTTGTGTTATGCGTGCATGATCTATGAAAACTGATTGCATATTCATGATGTGTGTGAGCTCGGCTTCATTTTGGTATTTCATTTGTGGATTTCTGGAGAAATTAAGGTTGCAGACGGTGGTGGTTTGGTCGGAGAAGGTGACCGGAGATCACCTCCGGCCGGTGACTGTTAGAACTAGGGTTTATGCATGTTATAATCTCATCCGTCCGTTTTTCATGATCGTGTGGTCCAAAAGGTGCCAACGCATTAAAATCCATGTGCGTGTCACGTGTGTTATTTCTGATTTCATTTAAGCATGGTGTGGCATGGTACATGATAGTAAGGGTGTTCATGCGTGCGCGTGCGTTGATTTGGCATACTTTGACTTTGGCTTGACTGAGACCTCATCCAATGGTTATTAATGAGTCAATTTTGTTGACTGAGTGTGCATGGTTATTGGTGTGGATTGCGCAAAATTGGACTTAAGACATTTTGATATTCACACCTCCTCTTTTTAAAGCCCAATAATGTTGAACTGAAATTTACTATGTCTGCACCCCACGCTTGCTTTTCATTTCATTTTAATTTTTCTATTTTTCTACACGTTTTCTTTTTAATTTTTAAAAATACTAAATTGCATCATAAAATTCCACAAAAATTCATGATCCTTCTTAAAACATTTAGATATTTTTTCGTGATTTTGTTTCTTGATTTTATGACCTTTTTGCCCCTGTTCCATAATTTTCTTTGAATTTCTTTGGTGTGCATTCTTAATGTGGTACATGATTTTGTTTAATTTTGTTCTTGATCATTAAAAATTGTTTTGATGCTCTTCTTTTTGTATTGAGTCATTAGCATCTTGAGGTATGTTAAGTGATTTTTATTTGATTTTTTAGGTCATTTTATGGCATGTTTGGTGTTCACTTTTGTGCTACTTTGTATGATATGTCTATGTGACCTAAGTGCATTGTTTGACATCATTTTTCCTTGGTTCCTTGCATGCTACTTTGATATGTGATTCATCTCTGATTAGTGAACTTCAATACCATGTTTTCATAATTTTCATGAGGCCATTTGATTTTTGTTTGATGCATTTCATTTAAAGCATTATAACATGTCATATCATTGTAATCTTTTGTGCATGTTTACATGTTTTCTTTTGTGTATACTTGCATGATCATTTGCCTATTTGGTGAGCTACACTCTTGACATTATAGGACATAGATACATATCATATGTCATCTTTGCTTGTTGATTATCATTTGAACCTTGTGCACCTTTAACATGTTGTGTTTGCACTTTCCTTTGTTTGGAACTTCCATTTCAATCCTACTTCTTCCATCACTTCTTAAATGCCTTGATGTGCTTCATGAATACTTGTGAGAGTTTGGTGAATCATTTTTCATTTCATTTCAATTCTGATACATGGATTACATGTTCCATTTATACACATTTCTTCTTTTCTCTTTCATCTTTCATTCTCCCTTTTCTTATGATATCATGTTCTAATGTCATGGAGGATGTTTGTTGCCTATCCACTTGAGTTTGATTGATAATAACCATTTGTTTCCATATGATGTACATTCTGGTTGTGGCTCTAGGATTTGGTTTCTCATTTAATTCTTTTGAGTTTTATGATGCATTACATGTTCTTTTACTTCTTATACTTCTTATACATGTTTACTAACCATGTAGGGGCTTTGGTAAGTTTCAATTGAGTGTGGATAAGGAATCCACATTCAACTTCTATCCTTTCTCTTTTACAATTCCATTTTATGTTTTGTTAAGCACTTATGTGCTTTCTTTTAATAACTCATTACTTTCCCTTTTTGAATTACAATTCATCTTCTACTTTAGAAGTGAATTGTTTAATTCTTTCTTTCTTTAGACTTTAGGTTGAAACCTCACAAACCTTTAGGATCACTCCCTTTAATCTTCAATTAGGATTGAGTCTTAGTCCATATAGGTTTTACCTTTTCTCCTCTCTTGAGTCTCTCTTCTCATCTCTTAAAGAAAATTCAAAATATTTAATGAAGGTAGGCATTTATTGCATTTAGGCCTTTCATATAAAGAAAAGATTATAAGGGGTCTTCTCTTATAATCTTAGAATGTGTAGCATATAGCCCTTCTTGGGTCAATGTGTTAAACATTTGATCTTGTATGAGGGACCTAAATGCAATACTTGTTGAAGGTACAAATAATAAAAAGAACTTCTTCATTTCTTAATCAACAAAAACACTTAATAAACACAAGTATGCTAGTGTGTTTGAACCTTGACAATTGGAACTAAGTGTGGGGGTCTTCTTCACCCTTAGTGTGCTTTCTTACTCATTCCATCTTGGAATGTGAGAATGTACACATTCCAATGACTAAGATTCAGATACACTATCATATGCAAACAAATGAAAAAACTCTTAAAAGACAAAAACAAACAATAACGTCTTTCCTTCGGGAATTCTTTTCTCACCTCACTCACTCTCAGCGTACGAACGTGCTTCTACTCGTTCTCTTGCAAGATGGTAACGCACTCGAACCAGCGAGCCTGCAACACCTGAGCTAGAACGTAAGCCGTTCTCTAAAAAACACAAACAACTTTCCCTAGTGAGGGGAACTACGTCGCTCTGATTCTCATGTTCCCGATGAGATACGTAGGCAGTGGGGTAGGGCCCATGCGAGCACTTCTTTTATTTTCCCTACATTTGTTTCCCGTCCCTTTTCTTTTCTTTCTCCTTTCTTTCTTTCAGTTCCTTTTCCAGTATCTTTTCCTACACCCTTTGATCGAAACAGCAAACGTGGATCCCATCGGGTACGATGGACGCGTGGGGGTGCTAATACCTTCCCCGCGCGTAACCGACTCCCGAACCCAGTTCTCTTGGTCGTAAGACCATGCTTTTCCTTTCTCTCAGGTTTACGCGGTGTTTCCTTTCCCTCTCTTGGGATAAATACACATTGCTGGCGACTCTGTTTCGGTGCCACTTTCGCGTTTGTACTTGGATGAAAATCCCGGGAGCGACACTTATCTGTAACACCTCCAAATCAAAAATCACTTTGAACTTGCTGTCACGACCTAGAGGTAAGCACATACTTGGTCATCTCTCAATCTATGCATATTTCCTCGCACAATAATTTGGCCATATGTTCATAATCATGCATGGAATGTTTTCCCTCAATTAATTGCATTGTTTGAATCGTGTATCAAAAATCCTAGCCTTCATGCAGAAATTAGGGTTCTTGAGGTCTCTTCGTGATTTCTTGTTGTATGTTTAATTTAAATGAAATTAAAGTACATAGACATGATCGTGAGGTTGAGACGAGCATAATGATATGTGGATTGCATGATATGATTACGTAGTCATGGAGATTGGATAGAAAACGCAAATCTGAGAAAACAAGAACACGCGCGTGTTCTTCAGCTGTTCTTGGCGCCATTTTTGAATAATTCAAATATTTGAATTTTGTGATTTTGTTTAATTGATTCAAAAATTAATTTCTCTCTGAGTTTTAATGATTTTGAGTTGATTCTTTTTTTAATAATTCACAAAAATGTTAAAATATTTTATTTTATAAAAAAATACCAAAAATATTATTTATTTCATATAATTGATATTTTTGCAAAGAATTAATATTTTAATTGTTTTTGACATTTTAAATATTTTTTCTACATTGATTTTGCAACTTTTAATGCTTTCTAATTATTTTGTAGGTCAATACTTAATTTTTGAAGCATTAATCCAAGATCACAATTTGTTTTCCATGTGTTAAACAATTTTTGATCATTTTAATTGAATTTTTATTCAATTAAATACATTTTGAAAACAAATTAGGGTTTTGGATTAATTCAACCCTCATAAATCATTTTCAAAACACTTTGGGCCTCTATTAGAGTGTAAGACCCAACCCCCTTATGTACAGAAAACTTTTTGGGCCTCACTTATTGTATAAGTCCCCCTGTACATTTTCAAATAAACGGCGCGATCGTCGCCTTTTTTAAATAAACCTGGGCCTACCCTCGAGTAGTAAGACCCATTTCTTTTTCAAAACACTTTGGGCCTCTTGAGAGAGTGTAAGACCCATCCCCCCTTGTACAAAAACTTTTTGGGCCTCATCCATTGTATAAGTCCCTCTGTACAAGTAAACGGCGCGATCGTCGCCCGTTTAAAAATAAAAACCACCTGAGCCTACCCTCGAGTAGTAAGACCCATTTCTTTTTCTTAAAACTTTTTGGGCCTCTAATAGAGTGTAAGACCCAATCCTTTTTTTGACCAAATCATTTTTGGGCCTCGGTATATTGTATAAGTCCCGATACCGTCAAAAACAAACGGCGCGATCGTCGCCCTTTTCAAAATAACCCTTGGGCCTCTCCTTGAGCTATAAGACCCATTCAAAACACTTTGGGCCTCTATTAGAGTGTAAGACCCAATCCCGCTTTTAACCAAAACATTTTGGGCCTCACTTATTGTATAAGTCCCTCTGCTTTAGAAGAAAACCTCGGCGCAATCGCCATTTTTAAACGAAAAATCATTTGGGCCTACCCTCGTGTTATAAGCCCCACTATTTTCTTTAAACCTTTTTGGGCCTCTTGAGAGAGTGTAAGACCCATCCCTTTGTACAGAAAACCTTTTTGGGCCCCAGTCACTTGTATAAGTCCCTCTGTACAAATTCCACAGTAAAACCCTGGGCCTCTCCTTGAGCTGTAAGCCCCAAATCTTTCTTTTTCAAAGCACTTTCTCCTTTGATTTTGAATATACTGTTATTTCCAATCTTTCTTTGTTGAACAACTAACCAAACAGCATGGAAGCTCTACAACCGAGTAAGTGTTTACTCGCTTTTGTTTACTGCTTTCATATTATATGACTGTATTGTGGGGCTGTTTCGCTGTAAGTCTCCTTTCACAAACTCATATATATATAACTGTATTGTGGGGATGTTTCGCTGTAAGTCTCCTTTCATAAACTCATATCAACTGTGTAATAATAGTATAGATATTTAGAGTTTCCCCGGCAACTACGTCTAGAACTAGGTGACGCCGTTTCGTTTATTCGTAGAAATAGATGCCTAGATCCCCAATAGGAGCACCAGATACAGTCTTCTCTTCGGCTGTCCTCCTTAGGAATCGTCAAGAAACTCTGCTCCCCAAGATGAATGTATTCTCCGTGAATGGCATCTTTGAGTTTCTTCCAAATTCTCGAACTTTCCTGACTTGATTTATTCCTTGTGGATAGCTTGCCTTGAATGTCTCGGGGTTTGGGTACCCACTACGGTCATAATCTTGGACCTTAACTAAGGAACCCTCTTTAAAAGCTAAAAGTCGCTGGATAGTAAACCTCGCATGTTTACCAGTGGTTTTTATCTTTAAAAGAGTTATCTCTCCTAATGGAAAGGAGATGATAGACCCATGGGCTTCTTAAAAGCATCGGCCTCCTCTTGGGCATTATTCAAGGACCTTACGGCTTCTTAGAAGTATTCACAGCCTCCTCTTAGGCTTCGTATAATGATCTCTTCCTCCGAGAATGATAGCCTCCTCTTGGGCTTCGTACAAGGACCCGTCGGCTTCTTAAAAGTTTCCAGCCTCCTCTTGGGCTTTGTACAAATTGTCCCGACGACCTCCTAGAGGTATAGGAACAGAACTTAGTCATCCGCATAGAACAGTCCTTTCATAGAGTCTACTACTATTTCTCACAGCATAGTACAAAAGATAAAACTCTAGACACGGACAGTCTAACTTCCTTGAGTCTCAAAGACATTCTCAAGCACCCTTCGTTAAATAGGAAGGAAACCCACAGACTCGGACAGTCTCAATACCCTTTGGATTTCCTGTTTCCTCAAAGAGAAGGAAACATCCCTGATCCTCAAATCAAACCCCTGGGTACAGTGCTACTCATATAAGAACTGATTTTCTCTTTTAAAATCAGTATATTGGATCTGTCACTCAATTGAAACAGTTACAATAGCCTCCATCTCGGGCTTCGTACGAGATACCAAAATTCTCCCCAGTGGAGTCAAACAACCTTTTCGCCTCTCTCTCGGGATTTGTACGAGACACAAAAACACTCTCTTACTGAGTATAAAAGATTCTCCAACTGAGTCAACTCTTTGCTAGCCTCCTCTTAGGCTTTGTATAACGATATGCCCCACTGGGTCGAACCCTTTTAGCCTCTTTCTCGGGCTTTGTACGAGACACAAAATAGCCTCCTCTTAGGCTTTGTATAATGATTTTCCTAGCGAAAATTAGCCTCCTCTTAGGCTTCGTATAAGAAAACCACTGGTTAATCCAATTAACCTTTTAGCATCAAAGCTGTGCCTCGTCCACAGTACACAAACATCAACAACTCCTTTCATCTTCATCTAATCGTTGTAAGCGGCAAGCCTCTGGATCATCTACATCCACGCCACTGTCCCTCTTTTAGCATGAGAAATTCCTAAGGAAAGATGGCATTGCTCTACACTGAGTTAAAGTCTTCTCCTTCAGGTTAAAACCCTTTCTTCGGAAATTATGGCATTGCTCGGATCCGCGTATCCCAGTTAAAGTAATTCTCCTTCTCCCCTCTTTAGAGATGACAAATTCTCTCTAAAGCCGAGGTCTTTCAGCTTCACGTCTTGGGCTTTGAACAAGACACAAATAGACCTTCAGCTTCACGTCTTGGGTTTTGAACAAGACACAAATAGACCTTTCAGCTTCACATCTTGGGCTTTGAACAAGATACAAATCACCTTTTCGCTTCACGTCTTGGGCTTTGAACAAGACACCAAAAACAACCATTTCCTCCCATAGAATAGGAGGAACTACGAACGCTCTGATTTCCCTATTTCGGTAAACGGGAATACGTAGGCATAAGATCGAAAGAAAAGATCTTAGCGAGCGCAATCAACAAAAAAACCCAAATCCCATATCTCCATCAATCAAAAGCAGTAATTCAAAAGCATCAGTCCTAACACCCTAATCCTTGTTCCCCGCTAGAAATTCCTAGAAAGAAAGAAAGCAGTATTGGCGAAAATACAAATAACCAGTACAAAGGCCCCCCCACATTGATAGCATCTGTAACCTAACAGACCGCTGTTTAAACTCAGTATGCAAAGCAGGGTTAATTGGAGACATCTATTTCCCTTCCTTATTCAGCTCACAATAGGATAAAAAATGAATCGACCTGTAGTTTTAAGCTCAAACCGCAGAGAGCGACCAACGCTTAAGAACAGCGTCCAAAATCGCTCGCTACAGCCTGCTCTGATACCAATTGAAATTCTGGTATCAGACGTGTGATGTTAAGGTGTGATGTCACAACAACACACTCTGCACAATGGACAACAATAACAGTAAAATAACACCAAGAATTGTTGACCCAGTTCGGTTACAACCAACCTACTCTGGGGGCTACCAAGCCAGGGATGGAATTCACTACTTGTAGATATAATTTACAGACTCAACAACCCGTTGACAATCTCCTAAATTATACTCTACTAATGACTTCCTACCTAAGAAACCACTTAGGTATGAGAACACCACTCAATCCCTTACAAACACTCAAAGAGACCACTTTGAGTAACCTTGATCTTACTTCACAGCTTCGATCAAGCAACCACTCTCTATTACTTCACAGCTTCTAGAGAGGACAGAATACGACACAGCAATTCACCCTAGAATTCTGGTTACACAACTTGTACAAAATACTCAAGACACTCAGCCTATGCTCTTAATCTTCTCTCTGTATTTCTGTCCCTTTTTCCTTTGGTCTTGTGCGCTTTATATAGCTCCTTGAATTGGTCTTGGACTTGCTACAATATCTCCCAGATTTGTTATTTAAAACTGAATATTTAAAACAGATTTTCTCCTAAAATCTTTTTAAATCTTTAACCTTTTAAATCTCCTACAAATCTGCAACAGATCTCCTATGCAGCAGCAAATATCTATCCCAAGATATTCGCATCCAATGAGACAGCTTGCTCTCCACAATTCCAGCTAATACGCAACCCTAACAACATCACAGCCTGCTGTTGTTAATTCTGCAGATCTGATGTTACAACATCACCTATGTGACATCAGACATCCAACTTCAGCAATTACTTACTTAACACAACCCAGTGTTACGACTTCAATGTTGCAACATCAGCACCTTGACATCAACATTGAACATACTTTATTTTACCAAAATTCCAGCCAATCCAGGAACTAACAGCTTTGTAATGGTGATTCTCACATGCTAACGGATAGATCCTTGACTCATTGGCATATTCTTGTAGATTTTGTGTGACTCTACAAGATTTATGTTGATCTTGAATGATGATAAAGCTTGTAAAGTGACAAAACTTGAAGGTGAAAATCGTGTGACACAAGTAATGCACCAATCCTGTCTTGAAAATCAATTTGATCATGGCATGTTGTGAGGATCATATCTCCTTGCTCAAGTAGAATCAATGGATGTTTTTTGTACTTTTTGGAAAGCTGAGATATCCTACTTTAACTTTGATTTTTGAATTTGGTCTTGATTCATCTTGGATCTTGGAGAAAAAAGGCCTTAAAGTTTACTAAAACACAAAACAGATTCTACCTAAAAAATTTTCTAAGTGTCAAAGTTCAAAAAGTCTTGAAACCCTAACTTCATGGCTTCATATCTCAAAATCTATGCACTTTTTGGGAATTCACCCAAAGTGATAAAATTGTAGTATGTAACAAGCTCTTAAATTTGGTCTTTGGATCCAAGAAAATGGTTGCTTGGTTTGGAAGTTATAACCTTGCAAAGTTGGGTACATGAACATGAATTTCCATAACTTAGTGAAATTTTCAATTCTTCCAATTTTGCTTCTTTTGCAAGTAACCTTGATTTCTTGATCAATCCTAGAATAAATGTAACTATGGATCATATTTTCTTGAATAATAGTCCTTGATGACCAATTTTGCCCAAAAAGTCAAACTTTGACTTTGGATATCAGATGAATTTTGTGCAGAGAAACCCTAATTCTTGATTTTGAATGAATGAATCCTCTGAGGCAATTTTAAACTTATAAATGGACTTAAAAGATATATTTGAGCTCCTTGAAACATATATTAAGTTATTGGCTCATGCCCAGATGAAAAATTCACTCTGGAGGTCCTGATCAATAAAAACCCTAATTTGGTGACTCAGATGAACTTGGGGCTTGATCAGCTTAAAATGATGAATACTTGTGCTTGATTCTTGATGAAGGAGACCACTTGATCTTTATGGATGAATGTTAAACTTGATAGGTTGAAGATCATGCCAATTTTTTATTAATCCTTTGGCTGAATCTTTTATGAGGCTCAAAACCCTAATTTGCAGTAAAAAATGAAACAAACAACAAACCTTGTGTTCTCTAATGGGTTAGTGATGCATGAAAGTATATTCGTATGATATGAAAATGATTAGGATCAAAATTTATGGTATGAAATATGCCCATATTTAATTTTCTTGGACCTGAAGGTATGAATGACGAAGACATTCATACATTCAATGTGAAAGAGGATTAAATATCAGAATACCCGAAATTTTGACTGTGAGTGTAGATGATATGATATGAATACAAGACATGAGACCTGTGAGGTTGATTTCACAGAAGATTATCAATAATTCGAATCGTTGGGGGATCAAAGAATTATTTACTAGAGAAAGAGATTAATATTAAGGCAGCGACCCTGCATGGGGAAACAAGAAAAGTATCTTCACTGACTTGGGGAGATAATAACTCTACTAGGGATTATGGCTGTAATTTTAATAACTTGAATAAATTCCAAATGCTGGAGTATGTGTACCCAGCTCTTTTACTAAGTAATCCTACTTAGAAAGGGTAAAACTTCTCCTCGATCCTGGTCTTCAGCCATGGAACTGGTGTCGGTTTCTTAAAATAAACTTCCCCTCGATCCTGGTCTTCAGCCATGGAACTGGTCTCAGTTTCTTCTTATCGAGTCTTTCTCTTGATAAGGTTTAGGCAGACAAGCTTCTGAAAAGGTGATCACTTGCTGGATTAATAACTTCGCCGGGGATCTTTGAGGAGATGCGGGCTAATTATCTTGTAGGGCAGATTTCAAAATCTGTGAGGATCTTTATCAAACTTCTCGCTGGAATTCACTTAAGGAGATGCCATTTGATGGAAGTAGGCCTCACCATACTTCTCTTCGAGACTTCTTCGTAGAGATGCCATTGGATGAGCAAAGATCTGATAGCAAACTTACTGGGGAATGCTACAGAATGCGATGTAGAGGTTCACAAACTTCTCTGTTAAGATGCCATTTGCTTGGAGAGATTTCATCGTACTTCCCTTTGAGACGTCTTCGGAGATATGCCATAAGATGAAAGGCGATTTTGTGGTGTTGATGACCTTATTTGAAAAGTGGACAAGCTTCTTGGGGAGAGATTGTCATTTTGTCGACTCACGGGGAATTTTTGGGACAAAGACAAGCTTCTTAGGAGATTGTCACTAGTTTCGTTAAGCATAGATTCTAATGAGGAATAAAATTATCTTTGATGGAGATAGGCAAATTTTTCTGAAAGAGACTGCCATTTGTCGATTGTTAGATACTTCTTGGGAGATGTGATGTCCTTGCTACCAAGAGATTTTGCTGAAAAGCTTCCACTAGGGATTTTCCTTTATCCGGGAAAGTAAATTGTGTCTTCGCTGGGGAAGATTAAGGTTCCAATGGATGTCCTTCTCCCTTAGAGGTTCAAGTTATCAAAATGGCCAATGACCAATTTCAATCCAGAGAGATTGTGTAAAAGAAGATACTTCCAGATGAGGAATGAACTCAAACTAGGAATTTTATCTTATCCAAGTGTGGAAAGGAGAACTGAAGTGAAACTTCCATGAGAATCAAACTTAGTGAAGATTTTAGAATGTACATTTTCTGCTTAAAGTTGACAACTCTATTGGAGAGAGGAAAGTACATAGGGATGAACACAACTAAAGTGAATGATGCAACTCATGCATTATGAATATGAATATGAATCAATTATGCATGATGTATGACTGAATATTATGCTTATACTGACAAAACAGACACGACACACAAACTGGTGATGAACAAAACCGGATACTCGGTCATTCTAGGGAATAGAGGCATCACTGGTGTTTTTAATGATAAAACCCTGTCGAGGAAAAGGATCAGATCTTATCTCAATTTTCGGAGGTAGTACTTTACTTGGGGAAAGGAATTAAATCTTCATCCTGATTCCAAGAAATGAAACTTGACCCTTACTGGGGATGAATAAGATGTCCAATTTTATCTATTTGAGGTTATGATTCGCCACTCGGGGATATTTGCGAGATTGATCGTAAGAGAATTTGATTTTGCATTTCGAGGTTTAATTTTAATCACTCTTGGAGAAGATGTTGTTATTCCTTATTATGTTCATACAACTCGAAAGGCTGAAGGCTGAGAAGGCCAGAACAGGTAAATACCATAAGAAGGAAAAAGTATCCTACGTGGCGGCCGAAGCGTATTCCTCCGACGATGAAGAACTCATTGACGAGAGTGAGGTTAACGTGGCTGAGCTTAAACCAGGGCCTTCATACACATGCAAATTGCTAAAACCGTCAAACAGGAAAAATCCAGTTGACATCGAAAAAACGGATAATTTGTTGCAAAATCATATACGTTTGAAATAACTAAGTGTGACGAAATATTTGATTTACTAGTCAAAGATGGGCAAATTGTTGTGCCGCAGGGTTTAAAAAATCCTCCATTAGAGCAAAAGAAAAAAAGGGATTCTGTAAATTTCATAACTTTCTTGGTTATAAAACTTCTCAATGTGTTCTTTTCAGGGATTTGGTTCAAAAGGCGTTGAAAGAATGCAGGCTCCAATTTGGCAAAAAGCCGAAGACGCAGGTAGATACAGATCCATTGAAAGTGGATGAGGCATTGTATACAGAGCCATTCGACTGCATGATGGTCGAAACTACTACGAGTCCTGATGGAGCTGTAACTGCTGAATCCGCGGAGTGCCTGATGGTCGGAACCAATGAGGGTTTTGACCCAAAAGTTGAGGATGCATTAAAGACGGTTTATCCTACCGCCAGAGAAGGATTGGCTATCTTCCAAGAGAAGTGCAGAGTACGAGTGTCAAAAGCTGTGTTGTGTCCAAGATGTAATGTCGTCTTCGACAAAAAGGCCGCTGAGGACTATGAAGCTGGCCGGGAAAAGTCGTTGGGAGGGCAACGTGATTCCATCCCAAGGTTTGTGTTCGACAACAAGGGGTACCACAGCGAAATGAAGAGTTCCAGAGGCAGTTCCCGCAAATGCGCCCCAAAACCTTTATTCCCTAGTCCAACACTCCATAAGAGAAATGGGTGGAACAGGTGAATCAGAAAGGGAGTAAGAGACTAAAGTGGAGGGTGCTTGACTTGGGGGCAGAAGCTAAGGGGCTAGAACAGAGGCCTTAGCCCAGAGGATATATGGTTTCTCCCAACTACAAAGGGAAGAACTGCTTGACCAGGACCCAGTGGAGGCGGTACCAGAGGAATAAGAAATCTGGAAAGGTAGCTTCGACGTCGCAACCTAAAGTCGTCGAGATATCTGGACAAAAGGGAGAAGGCCCGAGAGGAAGGCCAACTGAAAAGGAAAGAATTGTGACAAATCAAACATTTGCCATGACGATAGAGCCTTCAGGAGGAAAACAGGTCGTCTCGACCCAGAAAACGGAGTACGTTCCGACGGTTGAGGAGGAAGAACCAAAATATACTCCCTAATCCGATGAAGAGCTAAAATATACCCTCCAGTTGGAGGAAGAGCCAGAGTGCACTCCCCAATCAGATGAGGAACCTGAGTACATCCCGTCGTCAGACGATGAGATGGTTGATGATACCTATGGTGAAGATTTCATCATCAACTGTGGGATTGTGTCAGTGTTGCCTGCAGAGTATGATAGAATGTCGGAGGTTTCCAAAGCCGATGAAGATTTTCAGCCAGACGAAAAATGCCGAAGACAAGCCATTATGTTATTATGTGATGAAAAACAAAGTGGTGGAGGAGCAAAAAGCGATATTTGAGAAACCTAGCCCATGGATGATGTACCATCTCAAGCCTTTGTTCATAAGGGAAAAAGTCGATGGGATGCCAGTAAACAAGGTATTTTTCAACGGCGGGGTGGCCGTCAATCTAATGCCCCACACATTATTCAAGAAGATGGGTGTTATACCCTAAATTTTACCCTTAGATTCCTTGATTTTACATATCATTTCTAGGTCAATCATCCATGCATAGCTAACCGGTTTATTAGACTTTGTTTGTTTGTTTTCATTTGTGAAATTAGGTTTGTTGCAGAAGGTTTAAAGGTCACAGAGATCATATATGTGCTCATTGAGATTCTGGTTCTTTGCAAGTGTGTTGGATTCCTGTGGAGATAAAAGAAGGGTGTGCCCTCTTCCTTATGGCTCCTTCATCCATACAAGGCTTTGGTTTAACTGGATTCAAGTGTTTTTCCAATCTATTATTCAAGTTATTTTAAACTGATTCAAGGCATGTATGAATTTCTCAAAACATAGGGGAAATTACTGAAGCAAATCAGTAATTTTTCCTTCGTCAAAGTAATATATTATCTTTTGTTTACTATGCCCAATGTTATTGGATGGTTTTGTAGGACCCCCTTTTCAGACATGGAGGTTGAAGTTTGTTCCCTAAAGCTGGAAATTTTGTTTGTTTCAGCATTTCCCGTTGTATTTTCTTTGCATGTTGAATTTGTTTTGCTTGTAAGTTGTTGTTTTTTTGAATTGGCAAAGTTAATGAAATGTTTATGCATCTTTTGTTTAAGTCCATTCGTATTCACTCTTTCTTTTTCCTTTCATTGTTGAAAAGAATAATAATAATAATAATAAATATAAAAGTAAAAAGTTTTTTCCATTCACTTATCTTTACCAAACTGTTGTTTAAGCTAAGATTGGGGAGGATGACAAAAATATTATATCCATAATTGTTGTTGGTATGCTTTCAATTAAACCTTGCCGATGATGTACAGGCATTGTTTCAGATCCCCAAACACTGGAGAAATAAGGAAGATAATCCCTTGTTAACCCCTTCGAGCTTAGAAGTATGAGTTTTCTTTCAAAAAAAACCCGTAATCTCAACCTTGGGATGGGTAGTTCTCAGTTAACTTGTCGATATATGCATACAAGACACCTTTCATATAAAGGTTGTGCTCACAGATTCTCCTTCACACATATCAAGCAAGTATCAAAGATGTCTTTTAAGTCAAATGCCAATGATGGTTCACCGTAATCATTAAGCTGATTAGTCACTTTCCTTACTCAAAGAATGAGCCGAGTCCCTTTCAAGGCAAAAGCTAAGAAAGATGGGGAGCTCATAATCTTGCCTTATACAAAAAAAGAGTGTATGAAAATCAAAAAGAAGTTGACCTTAAGTCCTTAACAGGAAAGCCCACGAGGGTAAGAACAACTGAATGTTGTAAGGGAGTAGTGATTGCCTTAAATGTCTGAACCATCACCAACTATCATCATTTCAATTCCTAGGCTATAGGAACCTGAATGTATAGCCTGAGTTAACTGAACGTAGGATTGAAGTTCATCATGAAGATTGGGTTGGGACAAACAAACTTTGAGCCTTTATCCTTTGTTTCATGAGTCGTGAACCAAGCCACGTTACAACCCTTAAAAGACCTAATTGAGGTAAGGTTGTTTCGAAAGCATACTACAGCAAGGTTGGATAACCTGACTCTTAATGATCTTTGTTATTTGCTTGTGTTGATCACTTTATCTGTCATTTTGTAAATGACTAGATCCACTTCAGTTTTTCACTCCACTGTGTGTTTTTTTAATAAACTTCGATTTCAAAAGCTTGCATGAATGTCGCATTGAAATTGCCAATTTTTAATAAACAATACTTGTTTGCAAGACAACGCAATATCAAAGGAATTCCAACAAATGCAACCAACTAGGGAATTCAATTTGGTAAAAGAAGCTCAGTCTGGGGCAACCAATTTGAAAGACTTGTTAATCAGCCATTCCAAGGGTTGATGGATCAGGGGTAGAATTCTTCGAAGTTCAGAATACTGGGGCAACTCCCTCACAAAGCAGCCAACTAGCTAGCAGGGGCAAATTTGTTTCCCAATTGTTACCGGCTAGCCCAATTGTCAGTGGTATTGGTAAGTTGGTCGTCATCAGTCCTTTCATGAAGACCAGTTGTCATTGGCGTGCTTAGTTCGGAGACTCTGACATGTAAGAATACAGCCGATCTGGGGAAGTTACGTCGAGATTCGACGAATCTCTACAAGAGTTTGAAGATGCTAAGAGTCCAATCTTGCAGTCTGACAAATGTGGAGACTCTATTATGTAAGAATACAGCCAATCTGGGGAAGTTACGTCGAGATTCGATGAATCTCTCCAAGAGTTTGAAGACGCTAAGGCATTGTCATGGCCCATTTTCTGTTAAATCCTCTTGAGATGTTTCCTTCATATCAACCAGAAGCTCGTGTGCTTGAAAACTCTGCTGGGCAGGGGCAAAGTTGTTTTCCATTTGTTACTGGCATCATTTATCAAAATCCAATTGTTGTTGGTATGCAAAGTCCAATCGTCGCCAACTTCCTTGTTCAAGTTGCTTCTCAGTTGTCACTCTTGCAGTCTGACCATCCCTAAAGAACAAGTTTGAAGACTCACTTATACAGAATACCGTGAATCTGGGCCAGTTACGTCGAGATTCGACAAATCTCTCAAGAGTTGGAAGACATTGGAACCTTGTGGATGCCAAGTTTTCTGTAAAATCCTTTTGAGATGACTTCTTCTCATAAACCATGTGATTTGGGGCATTTGAGAATTGAAGACTTTTTCAACAACTGTTGTTCGAAAATGATGACTACCATACAGTTCATCAATGCATTACATTGACCTCATAGCTTTCTTTACCCACGCCCCAAAGAGTCCCTGTCTCAAGTGGTGTGATTATTCCCCAACAAGTCTCTACTTCAGAAAGTCATGACTATTCCCCGGTGAATCTCTACTTCGAGCAGTCATGACAGGATTAATGCAAGAATTCCACGTTAGTGACCTAAGAATTCCCAATGAATTTCCTTGGCTTCAACTTTTCCCGAATGAAGTGAGTGTTTATTTCACTCCTCAGTGAATTTCTCAAGACTTCAATCTTCCTCAGCAATGGATGTTTATTTCATCCCCATGAAGTCTCGACCCCGACGTCTACATCTGTAATGTTGGTACAAGATCCCCCGATGAAGTGGATATTTATTTTATCCCCGTATGAGACTTCAGCTCTAGCATCTCCAATTACATTTTTCTTTCAGACTACTTCAGTTCATAGTGGATATTTATTTTATCCCCACGAAGTCTCTCCGATCACGAGTTTGATCTGTTCCCAGTGGATCTTTCTCACTCAGAGTAATCGGTTTCATCTTGACATCTCCCAAGTGAAGTCATGATATTATATACCCATGTGGATTACTATTTCCCCAGAGAAGGTGGAAACTTTGATACGGCTATGGTTCCACCTATGGATTTCTATACAACTCTTAATAGATGCATATTTTGTGCAGAGGATGGACGGGTATCCTCGTCGAGATGTTTATTTCATCTCCTATCTTCCTTTTGTCTGTTCTGTCAGCATAAGAATAAGCATGGCATGACATATATATGCATAGAATCCGTGCGTGTTTGCTATCTGTTTGTCTTTTGTCGCTTTACTTTTGGTCATCTTTACACCAAGTTTTGGGTTTGTCCGTTCTCTCCAAGTAGAATCGTCAACCTTAGGCAGAAAATGCTAGTCTTTCTAAGTTCCCCACAGAGTTCGACCCTCGTGGATGATGGTTACTTCAGTTATCTTTTTCCATGCTTGGATAAGATAAATCCCCATTCGAGTTTATTCCTCAATGGTGGGTCTTGTTTGACCGTTTCTTTCTAGTTTGATCCTAGATTGAACTTTGGTCTTTGGCAAATTACCTTCAGGGCACCAAACCTGGTTTAAGCGAGAACTTATGTTGCTTTATGCCTCGCTGTGGGTACAAGTTATATGTTTGGAGTCGCCATGCTCCATGTTATATTTTGAGTCGCCGTGCTCCATGCCATGTTTTTGAGTCGTCGTGCTCCATGTTATATTTTGAGTCGTCGTGCTCCATGTTATGTTTTGAGCCGCCGTGCTCCATGTTATGTTTTGAGTCACCGTGCTCCATGTCTTTTATTGGTGGTGTGTAAGTCTCGTGCAACGATAAGTCACAGAGCGTCTTCCCCATGATGTCCAATTATTTTGGCATACATGAGAGTTTAATTACCCTGTATAGTTCCTGATGGTTCCTGAAGATCCCATTTGATCTCTTCGTTTAAGGAATTTCCAGAAGCATATTTCCTGATGGTTCCTAAAGATCCCGTTTGATCTCTTCGTTTAAGGAATTTCCAGAAGCTTGAATGTTATTTCTTGTTGAAAACTCCAGCATATGTGTGCACAATCCTACTGCCATGTGGATCCTGTTTCACTTATTTTCCTAGAGTGCCAGCCGGTCACTCTTGAACCTGTTGGGTAACCACTCTAGATGATCCCCAGTGGAGGCCGTTTTTTTGGTGACCGACTCTAGTGAGGATTTTCTTTTCTGTTGCTTTTATCTGCTTTATCTTTTGTCCTAGACTGTCAGCTCGTCATGATTGAACCTGTTGGTCAACTACTCTGGACATTCCCCAATGAATGCCGTCTTTCTGGTGCTAACTCCAGTGAGGATCTTTTATCGCTTTGCGCTCTAAAGTGTCTGCTGGTCACGCTTGAACCTGTTGGGTCTTCGCTTTAGTTCTCCCCAGTGTTGTTTTCTTTTCCCCAATGTTATTTGGTCATCCCCAGTGAGTGGCTACTCATTGTGTGACTCTGTCTCGGTTTGCTTTTGTTTTTGTCTGCATTTTGCATTATCATTCCATCATTTTCATCATGCTAGAGTTCATGGCATGTCAGCATTTGTAGGATAGTCTCTTTTGTCCATAGCATTGCATGTCATTGCATCTAAGGGCAAAATTTTCGGTTATCTATATTTAAATACCTTTCACCATGATTTCATGAAGATGTTCATCGTTCATATCGCCCGGTGAAGATATTTAAATAGGGGCAATTGTTATACCCCAAATTTTACCCTTAGATTCCTTGATTTTACATATCATTTCTAGGTCAATCATCCATACATATCTAATCAGTTTATTAGACTTTGTTTGTTTGTTTGTTTTCATTTGTGAAATTAGGTTTGCCGCAAAAGGTTTAAAGGTCACGGAGATCATGTGTGTGCTCATTGAGATTATGGTTCTTTGCAAGTGTGTTGGATTCCTGTGGAGATAAAAGAAGGGTGTGCCATCTTCCTTATGGCTCCTTCATCCATACAAGGCTTTGGTTTAACTGGATTCAAGTGTTTTTCCAATCTATTATTCAAGTTGTTTTAAACTGATTTAAGGCATGTATGAATTTCCTCAAAGCATAGGGGAAATTACTGAAGCAAATCATGAATTTATCAAGGCTTTATTTTATGAAGGGGGATTTACTATTTTCAAGATAAATTCAACTTGTGCTACAAGACACAGTGGACTTCCTCTAGGAGTGTTTTAAGATTTGGCTCAAATCAAGTGTTGCACTTTGTTTTAAGTTATGGTCATTAAGTCATTTGCAAGTCTCCGAAAGTTATCTCCAGATTGTTGAGACTATTTGATTAATCAAGATGTGAGTTTTGTTGAGATACGGCTTAGCAAAAGAATCCATGACCAAGCCGCGTCCGAATATAGGCCATGATTGCTACTTTGATGCTTTTCAAGCCAAGTTTTAGCCAAGAAAAAATAACAAACCATGGAAACCATCAAGTTGGACTAAGTGCATGTTTGGTTTGGCTTTTCAGCCACCAAACGTACGTCCACATGCCATTCCACCGTGACTTTGGAGAAGCTACAAAAGGTAGCTTTTGTGGAAACGTGAATTTTGGACGTGATTTACACTTTTCCACCGCCAAACCAAACATAGCATAAATATTGTGCAAAACTACGTTGAACCACAAAAATACACTGTTTGAGTTAGAATTGCAAAACTGCTTTCAAATTTCAAGTTGTAGCGGCAAATAGATTTGAGTGCAAAGAAAAAGTACAAGAGTCACCAATTCAAATGATTACAAGGGTCAAATGTTCATTTTAAAGGACAAAGTTGTCTTGAGTTGTTTGACATAATTCAAAGTGGCAGTATTCTAATAACCATTTGTTTGAAGCCGCCTGTACTAATCCTCACAATCAAAAGTCATCTGTCCTAAAGCTCTCGCTACGTCCAGGCCTCATTCATAAAGCCACGTCACAAGTTACATCCTAGCCAAAGAACTCGTGCCTCAATGTACATCCTTGGGACTATAGGCTATGTTGATCTAGAATATGCACGAACTTCTCGACTGAATGGAAAGATCAGATTGTCCATGGTTTTGACATTATTTTGCTTCCAAATTTGCACCAATGTACGCCTAAACTTGCGCTTCTGCAAGAGGATCGTACAGCCGGCCACCACAACACACCTTTAATCTCCTCATTCACAGGGATACGCTTGAATCTTTCATCTCCTCAAAGTACAGAAAAACAATAGCAGACCTCCATCAAAAGTTGATTCCGCTGTGGTACGGATTGAACCTAGAAAGCCTTGTATTGAAGTTTCCCGAAAAGGGCTCTCACATGCTAAAACAACTGTCTCCAGCTGTCAAAAAGGAAAGGAAAATCAGTAGAATTTTTATCATTGAACCAAGCATCCAAAAGGAATTTGAACTGAATAATTTGAATCAAAACATGCTCAGACATGTTCAAGTCGAAATGGAAATAAACTTATGTTCGTAGCAGCATGTGTTTTCTTTCTAAAACCAATTCCAAACATGTTTAGACGGTATTCATATTCATTCCAAAACAATATGCAAACATGTCGAAACGAAAGCGAAAACGAATTTATCAGATTTTCATCAGATTTCAAACATGTTTGATTTCTTTCCAAAACAAGTTAAAGACATGTTCCAACAGCTATCAATTTCTTTCCAAAATTAGTGTTTCTTGTCAAGCTTCAGAAGCATCTATAAAAAGGAGCAGCAGTAAGATTCAGGGACACGGAAAAATCATCGGAAACCTCTCCATACAAATAATACACACAGACAGCAGTTGGAGTTCATTGACAGCAATCCACACACAAAAAGTTTCAGAGTGCAACACCAAAAAAAAAAGCCATACACACTCACGGCATATGTTCACAAAAGTTCAGAGAAACACACAGAGCAGAAAAAAACATACTGATAAGAGAAAAGTGCAGAATATCAGAAAAAAATTCAATCCCAGAAACACGCATTGCAGTCACAAGATTCACAATTCACACACTGCAGAATACTATCAGAAATCCACACGGTCGCAGAGAGAGGAAGTCACGAAGACGACATCATACACAAGTAGCAGAACATTCACAAAAACAATCCCTAGGGAACAACACGAGCAATAGATCCTCAAATTCAGAAACACACATCAACACGCAAACCGCAACACGAGTTGAAGGGCATAACAGAGAAGGTTTGAATCAAAACAACAAGAAGCTCACACAGAGTCAAAGCGGCGGATTCGAAATCAACATTCCATGTTTAATTGCTATGAATTCTGATGTAATTTGTTGGATAATCTAGAGCTAGGGTAGAATTTCATTTTGAATCTTGTTTGAGAGCTGATGAATCGAAGGAGATACGAATTGAGGGAGGCGAATGGTGTGTTTCGAGAGGGAAATGTTTAAGCAAAGAAGAGGAAAATGGCGATCGAGAGAATGACAAGATGCCTTCGCGAGCGAGTGGTGATGATGATGAAGCACGCGGCGGTGACGATGATTGACGAGCACGAGTGCGGAAAGATTGAGAGCGAGAGGCATCGTGGTAGGTGGCGAGACGCGACGAACTTCGATGGCATAGTGAGCTTGTTCCATGGCCGGTTGAATCGCTTGCGAAAGAAAGAAGAAAGTACGCAGGCGGCAAAACAGCGAGTGATTGAGAAATAAGTTGATGTTGATCTCTCCCTTTCATTTTTGTGACTTGCATTAGTTTTCTGGGCCGTGTGAGTCAAAGTGACTCGCCCCAATCCTTGTTTTTTTGTCTCTGTTCAATTTTTTGAGGAAAATTTTACCCCATACGCCTACATTTATCCCCGTACTCCTACAAATTTTAAAAATTCCAATTTTGTCCTTTTATGTTTTATTTAATTTTTTTTTTACTTTTTACCGTGTAGTCAGACGAGTCCAAAAGTAATTTTTGTCAGTATTCGACAAGAACCGGAGAACATAGGGTAAGGATTTCCGGAATGGTATTTTTTAAACCGGATAACATGGCTACAAGAAATCCGGTTACTGTTTATAGTGAACCGGATAACACAACCATAAGTTATCCGGTTTGTATTTTAGAGGCAATGTTTGTTAACCGGATAACTTGTCTCCAAGATATCCGGTTTGTATTTTTTTCTTCACCGGATTTCTTGCTGTCAAGTTATCCGGTTTTGTTACTATTCAACCGGATAACTTGGTCTATAGTTATCCGGTTCGTTATGTTTTTTTATTTTTTTATTTTTTTATTTTTTTTTTTAACTTTAAGTTTGTTTAGGAGACATGGACATTCCTTTGATGATATGTGACAAAGACCAGACAACTGTAGATACAACAGAAATATTCTTGACTAAAGAAAAATTTCCTACAAGAGAAGAGGCGACTAGGTGGATTAAGGAGGTTGGACTGAGGAATAGAGTCACGGTTATTATAACCCGTTCGGACACCAATACTGGCAAGAGAGGAAGAAGTGACAAGGTTATATTTGGCTGTGATAGAGGTGGAAAATACAAAGAAGGGGATAGCGAAACACAAAGTGCTACCAAAAAATGTAATTGTCCTTTCAAAGTAAGATCAACACCTTCAAAAGATGGTTCTGGTTGGAAAATTGATGTAAAATGTGGAGTTCACAACCATGGTTTACCTGATAGATTTGAAGGTCATGCGTTTGTAAGTCGACTCAATGAAGATGACCAACAACATATAGCTGAAATGAGAGGTCCCAGAAAAAGTCTATATGAGAAGTTATTTGAAGCTAATTATTCAAAAGTGAGAGAATCTTTGTTGATATCATCTTTAGGTTCTCAGCCATTTGATAAATGGATGACACTACCAGAAATGGGTTATGTGATAGCAAATCGGTATAACATTATTCTTGTCTCACTAAGTGCTCTTAGTTTAAGTTTCTTCCCTATGACAACTGCACATAGGCCTAATGTGTCGATTTACTGCATTGGTTTTGTAAACTCAAATCATTGGGTTCAGGTAAATATTATAGTTTTTTATATTACTTAATTCTATACTATTTACGTCTTACTTATAAACTTTCTAAACAGGTAAATATGAATGAGGGATTT
Organism: Lathyrus tuberosus; assembly: GCA_022829125.1. Classification (NCBI taxonomy): domain Eukaryota; kingdom Viridiplantae; phylum Streptophyta; class Magnoliopsida; order Fabales; family Fabaceae; genus Lathyrus; species Lathyrus tuberosus. Next base: position 944,890 of record JALAZF010000079.1, on the reverse strand, counting down.
CCCTTGCCACCAGTCACAACAGATTGGAGAACACATGGGACATCAGATGCAACATCATGGATAATTGGATTCGCTGGACGTTTACAACACTGGCAGCAACTTACGCCTGTGCTCCCAACACATGTTAATTTATGATCGACGTTTAACTTCATATTATTTTTTTCCGTTATTTTGAGTGACGTTTAACTACATATTATTTTTTACATTTTTTTGATTGACGTTTAACTTCATATTATTTTTTACATTTTTATGAGTGACGTTTAACTTCATATTATTTTTTATATTTTTTATGTATCAGCAATCATAATATAATTCTAAATACTAGCGCATAAATATAAATCATAAGTCTGAATAATACATGAGTCTAAATAATAATACATAAATAACCTATCTACCCTAAGGTAACGGTCCACCCTGAGCCAGATGTAATGCTCGAAAGATCTCAACAAAATCATCATCATCCTCCTCGGCATCGTGACGAGCGAGATAGCGACGCAGCTCATGTGAAATATGTCGTAACCTCGGATCTGCCGGTCCATCATCAAACTCTGGAACTGGAACCTCACTGGCCTCCCCCTGAGGTGGTATCAAAAGAGGATGGGAAACTGTGTAGTACCAAGCCATGTATTCAGCCACCGTATCATACGGAGTATCTGCAAACTCGACCTGATGTAGCAATTGCGAGACGCTCGCATGGTAAGAAACCCACTCGAAATGTATATCAAGTGTATCAATATCAGGTGGATGAGATGGGATGAACTGCCTGTATCCAAACTGGCGTAAACATCTGTCAGGTAAATAAAGCACAGATGTACCATACCACTTCAGGCCACCCCTGTACAAACATATATCAGAAAATGGTATGGTCTCTCTGTGATCCTCGAACGGGCGCCAAATGACATCAGTAGGTGTCAATCCATCAAGCACTGCCCTAATCTCATCCACCTTCTGCGTCCCTTGCTTGTATTGCCACTTCATCGCTCTGGGAAGTGGAGTACCAACACCAGCTATCTTCGAAAATCCTCTCTTCCCAACAGTTGGGAAATACTCGTGAATCCAACACTGTGACACATCATGAACATCATCAATTAAAAGTATTGTAAATAATATAATACAAATCTAAATGAAATTAAAATTAAGCAGTTGTACCTGTAGTAGAGAGGCATATCCACCAAGCTGTTTGCAACTATAAAATGAAGCATCTCCGAGATATCTATACAATGTAACAAGAGCAGCAGCCCCCCAAGAGTATCTTCCACATGTTTCCAAGTCCTGAAATAGTGGTAAATACTTTGCCTCTACAAGAGTAAAGGTCTTATCTGTACAAATAGTGCAGCCTAGTAGCAACAACATATACGCCCTAGCCGCACAATCAAATCTGTCTTCAGCTCGCAGACGGACAAATAACTTCTTCAACCAATCAAGTCTATAGTAAGGACCCCTGTTTGCACGAATCTCCTCAGCTGCTTCCTCCAGTGTAGCACCCATTAGACTAATAGCCTGGGTAATAGCATCCGAGTCGGTAAACCCTTGTGCAGGGTCACATAACTCCCCTCTAATAGGTATATGAAGGAGGCAAGAAACATCGTCCAATGTAATCGTCATCTCGCCAAACGGCATATGGAATGACGATGTCTCGGGATGCCACCTCTCCACAAATGCAGATAACAGGTTCTGATCTATCCTCGATAAACTGGTATTCTGCAGAGAGGATAAACCAGCATTAGATACCCATCCCTCAATCGCACGTGGGAGAATTGATGGAGTCCATCCAATCAGTTTGCTGCCATGTGCAGCAACCTTCAACTCCTTCTTCGAAACTCTCTCCTGAAAAATAAATCGTAGAATATGTCATAATACATAAATAATTAAAATTACATTTTATTCAACATAGAAAGGTCATATATTTACTTACTTGGCCATCCCACAAATAACGAGCCACATGGTTCTGATACCTCACCAAAAGTGATGTATCAGTCGGTCCTCCGGGAAATGGTGGAAGCGGTGGAATGTGAGCTGCTGCTGGTATAGGTGGAGGATCAGCTATCCGATCTTCAGTTGGAATATCAAGTGCGCGAACTACAGATCCATCCGCGTACCGTCGATAGATAAATCCGTCGCGTCCTCTAAAACGCCGAGCCACTGAAAAAAAAAAATTAAAAATCGAAACAAAACCGGAAAACTCAGCATCTAGTTTTCCGGTGAAGAAATTAACAAACCGGATAACTGAGCATCAAGTTATCCGGTTAAGAAATTAACAAACCGGATAACTGAGCATCAAGTTATCCGGTGAAGGAAATACAAAAACCGGATAACACGATGCCAAGTTATCCGGTGTGTTCCAACGAAAAATGAAGAACCGGATGTCACTTACTCAAGTTCTCCGGAGGGTAATTTTTTGTACTCCGGATGTAGCCAACGTATGTTTTCCGGAAGTGTGATTGTTTGAGATCCGGAAGTAGCCTCAGTGTGTTCTCCGGAAGCGAAAGTCAGTGCGTTTTTTACCGTTTGTAGAAAGACAAAATGAAAAAAAAAATGAAAATTTTGAAATAAAGACTATTTATATGGGGGTATTTTCGTCCAAAAATTTGATGAGTAGGGGTATGGGGATAAATGTAGGGGTATGGGGTAAAATTTTCTTTTTTGAGATGGATGGTGATGGGCTTACAAGCCCACGTGCCTGATTCTTTTCCACCCAATTTTTCTACATACACTCTTGTAGTCTAGTTCTTTTAATATAATTAGTTAATTTGAGTTTTGACTAGATTAAATTTTAATTAGAATTTGTTAATTAGTTTTGATGAGATTTTAGTTTATTTTCTTAATTAATTTTAATTAGATTTGATTAATTAGTTTTTAAATTAGAATTTGGTTTGATTAGATTTTATTCTTAAGTTAATCTTGACAAATCTTTGATTCTATTCTGGTGTATTCTTGATCCTTGTCGATATTTTCTTGACATCATAATGTTGTCCAAGAGTTGTTGGTGAGTGTTTGGCGTTCTCTCATTTGTTCTCGTTTGTTATCTTCTATGTTTAAAACTTCGTACTTTGCTCCCTGTTGTTGCTTACCCTCATTCCAAAGGAAAGGTTTCCCTCCGTTGAGTCCATGTCATATTTAGGTTAACCTCCTTACCCTCTATCCTAGCCTTAGGATCGGAGTCGCCGCACTCCATGTAATTGTTCTGCCATGAACACTTACTCATTTACATCCCTTTTCAACTCAACTTCAACTTTAGAGTCGACGTACTCTATGTAGTGTCTTGCCATAAACATTACTTCCCCCTGGAACCTTAATCAGTCAAGAAGTTCCTCACCCTCTTTGAGGAGAACTACGGATACTCTGATTCCACTCCCGTCAGGATACGTAGGCACAAGATGCGATATTTTGCCGAGTATACTTAGATACTAACCCCTAGGTCTTCACCTTAGCACATACCCTTAGCAAGCAAGCAATAGAATAACACAAATATTAACAAGAGGTTCCTGTAGAGTACTACAGATACTTAGGATGCTAACACCTTCCCTAGGTATAACCAACCCTCGAACCTAGATTCTCTTAACTTGGGGTTTTCATTCTTTACCCTATCCTTTGGATAAATCAAAGACCGGTGGTGAATTAAGATGTGCGATTCAAGTTAATTCAATAGCTTGATATCCGATTCTCACCGCAACAATGAGAAAGTGTGAAGTCGTCCTTCGACAACATAATATGGTCCTCTCCAATTACGAAGGGAAGACCAACAACATCATATGAGTAATTCAGGTTGAGTTGGCAGTAGGCACGACCACCCGGTCAACGTTGTTCATGGTGATCAACTCCAAGGCGAATTTCAATTTGTTATTGGGACGTGAGTGGATTCATGGAATCGCGGCGGTTTCATCCACTTTTCATCAAAGATTAATCATTTGGAGGAAGGATGGCATTGTCGAAAATATTGAAGCCGACCAAAGTTACTATAATATTGATGAAGCGAAGGGCCCGAAGAAGTCTTTCGACCAACAATTAGCTAATGTCGCCCCATGTGATGACAAGGCAGAAGTTTTCGCCTCTGCAGAAAACCATAACCGGTTCCTGTGTTTAGATCTAGATTATGGATTTATATGGGACGCCGAAGAGGCGATGACACTTAAAGAGGTAAATCCACCTACGGGGTGGCACGAGGTCGGTGGAGATGATGAGTGAGTCAGAAAGCTTGACTCGAATTTCGGCTTATTTGGCTGAAAACAAGATAATCGCGACATTAGAGGCTGGAGAAGTGCAAAACTTGGCTGTCGAAGCCAGGCCTGAAGAGTTTGACAATGGTCACCAAGGCCAGAAAACGGCTTCAGAAAGTCGGAGGCTCAATTGTATCTATGACGACGAGCCTTTGGGGTTTGATAAAGACCCGTCGAATGAGGTACAGAGGATGCAAGCCCAAGACCCTCTCGAGGAAATAGATCTTGGGGTTGGGGTTACGAAGAGGACGACATATATCAGCGCCAAAGCAGAGCCAAGCATGAAGGTAAAGTTGGTCGAATTGTTGAAAAAATACAAAGATTGCTTCTCATGGGATTATGGTGAGATGCCTGGTCTGAGTCGAAGCGTGGTAGAACACCGGTTGCCAATTCAGCCAGGAAGAAGGCCAGTAAGGCAACACCCTCGAAGGTTTGCTCTGAAGTCAGAGTAAAGATAAAGCGAGAAATCGAAAGGTTACTCAAAAGCTGGTTCATCAAAACTGTAAGGTACGTCAAATGGTTGGCTAACATTGTACCTACGATTAAGGAAAAATGGCACGCTTCGAGTCTGTATAGACTTTAGGGATCTGAACAGTGCGACGCTAAAAGAAGAGTATTCGATGCCAGTGGTGGAGATGCTAGTCGACTCAACCGTAAGTTTCGAATACCTCAGTCTTCTCGAAGGATATTTCGGCTATAACCAGATCTTTATAGCCGAGGACGACGTGCCCAAAACTGCATTTCAATGCCCGGGGCCTTTGGAAATTATGAGTGGGTTGTCATGTCATTCAGCTTGAAAAACGCCAGAGCAACGTATCAACGGGCTATGAATGCGATGTTTCACGATTTTATAGACATTTTTATGCAGGTATACATTGATGACATCGTAGTGAAATCCTCATTTAACGATGGTCATTTAGACCATCTTCGATGCCTTTGAGAGAATGAGGAAATATGGATTGAAAATGAATCCACTAAAATGTGCTTTCTGTGTACATGCAGGAGACTTCCTACGGTTCGTAGTACACAAAAATGGCATCGAGATCAATCAGAACAAGACGAAGGCAATCTTGGATCTCAAGCCTCCCTCGACGAAGAGACAAATCTAGTCTTTGTTGGGAAATATCAATTTCTTAAGAAGGTTCATTTCGAACTTAAGCACCAGGAATAAGGTTTTCTCGCCACTACTAAAAATCAAGAATGAGAGTGACTTTCACTGGGGGTAAGAGCAGCAAATGGACTTCGACGCCATCAAGGAGTACCTCACAAGGCCTCATATTCAATTACCTCATAGTAGAAATAAGAATATGGAATTGTATTATATTGCATCTGATTCGACCATAGGAAGTCTGTTAGCTCAAGAGGATGATAGTTGAGTCAAAAGACCCATTTATTACCTCAGTCGGATCTGGCATACCTGTTTACTGTGAATTTTGGTAAACAACCTCTGGTCTATCAATCTAAACGCAAATTGATTAACTTACAGGATTGACCACACAAATCCTAGGACATGTACTAAATTTGAGAGAAAAGTGTAAATTAAAGAAAATGTAAACTGAACTCCACGTTCGACAATGCTGAAATAAAATCTACCTGAACTCCACGTTCGACTACGTGCAATAAAGTAAAGTAGAGACTTGAAATTTAAAGGGACGTTAGTAAAGGGTGCAGAAATTAAAGGCGTCGAAAAGAAATGACAATGAATAAAAAGCTTTGAAAGTAAAATGCAACGAACTCCACGTTCTTGGAAAGTAAAGGCTGGGATAATAAAAGTGCTGTCGAAAGTAAAGTGCAGGAAAGTAAAAGACTTTGAAAATAGATGCAAATGGATTTAAAGGAGAACTCCACGTTCTCGAAAATAAAAGACTTTGAAAAGTAAAGGCTTGAAGATTAACTGTTTGAACGTAAAAGTACAGTCGAAGGTAAACGCAGGAAGTTTAAATGGCTTTGAAAGTAAATTTGGCATGGAAGATAAAGTTCAAGAAACTGTAAAGGCATGGAAAGTAAATGACTGAATCTTAAACATGCTGAAGATAAATTATATTGATGAAGAAAATGGTGTTACATTACGTACATTCTCACGAACTCGTTTCTCTACACGCGGGTACTTTGAGTTTCTTAGAGTAACTTGCACAAAAATATGAACACCATTTACATAGAACTAACTCCTATTTATAGTGCCAGGAAATAACTACTAAGTGGTGGTTACTACTTCGAACGTGTTGATTTTGGCGCCTTCCCCTTGATCTCAACTGTTCCCACGTTCACAACTGATCTTATTTAAATTTCAAATATTGGAAATTCCCTCCAACCTTAATATAACCACTGCAGTGCTTGTTACTACATTCTCATGGTCGAAACCCTTTCAGCACTTAGCCAATTTTGAGGTTCCTACACCTCTATTCGACTCAGGCCTCTCCAAAACTATGTCGAAGCCTTCTTGATATTAGAAATAATTTTTTAACATAAAATAGCTTTGATTTTGTCTAGCGTCGAAATTGAGGGTTAACAAATTGCCCCCAAGGAATGTCCTTTCGCCAGAATTGGTAGGAAGGCCATTTCTTGATATAATAACCATTTCGACGCCTATTTGCATGGCCTTAACTGAACATCCCACTAATTACTCAATGGTTGAACTGTTCAGTTTCTTTAACCCACGCCGCTGACGTCACACCATCATGACAAATCCTTAAAACGTCCTTTCAGCCGTATTCATCATAACACCTTTCTTGAAAACAGACGTTAACAGTCTGCACATAACTGCTACTTTTCATCACGCCTTCAGGAGAAAGACACGCGTCCCACTAACCTAAAGCCTCCATTGGAGCAACCTCTCTAGCCAAGAAGAAAGAAACCAAAATGAAGATTTCTAAGAAAGGGCGCTCCAACACCCAAGACTCTGATGATGAGCCAGATGCAGATTATATGGACTTCCTCAAATCCATAGACTGGAGAGATTATGAATAACCTTTCCTTGATTAAACATTGTTGTGCTAGTTTCTCTTTGCTTTATATGCCATATTAGCCTGACTTGGCCTATTTTGGCTTTCTTTTATTAAATAAAGCTTATGTTTTAATGTGAATCTCTTGTAGCATAGGCTTATATTTTTTCAAATACTTGCCATTTACTTTCAAGACTCTTTTATCTTTGTCTAACTCTTCCACTTCATAAGCTCCATTAGAGAACACTTGTATGACTTGCAATGGACCTTCCCACTTAGGGGACCACTTGCCCAATGTTCTATCCTTTCGATCCATGGGCAAAATCACTTTCCAAACCAATTCCCCACATGCAAAAGATTTAGACTTAACCTTTTTGTTGTAGGATTCTTCGACCTTCTTCTTTTGTCTTCTTAACAACTCCAAGGCTCTGAGCCTTTCTTCATCCAAATCCACTAATTCATTCATCATCATTTCCCAATAATTCTCAGAGGGAATCTCATGATGTCTTTGAACTCTTACAGACTGTAGATAAATCTCAACAGGCAGTACTGCATCGTGACCAAAAGTGAGTCGAAATGGGGTAGTATTGGTAGCCTCTTTAGGGGATGTTCGACACGCCCAAAGAACTTGGTCTAACGTCCTGTGCCAACTCCTAGGCCTTTTCCCCACATGCTTCTTAATTAGTCCAATTACTATCTTATTGGCAGCTTCGACTTGCCCATTGGCCTGAGCATAATAAGGTGTCGAAGTTAATAACTTAAAACCTATTTCTTTGGCAAATTCCTGCATCTTTCGACCAGTGAACACTGATCCCTGATCTGTAGTAATTGTTTCAGGAATACCAAATCTATAAATAATGTGATTTTGAATGAATTCAATAACATCCTCTTTACCTACATTCACCAGTGGTATTGCCTCAATCCATTTGGTGAAATAATCAATTCCCACCAAAATATATCTTTGGTTCTTTGAAGATGCTGGTCGAATCTCTCCCACTATATCCAAAGCCCATCCTATGAAAGGCCATGGTTTCACTATGGAATGTAATTCACTGGCAGGGATGTGCTGTATGCCAGCATGAATTTGACATTCTTGACACCCTTTAGCAAATTCTATGCAATCCTTCAGCATAGTGGGCCAATACATGCCTTGTCGAAACAACAACCATTTCATTTTCTGGCCAACTTGGTGTGCTCCACATGCCCCACTATGTACTGTCGAAAGGGCCAAATATGCCTCTGATTCACTAAGGCATTTCAATAAGATTCCCTCAGGGGTCTTTTTAAACAATTCATTACCCACCAGTACATAGCTTAAAGCTTGATATCTTATTTTTCGCTCTGTCGAAGCCATTGGGTTTTGCAAATATTCAACTATGGGCTTCCTCCAATCTTCATCTGTTAAATTATCTATGGCAAAAATTTCAAAATTTTCGCCATCTATGCACCCAAGCTTAGTTGTTTCTAAGTCTGATGGGCATAATCCAACAGCCACCACCTTACCTCTTGCTTCAATTACTTCTTGAAGGTTTCCTTTCGACACCTTGTATCCAGAGGCAATTTGAGCCAAGTCGTTAGCAACTTGGTTCTCTATTCTAGGTATGTGTTAGATGGCCACTACGTCAAATTTCTTTAATAATCTATTGGCTATCACAAAGTACATAATGAGATTTTATTTAACACATTTATACTCCTTTGTGATTTGTTTTATAACCAATTATAAATCTCCCATTATTTCGACTCTAGTTGCCCCCAATTCTAACAAAATTTCAAGGCCAGCAATTAATGCTTCATATTCAGCCTCATTGTTAGAGCAAGGTCCTTCGACGTTGTACTTAAATTTTGTTGGAATTTTTTCAGGAGAAATAATGTGTATTCCTACTCCTGTTCCATTTTTATGACTTGATCCATCAAAGTATAACTTCCAGGATTTTAATTCGACGTAATTCAAATCATTTTCATTTATGGAGTGATCGACTATAAAGTCTGCAACTATTTGCCCTTTCACAGCTTTTAAAGGTTGATATGTTAAGGAAAATTTTGTCAATGCTAATTCCCATTTGCTAATTCGACTATGCAAAATAGGTTTAGATAACATATGTTTTACAATATCAAAGTGAGACGAAACATACACATCAACGGATTTTATATATTGCTTCAGCTTAGTACAAGAGAAATACAAGCATAAACATAACTTTTCAATCATGCTATACCTAGTTTCTGCATCATTTAAAACTCGACTAAGGTAATAAATGGCTCTTTCGACTCCATTTTCATCCTTCTGAGCTAACATGCTCCCTAGAGTTTTATCTGATGCAGCTATATACAATCTCATACTCTTGTTTCTACAAGGTGGTGAAAGAATTGGAGGGTGGCTTAGGTACTCCTTGATCTTGTCGAAGGCTTCCTGCTGTAATTGCCCCCACTCAAAACCATCTTTGTTAAAACGAAGCAATGGCGAAAAAGCTTGTGTTTTGCCACTCAGGTTGGATATAAACCTTCTTAAGAAGTTGATTTTGCCCAACAATGACTGCAACTCCTTTTTAGTTGATGGCGCTTTCGCCTCCATTATGGCTTTGGTTTTATTCTGATTTATTTCAATCCCTTTCTTGTGGACCACAAAGCCTAAGAAATCCCCTGCCTGCACACAAAAAGCACATTTAAGAGGATTCATTTTAAGACCATATTTTCTCATCCTTTCAAAAGACTGTCGAAGATGGTCAATGTGATTTTTCCCAGAAATAGATTTTATAACAATATCATCAATATAAATTTGCATGAATGTGTCTATAAAATCGTGGAAAATTGAATTCATTGCCCTTTGATAAGTGGCACCAGCATTCTTGAGACCAAAAGGCATCACTACCCATTCATAGGTGCCTAAGGCTCCAGGGCATCTAAAAGCAGTTTTATGAACATCTTCCTCAGCAATGAATATTTGGTTGTAGCCAGAATATCCATCCAGCATACTAAGGTATTCATGTCCTGCTGCAGAATCTATTAACATTTCTGCTACTGGCATTGAATATTCATCTTTGAGAGTTGCAGAGTTTAAATCTCTAAAATCAATGCAAACTCTCAAAGACCCATTCTTTTTAATAACAGGTACTATATTAGCCAACCATTCGACATACCTTGCAGTGCGAATGAATTTACAACGAAGCAGTCTTTCGACTTCCTCTTTGATCTTTGACAATATCTCTGGTGCAAACCGTCTTGGATTTTGCTTGACTGGTTTTTTCCCAGGCGTCATAGGCAACCTGTGTTCGACCAACTCCCTGCTCAAACCAGGCATCTCATCATAATCCCAGGCGAAGCAGTCTTTGAACTCTTTCAATAGCTGAACTACTTCGACCTTCAACTGGGGATCAAGATTGACACTGATGTAGGTAGGCCTTTTGGTTGTCCCCTTACTGAGGTCCACTTCTTCTAAAGGATCTTGTGCTAGCATTTTTATATTATTTGCCAACGAATCCTTCTCAAATCCCAAAGGCTCATCTTCATAGATGGCGTCGAGCCTCTGGCTTTGCTCTCCAGTTGCAACCTTATCTGGAGGTTTTGGGTCAAAGTCCTTACCAGGACCTTCTTGATATACTTCAGAAATGGCTTCACCAGCCATATAATCATTGGCGGCTTCCAAAGCCGCTTGTAGTTTTGTTTCGGCCACATAGGCCGAAATTCTTTTCAAAGCGTCGAACTCAGTCATGATCACTGAATTCATCTCCCCACCTTGTGGGCTCTATTGGAGGTGTGCCTAAGCATGGAAATCTTCCTCCTGGTACTTCCCTGTCCCATCTGAAACCTTCAACAGGGTGTAAGTACAACGAATAAAACGTTTCCTCGTCAGGTGTAAACTCAAAATCAGCTGGAGGACATGGAGCAATGTTCGCCAGATGTTTCTCAAATTGCCTACTATCCACATGATTAACAGGCACCTTGAAGTACCCTTGATCAGCTTCAATGTTTTCCACTATCCCATCTGGTCTCCAAATTGTGATTCTCTGATGCATAGACGAGGGTACCGCTCCTATCCCATGAATCCACTCCCTACCCAAGAGTAGATTGTAGTTAGCCTTTGTTTCGACGACCATAAACACTGTTGGTCTGGTAATAGTTCCCACAGTGAGATCCACCTGAATTACTCCCAGAGTGGAACCAACTTTTCCTTCATAGTTCAACAGAACCATGTTGTGGGGCTTAGTATCGGTCTCAACTTTTCCAATCCTACTTAGCAAAAATCTTGGCATCAAATTCACCGTTGCGCCACAGTCTACCAAAATTTTGTTGACAGGGACATTCTCTATTTTTCCAGTAATGTAAAGAGGCTTCAAATGACCCTTCATTGCCTCTGTGGGGCATTCAAAGAAAGCATTCTGTTCTTCGACGCACCCGTTATTCATGATGTAATAGCACACAGGCTTGTGTGCCATCATTTCCAATTCAGCAGTTTGGTCTAAGTCTTCGACCTCTGAGACTTGACCAAATTCTCTTGGCATCACTGACACCACATTTACCAGAATGTCTAGGGAAGCCGCTGACTCATTGTCGAAGTTATCAGTCATATCCTCATCCTCTTCGACCTTCTTTTCTGGCTGAATAGTGAACAACTTTCGTCGTGTAGGCATCTTCTCCATTGCCCCAGCTTAATTATCCACATTGGTGCTTGATTCTCCTTGCACCTGGACCTCCCTGACAGCCTTTCGTTTGCGCTGCTCTCTTCGCCATTGTGATCTAGACATGGGGTTTTTACCCTTGTAATTCTGAGAAATGTACGCTGATTTGTTTGTGGTGTGATTCTCTTTTCTGTACTCAAATGACGAACCACTTTCCACATCAAACTTCTCCCACTTTTTCTTCTGTCCTCTCCCTTCGACAGGCTTGATCCAACTACCTGTTGGCACATTCGCAGCTGGTTTGACGTACCTGGCCTAATTCCTGGTGCTTGGTTTTTTAGCCCTGTTGAAAGTCGCCTATGGTCAAAACCTCTGTGCCCTTTGTTCACCTTCTGCCCCCAGCTTTCATCAGCCTTCTTGACACCTTCTAGCTTGTGGGCAGCTTTTTCATCAAAAATGGCGCTGCACCTGGGACACAGCATTACTCCAGAGCCTTTTTTCTGGCAACGATGCAAGAAGTCCACGATTGTCTCTTCTGGCTTAGGATAAGCCATTTTGTTGTGCTTCTCTTGCTCATCTACCTGACTCACTTGTTCATTTCTTCGATCCGTGATTTCGACCATGTTGACATCCATTCTATCCTTTAGGTGCATCTTGGAGAAACGAGCTTCCAGACTTTTAGTGGTCTTCGCCAAGCAGCTACCACCTACTGCTGCCTTTGCAGCTCTTTGGGAAGCTTTTTGCCAAGCAGCTTTCTCAGCCTCAACCATCTCCTCAGCATTGACTCTCTCGACATCAGTAGATGTCTTGAAAAAATTTTCAGCAGCCATACATATCCAGTTTTCCACCAGACAGCCATCCATGTCTAGCATCTCTCCTACCAAGAGCATGTCATCTTCCAATTCCTTAACAACTTGAATTTTGGGGGCATTTCTGCCTATAGCCTCATTGGTGTCGACACTATCTGAGCTAGAATCAGATTCTCTAGCCAACTCGACCATGTTAATGCCTTCATTGGCATTTATCTTCCACCCACTCACGGTCATATCCAAAACCTTAGCAGCATTATCTATTTCAACAAACTTATCAGCAGTTTCTTTGGTCACCAACATTAGACTGGTACCATCAATATTTAGGCCACTTGCAGCCTTACTAGAACCTTCAATTATCATAGAACTGGTGGCGAAGTCTTCAGTAACCTCCACCATGTTGACTGACTCATCGAATCCCTCTGTGGCCTCCACCATCTGAACCTCGTGAGGCTCTGTGTAGTTAGCCTCTGCAATTTGCAATGGGTTAGAGTCAATCTTCATCTGGGCTTTGCTTTTGTCACCAAACTTCAGCCTTCCTTCTTGGATAGCATTTTGCACCAAATCCCCGAAAAGAAAACATTGAGAAGTTTTATGACCCAAAAAATTATGGTACTTACAAAAACCTCTTTTCTTTCTTTGTTCTAAAGGTGGCGTTTTAGCGCCAGCAGGCACTATCATTTGCCCATCCTTAACTAACAAATCAAAAATTTCGTCACATTTAGTGACGTCGAAAGTATATGTTTTCTTAGGAAATTTGTCGTTAGATTCGAGAGGATTTTTTCCTTCTGAAGGAGCTAATAATTTGCAGGCATAAGGTGGACCTTGCTTTAACTCAGCAACGTCAACCTCATTTCCGTCGAAATAAGATGGTTCACCACACAGATTCTACACATCTTCATTGCATTCGACAAAGGCTACTTTTTTACCCCTGTTGAATTTAGCCTTTTCTTCTTTTATCCTTTCTAGCTGTCGAACCCTATCAGCCAACTGGGCCATATCTCTAAGATATTGGGTATCTAATTTCTTCCTAATGGAATAATCAAGACCCCCAGCAGCCATTTCGACCAACTCATGTTCTGGCACTTGAGTAAAGCACCTGGCTTTAAGAAGTCGAAACCTATTCAGGTAATTATCAATTGGCTCAGTGACTTTGCGTTTGATGCTAGCCAATTATTTCAGACTAATCTTAGTTTGCCCCATGTATAACTGTTCATGAAACAAACGTTCTAGTTAGGTCCAGTTATATATGGAATTTGGAGGCAAAGTAGTAAACCATGTGAAGGCATTCTTGGTAAGGGAACTTGGGAAATATTTGATCCTAAGGCTTTCGTCAGCTGCAATTTCGCCAGCTTCGATTAAATACCTAGCCACATGTTCGACAGTAGACTCAGTAGTATCTCTTGAAAACTTGCTGAATTTTGGAACCTTCATCCTAGGGGGTAATTCCGCTTGGAGAATATAATCCACTATAGGCGAAGTATAATTTAGCTTGGCGAAGCCAAAATTCATACCATTTCTGGTCATTATCCTTTCAACCATGGCTTCAAGATTATTTTCTTCTGCTTGATTTTGGTGTCGAACCTGTCTAAGTAGTTGATCTGCGTTTTGGTTCCTGTTCACCATCACTACTGGTTCTTCCTCCATCTGGTAAGGCATCTGGTTTCTTGGTGGTTCGACTCTAAAATGATCAATCATTTCTTGATCCTCCAAATTCGCATCAGGTGTCTGACGTGGATGACGTCTTGGGATATCTTCGACAAAAGTTATTCTTCGATCTACCGCTGGTACTCCCATGAAATCAGCCATGCGTGCCACTTGTGCAGCCAATTGTTGGTTGGTTTGTGTCGTATTTTGAATCAAAGGTTGAAAAACTTCTCCCATTGTCTGAGACAACGTATGTACCATTTGCATGTTACTTTCATCCATCTGCTGTCTCAAACAATTTATAGATGTATTTGTAAGGCTAGGCGTTTGAACAGAGTAACCAACACCTATATTCTGGTTATTTCGCCCTCCTGATCCTGACCCTTGTAGTGGCGAAGACACAACAGTTTCTGAAAATACAGGCGGAGCATTCTGCAGATTTTGCATCATTGATGTAGGCATACCAGAGGGTTGCCTTCTTGACCCTGGATGTGGAAAACCTGGAGGAGGAACATGCCTGTACATTGAATTTCCTCCTGGGGGTGTTGGTGAATTAGAACTTTGTGGTCCTATGTACTCCAACACAGGTTGAGTATATGATTTTGTATATGTTGATCCTGGCTCAGACACTACTAATGGAAGTGACGCCTGTCCTCCCGTCGAAGACACTGGTGATGGTGTGCTTTGAGACCCCATACTGCTACTTGACTGAGTGTTCGAAATACTCCCTTGAGGATCAACTTGTTGGTTGGCATTGGTTGCCATTTTTTGAGTGTGTCTTTTCTTTGGTATTCCTTCGTTTGCTGTGGCTAACTTCCCACTTCTCAATAACATACAACGAAAGTACTTCTTCACCAAGAAAGACAAGGTTGACAAAAAGGTATAACTTAGCACTGGGTCCCACTGGGCGTGCCAATTTGTTTACTGTGAATTTTGGTAAACAACCTCTGGTCTATCAATCTAAACGCAAATTGATTAACTTACAGGATCGACCACACAAATCCTAGGACATGTGCTAAATTTGAGAGAAAAGTGTAAATTAAAGAAAATGTAAACTGAACTCCACGTTCGACAATGCTGAAATAAAATCTACCTGAACTCCACGTTCGACTACGTGCAATAAAGTAAAGTAGAGACTTGAAATTTAAAGGGACGTCAGTAAAAGGTGCAGAAATTAAAGGCGTCGAAAAGAAATGACAATGAATAAAAAGCTTTGAAAGTAAAATGCAACGAACTCCACGTTCTTGGAAAGTAAAGTCTGGGATAATAAAAGTGTTGTCGAAAGTAAAGTGCAGGAAAGTAAAAGACTTTGAAAATAGATGCAAATGGATTTAAAGGAGAACTCCACGTTCTCGAAAATAAAAGACTTTGAAAAGTAAAGGCTTGAAGATTAACTGTTTGAACGTAAAAGTACAGTCGAAGGTAAACGCATGAAGTTTAAATGGCTTTGAAAGTAAATTTGGCATGGAAGATAAAGTTCAAGAAACTGTAAAGGCATGGAAAGTAAATGGATGAATCTTAAACATGCTGAAGATAAATTATATTGATGAAGAAAATGGTGTTACATTACGTACATTCTCACGAACTCGTTTCTCTACACGCGGGTACTTTGAGTTTCTTAGAGTAACTTGCACAAAAATATGAACACCATTTACATAGAACTAACTCCTATTTATAGTGCTAGGAAATAACTACTAAGTGGTGGTTACTGCTTCGAACGTGTTGATTTTGGCGCCTTCCCCTTGATCTCAACTGTTCCCACGTTCACAACTACTCTTATTTAAATTTCAAATATTGGAAATTCCCTCCAACCTTAATATAACCACTGCAGCGCTTGTTACTACATTCTCATGGTCCAAACCCTTTCAGCACTTAGCCAATTTTGAGGTTCCTACACCTCTATTCGACTCAGGCCTCTCCAAAACTATGTCGAAGCCTTCTTGATATTAGAAATAATTTGTTAACATAAAATAGCTTTGATTTTGTCTAGCGTCGAAATTGAGGGTTAACAATACCGTAAATTTTGACCACAAGACTTCACATCATTGTGAAAACCATCACCATAATATGGATGTATTTTCATACCTCACTAATCCTTTCAAAGATTGTTAAGTATTTACCTCAACCAAGGGTTAGGGTTTTTGAGCCCTCTCAGAGCATTCAGGCAAATGATCAATCAAGAATTGACATGATCTTCAACTTGTCAAACCTCTCAAACATCCATGAAGGATCAATAGGTCTCCCACATCAATAATGTAACACAATAATTCAACATTTCAAGTTGGTAAAGCCTCAAGATCATCAGTGTCACCAAATTAGGGTTTTGGTCGACCAAGGCCTCCAGAGAGAAATTTTCATCTAGGTATGAGCTAAGACCTCAAGATATGATTTAAAGACCTAAAATACATCATATTGATCCATTCACAAGTTGGAATTGATCCAAAGAACTTGGTTCATAAGCAATATACGGATTCAAATTCATCTGGACCACAAACTAGGGTTTTTGATAAAAAGCCAACCATACCTTTGACTTTTGAGCAAAGCATGACCTCAAACCTTGGGGCATGATTCAAGACACTCAAAAACAACTTTAGAATCCATCCATTAGGTTCAATTTATCCCAAGGACTTGATTTCATAAAGGATCACAAAGTTCAAGTTTCATCTGATACAAAAAGTCAACTGTGATCAAAACCAAGTTTGACTTTTGGAATTTTTTGCCAAACATGGCTTCTTTAAGCCAAGAACAATGTTAACTTGTGATTTGGATCATGATCAATCAATAAAAATCAAGAAAAGTGAGGTTACTTGCAAAAGGGGCAACCTTGAGAAACTTGAAATTTCACTAAGTTATGAAAAATAATGGTTTTTACCCAACTTTGCAAGGCCATAACTTGTGATCCAAGCAACCATTTTCTTCCATCCAAAGCTCAAATGATAGCTCTTCTTACATACAACAAGATTGTCAAACAGAGGTACCCCCAAAAAATGCATGGATTTTGAGTTATAAGGCCATAAAGTCAGGGTTTCATAAGATTTGGAACTTTGACGCTTAGGATTTTTTAGGCAGAATCTGTCTCATGTTTTGTCCAACTTTGGAGGTATTTTTCATTATGATCCAAGATGAATCAAGGCCAAATGTAAACATCAAATTTGAAGTATAATATACAAGCTTCCCCAAGAGTACAAGAACCCCCATTAATTCAATTTGAGAAAGGAGTTATGAACCTCACAACATGCCCTGCTCAAACTGATTTTCAAGACAAATTTTGTGCATTTCTTGTGCCACAAGATTTCCATCTTCAATTTTGTCATCTTAAAAGCTTTGTCCTTTTCCAAGATCAGAAAGAATCTTGATAAATCACTTGATGTTTTCAACTTTGGACCATTGAGTCAAGAATTCAACTTGGCATATGCAAATTCATCATTACATGAACCTTGAAATTCAATTTTGGCATCAAGCATTAAAGTGATGCATAGAGGTGGCATGAATCAGTTACAAACCAGTCAAGATGAGTCAAGAAACATGAGTGTTGAAACCTGCAATATTGGTTGAAGTCAATATAAGAGGAGACTTTGGTACCTTGGCATTTAAGAAAGAGCTACATGACAAAATCCATTGGATAATAGAGTGATCTCTCATCCAACACTATTCATCCAAAAACAAACTTGTTCTCCTATAAATAGAGGTCATTTCTGATCATTCAAACCACACCCAAACAATACCAAAGCCTTGTTTTCTCATTCTCCCTCACTTACTTCAAATTTCAAAGTTTCCAAGGGCAAACTTGAAATTCTCAAAACCAGAGCCTAAACAACTCAAATAACCATCCAAAACACATCATAAATCATCCATTGGAGGTGTCCAAACCCTCATCTCCATCTCAAAACACTAAAATCAGAAAGTCAACCATCAAAACCTCAAATTTTGACTTTTCTGCATTTTTTAAGCCATGTCTTGATTCAGTCCCTTTCAAAACCAAACAACACCTCAAACACACTCTAATATATATATCCTTAAGGTGTTCGAAGTATAGTTTCTCAACTGTAACATCATTTGGAGGAGTTGCCATTTTGGTCACTTTTGCCAATTTTGCAAGGAAATAGCTAAAATTTGTTCCAGAGGTTTTCTTTGGATTTTGATCATCCTAAAAGCTTCCAAGGGATCTATTAGAAGTGTCCAAGGCATTGGTTTGTGAAATTCTGGCATAGCAGATAGCAGATGTCCTAACACATGTCAAGAGATTGTTCTGCACAATCTTTAAACTAGAAACATATTAGCAAACTGATATTCAGAATATCAGTAACTGCAGCAAGACAGATGTTTCGACATCTGTTACAACATGTTAATCAAAATTGAATTGTAAATGCAGAATGGTAAACAACACAGAATATGATAACCTAGTTCGGTACAAATCACCTACATCTGGGGGCATACCAAGCCAGGAAGAAGAATCCACTATCAGTAGTATAATTTTATGTAAAAAATCGTTGGTTTACAGTAGACACCCAGGTTTACCTATCACTACCCAATGAAAACTTTATCTAAGAACTCCATCCTAGATAAGAGAAACCCATCTCACTCCCTAAATCACAACTTGTGATTATCTAACAGTCACAAGAACCGTATCATCCTATTGAAAGACACCTCTTTAAATACAAAGTTCAGTCAAGCATCCTTGACTAACAAGTTAACTTGGTTTTGCTTAAAAGCTTCATCCAAGAACAATACATGATTCATTACCTACGGGTTTCTGAATTTGTACAAGTACCTATGTCTTCGACAATGTATCAAATTGATACAGAGGGAGACTTACAAGAGAAACCTACGACTCTCAAAACCTAAACCCTACTTTACAAAATAGGATTCCTAAGTCTATGTCGTTCTCTCTCTATTTTCTGCCTAGGTCTTGATCTTCTTTTATCGCCTTCTGCTGCGTTGGGCTTCAAATCTTCTGTTTATCGATCCCTTGATCCACTACTATAATCATTCCTTGATTCTTGCACTAGATTTAGAACCTGCTATATTTTTCGAATCAGAATGTTAGGACATTGTATTCAACATCTTTGTTTGTAACATTCTTCATTAAGTTTTAACCAAAATTTAGTCAAACCTCAGGAGCATTCAATCTCCCCCTTTTGACAAGTTTTGGCTAAAACTTCTTCTGGACAATAAACCCAGGGTGCTCCTTACGTCTTTTTACCCTGAGTGTCGGTTATGATTGGAATACTGATGTGACTCCAATAATTTTGGTGTACATGAAGAAAAGGATGACATACAATCCCCTTTTACCATGAATCTATACTTCCTCACTTAGAGGGGAAGAGGGGAAGAATTTTGTGACTGAAGCAGCCAAACACAAACATGGGTAACTCAGAACACAAGACACGACTGTGTTCATAACTCAGATCACAGAACACGAAAGAAAGACTCAGAACATATGGGAAACCTGAGACTCGGTCAGAATGTCATAACATTCTGTCCAACATCCTTGCAAACCAAATGCAAGGACAGACTCAACCCTTGTACTTTTCTCCCCCTTTTTAGCCAAAATTTGACAAACATGTCCAAGACAGACCCATAACCAAACCGAGCAAACCCAAAAGTGGATAAACCCCATGAGAACCCAGCACAACAGAAAAGACAGCCTGCGATAAGATGAGGACGAGAACACCCTTTATATACAAGAGCGTTTTTTTAGGATGTAACGAACCATTGGACGTAACACATGTCCATTCAATGTGAGCATTAATTGAAAGTGTGATCTTCATAGACACAAGTGCATCGGCCAAGTCGCATCTGACTGTTTCTTCCTTTTAACAAGGAATGCGCATTTACCGAAACACATGTTTAACACGCGTTCTCTAAGATACATTTTCTCCACCGTCCAACTCAATTAATAAAAAGACAGTCATACATTCTAACCAATGTTCTGACATCTTGTCAGACTTTGTTTAGTCCTTCTTGTAACATCTATTCAATCCCTTTCAACCAGAAGACCAAGAGTAACTGACCAAGATGTTAAGACATTTCTTCAAACATATCTCACTTAGCAGCAAAGACTATCAAAAGACATTATCTGCTTCTGCAGAGAAAAATAAATTCTCTCAGAAATAAGCAATGACTCCAAGAATACTCCCAAGATACTTGTATTACTTCTAATTCAATCCATTGACACCCAATGACAGAATCAGAACAACCTGATAAGTTCACCTAGAACTTAACCAGTAGAGCAATGTCACGACGCCTCGTCTAACATATCATCCTCAACTGAGGCAATCTATCACAAACTGCTTGAAACCACAAACAGTCTTGATATCCAATATGCACTACTGCAGCAATATATCCATAACAGAAGTCTAACTCCCCCTGTCATAGATGATCAGTGCTCCTTTGCAAGAAGAACACCCTAAATGAATGGAAAATATAAGACGCATCTTCATGTCTTCAAGAGTGCACCCTCTGTTCAACACACCTACTGAACGCATTCACCTAATGCTTGATCCTCAAGCACTCCATGTACCACACTAGTATATTTAACAGACAGAAGTTCTCCCCTATCTTTCTCAAAAGATGCTTCTTCATCAAGAAACACCTCAAAATCACCACATGATATCCCATGACAACTTCATGATCATATAGTGAGAGTACCAGGAACGCATCCTTGTACCACAACCAACAAACTCTTGGATTGATACCAAAACACCATTGATGCCTCTCGTCAAGAAACCATTCATACACCATATAAATTCCTCCTGAATTCTCACATTCCTCAAAGAGACATACAGAACCCCTTAGTTTGCTAGCTCACCCAGATGTTCTCCACACTTAAAGGATATCAAACACATGCTCCAGAAATCCTCATCTTATTTTCTCCATAAGCACCAAACTGATCCACTTCTCTCTAGTATGACTTGTAGCAGAAGAAACCACCTCTCCACAAGTATTCTGACTTCAGTAAAAGCAAGTCTTCTAGATAAACACCCCATAATCCAAGACAGTCTTCAATTTATCATTCTCCCATATGATAAGATAGAATACTTCTTAGACACGATGTGGGTGTCAAGTTCCACTCATAGAACTTAGAATCCTACTCCAAGGATAACCAACCCGGATGATGTTCTAACATCAATTAGGACATCCTTCACATATCACAGTCATCAACCAACATGGTTCTTGATATGTCCATCACTGGACTTACTACTGCATAGTAATCCAACTGAAGATCTTCAAACAACACTGCGCCACCATCTTGATCAATAAGAACTCCAGATAACCGAAGAGAGAAATAAACTCTCATCCACCAAAAGAAAGTAATCTTCCATAATTAACTTAGAACTTCTACCACAAGCTTTAACATAGAAGTGACCCAGAACCTCCTTAAGTCTTCAACCAACTACCCTTCTGCCCAAGAGTAATTAGTTCCAAGCATCCTGCTAGAATGCATAATAAAGATCAACCAAATGCCATTGTTTTGTTAATCTTAGCTTTTCTTCAGAGTTTCAGAAAACCTTCTGATCCACCAATGAAACATAAACTTCAAGTCATATAGTCCACTTACTCCATAGCAAGCTATCTTGGATCCATAAAGCCTTAGACATGTAACATCTTCTCCTTCTTGCAGCTCCCGCAAACTGCATGAGATAGACCTTTTTGAAGCGTTCATTCCATTTATTTCTGAGAAGATCAACTTATCTTATGATGATGCGCCACAACATCAACTAAGACCCTGAAGTTTCTGCTTGATGTCATGACATCTGATCAGACATCCACCTGAGGAATTCAACCCTTCCTTCTGCCACTTATAAGAACCTCCTCCCTATAACAGAACAAGACTTCCATGTTCTCATAGACTTGATTTAACAACCAAGTTTGGGTAGACAACCTTCATCTTGCTTAATCATATCACAGGTATTCAATTCAAGATCAGACCTTAATGAATATCTGCTTCACAACTCTAAAGAACTCAAACGTGCCAAGTCTGATTCTTCAGAAAATAAGTAGTCATAGACTACACCACATCTATACCAAAGGAATGCCACTTTCCTTAAGTAGAGCAATCTGCAGAAAGTCAGAGATAACTGCCACTTATCCTAGACCTCCAAGATGAGCAAGATCACATGCTCCTGTGTACCTAGATCAGAAATAAACTGACCTAAGTTGTGCCATCACCAGCACCATATTCAGGACAAGTCTCTTGCCAGGACACTTTCCAGATAAGCATCAGATGCTTCTAGTAACAACTGGAACTCATCTGCTGCACTCCAATAATCCTGCCAGGAAACTCTCCAGAGATCAGATGCTTCTGTCACACCAGACTGAAGCAGATTCTTAGGTCAGCACCTAAGAGAAATAGATTCAAAAGCGTATGCAGTACCCCTCCCATGATTCTGCTCAAACTCTGATGAAGAGATGTTTCAACATCTTGTTGAACATCAGCAATCTTAAACTTCAAATACAAGAATAATCAATCAAATACTTGTGAATTTCACAAATAGAAATTGATCTTAAATCCTTGTTTAATAACCCTGTTTCACTGTTGAAGCCATACTCCAACAGATCATTCCATGAACACTTATCAAGTATTCAATCTTCGCGAGTGTCTTCAAAGTGTTGAGATACCAAGGCTGCCACCCTTGACTCAAGTAACTAAGATTCTCTCTGAACGAACCCTATTTACCTCAACAATTTTGAAATCTCCATTCAGATTGGATTTGTCCTCAGGATTAAGAAAGATGAATCCTTCCTTGCACTTTTGGATGGTGAAAATAAATCACCTCCACTTTCTCCAGGTTTATGTTTCACAAAAACACCCTCTAGTCAGAAGAGTAACTAGAAGACTCCGGATGCACGACTGAGATACCTTTATGAGTGGACTTGAGAGAATTCTCAAGTGTCTTTGACAACTTAGCCGAGCAATAATTTATCAAAGTCCTAGAGCAAGAACTTGATCAACTTAATCTCAACTCCCTTTCTCTTTAACTGACTTCAAGATACACAATGGAACCAAGCTTCTAAGTACCAAGTCTGTCATACCCCAAATTTTGACCACCAAGATTTCCCATCATTGTACAAATCATCACCACAATATGGATATACCATCATGCCTCATCAATCTCCTCAAATATGGGTGAGCATTCACCATAATCAAGAATTAAGGTTTCGAGCCCTCTCAGAACATTTAGACAAAAGATTAATCAAGAAATGACATGATCTTTAACTTGTATAACCTCTTAAAACATCCACAAAGGATCAAGAGGACCCTCACATCAAAAATCAAGCACAAAAGTTGCCACATTCCAAGTGGTTTGAGCCTCGAAACACCCGATATCGCCAAATTAGGGTTTTGGACGACTGGGACCTCTAGAGTGAGATTTTCACAAGAGGATGAGCCAAGACTTCAAAATGTGACTCAATATGCTCAAATTAACCCTAGGAATCCATTTTAAAAGCTAAATTACCCTTAGAGGATGCATTCCCCAAAAGTCGGGAATTAGGGTTTTTTAGGCACCGAACCGCTCCGGAGCCAAAAGTCAAAACATGACTTTATTTGCACAAATGATCCTTATGACTCATATTTTCATAAAATATGATTTATAATGTCATTTGAACAAGAATTAATCAAGAAACCAAGATAACATGCAAAAGGGGCAACCTTGAGAAATCAAAATTTTTCTAAGTTATGGAACAAAAGTGATTTTGTACCAACTTTGCAAGGTCATAACTCCTAAACCACAAGGCCTTTTTCTCCCATTCAAAGCTCAAATGAAATTCCATCTGACATACTTCAAATATATCAACTACGAGAAATTCCAAATCTCCATGGATTTTGAGTTATGGATTGATCAAAATCACTAAAACATGAAAATTCCACTTTTTCCAACACTTAGTGAAATTTTCAATAAGTCAGAATCTGTCTTATTTTTTCCAAAATGTAGAGGCATTTTTCACTTTGATCCAAGTAGAACCAGGTCCATTGGTGAACAACAAAGTTGAAGTATGCCATGAGGACTTTCCAACAAGTATCAGTTCCTCTCCTAATTCAATTTGAGTAGGGAGTTCTAACCCTTGGAACATGGCATCAAGGACTGATTTTGTTCAAGGCAGATTATAGGTCATTTGCTCGATTTGGCCAAATCAGATAATTCCAAGCCTTGTCATCCATTTGGACACCTCAAGGGATAAAATCAAAGAGGAATTATCTGATCCACAAGCCTCCCAAGTCCAAGGAACTACATGTAGCCATCAATGCTCTAAAAAGGTTAAAAAGCTCAAAGACTCCCATTTTGTTTCAAAGCATTCAATGGATACATCAAGGTGGCATGGACTGAAGCAATCTTAACTGAATGAGTCAAGATTCAGCTCTGAACCAAAGGACCATAGGCATGTGCCCTAACCTCAAGTCAATGGCTATAGGAGACTAAAGATGCCTTTATGCTACAATTGGCCAAAGGACTGTCCAAGTTGCCATTCACTATTGCTTGCAAAAAAAACTTGCTCTACTATAAATAGGCATCAATTGTGATTAGTTTGAGTACCCCAAAGCACTACAACACTTGTTTTCCTCAAAATCTCTCTCATTAGGCCAAAATGCCTTCTTTTGCAAGTCACCACTGAGTTTTTGAGTTAGAGAGAAATTCCACCACAGCTCATGATCCAAACACATCCAATGTATCATATCTAAGCTGTTCAAACACTCACCCTTGATCTGAAACACTAAAATCAGAAAGTCAACCTCCAAAACCTCAAATTTTGACCGTTTTGCATTTTGCAAGCCATGTCTTGATTCAGTCACTTTCAAAACCAAACAAAGCCTCAAACACACTCCAAATATCATCCTCAAACTGTCCCAATTGGTTTCCCTCATCTGGAACACCATTTGAGAGAGTTACTATCTTGGTCACTTTTGCTCCTTTTGCAAGAAAGAGCCAATTCTTGTTCCTGAGGATTCCAGCTGGTTTTGATCATCCTAAAAGCTTCTAAGGGATCAATCAAGAGTATCTAAAGCATTGGATTACTTCTGGCATAAAGATCTTGACAGTTAGCACAAGGAGCTTCAAGAGGTAAGTGCATCACAACTTGAACTCTCTAAATCATGCATTGCTTTGATGTCCATTGATCATGGACATCTCATACATATCATATATGTTGTGTTTGAACCAATTTGTCATGCTATTATTGCATGTACAATGAGATAGCATAGAACATACAAATCTAGGCCTATTTTGAAATCACTATCGAATTTTAAAATAGAAACATTTTCTGAAAATCCCAAAGGTACCATTGGATTCCTCATGAAATTCTAGGCAGGATACACCTAAATTTTGTTCAAATCCATGGAGAAATAAGGAAGTTAGAGCCTTCATGCAAGAGGCCCAAAATCAGGCCTTGCCTTGGGCAAGGGCCAGGCCATGGCACCTTGGCCAGGCCTAAAAACAAGGCACCCATATATATTCATGGGGTGGTTTTGATACACGGATGTATCAACACCTCAGTGGTAGCGCGCATGTGTGTTTGGTTGAGAGGTCATGGGTTCAAGACCCACCCAGACCATTTTTACCATTTTTTGCTATTTTTCACATATTTTATGGTTTTGTTAATTAATTCCAAAATTAATTTCTCTCTCAATTTTAATTATTTTTGTTTGGTTCTTTTTTTGAAAATTCACAAAAATGTTAAATTATTTTAATTTACAAAAAAAAAATCCAATTTATATTATTTTTTAATATAGTTAGAATTTTTGTAATTAATTTCATTTTATTTGTTTTAAACATTTTAAAAATAAAATTCTCACCTTGATTTTTCAACTTCAAAAGAATTTCAAGCTTTCATGTGATTAAACATGATTTTTCAAAATATTTTTTAAAGTTTATAACTTGTTTTTAAATATATTTGATATTTTATATCATTTTTTATTTAATTTCCTTTGAAAATTATATCTGTTCAATTCAAAATTAGGGTTTCCTCTAAATTTTGATTTTTTAAACTTCACACAAACACTTTGGGCCTCTAATAGAGTGTAATACCCATCCCTTGTAAATATAAAACCTTTTTGGGCCTCAGTCATTGTATAAGTCCCACTATGTTTTCTAAAACCGCGACGCAATCGTCGCCTTTTAAACAAAAAATCATTTGGGCCTCTCCTTGAGTTGTAAGCCCCATCTCTTGTACAAAAAAATAAACTTTTGGGCCTCTAATAGAGTGTAAGACCCAACCCTCTTTTGTACAGAAAATCGTTTTGGGCCTCAGTCGTTGTATAAGTCCCGATACAATTTTCAGAACAACGGTACGATTATTGTTCTTCATTTGGGCCTCTCCTTGAGTATAAGCCCCAATCTTCCTTTAAAAATAAATTTCCCTTTTGATTTAGGTTCAAACTCATAGTTGTTATAGAAAATTTCTTTAATTTCTTGAACAATTAACAATACAGTTGTTACAATGGAAGCTTGCTCGCCTGTAAGTGTTAAACAACTTTCTTTTACATACTTGCACATATATATTTGTTTGTGCTGGAAGCTTGCTCACCTGTTAGTCCTCCTACCCTCTTTTACATATAGTATAATATTATCTGCTTAGAGTTTTCCCTGGCAACTAGGTCTAGGAATAGATCAAGCCAGTGGTCACTCTTTCAACACAATCAAAACTAGTTCCCCATAGGAATTTCCAGATACAGTCTTGCCTCCTCATGCGCTTATACAATATGGAACAAAGAGAAATGCATTATTCCTGGTGAAACTTTTCTCAGACTGTCACTATTAGAAAATTTTCAAAAGAAATTCATTTCCCCCAGAGAGGATTATTTCCCGGTGAAACTTCTCTTGAATTTCTTCAAACCCTAGAATTGTTCATTAAAGAAAAGATTATTCATTACAAGAAAAAATGTACTTTGCAACCCATAAGTCGCGACGGTTCCATGATAACTGCCACTATTCATGAATTACGACGGTTTCCGCGACGGTTTTGGCCAACTGTCGTTTGAATTTTTAAAATACTAATGAACATCTACGACGGTTTGGTGCCAACCGCCCTAAATACTAGATTGCGACGGGTGAAAAACCATCGTCACCCAAATATAATAAAATATTTGCAAAATTAGGATTAATATTGTGCCAAGTTAGAAAGTGTAAAGACTAACGTTTTTGTTCTGTTTTTTACAACAAAAGACTACAACTTTAAACAACAACCCTAACGCATACTTAGAGAAAATGGCGTTCATGTAGCCACCACAGCCGCGCCTAGGTATCTCTCTCAACTTTTGCCGCCATCAAATAAACCACCACCATCACGCCTTGGTATCTTAACAGGTTCCTTCTAAATCCCTAATATGCGAATTCCCGTTATTGTCACTTCTCTGGTCGATGGACAGTTATAAACTCTGTTATTGTTTATGTTTTGTTAATTTTGTTGAGAAAAAAAAACATTTTTAGGCTTTGGGTTAAACCTAAAATTAGGGGTATTGCATATGGAGTACTTATTTTTCACTTGTTCTGCTTGAGTTGTTTCTCTTAATAGTATTTCACGTGGTTTTGGTGGGTTTTAGTTACTCTATTGGCACATGCTTTGATTTTGCAAACAAGGTGTTTGTTGAAAGGTCACATTGAGTTTCGTAGTGTTGATTTTGAGTTGAATCTGTTTCTAATGATATGAGAAGTATTCCTAGCTGTTATTACTGTAGATTTTGATTTTTGGGTGTACTTAGTGCTTGTATCTTGGGTGGGATTTTCTGAAATGTTTGTAGTAGAAGCACATTAACAAACACAGGATGAAGGTTATGATAGTTATATTAATCTGTTTACACTATCAAACTCTCTTAAAATAGTTACTACTAACTCTCATTAGAATATTATGGATCATACAGTGGCTCTTGTACTATTCCTGCATTGGAGGACCACACACAAAAATACTGATACAATCGGTTTATAGACCATGCCTATAGTTTGTGAAATATGGTTTTCTTTCTTTTGGCTTCTTGATCAATTGCTTAAGCTATGCCCGGTGAATTGTACTCTGCAGATCCTAATGTTCTGAGAGAGAAATTTGAAGTACTAAGTCCTGAGAATCCTACAGGAGAGTGTGATCTGCCAGGCATATATGTCTTTGTCTCAACTCCTGATCCTAAGAAAGAACCACCTATTTTCACGGTAAACACCATCTTGTCTATTTTAGCTGCTGATTATCCAGTTGAGAAGCTTTTTTGTCGCATTTCTGATGACAGAGGCGCACTTTTAACTTTCGACAAAACGGCTGAAGCTACCAGCTTTACTAATGTGTGGGTTCCATTCTGCTGCAGCATGGTATAGAGCCTAGGAATCTGAAATCATACTTCATCTTAAAGAGAGATCCTTACAAAAACAAAGTGAAACCTGATTTTGTGAAGGATTGTAGAATGGTATTGACGTGTTGTTTAACGAATGGTATTGACGAATGGTATTGACGTGTTCTTTCTTTTTTGTGGCAACATCTGCATGCTCAGTATGATGAGTTGGTTCCTGCTCTATGCAATGGTTTTCCTGATATATTTCGTCCAAAGCTGTACACGTGGGAGATATTTCTATGGGCTTGTGAGCTTTGGTATTCCAATAGCATGAAGATAATGTATTCAGATGGAAAGTTGAGGACATGTTTGATACCTCTTGCTGGCTTTCTTAATCACTCAGTAAGTAAATTCTCCTTTTTGCATTGATATCTTTATGGTTGTATGTAAATTCTCATTATTTTTTTCTCTCTCCCTCCTGTCTTTTATTTTCTTCCCCTTCCTCCTCTGTCTTTCATTTTTCTCTCCCCTGTCTTCATTTTTAATATTTAGGTAAAAGTGTTTTGAATAATGTATTTATCACTTCCAATAGGGAAAGCTAAAGATAATGGAATTTCAAAATAATGTCTTTTAAATTACCTTTTCAAGAATACCATATTCTTCTTGGACTGGGCTGGCATTAACCAGTTTTCTGTATATTTAGATTTAAGATCATAAATGCAAGTTGATGGCACCCACCATGCCTGATGAAATTTACAAATTGTTTGTTAATTTCTGTACTGAAGTGGGTTGTTCTGTGATATCTAGCGACGGTGTTTTACAATTGCTTACTTGCTTTCAAATTGCCTGGCTTGTACTACCTAAAGATGATTTTCTGGTTTATAATATGGTTGATTGTACTCTCATTATTTTTCTTGTTCACAAGTTTCCTGAGAATTTGCACTATAACCATGCAACGTTTGGGACCTCTATATGTTATTTTTCTTACTTCACTTTTGGTTCTGACTACAGCTGCACCCACATATTATGCATTATGGCAAAGTAGATCGTTCAACAAATTCATTGAAATTTTTTCTATCAAGACCATGCAGATCTGGAGAAGAATGTTGCTTAAGCTACGAGAACTTCTCTAGTCCTTATTTTATTATGTTTTACGATTGCGTACCTCAAGGAGACAACCTGTATGATGTCATTCCTTTAGATAACATTATTGCCCTATTTCTTTCTATCCATTCGTATCTCAATTCTCAAGTAATATCCCTTGCAGAATTTAATGGGTCTTTGTTGTAAGTTTGATGGCTGGTGTTGTCTGTCAAATAGATATCCTAACTGTCATTTGCAGACATTGATAGTTCTGATGTTGATTTTATTGAGCATAAGCCTGGGTCCAACTGGACAACTCATATGGTGCGTGGTACTTGGCTCTCCAACAATCACAACATATTCCATTATGGCCTTCCCTCTCCATCATTGGATCATCTTTGCCAGGAAACTTGCAAGGTTGGTGTTTACTTTCTAGTTTCTACAATGACATGAAGAACCCATTAAACTTTACAACCGCATTTTGTTGGTAGATTTGTGTATGCCTTGGGATGTAAGACGAAAGAGAATGAATGTTTACTTAAAATAAATTGTTATAACATAAGCAAAGACTATAACATCCTTTAGTTGTTTCCGAGTGTCTACTATGTCTATAACTCTTCTCATTTGAATTTTATTAAAAGTATAGCTATTGTGCAGGACTGTTGCAAAGTACCATTTTGGAGAGTGTATGATGTATCTGGTTCAATCGATCAGAGGCGAAGGATCAAGAAATTGTGGCAAGAAAGTAGGTATATGTAAAGATATTAGAAAATATATCTTGTTTCAGATTCTGCTTTACTGACATGATTATGCATATATAGACTGAGGGAGCATGTCCAGGGAGATGATAACAATCCTCTTCTCATATTTCCTAGGGGAACTTGTGTAAACAATCACTATACAGTCATGTTCAAGAAGGTATGTGAATCATTTGCAACCACTGTCATTTTAAAATGCAGTAATGTTATCATACCAACCAGCCAAACTTAATGCTATCACGCATACTGAGATAAATTATCAAATCAAACGTGACTCAATGGCATGTGAATCCAAGGATAATTCTTGGATAAGCAGACATTCTGGAATTTGAGATATTCAGGTAGTATGGATATAGGCTTATTATCCCATATTTCGTTCTTTTGCAACAGGTTAGGTGGAGCAGCCTGAGTCGGTGACTTAGTATCGCTCTCGTTGGTTCAAGTGGGTTTAAATGGTTTTGTCTGGTGTTGCTCAACAAGTGGATTTAACCCTGCAATAATTTGGAATACTGCTGGTTTGCATTCATTGGGCTTATAGAGCCATTCTCGACTGGAGGAATTACCTCAGGTTGATGAGCCTATAATGCAGTATTCTCATGCCTGTGTATCTCAAAATCTCATCAATGGGCATATTATTGTGATTGGTTTGGGTTACTGTAAGCCAATGCGGGTAAAGATGGGTGTCTATACATATTCACAGTGTCTGCTATGTTGGGCTGTGGTATGTCATGGAGGACTTAGTGAATATGAGGTATTAGCATTTAACGCTATAATTTGGTGATGTTGAGTGCGCAAGCTGTTGAGCCTGGCCAAAGTGGTGGAGCGCAGTTAGTGTGGTAGGAGAGGTTAGATTGGTGGTGGGGAGTTTTGCTTAGTACTGCTGTAGTTCCAGGTTAATTTGGATATGTTATCTCAAGTATATCTTGGTGATTACTCTTAGTGATTATTGTTCTGGTGTTTTCTTCGGACATGTTGTTTTGTCAGTCATGCTACGGTGTTGAGGTCGAGATTAGGTTGTGAGCCGTTTGCGATGTGGTTTGGGAGTAGTTTTGACAGGGGTAGGATTGTTATGTTCCGATTATTTTGTCTAGGGACACTCGAGATCAGAATTGTTAGGAGCTTTAATAGTATTGTATCCATCCAAATTCCCAAAGGGTTATCTAAAAATCAAAACATGGAAACAAAAACTTCACAACCGAAGAGGTCTGGAGCTAATATTGATGAACATATCATGGTTGAGAGAAAGCCAAAAGAGATACTCATCTAGAGTTTCATTTCTATTACAGCTCTTGATCCTAACCTAAAAAGGTACTATAAGTAATTTTCAGTTACCTATTTAGATATAATGTATCACATTGCTACTGACTAAACACTTATGTGTAAAATTATGTTAGATGGAAAAAGCTTCTATATTGTAATACTTGGTAGCTCAGAAGCTTCTGTATTGTAATATCAGGTAGTTCAAAAACTTTTGTATGCGTAAAACTATTTTTTGAAAAACGTGACCTGATGTCAAGAAATGGAATTTTAAATACCTAGCAGTTCACAAGGTTTTCAAATATTTAGCTACTATGCATGTCAATATCTACTGCATTGTAAAGTTTGATGTGTTTCTAATTTATGTGTATGTACGCATCACAGCTTAAACCGGATCCAATGGGTCCAGTGTTGTGTTTTGTTGGACCACCATATGTAAAGGAAAACATCACTACCATATTCTATTGTGGCTGCTTTGGGCAGAAAGTTACTTCACATGTGCCATGGTGGAGCCAATGATGAACCCGATTGATGTTGTTGTTAAAGGCTAGAATGGTAGCAGTGACTGCCATATTGTAGCAGTAAAGCAGATGAACAGAGTCTTGAAATAGGGAGAGGATGACTTCTGCAGGGAAATTGAGGCTCTTGCTCATTTGCACCATCGGCATCTTGTCGCGTTACGAGGCTTTTGCATCAATAAAAAAGGCAGGTTTCTGTTATATGAGTACATGGGAAATGGAAGCTTAAAATATCATCTTCATTGTATGCTTCTCATCTATATATTGTTTCCACTACCATGTTTAAGATATTATTTTACTACATTGTTCTCATGTGCACGATTTCCTGTTCTAGAGAATTTTGTGTGCTTTTGTGCAACATCTTCTAATTAGCATCACCTTCGACCATAGTGAACATCGAATTAATTCACTGATGCAACAAAATAACGAAGTTAAAATATTGAGGACACAGACGATATACTAGCTTGTTTACCCTACTAACCCCTTAATCTAAAGTGATATATTTTATTGATTTGTACAACCCCCGATAAAACACCATTAAGTTGGCGAACTAGAATCCAAATTGCCATTGATATAGCTAATGCGTTGGTAATTTCTCGAACTATCATTGATTCTTTTTAGGGTTAATACACATTTTAGACCCTGCCATATGGGGCGAATTTGAAAAAGGACCCTGTAAAAAAAAACACAGATTCCATCCCTGCCTTTTTAAGATTCTCTCATTTTGGACCTTAAATGAATTTGGTCAACTTAAAGGCTGAGGTGGACATTACAGGTTGGATTTTTTTTTTATTTCTTGTCATACATGTAAAAGACATGTGAAATACAATTTCATTTTCCCCCTTGAAACCTAGAATAGTAACCGCGCATAATCTTCGTCTTCTCCAAGCTGCAACTCGTGTGTCCACCATTTTCAGGCTTTTGAGGTACGTTTACTTTCTTTCATCCATTCTATTGTCTTCTCCAAGATGCGATTTCCATTTTTTCCCGTTACCTGCACCTCCCATTATTCATGGTTGTAGTCCAATTTCAGGTATGGTAGTGTTCAACCTAATCATTCACCATGATGGAGAGTTTGTTCGTGAGAGCTTTGTTTTTTACAGAGGAGGTGTTGAAACCATTGTCAGTGGCCAGGATGCAGACACATGGTCCTACTTTGAACCTTTGAGTTTACTAAGGGAGTGTGGTTTTGATGGCAGTGGTGTTCGAATGTGGAGGAAGATTGAAGGGATTGATGAAGGTTTCTTCCACATAACTGATGATGAACACATCACAGAGATTGCGAAGCATTCTATGTGTCACAATGTTGATGGACACATATGGGTGGAGCACAATGTGGTGAACAATTTGAAGAGGGTTGTAACTCCAAACTATGTAGATTTTGGTGAAGATAGTCAGCATAGTAGTGAGGATGAATCACTAGGTGTCAGATTTGAAGATAGTGAGGAAGAAAGAGTCAATGACGAAAACGAAGGCTTTGTGGTTGTGGAGGTTGATAAACCTGAACAACGTAACAGGGTTGAAATCAATGGTTGCAGACCTTTTATTGGTGTGGATGGGTGTCACTTGAAGACAAAGCATGGTGGTCAATTGCTTATTGTTGTGGCTAGGGATCCTAATGATCAGTACTTTCCTTTAGTTTTGGTATTATGGAAACTGAGACTAAGGAAAGTTCGAGGTGGTTCCTACAACTACTTATGGAAGACATTGGCCAACACAGGAGATATGTGTTCATATCAGACCAACAAAAGGTATGATTATTGTTTTTAGTAGTTCCATGTTCTTTGTAGTTCCATGTTCTTTGTAGTTCCATGTTCTTATCATACCAACAAATTGTATTACACAATTTCAGGGCCTTGTAGCTGTGTTTGAAGAGATGTTTGAGTCCATTGAACATAGAATATGTTTAAGACGAGATGGGGAGACCTTGAACCCTAGATCCAAGCGCAATTTGGGAAAGGAAGAAGAAGAATGAAAGGCATTCACGAAAAATACTTCATTTGCCACATGTCTTTTACACGTATGACAAGAAATAAAAAAAATCCAACCTGTAATGTCCACCTCAGCCTTTTAGTTGACCAAATTCATTTAAGGTCCAAAATGAGAGAATCTTAAAAAGGAAGGGATGTAATCTGTGTTTTTTTTACAGGGTCCTTTTTCAAATTCGCCCCATATGGCAGGGTCTAAAATGTGTATTAACCCTTTTTTTATTATAATCAAATAGTTTACTGCTTTTGATCCTTCATTTTATTTTTCGATTTCCTTTTCTCTCATGTTTCAGTTAGGTATTTTGCTATTGTATATGCTTCAAACCATTATCATTGACAATACTAATTTCAGCATGTTAAATGCATTCCAGGTTATATGGATCCGAAATATGTTGTTACTCAAGAGCTCGCCGCGAAAAGCGATTTATATAGTTTTGGGGTGTTACTATTGGAAATTATGTCAGGAAGAAGAGCTATATAAGATAACAAGAATTTGGTAGAATGGGCCAAACCATACATGGAATTCAAAACTAGATTATTAGAGCTAGTAGATCTTAATGTGAGGGAAAATAAATTATGTTGAATGAATTTGGTAGAATGGGCCAAACCATACATGATATATATGTTGAATGAAGAATATATGTGATTATCGTCCCCATTGTGTTCATATTTCTACTAAATATTTTTTTAATTTTAAAAATAAATTACCTGCGGATTTACCTGTGGAAAGGAAATTTCCTACGGATTTACCTGCAGACGTACCTGTGGAACAGAAATTTATGACGGTTGGAACCGTCATAATCAACTATAAAAACAAAAATCAAATCGAAAGTTATGACATTTTATAACCATCGCAATATGTAGATTACGTCAGTTTCTTACCCGTCGTGAAAGTTAACGACGGTTGGTGTGACGGTTTTGACAACCGACGCGATACGGCCTCGCGACACCCGTTTCCGCGACAGTGCAGCAACCGTCGTAATTTGAAAATTATGGCGGTTTTAACCGTCGTAATCTGCCAAAATAACCGTTGTAATCTGCCAATTTTCTTGTAGTGATTCCTGGTGAAACTTTTCTTGAACTTTTCTTTGGTTTGGACCCACAGGCTTCCTAAAAGCATCCCAGCCTCCTCTTGGGCTTTGTACAAGGACCCTCAGGCTTCTTAAAAGTTCTCATGCCTCCTCTTGGGCTTAGTACAAGGACCCAAAGACCTCTTACAGGTGTAGGACAAAACCTAGTCATCCTTTTCTAGAGCAGTCTTTCCAAAGGGTCAAAACCTTGGACAATTTAGGGTTGATCCTCATCCCTTAAAACACCAGCCTCCTCTTGGGCATCATACAAAGATAAACCTTCCCATACCGGTAGACTTGGACAGTCTCACCTCATGTTGGATTTCAAAGAAACCCTCAAGTTTCCCAAAAGCACGGGATGAACCCTGGTCATTTAATCAATCTCTAGCATAGTTTAAACTTTTCATCCTAAATTTCCCCAGCTAGGGCCAAATCACTATCAATAAACCTTTATCAGAACCTCAAGGCATCTGATATTTCAACTCTTCTGTAATCCTTCAACAAGAGTTGATTCCCCAATTTGGACCTGTCTCTGGATCTCAATAATCCTCAGCAGAAGCTAGCCTCTTCTTAGGCTTTGTATAGTGATCCCTAATCAACTTTTAGCCTCCTCTTAGGCTTTGTATAAGGATCTTTCTTCACTCTCTTGTTGAGTCAATCACTTTTAGCCTCCTCTTAGGCTTTGTATAAAGACCTTTCCACACTCTCTTGTTGAGTCAATCATACAAAACAAAAACAGTTTCTTGTTGAGTCAATCTTCTTTCTCAAAAGCACTTGTTGAGTCAACCTTTTTTTAGCCTCAATCTTAGGCTTTGTACAAGACAGATAAAAACACTCTCTAGTTGAGTCAATCAATCACTTTTCAGCCTCAATCTTAGGCTTTGTACAAGACACCATATAAATATCTAAGCAGAGTCATTCTCTTTCCAGCCTCCTTTTAGGCTTTGTATAATGATTTTCCTCAGTAGAGTCAGCCTCAATCTTGGGCTTTGTACAAGACAAATTATACTCTCCAGCTGAGTCAACCCTTTAGCCTCAATCTTGGGATTTGTACAAGACACATATAAATATTTCCCAGTGGAGTCAAAACCCTTTCAGCCTCCTCTTAGGCTTTGTATAATGATATCCCCCAAAGAGTCAGTCTCTTTTTAGCCACAATCTTGGGCTTTATACAAGACAGATAAACCCTCCCTAGTGGAGTCAATCAACCTTTTAGCTTCAACCTTGGGCTTAATCAAGGCACACAAAAAAATCAACATCCCTTCAGAGGAAATCAAAAACCTCTTTGTAGGAAGACATTTCTCTGTATATCACAATATCAAAACAGATAAATCAAACAAACCTTAATCCCAGATAACTACTATAAGTGGCACACTTGTTGAATCAAAAATCCAAGCTGTCATCCATCTTTTATCCTGGTAAATCCTCTCTTTCATCTAATTGCTGTAAGTGGAAAGCCTCTGGATTATTTACATCCACGCCACTGTCCCTCTCTTAGCATGAAAGATTCCTAAGAAAAAATGGCATTGCTCAACACTGAGTTAAAGTTTTCTCCTTCAGGACAAATCCCCTATAAAGGAAATTATGGCATTGCTGGATTCTCATATCCCAGTTAAAGTATTCCTCCTTTATAATCAGTCACCCAACAATTATGATAAACATATGAGATATCTTCTTTAGAGATGACAAATTCTCTCTCGGTCAAACCTTTTAGGTTCAATCTTAGGCTTTGAACAAGACACAAATACTCCTTTTAGCTTCAATCTTGGGCGTTGAACAAGACACCAAACATCATCTTTTCCTCCCATAGAATAGGAGGAACTATGATTGCTCTGATTTACCTGTTTTATTTAACGGGAATACGTAGGCATAAGATTGCGAAATCTTAGTGAGCACACCAATAAAAA
The DNA here is from genome assembly GCA_022829125.1 of Lathyrus tuberosus. Taxonomy (NCBI): domain Eukaryota; kingdom Viridiplantae; phylum Streptophyta; class Magnoliopsida; order Fabales; family Fabaceae; genus Lathyrus; species Lathyrus tuberosus. The sequence goes on along the minus strand of JALAZF010000079.1, from coordinate 907,827 downwards.
ACTTTAGGTCCAGTACCTTCACACACCAATAAAAAACTTTAGGTCCAGTACTTTCACACACCAATCAAAAACCTTAGGTCCAGTACCTCACCAAAAACATCAACAAAAACTCTCTCTCAAACACCCCCAAAGGAGAAACTTTCCCAACCAACAACAGACAAACACCAGTAAGTAGTAAGCAGTAAGGAAAATTGCTAACAACCTATGGATAACCACATATAGGATGGGTAATTAACAACTCCCCATTGTATAACCTGACCCCGAACTCCCCAATCTCTTTAAGCATTTGTTCAGTTAAACATTTGCATGCAAGGTTAGTTTTAGATAGCTTCCCTTTCCTTTCCAGCTTCATATGATAAATAAGAAATCAGAAAGTAGCACCCCACTCCTACCATTGTGGTGAGGAAAAAAACCCATGGCGGTAAGGTGGTTGCGTCACCGACAAAAATCGCACGCTACAGAAAAATGGCGACTCTGCTGGGGAGTATTTTTATCTGTCTAGGACTAGGATTAGAATTCCTAAGAGGTCTAGGTTGTTAGCAATCATACTATATTATATATATATATATATATATATATATATATATATATATATATATATATTGCTTTTCCTACTTGATATCCGTGTTTATTTTTCTGTCAATGGAAATGCGATTGATACGCATGTGGAAAGTTTGAGAGAACCCTAAGATAAGGGGTGGCATAGACGGGTGGACTTACAGGGAGTGATTCTCGAATAAGCGATCCTGGTAGACCACCAAATCAGGCGAGGGCCCGTGTGGATACTATGTTGAATGACCGATCGTCGTGAAAATAAACGCTATCCCAGTGCGGTACCAGTGACCCTGAGGATTTAGTAGACATTAACCATATGACCATTTGGTAGTGCGGTGACTATCAGGAATAGTTGATACGCGATACTACACTCAAATGAGATTACCCTAGGATGCTACAGCTCGCTCGGGTGAACCAGCTTGCTGTTGATATCCCTAGGGGGGTCAATGATTTTGGGAACCTTTAACCCATTCTACAGGTACAAAAATTGACCAGAATACAACTTTTGGGGATGGGTAGAGCCATGACTCCATGCTCGTGACGTTGAACCCTTGAACCCATGTTTTTTCAATGTTTTTGTGTGCTGCATTCATGCATTCATTTTAAAAAACTCTTAAACAAAGAAAAAATATCCTTCTTTTTCCTCTCTTCTTTTTCAAAATAAACTAAAACATTAATTGCAAATATCAGAGAGAAAGATTGCGTTATGGATTTTGGTAGAAGAAATACGCACAAGTATACCTTCAAGGCTCCAAAACTAGAGGATTTAAGAAGGTTGGAAAGGATGATCACCAACCCTGATGCTTTCAGAGCTAAGCATGGAGGACTGCTCTCTCTATTAAGGGTCCACGTAGTTGAAGGAATCCTGTCTACGCTGATTCAGTTCTACGATCCGGTTTACCACTGCTTCACATTCTCAGATTATCAACTAGCACCAACGCTAAAAGAGTACTCTCATTTGACTGATTTACTTATCACTGATCAAGCTCCCTTTTCTGGACTGGAAGAAATTCCAAAGGATCAAACCATTGCGAGAGCAATCTATTTGGACGAGTCAGAAGTCAAGACTCATATGACCACTAAGGAAGGAATCCAAGGTTTACCATCTAAATTCCTGACGGAGAAAGCTCTATACTTTACCAGTATAGGAAACATAATTGCTTTCAAAGATATCTTTGTTCTGATCACATATGGGTTATTCCTCTTTCCCAACATGGATAACTTCGTCAATACCAATGCCATTAAGATATTTCTTATTAGAAACCCCGTACAAACTCTGCTCGTAGATGCTTATCATTATGTACACTTAAGGAATTTGTACATCTGAGGAATGATCACATGTTGTGTAAACCTGCTTTACAAATGGTTCACTTCCCATTTAACCAAGTCTGCTGCTTTTTGGGACCATAAGAGTACTCTACGTTGGTCATAGAGAATCATGTCTCTTACCAACTCTGACATAGATTGGTATAATAGGATTTACGAAGGGATAAAGATCATCGACAGATGTGGAAACTTCCCTAATGTACCCCTCATAGGAACTAAAGGAGGAATCAACTATCATCCAATTTTAGTTCGCCGCCAACTCGGATACCCGATGAAGAATATCCCGCATAATGTTCATCTGGAAGGTTTTTTCTTCAAGGAAGGAGAAAATGACAGAGCACTAAAGAAGGAAATAGTGCATGCCTGGCAACACATTCACAGAAAAGGAAGGGAGTCTCTAGGAAGACCAGACTGTATCTCCATGGAACCTTATCTCCACTAGGTACAAACTAGAAGCACCAAGAGTTATGGCAGCAACTCCTGAAGGTTACAAACTTCTGGGCATAGAAGCACCAAGAGTCACCGCCGTAATGACTATACCACAACTAGTGGTACACACTGTCCCGGAAGGACAGATTCCACAAGTAATTTCTGGTGGGAACGAAGATATGTACGAAAGAATGAATGAGTTCTAGGAACAATTCCTGGAGATGCAGAAGGAACTGCACACCATTCGCGGTCAGGATTTATTCGGAAAGGACGCTGAGACCTTTGTTTAGTCCCCAATGTGAAAATCCCGCACAAATTCAAGGTGCATGACTTTGAAAAATACAAGGGCGACCCTTGCCCTCAAAGTCATTTAGTGATGTACGCTCGAAAGATGTCAACTCAGACAGAAAATCAACAGCTACTGATCCATTATTTCTAAGACAGTTTAACAGTGGCCACACTCAGATGGTACATGGGTTTAAACCGCACCAAGATCAACACTTTCAGAGATCTTGGCGCAACTTTCGTTCAGCAGTATAAGCATAACCTGGACATGGCACCAGACAGAGATCAACTCAGAGCAATGTCGCAGAAGGACAAAGAAACTTTCAAGGAATATGCTCAGAGATGGCGAGAAATTTCTGCCTAGATATGTCCCCCTCTTGAGAAAAAAGATATGACAAAGATCTTTTTGAAAACCTTAAGCTCATTTTATTACGATCGAATGGTCGCCAGTGCGCCCAGCGACTTCACTGAGATGGTGAACATGGGGGTACGCCTTAAAGAAGTAGTCCGAGAAGGACGATTGGTCAAAGATGCAGAGCCATCAAGAAGTACCAAAAGATACGGTGGTGCTTTCCAAAAGAAAAAAGAGCAAGATGTTGGTAATATCTCTCTCGGAAAGCAAATACGAAGGTATCAACCAGTAGCAGCAGTAACTCCCGCTATCAACCCTGCGCCGGCTCCAATGTATCAACCTCAAGTTGCTCAGAGCCAACCAAATCAACAACAGTATCAGCAAAGGACACACCAGCCTCTTCAGCAGGCTCATCCTCAGTACAACAATAACAATCGTACTACACGACCACCAGGGTTTGACCCTATACCAATGTTGTACGCATAACTGTTTCCACTTCTACTGGTCAATGGGTATCTCCAAACTAGGTCTCCTCTTACAGTACCAAAAAACCTACCTTTTTGGTTTAAAGCAGATCAAACTTGCCCTTACCATCAAGGAGGATCAGGACACAACATCGAGAACTGTATCAGTTTCAAGTCCGATGTGCAGAAGCTTGTTAGGAACGGGGTTCTATCTTTCAAAGATACTAATCCAAATGTTAAGACGAACCCGTTTCCTCAAGATGAAAAGACTGCAGTAAACTTAATAGAGAAAGAATTTAGCCGCACTTATCAAATTCACGATGTACTCCTATTAGGAACCAATCTGGTCAGGATACATTGTAGACAGAGCGGGTACGGTCATGTACCGCCTCACAATTATCACCGGTGTGATATCTGCTCAAAGAATAATCTGGGGTGTTTCGTAGTGCAATCAGCTCTACAAGAATAGATGGATCTAGGTTGGATCCAGGACCACCGAATCTGGGAAGTCAACATGGCCCATGTACATCCCAACATTGTTTAGAACCACGACATCCGTGCAATGAATATCAACTTAGTGGCAATGCATTTGAGGCAAAGTCAATATCATAATATGCCACGGCACGACTACAATACCTGTCTGATCTACTCAATAAGCAATCAAGGATGCTCTTTTATATAAGAGGCCCTCCAGCGTCAGATGGATCTCAGATGGATCCAGGACTATCCGGAGAGAAATAACCATCAAGTCAATATGGTTCAGATCTTTGATATTCACTTGATGAATACCAGTCAGGTAGAACTACATACTAAGCAAGTCAGGCTCGGTTTTCTGGCTTCACATAATTATCTGGACTGTGAACAATGTCGTGAAGACGACCAAGGATGTGCACTTGTCCAAAGAATACTTCAACACTTATTGGACCACTGGTGGCTTCCAATCTACTTTGATGAAGCTACACAACAGATCAATATGACTGACGAGAATCTTAGTAGACATCAAAGTCAGGATGTCCGCTCGATGGAAACTGATCTAGTAAAGTTGCACTGCATACAAAGCGGACGTGGCCAGGTGCCACCACATAATTATGAGTGCTGTAGAGTTTGCTCAGAGAATAACCAAGGATGTTATCTTGTGCGGTCAGCTCTTCAAGATCAGTTGGACCGGAAAGAGATTCGACCATGTTTAAGCTCTGGTTCGATCAATGTGATATAAGACTATCTTCTTGATCAAAGCAAAGACGTTGTCATAATCTCTAATCATGAAATGGCCAAGGATGTATGCGCCATAATCCCTCTACTCAATGAATTAAGAGTTCCTCTTGATAGTAGAAAGATTCTCAACCTCGAACCAATTGAGGATATCTATGATGGTTAGAAAAATCAAAAGGCTCCTGTGGTTATCTATCTGCCAGGACCAATACCGTACAAATCCGTTAAGGTTATCCCTTACAAGTACGGTGCAACAACAATCGAAAATGAAAAGGAAACTCCATTACCCTCCATCGTAAACATTACCGACATCAGTCGGGTAACACGGAGCGGTCGGATCTTCAACCGAGGAGTTGGAGAACCCACCAAGGAAAAGGAACCTCAAACAGAAGTTCCTAATCAACTAGTCAGTCAATCCAGTAATCCGGAAATATTAAAAAACAATGATGAGATGCTGAAGCTCATCCAGAAAAGCGAGTACAACATTGTAGACCAACTGTTGCAAACTCCATCTAGAATCTCTGTGATATCTCTCTTGCTCAGTTCCGAAGCTCACAGGGAAGCCTTGCAGAAAGTCTTGGAGCAAGCTTTCGTAGAACAAGATGTGACGATAAGACAGTTTGATAGCATCATCTCCAACAGCACTTCCTGCAACAACTTAGGATTCAGTGATGAAGAACTGCCAGAAGAAGGCAAAAATCACAACATGGCGCTTAACATTACAGTCAACTGCCAGGACGATGCTTTAGCCAACGCACTGGTAGACACAGGATCAGCTCTGAATGTTATGCCAAAATCAACTCTGATACGACTATCATTTCAAGGAGCTCCGATGAGAGGTAGCGATGTCATCGTTAAAGCCTTTGACGGATCCAGAAAAATAGTTATCGACAAAGTTGATCTTCCCATAACTATCGGTCCTCACACTTTCCAAGTCACTTTCTAGGTCATGGACATCCGGGCAGCATGCAACTGTTTATTAGGAAGACCTTGGATACACGAGGCTGGGGCAGTCACTTCGACACTTCACCAGAAGTTGAAGTTCGTCAAGAATGACAAGTTAGTCCTAGTATGCGGAGAGCAGGCCTTAATCGTGAGCAACTTATCATCATTCTCCTGTGTAGAACCAAAAGAGGTTATTGGGACTCAATTCCAAGCACTCTCGGTGAGCAATGAGAATCGACCAGAAAAAGGAACGTCGATTTCCTCATATAAAGATGCTCTCGAAGTGATCAAGAGTAACAACGCAAAAGGATAGGGACAACTTGTCATTCCTACTGATAACAAGACGAAGAAAGGTCTTGGTTTTTCTTCAGCCTGTACCCAAACTGTAAAGAAGGATGAAAGTTTTCATCCCATTCAGGACTTCTTCCACAGTGGAGGCTTCCTCCACCCTATGTCTCAAAAAGTAAACACCATCAACAAGAGTGACTCCTCCGATACGGATGAGGAATGGAAATCTTATCTCAATGACAACGGTTATATGTCTCAGAAAGAAACGCACATACCATTCTGTTTTCCCACGCAGGGCCCGAGATATATACCAAGATCAGACGTCTGAATGATCTATGGAGATTACGATCCTGAGGGATGTCGTGCTCCACCTAACTCATTAGAAGATGATCTAATGAAGAATAACTTTGATCAAGACTATAATGATACCCTGGATGACTTGCCTATCTGGCAGCCGTACCCAGAAGACTTGGGGCAAAAGAGTCAGCCAAACGATGATTATCAACTGAGCAATATTGAAAAGAATACATGTGTCCCCACCACATCATGGGATCATTACTCAGGACATTCCGAAGATATCCAGCACAACGATGAATCTGCAAAGATTGCAGGACAAGAGCTCATCAACTATGCTTACCCTGAGGTCAACGTTATTGAGAAGGATGACTCCTCCAGTCCCGCAGAAGTATGGGACACCTTAGGACAGCCGAGTGGCAAGTACGACTTCCTGGTCAAGTACACCGCTCCTGAAAGCTCTCATATCAGGCTCGAAGACATCCATCCAACTGGATGGGGAGATCCGCCTGAGAGTAAAAACACTATGCAAGATACAACAGAAGAGTTTGTTTATGACAACTCTGCCTGGGAGGAAAACTCCAATGATCCTGCTCCGCCAGAAATCAGGGTCATTTCTGAGGATAAACCAAAAAAGAAGGTACCAGACTTTGTGATTCAGCGAGGAGTTCGTCGCCAATGGGTTGCTATCGATGTCCCGAAAGTTGTCCATAAGTCTAAGTGATTGCCGTCTTTGTTTTAACCTTTCACCCTGCCCAGGTGAAACGGATGTTTTTATAGGGTTCACTTTCTGTAAATATCCCTCTTCGCTTCGCCCAAGGTGACAGAGTTTTGTTTTATAGGGCTGTAGTTTCAAGAATCGACAAAATCATAAATAAATAAATAAATAAACGTTGTTTTGTAATTTCCACATTTATTGTTGTTCTCACTTTTCGTTTTTCAGAAAATGGTAATCCTAAAACAATCAAAAATAGACAATAACAAGCATTTTTCAGAAAATACACTGCACGCACTCTTGCATTTCTCTCTACCTCTTCTAAAAAACAATCATCACGTCATGAATATTGCTTATTTTAAACCCCGTTGAAACATACGATCCCATGCCTTCTCCCAACTTTGAATTCCGGGTATTTGAAGCTGAAGAAGAAGAGGACGCAGAAATTCCAGAAGAGATCTCACGACTACTCAAGCAAGAGGAAAGGTCCATTGAGCCTCACAAAGAGCCGTTGGAAATGGTCAACTTGGGTTCAGAAGAAGAGAGGAAAGAAGTCAAGATTGGGGCACTGCTCAGTCTGATTGTCAAAGAAAGCTTGATAAGACTTCTCAGAGAGTTTCCAGATGTGTTTGCTTGGTCCTATCAGAACATGCCAGGGTTGGATACCAGTATCGTGGAACATCATTTACCGTTGAAATCAGAATGTCCTCTGGTGAAAAAAAGACTGAGACCGACTCATCCGGACATGGCCATCAAAATCATGGAGGAAGTGCAGAAATAGATTGACGCAGGTTTCCTCGCCACCTCTGAATATCCTTAATGGCTAGCCAACATAGTGTCTGTTCCAAAAAAGGACGGAAAAGTCAGAATGTGCATAGACTACAGGGATCTGAACAAAGCAAGTCCAAAGGACGACTTCCCCTTACCGCACATAGACATGCTGGTAGACAGTACAACAAAGTTCAAAGTCTTCTCCTTCATGGATGGATTCTCAGGCTATAATCAAATCAAAATGGCACCAAAAGATATGAAGAAAACTTCATTCATCACCCCATGGGGCACCTTTTATTACAAGGTAATGTCGTTCGGTTTGAAGAATGTCGGGGCAACCTATCAAAGGGCCATGACTACTCTGTTTCACGACATGATGCACAAAGAAATCGAAGTGTATGTCAATGACATGATTGCCAAATCTAAAGCAGAAGAGCAGAATGTGACCCACTTGTCAAAACTATTCGAGCGTCTGAGAAAGTACAAAATCCGCTTGAATCCCAAAAAATGCACGTTTGGTGTTCGCTCAGGAAACCTTTTAGGGTTCATCGTCAGCCAGAAAGGAATTGAGGTTGATCCTGACAAGGTCAAGGCCATTCAAGAAATGCCTTCGCCAAAGACTGAGAAACAAGTCAGAGGATTTTTAGGACGTCAAAATTACATTTCCAGATTCATATCTCTTATGACCGCGACATGCGCACCAATCTTCAAACTCCTCAGAAAGAATCAAAGTTATTTGTGGATAGAAGACTGCCAAAAAGCCTTTGATAGTATCAAACAATATTTGTTGAATCCACAAATCCTGTCACCTCCAGTAGAGGGAAGACCACTGATCATATACTTAACAGTCTTGGAAGACTCTATGGGTTGTGTACTTGGCCAACAAGACAAAACAAAATGAAAAGAGTATGTCATCTACTATTTGAGTAAGAAATTTACCGACTGTGAAACTCGGTACACTATGCTCGAGAAAACTTGTTGTGCTTTGGCTTGGACAACCAAACGTCTTCGCCAGTACATGATTTGTCACACTACTTGGTTAATCTCCGAAATGGACCCGATCAAGTACGTCTTTGAAAAGCCTTTTCTCATGGGAAGGATTGCCTTATCAGAATACAACATTAAGTACCATGCTCAGAGAGCCGTCAAAGGGAGTATTTTAGCCGATCATTTGGCTCATCAACCAATTAACGATCATGTGTAACACCCATATATAAAACTCATACATCAAAGCATAAATATTATATATAGATCCAAGTGTTTGGTACTGAAACACATAAGCTCCTAGTTAACACATTGTATACAATTAAATGCCCTAAAGTACAAAGTACAAAAACCTAAGGCATATTATACACAAGATGTTCAAAAGATAAAAACTAAGAACTAGATCAACAATGATCTCAAAATACACTTCGCTACGGAAGCTAGCCATCAACAAGCAAGGAAAAGATCACACGACCTTATCCTTACCCTTCTCGGAACCTGAAGCACCTGAAATACATCAACAACGTGGGGTGAGATACATCAAATCTCAGTGAGTTCCCTATCTTATGGATTATCTCGGATTAACAAGGTTCTAACAATCCTAACTCGAGTTCGGGGAAAAGGGAAAAGGACCCTTGAGTTCACATTTTATAATTCTCACACTATATGGAAACATGACATGAGTTTATTAACTCACAACATCACTAATCGATAACCATACCAAGACATCTCATCTTCCTGTCCGCTTCTACGTCTAAAAGGTGACCCGAGTCATAGATCCTTGTAGTTACTTGGCATACGAATTGGATTCAGGATCATCGGCCTGTTAACCGTGACCCGTCACTTCTCATGGTCTGTTAACCATCACAAGTCTCTACCCATAGCATAGGCTCCAATCGTACTACACGTAGGGAATCAAACCTACCAAGTAATTGTGTACCCGTTTCAGAGGAGCTCGAGACCCATGAAACTACACTCAAAATATTCCGGTTACGATTACATGATTACATACAACAAATACGATTGTATTCGACAATCACAAGACTACACCGCCTTAAGGCCTCTCTTTCCTTTTCACAACCACAAAGGTTAACCACATGTTCCATACTAGTGTTCACTCTCCACTAGGCCAATACTCGGCAAGGGTGTATCTTTCAACAACACGTGCCCGAGCATCGCCATCTAGAGTTGTCTACAATTTCTAGTTCCTTACTAGATTCTCCTATAGTTCAAGTTTGAGGTTTCCTCACTCTTCCTATATCGTTTTCATATTTGCATGCATATTCACTTACAATCATGTTAAACAATAATAGGATAGGCAAGACATGTCATAATTGCATAGTAGAATAATATATAACAATTAAAACACAAATATATCACTTTTGGAGCTTTCTCGGTTATTTAATCGGTCGGTAAAATCGACATATTTCATCTCCATCGCATAGAATATTTCATCGGCTTTACATCGATATAAAGAATGATCAAATCCGATAAACGAGTTGAAAGTTATGAATTTTCTCGCTTAAGGAATAAAATTCCAAGTCCCAGGTCGCGCTAAGCACGCCCCTGCCCGCGCTAAGCGCGCTTTCTTCGGTCTGGAGAAGTTGCAGGAATTCAACACCGCGCTGAGCGGGCTCCTGAACGCTAAGCGCGCTCTGCGAAACTCAGAAAAAAACCTACTATAACAGAAATTTCCTACATCCCCAAACCTCTTCCAAACCACAAGCAACCACCAACAGAGGTACAATAACATAGTTTGAGCATGGTTTGAACAACAACATTCTTAAAACCTACATTTTCTCAAGAACACAACATGTCCACAAACCCTATAATTTTCCAATCAATCCAAGGTAACCAAAACATCAAAACAAGCATCAATATATGTTTCTACAAGTATATTGATCATTCATTTCGATTTATATCAAATTCCAACCGTTAAAACATCGATTTCCATAAATTCAACTGTCATACCCCAAATTTGTCCTACCTGTATAGATTTCATCTGTACATGCCATTCACTGACTTTTTAAAAAAAAAAAGTCCAAAAATATGTCGTCTTTAACTTTAGCCATGTCCACTTTCCTAATCCATTCTCTAAATTAAACCATTATCCATTTTTATCCATATCCACCCTTTTTTTTTCTATATCCATATTTTCCATATCAATTATCCATTTGACCAAATTTCCTTTACATTCATTTCTCTTAACCCATTTCAAAATCTATTTATCCAAATTCTCTTCATTCCAATTAGGTCCATTTGTCCATACATCCTTTTTTATTTTCTTTTACCCAATTGTTCTTTTTATTTTAGTTTTCTTTTGTTTAATTATACAATAGCTTTGTTTTTCACAAAATAGAGATCTCTACCAAAAATCATTTTTATAAATAAATATTAGGCCCATTTCTTTGTTTTCTTTCTAGGCCCATTAGTACTTTTTTGCTCTGTTCTACAGAATTACAAAAAGTTTCAAGGAATGATACAATTATCTCCCACGCCTTGACCATATCACTTGTGACAATAGCATCAACACGCATTGCCCCATTTGTGAAACCAAAAACCTGCTTACAATCTGCAAACGCTGCACCACACCCGTTCCGAGTAACACCCTGCGCCACTGCTCACAAGGAGAAGACTGCTAAGCATACTATCACAAGGCCACTACACCATCCAACACTGCTTTAACCAAATCGTACACAGGCTATGACAGAAAACGTACAAGTACGAAACACAAAAATTGCAAAACGAAAAGGTACCGTGCTACAAAACACGTCCCAACCAACCTTCAAAACCGGCAGTGTACGAACAAAAAGACAGCTCTCATTTTTTTTCCTTACCATATTAGAAGGACTGGGGTCTTCAAAAAGAAAGTGCACAGCAAATTTTCTTGATCATTCGACAACATAACCTCAACTTTCTTGAACCCACTCGACTCACAAACACAAACCTGTGAAAATTCATCAAGGTTCAATCCACAACAATCACCCTTCTTTCTTTCCTCCACCACAAAAACCCGTAAATTTCAGAACAACCACCATCAACCCTCTTCAATCGTAGCTCAAAAATCAAACACACAAACCACTCTTCACCAACAACAACAACCCAGATCTCTATTTATTCAACCTTCAACGCTTAATGTCAACACCCTCAACCCAAATCTTCATCTTCCACAACAACAAATCCTCCGACCAAAACCCCATTCAATCAGCACCAACAAACCTTCCTCAACGTCAAAACTCACAAACAACCACAACTCCTTCAAAACCCCGAAAACAAAACCCAGAAACAGAGAAATTAGAGATGGAGAGAAAGTTTCGAAACACATTAAACCCATTCATAACAGACCCAGAAAGTAGAAGAAGAAGATAAAACTGATTTGAAACCCAAGACCATATATTCAAACCTTCACAACATCCATCGCCGCCGTGGATCGAAGCACAAACCGAGAGAGAAGAACGAGAGACGTATGAGCTTGAGCGAACGAAATAAGGTTGGGAATGGCGATACATATGTTGATCCCACACTTGTTTCGATTTCCAGTTTTTCTTTCATTTGAACGCGATGATGAAGTCTTGAGCGTGACCCTTTTTTTTGTTTTTTATTCGTTGCTGATGTGTGTTGCGTGGCTGACCATTTCCTTTTTAATTAATGCTGCTTTGAAAGCAGATTATTTCATTCTTAAAAAGAAAAACATTGGCTTTTGATTTCATTGGTTATGTTTTAAAAGTTTTGATGTTGGTGCCTTGGGCTTGTGGCCCACGTTTGATTTCATCTTGCTGAATAGTGTTGATTTTAGAAAATAATGGAAGCTGATGGAGATTTCCTCTCAATTTTGAAACCGTGCGCTAATGTTGATGGACCCACTCGTTTTCTTAATTTACCACCATTTCCTTTTTTTAGCCATGCTATTTTTTTTGGGAAGGGGATGATGGGCCAGCTTTAAGCCCAAATGATTCCCATTCATATTCACACCTTCCAAATCCTGCACTGCACCCCCTGTCTTTATTATTTTTATTTTCTAATTTTTTTCTTAAAAGACTTTCATTATCATATTACATTAATTCCATTCCTATTCTATTTTCCATTTTATGGGCCAATGATATCAAAAACATCTTGATATTGGGTGATTCTTTAAAATCGGTACCAAATCTTGATTTATATGAGGCCTCCTATTTACTTATTATTATTTCGATTTATTTTGTCTTTATTCATTTTTGGGTCGATGAAAACCAAATATCTAAGATTTATCGATTTATCGATTTTAAATCTTGATAAAGGTGAGACCTTTATTCTTTTTCTTGTCATTTTCGATCTTATTTCATTTCTATCATTTTTATTCATTTTTGGGTCAATGAAAATCAAATACTAAAGATTATCGATTTTTCGATTTAGAATCTTAGTAAAGATGAGACCTTTCTTAGTTTTCCGATTTTTATTTCTATTTCGATTTATGTTCTTTTATTTTCACTTTTGGTCAATGAAAGTAAAAAATTGTTGATTATCGATTTCTCGATTAAATCCCGATTAAGACGAGACCAATTTTATTCTATGTCAATATTATATCTTGTCAATATTATCTTCATTTTTATTTGTTCATATTCTTATCATATCGTCCATACCATATTCATATTTATCTAACCACTTTCATTTGTACATACTTTAATAAAAAAACACTAAAATAATTTAACGGACTGTTGGTTACTATACTTCGCTTGGAGATTTGGTTCAAGGCTTAGCTTAGGACACTTTGCACACACATGGCTTTCTCTTGGGCTACCTTACAACGAGACCCTTTATTTCATGTCATCACTTGTACTTTACATGTACCCCTCTCCCCTTCCGATGTACGCATTTAATGTTCTTTTGATTGTGGTTTGTTTACTAGGAGCACCCCTAGGGACTAGCATAGGCAACCCATTTTCAAACTAATTCTCGATTCGTCGTCGAGCCATTTTCAAACAAACCCTTTTCAACCAAACCCTCTATTCGTCGTCGAGCCATTTTCAAACAAACCCTTTTCAACCAAACCCTCGATTCGTCGTCGAGCCATTTTCAAACAAACCCTTTCAACCAAACTCTCGATTCTTTGTCGAGCCCATTTTCAAATCAACCTCGAACCAAGTCTTTTTTCCAAACCAAACTCTTTTCATACAATAAACCCTTGATCCAATGTCAAGCGGATTTTCATAATCAAACTTCAAAAACAATTAACAACTATCACAACTCTTTTAAGGTGAAAAATGGGGGTTCAAGTCTTTGATCTCCCTTCGATTGTTTGGGTGCGAGTTTTCTTACTCGTGTGTGAGCAATTGACGCCTCTTCTTTTAACAAATCAAATCCTTTTCAAAATAACCAAGCGCATACAATAAACCCTTGATCCCACGTCAAGCGGATTTTCATAATCAAACCTCAAAGCAACTAACAACTATCGAAACTCTTTCAAGGTGAAAAATGGGGGTTCAAGTCTTTGATCTTCCTTCGATTGTTTGGGTGCGGGTTCTCTTACTCGTGTGTGAGCAATTGACGCCTCTTTTAAAAATCAACCAACTCCTTTGTTTTGTGGGCGTACCACGAACTACGACTGCTCTGATTCTTTATTCTCGTCCGAGTAAAGATACGTAGGCACAAGATTGCTATGATCTTGGCAAGCACACTTTTTCTTTTTCCCCCGTTTGCGTCCACACTTCCATCTTTTTCTGTCAAACCCCATAGTCGAACTACGATTGCTCTGATTCCTCATTCTCGTCCGAATGAGCATAAGTAGGCCCGAGGTCGCGATGATCTTGCCGAGCACTCTATCCTTAAACCAACCCCTTTCCCTTAGCATCTTTCCCTTTCATTGTTCCCTTTTAAGCATTTATAGAGAAGAAAATAGACAAACTTAGCTAACGAGTATCGCGATTCGAATCAAGAGGTTCCCATTGAGTACAACAGACGTGAGGGGGTGCGCATACCTTCCCCTCACGTAACCGACTCCCGAACCCAGAATGTGGTTGCGACGACCATGTTCTTATCTCCTCCTTTAAAGGTTTTCTCGATATTTTCCTTTCCCTCTTTTGGGATAAATAAAGTTCGGTGGCGACTCTGTCGAACCGTTTTCCGCGCCTTTCGCGCGAAGGGTCGTGTCTTCGATTAAGCGATTTTTTTCGAGGTGCGACAGATGGCGACTCTGCTGGGGATATGTTGCTCTATGCAAGAGAAAGTCAACCCTATCTTGATTCGAATCGCTAGCTCTTTAGCTTTGTTTATCTTTTTCTTCTCGTTCGCTTATGTACTTGCTTTCCTATTTCCTTATTTGTGTTACCTTTGTAACATTGTTGGGTTATTCTGATATTGGGAACTTTGTGAGATGGCTCTACACCCGAGTCTGAGTATAACCATAGGATTAGGATGGTGGTTGTGTAGTGTAGGCTTGCGTGGTCTCTTCCGCGTGAGTTGAAGCGAAAACCACCGCTTGGAGTAGATTCCCTTGGAGATATTACTGTTGTGGTGAATCTTTGCCATAGCGGTAATATCTTCGAGGTGGGTCGTTGATCCCAAAGACCATTAACCCAATTTACCCATGGTGGTTGGTAGTGTTAATTCTATGTGAGTTAATGCGAATGCCCTAATCAGATGAGATCCCTCGAACGTATTACTTCCTGACAGTAATATTTTTGACCTCGATCTAGGATTCTGAGAACCCTATTTAGAACCCGTGTGTCGATGGTTGTATAGTGGGCGCCTCCGAGGAATATTTCTCATGGGGAAGAAACGAAGACCTCACCTAGACGAGATTATTTCGAGGATATTATAGTCGGATGTCTCTTCGTCTTGGTTATAATGTTTTCAAAGTATATCCATAAATCTAGGCACCTACCCATTTTAGAAGCCTACTTGTGGGTTTTCTTGATCCTAGCTGTGGTTCTTGACCCGTTCATCCGGCCAACCTCAAAACTGTTTGAAACTGTTTGATCCTGCGATCCTGGATCTTGCATCTTGCATTGCATCTCATGTCATTGCATTGCATCTGTTATGCATCTTGCATTGCATTCTCAACCTCGGAATCTCACTTCAACTTCCTTCCTTCTCCAGTAAATCAAGTTGATTCCTTGACACCAGTACGCAACTCGAGCCAACATAAGAAGAACGATGGAGCAGATTCAGCAAGAGCAAGCTGCCTTCGGAGAAGAAATGGACTCTATGAAGGGAAAGATTGATCAGATTCTTGAAGCCATCATGATGGCCAGAAAAGAAGAAGAACTGCGTGAAGCCGCTGCTGCCAACAACACTGTGCATGTGCAAGGGTCACCCTCAAGGCTCTCAGTTCCTATTCCTAACCCTGTCAATTATGGGATACCAATGAACTTTACGCCTGCCACTGAAGGAGCCATTTCTCAACCACCTCCAACATCTGGAGTCGCTGTTGGTGCTATTCCGCAAGCCCAACCTGTTGCCACTCAGATTCCTATTCCTCATGCTGAAGAAAATCTGGTAGATCAGTATGATGAGGTTCAGAACTACCATACTGCTATCCCAATTGTCAATCCTACTGCCGCTCAGGATTCTGAAGCCATCAAGATGTGTCGTGATCTAGCTGAGAAACTCCGAGCCATGGAGGGGCGCAACTCAAAATCTCTGAACGCTCTAGAAATGTGCTTGGTTCCAGATGTTGTCATTCCTCCCAAGTTCAAAGTGCAGGAATTCCTAAAGTACAAAGGCCTCAATTGTCCCCACATGCATTTAAGGATGTACTGCCGTAAGATGGCTACCCATGCCAAAGATGAAAAGCTGATGATCCATTGCTTCCAAGACAACCTGTCTGGGGCATCACTCGAATGGTATATGCAGCTGGAGCGTAGCTATGTGCGCACTTGGGATGATCTAGCTAATGCATTTGTCAAGCAATACAAGTACAACACTGACCTTGCTCCGAATCATACTCAACTTCAGAGTATGGCTCAAAAGGACAACGAATCCTTTAAGGAGTACGCGCAACGCTGGAGAGAGCTAGCTGCAAGGGTGCATCCACCTCTTGTTGATCGTGAACTGATTGACATCTTCATGTGTACCTTGCAAGGCCAGTACTATGAGAAGCTGATTGGTAATGTTTCTGTCGGATTCTCTGATTTGGTAATTATCGGTGAGAGAATCGAAGAGGGTATGAAGAGCGGAAATATCCAAGGAGGTTCTAGCAGTCAGTCTGTAGTCAAGAAGCCCTTCAATGGATTCAAAAAGAAAGAGGGCGAAACAAATGTTGTCTCTGCTCAAAGAGGGCAAGCTCAACAAGCCCCCCCTCCAATGCCTTTTCAAATGCCATACTTCCAGTATCCGTATGTTGCTGCTGCGCAATATGCTCCGATGCCTTATCAGCCAATAGTTCAAGCTGTTCAATCTCCAATGCCTCAACAACAGGCTCCTCAGCAACAGTTATACAACCAGCAAGGGTATCAGTATCCTCCTCAACATCAACAACAGAGAGCTGCTCAACAACGTCAGCCTAATCAACAAAGGACAAGGAGGCCTGATAGAGACTTCGATCGTCTGCCGATGACATATGCTCAGATCTTTGCTCAATTGATGGAGAAGAGGGCAATCACTCCGAGAGACCTAGCTCCTCCAACTGTCATCCCTCCAGATTATGATGTTAATTCTCATTGTGAGTTTCATAAGGGTGCTCCAGGGCATACGATCGAGAACTGCAGAGCTTTCAAACACAAGGTTCAAGACATGATCGACTCAAAGTATCTCACGTTCAATGGGAGGGCTCCTAATGTCATCAACAACCCTCTGTCGCCTCCAAACTAGTGCCAGCATCAAGTCAAGTCAAGTCAAGTCAAGTCAAGTTTATTCCCCGAAGAAGGCAGTCATGTTGCCATCCCATCATTTACATTCTTGTATTTTCATCTTTATTTGTTTAAGTACTGTATGCTTTGAACATTGCCTTTTGTATTTGGTTTCTTAATGTAGTGACTATGCATGTTTTGAATTAGTTATGTCGTATTCACTCATTTCTTCCATTTACTGCAAGTCACAGACACATTTATATCCACTTCACTCTCTTTATCAATTGTCGCTTAACAATAATTGGAGGGAGGATGATGACAACGAAATACCCATAATTGCAAAATGTATGCTTTCGGATAGAATCTCGTCGATGATGTACAGGCATTGTTTCAACCCCCAAACACTGGAGAGACAAGGAGTTAATCCCTAACTAACCACTTCGAGCCAAGAAGTAGCAGTTTCCTTCGGATATTCAAACCCTTACACTCAACCTGGGGCAGGGTAGTGTTCAGTTAATCTAAAATCACAAAGACAAAATCCAAAAGACATGTCGGTTGTTCATCAATAACCATGACTTGGCAGTCACAATCATCCAGCAAAACAAAAAAAAAACAAAAATCAAAAGCCTGCTAAGTCGAGCACCTCAAAGGAGACTTAGGCAAAAATCAAGGCAATCCCGATGGACTTAACAAGCAAAGTCAGTCTATACAAAAGATAGGGATTAAAAGCACAAACAAAAGAGGCCTTCAAATCCTCACCAAAAACAAAATAAAGACCAGTGACCACCAAATCAAAATCAAAGGGTCACTAACACCCATCAAAAACAAATAAGGTGACTGCCATTTCAAGCAAACCTTGAGCCATCACTCTTACACCGTCAACCCTTTTGGAAGACAAACATGTGCAGAATTAATTGAACGTAGGACTGGAGATCATCACGAAGATGGGGTGGGTACAAATCATACTTTGAGCCTAATATCCTTTGTTTCTTAAACCATGAACCAGACCACGTTACAACCCTCGAAAGACCTAATTGAGGCAAGGTTTATTCTAAAAGCATACTATTGCAAGGTTGCGTAAACCTGACTCCCCACATATTTGCTAAATCTTCAGCATTGGTGTTATTCTCCTTGCTATATCTTTCACACCAATAAAATCTACACAACGTCTGGGCTAACGGTCCATTCGTCTCACTACCACGACACTTCAATAAACGACTCTTTTTCAAAACTTGCATGAGCATTATATTAAGATTACCATTTGTGAATGTATAATTTTTACTGCAAATCAGTGTTTGACATCAAAGCAACTCTAACAAGGGGCAATCAAAGAGGAACTTGAACTTTTAGCGGTGCCGAACCGAATCAAGACTCCCTCAGAACCTTCAATCTGGGGCAAAACATTCAACAGCTCAATCAGGGGCAAGCTACCTCAAAGCACATCAAAGTTCATCTTCCAAAGATCAGACCACTTCAGAACTGGTTAATCAGGGGCAGACCATTACCATGTTCAGACTGGGGCAAGACTCATTGCAGCAAGCAATCCTGATCATCAAGCACAGAGTCGTGGTCTTCTCAGAAACGACTTATCATCAAGCAATCAAACTCGAGGCTTCAAGATCATCTTCGTCCGCTTCAATCATGGCATCTTCAACGAACCGAGTGTCGAGGAAATCAAATCCCTCCCACCGCCCAAAGTCCAATCCGCATTGGCAACTAGCAAAAGTCCATCATGCTGGCACCTCCAAATATATCCAATCACCCGTCGGCAATCATATGCATCACATTCGACATCATATGCATCTCATTCGACATCATAAACATCATTAACATCATATGCAAAAACCAAATCATACTTCCCCTGCACTTGCATCTCCACGCGTCAGCATTTGCATTGCACATCATTACAAAATCAAGCATTCATACATGTGTGAGAACCAGGATCAATCTCGAGACTGCAAGATGATCTTCAGTCCAGGCAGGGGTATCTTCATCAAATCTGTGGACGTTCTTCACAAAGTTATTCCAAGACGATCTTCAGCCCAGCCAAGGGCATCTCCTGCAAATCCGTGGGCGTTCCTCACAAAGTTGTTTTCAACCTTTGGTCGAACAAGACAAGCTCAAGACGATCTCCAGCCCAGTCAGGGGCATCTTCTTTAAGTTCATGGGCCTCCCCCATGAAGTCTTCAACCTTCTGTTGATGAAGCTGTGATCTCCAAGCAAGTCAGTGTGCATTCCTCATTGGGTTGTGCTCCTCAACTTTTTGTTGCTGAGGTCGTCATCCTTATCCCAACCAATAAACATTCCTCCGAGTCAGTGGGCGTTCCTCATTGAATCTTTTCCCTGTAGTCGAACTACGACTGCCCTGATTCTTTATTCGCGTCCGAGTAAAGATACGTAGGCACAAGATTGCGTAGATCTTGGCGGGTTACCTTCTCCATTTTTTCGCTGTTTACCTTCTCCATTTTTCACTATTTCCCTTTCCTTTTCGTGGGCTCTCCTCATTGATTTCTTTACTTCAACCTTTCGTTGATGTCTCCAAATAAATCTCATCACATCCCCAGCAAACTTGACCTTTTGTCAATTACTTTTCTATCATCCTTTTGGTGATAGCCGAAACCGTGTCAATTCAACCTTCATCCTTTTGATGTTGGTCCTCATGAATAAGAAGTTCCTATCATCCTTTTGGTGGTAGTAGCTTGTTTTGATCCGTCATCCTTTAGGTGTCGCCGATCCATAAATCCTTGGTCTGTGTGTCATCCTTTTGGTGAGTGACAGCCTTTGTGTGTGTTCCATACTATCCTTTTGGTAGTAGCAGGTTGTGTGTGTGTGCCCTATTATCTCGTCGGTAATAGCAGGCTTTGACCTCATTTCCATCCTTTTGATGGAAGGGTCTGTGTGTGTCTGTGTGCCCTATTATCTCGTCGGTAATAGCAGGTTGTGCGTGTGTGCCCTATTATCCTTTTGGTAATAGCAGGCTTTGACCTCGTTTTCCATCCTTTTGGTGGAAGGGTCTGTGTGCGTGTGTGCCCTATTATCCTTTTGGTAATAGCAGGCTTTGACCTCATTTTCATCCTTTTGGTGGAAGGGTCTGTGTGCGTGTGTGCCCTATTATCCTTTTGGTAATAGCAGGCTTTGACCTCATTTTCATCCTTTTGGTGAAAGGGTCTGTGTGTGTGTGTTTGCCCTATTATCCTTTTGGTAATAGCAGGCTTTGACCTCATTTTCATCCTTTTGGTGGAAGGGTCTGTGTGTGTGTGTGTGTGTGTGTTTGTCCTATTATCCTTTTGGTAATAGCAGGTGTTGACCTCATTTTCATCCTTTTGGTGGAAGGGTTTATGTGTGTGTGTGCCCTATTATCTCGTCGATAATAGCGGGCTTTGACCTCATTTCCATCCTTTTGGTGGAAGGGGTTGTGTGCGTGTGTGCCCTATTATCCTTTTGGTAATAGAAGGCTTTGACCTCATTTTCATCCTTTTGGTGGAAGGGTCTGTGTGTGTGTGTTTGCCCTATTATCCTTTTGGTAATAGCAGGCTTTGACCTCATTTTCATCCTTTTGGTGGAAGGGTTTGTGTGTGTGTGTTTGCCCTATTATCCTTTTGGTAATAGCAGGCGTTGACCTCATTTTCATCCTTTTGGTGGAAGGGTCTGTGTGTGTGTGTGCCCTATTATCTCGTCGGTAATAGCGGGCTTTGACCTCATTTCCATCCTTTTGGTGGAAGGGTCTGTGTGCGTGTGTGCCCTATTATCCTTTCGGTAATAGCAGGCTTTGACCTCATTTTCATCCTTTTGGTGGAAGGGTCTGTGTGTGTGTGCGCCCTATTATCCTTTTGGTAATAGCAGGCTTTGACCTCATTTTCATCCTTTTTGGTGGAAGGGTCTGTGTGCGTGTGTGCCTATCATCCTTTTGGCGATAGGTCTGTCATCCTTTTGGTGTCAGATAGTTGTGTGCTCCATCATTTCACTTCCCAAGCACTTTCTTTCTCTTCGGACAAATTCGTGGTCTTCTTTATATCTAATTGTCTTCTGCCTCAAAAGATAAACGCTGTATCAGTTCATCTAACTTGGTTTAAGTCAATTAGATAGGGGGCATTTGTCATACCCCAAATTTGTCCTACCTGTATAGTTTTCATCTGTACATGCCATTCACTGACTTTTAAAAAAAAAAGTCCAAAAATATGTCGTCTTTAACTTTAGCCATGTCCACTTTCCTAATCCATTCTCTAAATTAAACCATTATCCATTTTTATCCATATCCACCCTTTTTTTTTCTATATCCATATTTTCCATATCAATTATCCATTTGACCAAATTTCCTTTACATTCATTTCTCTTAACCCATTTCAAAATCTATTTATCCAAATTCTCTTCATTCCAATTAGGTCCATTTGTCCATACATCCTTTTTTATTTTCTTTTACCCAATTGTTCTTTTTATTTTAGTTTTCTTTTGTTTAATTATACAATAGCTTTGTTTTTCACAAAATAGAGATCTCTACCAAAAATCATTTTTATAAATAAATATTAGGCCCATTTCTTTGTTTTCTTTCTAGGCCCATTAGTACTTTTTTGCTCTGTTCTACAGAATTACAAAAAGTTTCAAGGAATGATACAATTATCTCCCACGCCTTGACCATATCACTTGCGACAATAGCATCAACACGCATTGCCCCATTTGTAAAACCAAAAACCTGCTTACAATCTGCAAACGTTGCACCACACCCGTTCCGAGTAACACCCTGCGCCACTGCTCACAAGGAGAAGACTGTTAAGTATACTATCACAAGGCCACTACACCATCCAACACTGCTTTAACCAAATCGTACACAGGCTACGACAGGAAACGTACAAGTACGAAACACAAAAATTGCAAAACGAAAAGGTACCGTGCTGCAAAACACGTCCCAACCAACCTTCAAAATCAGCAGTGTACGAACAAAAAGACAGCTCTCATTTTTTTTCCTTACCATATTAGAAGGACTGGGGTCTTCAAAAAGAAAGTGCACAACAAATTTTCTTGATCATTCGACAACATAACCTCAACTTTCTTGAACCCACTCGACTCACAAACACAAACCTGTGAAAATTCATCAAGGTTCAATCCACAACAATCACCCTTCTTTCTTTCCTCCACCACAAAAACCCGTAAATTTCAGAACAACCACCATCAACCCTCTTCAATCGTAGCTCAAAAATCAAACACACAAACCACTCTTCACCAACAACAACAACCCAGATCTCTATTTATTCAAACTTTAACGCTTAACGCCAACACCCTCAACCCAAATCTTCATCTTCCACAACAACAAATCCTCCGACCAAAACCTCATTCAATCAGCACCAACAAACCTTCCTCAACGTCAAAACTCACAAACAACCACAACTCCTTCAAAACCCCGAAAACAAAACCCAGAAACAAAGAAATTAGAGATGGAGAGAAAGTTTCGAAACACATTAAACCCATTCATAACAGACCCAGAAAGTAGAAGAAGAAGATAAAACCGATTTGAAATCCAAGACCATATATTCAAACCTTCACAACATCCATAGTCGCCGTGGATCGAAGCACAAACCGAGAGAGAGGAGCGAGAGACGTATGAGCTTAAGCGAACGAAATAAGGTTGGGAATGGCGATACATATGTTGATCCCACACTTGTTTCGATTTCTAGTTTTTCTTTCATTTGAACGCGATGATGAAGTCTTGAGCGTGACCCTTTTTTTATTTTTTATTCGTTGCTGATGCGTGTTGCGTGGCTGACCATTTCCTTTTCAATTAATGCTGCTTTAAAAGCAGATTATTTCATTCTTAAAAAGAAAAAACATTGGCTTTTGATTTCAGTGGTTATGTTTTAAAAGTTTTGATGTTGGTGCCTTGGGCTTGTGGCCCACGTTTGATTTCATCTTGCTGAATAGTGTGGATTTTAGAAAATAATGGAAGCTGATGGAGATTTCCTCTCAATTTTAAAATCGTGCGCTGATGTTGATGGACCCACTCATTTTCTTAATTTACCACCATTTACTTTTTTTTAGCCATGCTATTTTTTTTGGGAAGGGGATGATGGGCCAGCTCTAAGCCCAAATGATTCCCATTCATATTCACACCTTCCAAATCCTGCACTGCACCCCCTGTCTTTATTATTTTTATTTTCTATTTTTTTCTTAAAAGACTTTCATTATCATATTACATTAATTCCATTCCTATTCTATTTTCCATTTTATGGGTCAATGATATCAAAAACATCTTGATATTGGGCGATTCTTTAAAATCGGTACCAAATCTTGATTTATATGAGGCCTCCTATTTACTTATTATTATTTCGATTTATTTTGTCATTATTCATTTTTGGGTCGATGAAAACCAAATATCTAAGATTTATCGATTTATCGATTTTAAATCTTGATAAAGGTGAGACCTTTATTCTTTTTCTTGTCATTTTCGATCTTATTTCATTTCTATCATTTTTATTCATTTTTGGGTCAATGAAAATCAAATACTAAAGATTATCGATTTTTCGATTTAGAATCTTAGTAAAGATGAGACCTTTCTTAGTTTTCTGATTTTTATTTCTATTTCGATTTATGTTCTTTTATTTTCACTTTTGGTCAATGAAAGTAAAAAATTGTTGATTATCGATTTCTCGATTAAATCCCGATTAAGACGAGACCAATTTTATTCTCTGTCAATATTATATCTTGTCAATATTATCTTCATTTTTATTTGTTCATATTCTTATCATATCGTCCATACCATATTCATATTTATCTAACCACTTTCATTTGTACATACTTTAATAAAAAAAACACTAAAATAATTTAACGGACTGTTGGTTACTATACTTCGCTTGGAGATTTGGTTCAAGGCTTAGCTTAGGACACTTTGCACACACACGGCTTTCTCTTGGGCTACCTTACAACGAGACCCTTTATTTCATGTCATCACTTGTACTTTACATATACCCCTCTCCCATTCCGATGTACGCATTTAATGTTCTTTTGATTGTGGTTTGTTTACTAGGAGCACCCCTAGGGACTAGCATAGGCAACCCATTTTCAAACTAATTCTCGATTCGTCGTCGAGCCATTTTCAAACAAACCCTTTTCAACCAAACCCTCGATTCGTCATCGAGCCATTTTCAAACAAACCCTTTTCAACCAAACCCTCGATTCGTCGTCGAGCCATTTTCAAACAAACCCTTTTCAACCAAACTCTCGATTCGTTGTCGAGCCCATTTTCAAATCAACCTCGAACCAAGTCTCTTTTCCAAACCAAACTCTTTTCATACAATAAACCCTTGATCCAACGTCAAGCGGATTTTCATAATCAAACTTCAAAAACAATTAACAACTATCGCAACTCTTTTAAGGTGAAAAATGGGGGTTTAAGTCTTTGATCTCCCTTCGATTGTTTGGGTGCGAGTTTTCTTACTCGTGTGTGAGTAATTGACGCCTCTTCTTTTAACAAATCAAATCCTTTTCAAAATAACCAAGCACATACAATAAACCCTTGATCCCACGTCAAGCGGATTTTCATAATAAAACCTCAAAACAACTAACAACTATCGAAACTCTTTCAAGGTGAAAAATGGGGGTTCAAGTTTTTGATCTTCCTTCGATTGTTTGGGTGCGGGTTCTCTTACTCGTGTGTGAGCAATTGACGCCTCTTTTAAAAATCAACCAACTCCCTTGTTTTGTGGGTGTACCACGAACTATGACTGCTCTGATTCTTTATTCTCGTCCGAGTAAAGATACGTAGGCACAAGATTGCGATGATCTTGGCGAGCACACTTTTTCTTTTTCCCACATTTGCGTCCACACTTCCATCTTTTTTCGTCAAACCCCATAGTCGAACTACGATTGCTCTGATTCCTCATTCTCGTCCGAATGAGCATACGTAGGCCTGAGGTCGCTATGATCTTGCCGAGTACTCTATCCTTAAACCAACCCCTTTCCCTTAGCATTTTCCCTTTCATCGTTCCCTTTTAAGCATTTATAGAGAAGAAAATAGACAACCTTAGCTAACGAGTATCGCGATTCGAATCAAGAGGTTCCCGTTGAGTACAACGGACGTAAGGGGGTGCGTGTACCTTCCCCTCACGTAACCAACTCCCGAACCCAGAATGTGGTTGCGACGACCATGTTCTTATCTCCTCCTTTAAAGGTTTTCTCGATATTTTCCTTTCCCTCTTTTGGGATAAATAAAGTTCGGTGGCAACTCTGTCGAACCGTTTTCCGTGCCTTTCGTGCGAGGGCCGTGTCTTTTTTCGAGGTGCGACATCAACCTAAACCAAACAATTCCAAAACTTCTAAAAATTGGTACTAACTAGAACCCACCTTGGATAGATGATGAAAATGAAGAGGATGAGATGATTGGGCAAGGATTAGATGAATGGATGATGATTTGTTCTTGAAGTTCTTCAAATTTCCTCTTCTCGACTTTTCTCTCCTTCCTTTCCTTTCTTTCCTTCTTTCTTCTTTCTCTCTCTTTCTTACTAACTTTATCTTTTGTTTGGAAAATGGGAGGAAAAGAAATTATGTAGTAAACTAGTATTAGAAATAATACTACTAAATGTCCAAAAAGTCTTGAAATTCTGGTACCAGATGTGTGATGTTAAGTGCGATGTCACAACAACACACTCTGCAATGGACAATGCAAGCAATAAATCAACACAATGAATTGTTCACCCAGTTCGGTCTAACTACCTACGTCTGGGGGCTACCATGCCAGGGATGAATTTCACTATCAGTAGTATTAATTTACAGACTCAACAACCCAGTTGACATCTCCTAAACTTAATCTCTACTTAATGAACCTTCTACCTAAGAGACCACTTAGATATGAGAACACTACTCAATCCCTAAATCACTTCAGTGATATAATTCAATGATCACGCACTTTGAATAACTCAACTTGATTCTGCTTCACAGCTTTGATCAAGAACAATTCAAAACAACACCAATTCACACTAGAATGGTTTACAATACAAACACGAAGACACAAACGACACTCAGTCTTTAGCTCTTTTTCTTCGTTACTTTTTCTTCAGGATTGATGCGCTTTATATAGCAATTTGAATTGGGCTTGGACCTGCTACAATATCTGACCTGATTTGTTATTTAAAACTGAATCTTCAAAATAGATTTTATCCCCAAAATCTTCTTAAATCTTCAGCCTTTAAACACTCCTACAAATATGCATCAAATCTCTATGCAACAGAGAATATCTATCCCAAGATATCTGCATCCAATGAGACTAACAACTCTCCCAATATCCAGCTAAAACGCAAACCCTAACAACATCACTAAACCTGATGTTATTAATCTTCTGCAGACCTGATGTCACAACATCTCATGTGGCATCAGACTTCAAAACTTCAACAACCTAAACACTTAACATAAACCAATGTCAAGACTCAATGTTAAGACATCACCCATGTGACATCAACATTGAACACCTTTGTTTTACCAAAATTCTAGCCAATCCAAGAACCAACAATCTCCCCCTTTGGCTAATTTTGGCTAAAACAATCTCTGCACCATCAGAGACTTCAGCAGCGAAAATAATTTTAAAACAAAAAAACTCCCTCTTAAAACTAGAACCAGCTGTTCAAGCAAAACCAGCTGTTCAACATGCACACTCCCCCTCAACATCTGCACCATACCAGAACTGAGATAGGCTCTCCCCCTTTTTAGCCACAATTGGACAATCACCAAACACAATGTCCTGACATAATAAATGACACAGTCAAACACCAAGCTTTCCCCAAAAAAACAAGTTCCAACACCTTGACTGGTCAGGCGATACAAACAATGCTCCTTGTTTGCATTATAAAAACAAGCCTTCTTCCTTCTAGCACCACACAACAACCAAGAATGAGCCAGTCAAACTCCAAATATGCAGCAAAGAACCTCAAACAGGAGGACAAGAAACTAGATCCACTAAAGAAGAAGAGCAAAACACAGACACCAGCTGGAACTTCTTCAGGAGCAACAAGAGCCGGCAGGACCTCAGAGACAAGAATGAAAACCAGCAAGAAACCTTTAGTGCAACGACATGCTTCTGATGATGAATGGGATGAAGACTGG
The DNA here is from genome assembly GCA_022829125.1 of Lathyrus tuberosus. NCBI lineage: Eukaryota > Viridiplantae > Streptophyta > Magnoliopsida > Fabales > Fabaceae > Lathyrus > Lathyrus tuberosus. The sequence goes on along the minus strand of JALAZF010000079.1, from coordinate 880,359 downwards.
AAAACTTTTCTAGATTCAGGGGGTTGGGACAATCTGTAGACTCTTTGTTTGTAACTTTTTATGCACTCCAATCTTGTATGCCTTCAGCAGTTGAAACAATTGACAATAAAGTACACAACTGCACAATACACTCTCCAGCACACTTAATCTTCATAAATGCAAATTCCCAATTTACTTCTTACACTTTCAAATTGGTTTGCATCTAAGGCTTTAGTGAAGATATCAGCTAATTGCTTATCTGTAGCTATATGTTCCAAGACAACAACTTTGTCTTCAACCAAATCTCTTATAAAATGATGCCTAATATCAATATGCTTGGTTCTGCTAAGCTGAATAGGATTCTTAGAAATATTGATAGCACTCAAATTATCACAGTACAATGTCATGACATCTTGCTTGACATTGTATTCTGTTAACATTTGCTTCATCCACACAAGTTGAGAACAACTACTCCCTGCTGCTATGTACTCAGCTTCAGCAGTAGAAAGAGACACACAGTTCTGCTTTTTACTAAACCATGATATCAGATTATTCCCTAAGAAGAAACAACCTCCTGAAGTGCTTTTCCTATCATCAGCACTCCCAGCCCAGTCAGCATCACAATATCCCCTTAACTCAGTCCCTGATCCATGACTATACAACATTCCATAGTCACTAGTGACATTAACATATTTCAAGATCCTCTTCACTTGATTCAAGTGACTAGCCTTAGGTTCAGATTGATATCTGGCACAAACTCCAACAGCAAAAGCAATGTCAGGTCTACTCGCTGTGAGATACAATAGACTCTCAATCATGCTTCTATATAAACGTTGATCCACACTGACACCATGTTCATCCTTGGACAATTTTAGATGAGTAGGAGCATGAGTCCTCTTGTGATTAGCATTCTCTAGACCAAACTTCTTCACTATGTTCTTTGCATACTTGCTCTGAGAAATGAATATGGAGTCCTCCATTTGTCTAACTTGTAGACCAAGAAAATAGTTCAGCTCACCAACAAGACTCATTTCAAATTCAGACTGCATCTGTTCCATAAAATGTTTCACCATTGCATCTGACATCCCACCAAATACTATGTCATCAACATAGATTTGAGTTATCATCAGTTTTCCTCCTTCCTCTTTAACAAACAAAGTCTTCTCAATCCCTCCTTTTCTGTAGCCATTCACAACCAAGAAATCAGTAAGTCTTTCATACCAAGCTCTTGGTGCTTGCTTCAAACCGTATAGAGCTTTCCTTAGTTTGTACACATGGTCAGGAAATGTTGGATCAATAAATCATTTTGGTTGATCAACATACACCTCTTCATTTAAGTAACCATTCAAGAAGGCACTTTTAACATCCATCTGAAAAAGCTTGAATTTGAAATTACAAGCCACACCTAAGAGCAATCTGATAGATTCCAGTCTTGCCACAGGAGCAAAGGTTTCATCATAATCAATTCCTTCAACCTGAGTGTATCCCTGAGCAACCAATCTGGCCTTGTTTCTGGTGACCACTCCTTGTTCATCAGATTTATTCTTGTAGATCCACTTGGTGCCAATCACATTAACTCCATCAGGCCTAGGTACAAGCTCTCATACTTCATTCCTCTTGAATTGCTCCAGCTCTTCATGCATTGCATTTATCCAAAACTCATCAGTCAATGCTTCTTTGACATTCTTTGGCTCAATTTTAGAGACAAAGCATGAACTTGCTATAACATCTCTTGACCTAGTCCTCACTCCAGAGTTTGGATCACCTATAATGAGCTCCTTTGGGTGGTCCTTCTGCACTCTGATGGAGGGATCCTTATGAGGTTGCTCAGTTTCAGGCTCAGCAGCAGCAACACTAGGAGTTGGACTTCTGTCTTCAACTTCTGGAGCAACTTCACCAACTGATGTTCCAACATCATCTAGGACATCATCATATTCCTACTTGTCCTTATCATCAATCACCACATTGATTGATTCCATCATCACCTTGGTTCTAGAGTTAAAAACCCTATATACTCTGCTGTTAGTAGAATATCCCAAAAATATTCCTTCATCACTTTTGGAATCCAATTTTCTTCTCTGTTCTCTATCAGCCAGAATATAACATCTACTTCCAAAAACATGAAAGTATTTAACATTAGGTTTTCTTCCCTTCCATAGTTCATACAGAGTGGATGAAGTGCCTCTTCTCATGGTAACCCTGTTGTGAATGTAGCAGGCAGTATTCATGGCCTCAACCCATAAGTGATAGGGAAGTTTCTTGGCGTGGATCATTGCTCTAGCAGACTCTTGGATAGTTCTGTTCTTCCTCTTAACTACTCCATTTTGCTGAGGAGTAATAGGAGATGAAAACTCATGACTTATACCTTCAGCAGAGCAAAATTCTTCAAACTTGCTATTCTCAAACTCTCTTCCATGGTCACTTCTTATCCTGATAACGTTACTCTCCTTTTCTCTTTGGAGTCTTTGACAAAGATCTTTAAAAACATCAAACACCTCTGATTTGTCTTTGATGAAGCTCACCCAGGTGTACCTTGAAAAGTCATCCACAACTACATACACATATTTCTTTCCACCCAGACTTTCAACCTGCATAGGTCCCATCAAGTCCATATGAAGTAGTTCCAAGACCTTGGAGGTGGTGTCATGTTGAAGCTTCAGATGAGACATCTTCGTCTGCTTCCCTTTTTGACAGTCTCCACACACTTTTCCTTCCTCAATATTAAGTTTAGGAATTCCTCTGACTGCTTCTGAGGAGATGATTCTCTTCATTCCCTTCAGGTGAAGATGTCCCAACTTCTGATGCCAGATTTTGACATCATCTTCTTTAGCAAAAACACAAGTGGAAGAACTTGATTCTTGTGGCACCCAAAGATAACAGTTGTCCTTAGACCTGGCTCCTTTCATAATGACTTCTCCTTTATCATCTTTGACAATGCATTCAGACTTTGTAAAGTCTACTTTGAATCCTTGATCGCAAAGTTAACTAATGCTAATCAAATTAGTTGTTAGTCCTTTAACAAGAAGAACATCTTCCAGTCTGGGAGCACCAACACAGTTCAGTTTACCACTCCCCTTGATCTCTCCTTTGACCCCATCACCAAATGTAACATAGCCTGAAGAATGAAGCTTCACATCTACCAACAGATTCTTTACTCCAGTCATGTGCCTTGAACACCCACTGTCAAAGTACCAATCTTCTTTGGTAGAAACCCTTAAAGAAGTGTGAGCTATCAAGTTGGTAACCTTAACTTTAGGGACCCATTGCTTCTTAGGCTTGGATATCTCCCTTCCTTTATAACAGTTCTGTTTGGGAACAACCTGATGAGCCTTCTGTGGATACCCATGTAGCTTATAACAATAAGCCTTAATGTGTCCAAAACATCCACAATGGTGACATCTCCAGTGCCTGTATTTCCTCTTGGATGGAGTTCTGTCATGATGTTCTAACATCTGTTTTAACATCACTGGTTTGGAGGTGATAGCATCAATAGAACCTGCATTATTGGTGAATCCCAAACCACATTTGTCTGCAGCCATCTTCCCAATACTAAGAATGTTGTCTAAAGCATCAGTACCATTGTTCAACATTCTGATAGTTTTGGTCATAGAGTCCAGTTTATAGTTAAGCATACTGACTTCAGCTTCGAGTTCAGTCTTTTCAGCTTTTAACTGTACTATGGTTTTCTTCAGCTCTTCTCCTTCAAGACACACTTGTTCACTTCTTATGAAAAGATCTTTATAAGTGACAACAAGTTCATCATAAGTCACCTCATCATCACAAGAATCATTATCTGACTCATAAACCCCAACCATAGCTCTAACAAGTTTAGCTGAATTTTCTTCAGATTCACTCTCACTGTCAGACCAAGAAGCTGATAACCCTTTCTGCTTCTTTAGAAAAGTATGGCATTCCTTCTTGACATTGTAAGATATATGTGAACCTAAGAGGGGGGTGAATTAGGTTCTTAGAATATTATCCCGATTTTTGACGATTTTTTATCTTTACTTTCCTAGAGGTTTCTAAGTGATGAATTGGTAAATGCGGAAAGTAAATGAACACCGAGAATTATAGTGGTTCCCCTCACAGCCCGAGAGTACTCCACTCCCCTTTCAACATGAAAGAGAATTTACTATAGTTTTGGACAAGACAAGACTCTTCCTAGTCTTTCTATACAAGTCACTAACTATCAACCACCAAGAACACCCTCTTGGATTTTACAAGTTTAAAGTCCAACCAAGAACAAATCTTACAATGGACCTCTTGTATCCACAATCCGGATCACAAGGATTTTAACAAACCCTATAAGAGAAATAATCCTTCCCTTATAGTCAACACCTAAAACCAAATACTTGTTGGACCATTAGGATTTTAGAATAGTTCAGAATTTTGAGTAAGTAGATGAAACTTTGATTCTTCAATATATCAATCCAAAGATTGATCTTCTTCCTTTTGTAACAATCACTCTTAATGATATTATACAAGTGTTCAACATAATTGAAATGAAACAAATGCAGTGTGTGTGAATATTTTATGCAAATGTTTCACTCTTAGAAAGTTTGTTAAGAACACTTTGATAAAATGGAAGTTTTGGTAAAAGAATTATTGTTTGAAATTTTTAGCAAAGAAGGTGAGTTTAAAATCTGACAATTTTATGCTTTTATAATGCTTAAACACCTCTACAAACAGCTATAATAGATTAAGGGATGCCATGGTTCGTATGGAAAAGGTTTGATGAAGAAGCATGAAAAGATGCAATTATTTTTGAATTCTGATCAGTGGTAACCGGTTAACACTCTGTCAGTAACCGGTTACTTCATGCAACGTTAAAATAATTTTTGAAAAACTGCCCAGAGTAACCGGTTAACATACGGTCAGTAACCGGTTACTTGAAGTCAGTTTTGAGAAAAACGTTTAGAAACAGAACTGCAACAATCTTTTGATGTTTAAAATGATTTCCAATGATCATGACATAAATAAAGACTAGGTTGAACACTTGTATGCACATTGCTAATGAGTAATTTATTATACCTTTGATCAATCTTTGAGAGTTCTTCAACACTTGAACCAATGCACAATTTTGTTCAATTCTACAATGTAGCTTCAAAGTCCTTGATCCAATTCCATTAAGTGGTTAGTCAAATGAACAAATATCTTTCTTAATGAACAATGTCTTGTCACCCTTGCCTTTTACAAATCCCTTTTCACAAAGGAAATTGCTAAGACGATCATACCCTTGTCCATACCCTTCACACTCAAAGCATTGTATCCCTTTGTCATTACTGGATTTTTCTTCATCTTTAGACTTCTTCCCTTGTTCTCCTGATCTGTTGATGTCAGAGGTAATGTTCTTGACATTGGGATTATAACTCCTATTTATCCTCTTCATAACTTTGTTGAACTGTTTACCCAGCAAAGCAATAGCCTGAGACAGCTCCTCCTGAGAATCATCTTCTTTCCCTTTCTTGGCTTCTTCAGAACTGGAAACCAAAGCTATACTCTTGGACTTCTTCTCCGGTTCCTCTTCACTTAACCCTAGCTCAAATGTTTGAAGAGATCCAATAAGCTCATCAACCCTCATTTTGCTGATGTCTTGAGCTTCTTCAATTGCAGTCACCTTCATCTTGTACCTCTTAGGAAGGGACCTAAGGATTTTCCTTACAAGCTTTTCTTCTGACATCTTTTCTCCAAGAGCACTGGATGCATTGGACAGCTCAAGGATACTCATGTGGAAGTCATGGATAGTCTCATCCTCCTTCATCTTCATACTTTCAAACTTAGATGTTAGAATCTGAAGTCTTGACATCTTAACTCTAGAAGATCCTTCATGTGTAGTCTTCAAGATGTCCCAAGCTTCCTTAGCAACTTCACAGGTATTGATCAACCTGAATATATTCTTATCTACTCCATTGAAAATAGCATTTAAAGCTTTGGAATTACCAAGGGCAAGCTCATCTTCTTCCTTGGTCCATTCTTCTTCAGGTTTCAGCTTTGAGGTGCCCTCTTTATCTTTCCCATCATCATCTTTTTCAAACACAACAGGTGCTTTCCATTCTTTTATGATAGCCTTCCAAGCCCTGCTGTCCAAGGATTTCAAAAAGGTGATCATCCTTGGTTTCTAATAATCATAATTCGAGCCATCCAAAATAGGAGGTCTATTCATAAATCCACCAACTTCCTTGTCCATCTTTACCAGAAAGTATCAGCCCTAGATCTCACCCAGATGCAGAGCAGGATGCCTGCTCTGATACCAATTGAAATTCTGGTACCAGATGTGTGATGTTAAGTGCGATGTCATAACACACACTCTGCAATGGACAATGCAAGCAATAAGTCAACACAATGAATTGTTCACCCAGTTTGGTCTAACTACCTACGTCTGGGGGCTACCAAGCCAGGGATGAATTTCACTATCAGTAGTATTAATTTACAGACTCAACAACCCAGTTGACATCTCCTAAACTTAATCTCTACTTAATGAACCTTCTACCTAAGAGACCACTTAGATATGAGAACACTACTCAATCCCTAAATCACTTCAGTGATATAATTCAATGATCACACACTTTGAATAACTCAACTTGATTCTGCTTCACAACTTTGATCAAGAACAACTCAAAACAACACCAATTCACACTAGAATGGTTTACAATACAAACACGAAGACACAAACGACACTCAGTCTTTAGCTCTTTTTCTTCGTTACTTTTTCTTCAGGATTGATGCGCTTTATATAGCAATTTGAATTGGGCTTGGACCTGCTACAATATCTGACCTGATTTGTTATTTAAAACTGAATCTTCAAAACAGATTTTATCCCCAAAATCTTCTTAAATCTTCAGCCTTTAAACACTCCTACAAATCTGCATCAAATCTCTATGCAACAGAGAATATCTATCCCAAGATATCTGCATCCAATGAGACTAACAACTCTCCCAATATCCAGCTAAAACGCAAACCCTAACAACATCACTAAACCTGATGTTATTAATCTTCTACAGACCTGATGTCACAACATCGCATGTGGCATCAGACTTCAAAACTTCAACAACCTAAACACTTAACATAAACCAATGTTAAGACTCAATGTTAAGACATCACCCATGTGACATCAACATTGAACACCTTTGTTTTACCAAAATTCTAGCCAATCCAAGAACCAACAAGTCTCTTAAGTCCAAATTAGTAAAATACCTCAGAGTCAGATAATATTAATTGGATTTATTCTAAGTTCCACAGTTACTCTAATTATTTTGTCAAATAATTTCTCAGAGTACACTGGGCTCAGTCGATCACAATATAATATTACCTGGAGTAATAAAATACGGGGTATTACATCCTCCCCCCTTAAATAGAAATTCGCCCTCGAATTTAAGATTACCTGAACAGATGAGGGTAAGCATCTCGCATTTCCGATTCAAGTTCCCAGGTTGCATCGCCCGGATGTGTTACATCCCACTGCACCTTAACGAGAGAAATGTCCTTGTTCCTTAATACTTTCGTTTCTCTTCCCACAATGCGGCTCAGTTGAGGTTCAAACGTTAAGTCTGCTTCTATTTCAATAGTATCCGGTAGAATTGGTTGAAGAGGATCTGGAACAAACCTCCGAAGTTGAGATACATGGAAAACATCGTGCATTTCCAACAGAGAAGAAGGTAAGGCCAACCTGTATGCTACTTCGCCAATCTTTTCTAGAACTTGATACGGTCCCACGTATATCAGACTTAACTTACATGACTTAAACGGTCCTTTCAGTCTCAATCTAGGAGTGACTTTCAAAAACACATGGTCACCTTCTTCAAATTCTAAAGGTCTCCTTCGATTGTCAACATAACTCTTTTGTCGATCTTGTGCTTGCTTAATTTTCTCGCGGATCATTCGAATCTTTTCCGTAGTCTCTTGGATGATTTCGGGTCCTAAGATTCTATCTTCCCCAACTTCCGCCCAAAACAAAGGGGTCCTACACTTTCTTCCATACAATGCTTCATACGGAGCCATACCGATGCTCGCATGATAACTATTATTATACGAAAACTCAATCAATGGTAGAAGTTCTTTCCAATTCCCCTTACTCTCTAACACACAAGCTCTCAACATATCCTCCATCGTTTGTATCGTTTGCTCAGTCTGACCATCCATCTGTGGATGATTAGACGTGCTCAAACGCAACTCCGTCCCCATAGCTTGTTGAAAAACTTTCCAGAACCTTGAAGTAAACTTCGGATCTCTATCCGACGCAATATTAGAGGGAATACCGTGCAATTTCACAATTTCCGCGATAAACAACCTCACAAGATGACTTGCCTTGAAAGTAGTCTTCACGGCCAAGAAATGCGCCGACTTTGTCAACCGATCTACTATTACCCAAATCGAGTCATAACCACCTTGCATATGGGGTAAACCTACCGCAAAATCCATAGAAATACTATCCCATTTCCAAACTGGGATTTCTAGTGGTTGCAATTATCCACCCGGTCTTTGATGTTCAATCTTAACTTGTTGGCATACCGCACATTCCGACACGAAGACCGCAACATCTCTTTTCATACCGGACCACCAATAGTCCTTCTTTAAATCTTGATACATCTTTGAAGAACTCGAATGTATAGTAAAAGCACCTTTATACGCTTCTTCCAAAATCTTTCTTTTCAAATTCGCATCGTTTGGAATGCAAATTCTTTGGTTAAACATAATCATTCCATCGCTAGCGTGCACAAAACCCGGTTGACTTAGCATCTCTTGCAACTTCTCATCCAATAATTGTCCTTGTTAAATTTCAACTCTTAACGTAGAATTGACATTCAAATTCCCCATAATCACTCCATTAGGAGTCCACACAAAATGAAGATTTAAATCTCTAAACTTTTCCAACAACGAATATTCTAACATCATCAATTCGGCCTTTCTCAAAACTTTCCTACTAAAGGCATCGGCCACTTTGTTCGCTTTACCCGGATGGTATTTTAGCTCTAGATCATAATCCTTTAAATATTCCATCCACCTCCTTTGACGCATATTCAACTCTTTTTGGTCAAAGAGGTACTTTAAACTCTTGTGGTCACTAAACATTTCAAAATGTACTCCATATAAATAGTGACGCGACATTTTCAAAGTAAACACCACCGCTGCTAATTCCAAATCGTGGGTTGGATAATTCTTCTCGTGAATTTTCAATTGTCGAGAAGCATAAGCCACCACGTGACTTTCTTGCATTAAAACGCCTCTTAACCCCATCTTAGACGCATCACAAAATACCTCATACGACTTGCTAGGATCGGGAATAATCAGAACGGGAGCTGTAGTCAATCTTTCCTTCAAACTCATAAAACTTTGTTCACACGCCGAATCCCACTCAAAGGGGCAATCCTTCCGAGTAAGCTTAGTCATTGGTAATGCTAATTGCGAAAAGCATTTGATAAAACTTCTGTAGTAACCTGCTAGACCCAAGAAACTTCTAATTTCCGATACATTCTTCGGTCTCTCCCAATTAATCACAGCTTCAACCTTTGACGGATCCACCGCTACACCACCCTGTGATATAACGTGACCAAGAAAACTAACTTCAGACATCCAGAATTCGCACTTGCTTAACTTGGCAAAAAGTTGCTTCTCTTGTAAGATCGATAAGACGATTCTCAAATGTCCTTCGTGCTCTTGTGGAGTACGGGAATAGATAAGAATGTCATCAATGAAGATCACAACAAATTGATCCAAGTAAGCTTGAAATAACCGATTCATATAATCCATAAAAACAGCTGGAGCATTAGTCACACCGAAAGGCATCACTAAGAATTCGTAATGACCATAATGGGTCCTAAATGCAGTCTTAGGTACATCGGAACTCTTCACTCGGATTTGTTGATAACCTGACCTCAAATCAATCTTCGAGAACACACAAGCTCCTTTCAATTGATCTAATAGGTCATCTATCCTTGGCAAGGGATACTTGTTCTTAATGGTGACCTTATTCAGCTGACGATAGTCAATACACAATCGCATCCCGCCGTCTTTCTTCTTTACTAACAAAACTGGGGCTCCCCGTGGTGATACGCTAGGTCTAACAAAATGCTTAGCCATAAGCTCTTCCAATTGTTCCTTTAGTTCTCTCAATTCAAGTGGTGCCATCTGGTATGGAGAAACGGATATAGGAGTCATTCCCGGTACCAGGTCAATAGAAAAATCCACTTCCCTCTCCGGAGGAAGAGAAGTGACATCTTCGGGGAAAACTTCCGAAAACTCGCAAACTACTGGAATATCCATAACTTGAAGATCGCTACTCTCTTCCTTAGTGAGAACCAAAAGAACAGATTTCTCTTCTTCGAACAAGAAATTTATCATTCCAACCGTACCTTCTAGAATAGTTGTTAAGACATCTCTCGGGGTAGCATCAATAGATGGAATGATGATGACCTTTTCTTCACACCCAATAAACACCGAATTAGCAGAAAGCCAATCCATTCCCAAAATGACATCAACTTTCTTAAGCGGTAGACAAATAAGATCAATCTGAAAAACTCTACCGTCCACAGACAAAACACAATTTTCACACATCAACGGTGTCCCAACTATTTCATCCATGGCGGTAGTGACCACCATAGGAGGAGACAAAGGAACGGACCGCAGCCCAAGTCGCTTCATACATTGCATCGATACAAAAGAGTGTGTAGCTCTGCAATCAAATAGAATAAAACAAGGAAATCCGTTAACGAAGCACGCACCAACAATTAAGGAATTGTCACTCTTCTTCTTCCTTGCATCTAAGGTATAAACCCTTCCTTGTGTCTGAGTCCTATTCTGAGGACAATCTCTTTTTAGATGACCTACCTTCTGACATTGGAAACACTTTACCCCTTCAAGACTACACCTTCCAGAATGATTCTTGCCACAAGTACGACACACAGGAGGTGTACTCGTCCTTGAATCTTGAACTTGTTTCCCTTTGAAGGATTGTTTCCTAGGCCTGAATTGTTGGTTGGATCTTCCGCGATCCCCTTGATTCACCTTACTGGCAACACCTTCAGCTTGGACTTTCTTTAAACTATGCTCTGCTACATAGCATTGCCTTAAAACTTCAGCATAAGTAGTGAACTCCCTCTGGGATACACTATGAGATATTTCAGCTTTTAGTCCAAACAGAAACTGGTCTATTTTCCACCTTTCATCAGGAGCATACATAGCCTGCCTAGAATAAGCAGCCATGTCCTCAAACTTCTCAGCATAACTGGCCATAGTCATACTACCTTGTCTTAATTTTTGAAATTCAAATTCTTTCAGAGTCCTCAATGAGCTCGGAAAATACTTCTCCATGAAAATAACTTTGAACTGTTCCCAAACCTTAGGCACTTCCTGAATAGCCATCAAAGCCGAAGCGCTCTCCCACCATCTCATAGCGGGACCCTTCAGTGAATGAGAAGCAAACAACACCTTGTTCTCTTCGCTACATTGGACTATTAAGAAAATACTCTCCATACCAGAAATCCATTCGTGAGCCATCACGGGATCTAATCCACCATGAAATTCTGGGGGATTCATGCGGATAAAATCCCAGAATTTCCCACCTTCAGCTTCTGGAGCAACTACCGTAGGATGCAAACCTCCATTCATTTGTTGCACCATTTGCTGCATGAATAGATTCTGTCGCTGCTGCATCTGTTGCATAAACTGATACAGAGGAGCATTTCCATCGCCGCCCGGCGGATTCGTCCCTTCAGGAGTGGTACGGGGTCTACCACGAGTGTTTCTACGTCCTTCAGCCATGTCCCTAAAGGTCATACAAATAGGATTAAGTTGATCAGGCTCAATGCCATAAATATAACACTTAAGACCAATGGCGACACAACGTATATGAAACGGAAAGAAATACTTATACTATTTCATGGCTAGGTCAAGGATACGACCTGCTATGATACCAACTGTAACACCCATATATAAAACTCATACATCAAAGCATAAATATTATATATAGATCCAAGTGTTTGGTACTGAAACACATAAGCTCCTAGTTAACACATTGTATACAATTAAATTCCCTAAAGTACAAAGTACAAAAACCTAAGGCATATTATACACAAGATGTTCAAAAGATAAAAACTAAGAACTAGATCAACAATGATCTCAAAATACACTTCGCTACGGAAGCTAGCCATCAACAAGCAGGGAAAAGATCACACGACCTTATCCTTACCCTTCTCGGAACCTGAAGCACCTGAAATACATCAACAACGTGGGGTGAGATACATCAAATCTCAGTGAGTTCCCTATCTTATGGATTCTCTCGGATTAACAAGGTTCTAACAATCCTAACTCAAGTCCGGGGAAAAGGGAAAAGGACCCTTGAGTTCACACTTTATAATTCTCACACTATATGGAAACATGACATGAGTTTATTAACTCACAACATCACTAATCGATAACCATACCAAGACATCTCATCTTCCCGTCCGCTTCTACGTCTAAAAGGTGACCCGAGTCATAGATCCTTGTAGTTACTTGGTATACGAATTGGATTCAGGATCATCGACCTGTTAATCATGACCCGTCACTTCTCATGGCCAGTTAACCATCACAAGTCTCTACCCATAGCATAGGCTTCAATCGTACTACACGTAGGGAATTAAACCTACCAAGTAATTGTGTACCCGTTTCAGAGGAGCTCGAGACCCATGAAACTACACTCAAAATATTCGGGTTACGATTACATGATTACATACAACAAATACGATTGTATTCGACAATCACAAGACTACACCGCCTTAAGGCCTCTCTTGCCTTTTCACAACCACAAAGGTTAACCACATGTTCCATACTAGTGTTCACTCTCCACTAGGCCAATACTCGGCAAGGGTGTATCTTTCAACAACACGTGCCCGAGCATCGCCATCTAGAGTTGTCTACAATTTCTAGTTCCTTACTAGATTCTCCTATAGTTCAAGTTTGAGGTTTCCTCACTCTTCCTATATCGTTTTCATATTTCCATACATATTCACTTACAATCATGTTAAACAATAATAAGATAGGCAAGACATGTCATAATTGCATAGTAGAATAATATATAACAATTAAAACACAAATATATCAATTTTGGAACTTTCTCAATTATTTAATCGGTCGGTAAAATCGACATATTTCATCTCCATCGCATAGAATATTTCCTCGGCTTTACATCGATATAAAGAATGATCGAATCCGATAAACGAGTCGAAAGTTATGAATTTTATCGCTTAAGGAATAAAATTCCAAGTCCCAGGTCGCGCTAAGCGCGCCCCTGCCCGCGCTAAGCGCGCTTTCTTCGGTCTGGAGAAGTTGCAGGAATTCAACACCGCGCTGAGCGGGCTCCTGCGCGCTAAGCGCGCTCTGCGAAACTCAGAAAAAAAACCTGCTATAACAGAAATTTCCTACACCCCCAAACCTCTTCCAAACCACAATCAACCACCAACAGAGGTACAATAACATAGTTTGAGCATGGTTTGAACAACAACATTCTTAAAACCTACATTTTCTCAAGAACACAACATGTCCAGAAACCCTATAATTTTCCAATCAATCCAAGGTAACCAAAACATCAAAACAAGCATCAATATATGTTTCTACAAGTATATTGATCATTCATTTCGATTTATATCAAATTCCAACTGTTAAAACATCGATTTCCATAAATTCGACCTAAACCAAACAATTCCAAAACTTCTAAAAATTGGTACTAACTAGAACCCACCCACCTTGGATAGATGATGAAAATGAAGAGGATGAGATGATTGGGCAAGGATTGGATGAATGGATGATGATTTGTTCTTGAAGTTCTTCAAATTTCCTCTTCTCCACTTTTCTCTCCTTCCTTTCCTTTCTTTCCTTCTTTCTTCTTTCTCTCTCTTTCTTACTAACTTTATCTTTTGTTTGGAAAATGGGAGGAAAATAAATTATGTAGTAAACTAGTATTAGAAATAATACTACTAAATGTCCAAAAAGTCTCTTAAGTCTAAATTAGTAAAATACCTCAGAGTCAGATAATATTAATTGGATTTATTCTAAGTTCCACAGTTACTCTAATTATTTTGTCAATTAATTTCTCAGAGTACATTGGGCTTAGTCGATCACAATATAATATTACCCGAAGTAATAAAATACGGGGTATTACATCATGAATCAGTCGGATTTGACTTCCCGGACGAAGATGTCATGTACTTAAAAATGAAAGATTGCGATGAACCGCTACCCAGTGAAGGGCCAGAACCAGGTTCCCAATGGGGACTAATTTTTGACAGAGCTGTCAACAATTATGGAAACGGAATTGGGGCAATCATCGTGACACCTCAGGGTACCCACATTCCTTTCACCGCCCGGCTGACTTTCAAATGCACAAACAATGAGGCCGAATATGAAGCTTGTATTATGGGTCTTGAAGAAACGATCGACTTAAGGATCAAGAACTTGGATGTGTATGGAGACTCAGCCCTGGTTATCAATCAGATCAAAGGAGATTGGAACACATACCAATCGGGATTGATTCCCTACAAAGATTACCCAAGAAGGTTGTTACCATTCTTAAACATAATTGAGTTTCATCATATCCCTCGTGAAGAAAATCACATGGCTGATGCACTAGCCACTATCTCTTCCATGATTGCTGTAAATCATTGGAATGACATACCTAAGATTGACATAATGCGCCTTGAAATGCCTTCTTACATCTTCACGATCGAAGCAGTCATAGATGATAAACCTTGGTATCACGATATCAAGTGCTTCCTTCAAAAACAAGAATACCCGCCTGGGGCATCCAGAAAAGATAGGAAGACTCTCAGAAGACTGTCTGGCAACTTCTTCCTGAGCGGTCATACACTCTATAAGAGAAATTTCGACATGGTCTTGCTCCGATGCGTAGATAGGCCAGAAGCAAACATGCTGATGGAAGAAATTCACGAAGGATCCTTTGGCACTCATGCCAACGAACAGACAATGGTGAGAAAAATTCTGAGAGCAAGATACTATTGGTTGACCATGGAATCCGATTGCTACAAGTACACGAGGAGATGTCACAAGTGTTAGATATACTCAGACAAAATCCATGTACATCCAACACATCTCAAGGTTCTCTCTTCCCCATGGCCTTTTTCTATATGGGAAATTTACATGATTGGTATGATCGAACCCAAAGCTTCAAACGGAAATTGGTTCATCCTGGTAGCCATTGACTACTTCACCAAATGGGTCAAAGCAGCGTCATACTGTCGCAACTGCGAAAAAACAACCGGCGAGAAACAAGAACAGAAGAGTCTCCACCGAACATTATTTATCCCGATGCAGGGAAAGGAAACGATCGAAGAAAACCTGAAGAAAGGGAAAGACATGGTCATTGCAACCATAGTCTGGATTCGGGAGTCGGTTACGCGAGGGGAAGGTATTAGCACCCCCACGCGTCCATCATACTCGATGGATTCCACGCTCGTTGTCTAATCAAAGGGTGAGTTATCCTAAAGTCTACGGCTGAACGGAAACAGGAAAGGGGAAAACAAAGACGGACTCGCAAGGATTATCGCAATCCAATGCCAATGTATCTTCATGGATGAACGAAGAATCAGAGTCAACGTAGTTCAACGTACGAGTCGAAAAGAGGGAAGGGTGCTCGCCAAGACATCGCCATCTTGTGCCTACGTATCCTTAATTGGGCGAGAGAGAGGAATTTAAGGTAGTTGTAGTTCGACCTACAAGGCCTTTGTGTTTTTTACGTGAGCGACGGGCTCTTTTCTGAAAATGATTTGAAGCCCAACAATCCCGAAGGATAAAAAGATTTGAATTTGTTTTGTATTTTTGAGACAGAAGTGAGTTGAGGTAGTTCATAACTTGCATTGCACCAAAGTCTATGACATAGGAACGAATGTGTCGCATATCGTCCCCAACAGGACGTATGCTAAACACCCTAGAAGAATGAAGGGAGGCCCCCCATTCCCCATTTCCCATGCCTAAGGCTCGTGTCCAATGCACGTTGTCCTTATTAAGTGTTTTAGAATTGTTAGGAGATGAGAAGAGAGAACTCAAAGGAAAAAGAAAACACTACGGGAATTTTATCCTAAAGTTATCATGCAAAGGTGGCCCTAAGGTTTAGGTAAGAGGGGAAGATTCTACCAAATGTTAGCATACATGGTTTAAATCCTAATGTCTATCCTATTCCAAGCTTAATCAAAGATTAAGTTGGACTAGGAAGTCCTATGGGAACATGCAAAAGCAAAGCAAAACAAGAAAATAACCCAAAATCAGCAGCTACAACAGCCCTCCAGCACCTGCACAACGGTAAATTCCAGCCAATACACCAAACAGCATTCAACAGCTCACATTTCAGCACAAAAATAGGTGTAAGAAGGCAAACAGCAGCATATACAACAACACACATGCAAAGGGACAGCAGTGGAAAACAAGGCAGCATGCATTCAAAAATGATTCAAACATGGAATAGCGAACATGCATCAAGCATTACACATTCTTTAATCAAACATGATCACAGTCACACCATGAACCATGGTAAAAAATTATTGAAAACATCATGAAAGAATGCACATCATTTGACAAATGAACAAATTAGTTCAAACATGCACTTCATGAAGTTAAAAGCAAACAAGCATATGCAACACAACTCCAGTAACATAAGCGACAATCCACAATCAACATGCTCAAGAAGTGTCTGCAACGTGTTTATCGCATCAAGACATCAACAATGCAAACATGAACATTCATCAACGAAAACCAAAAGTCGCGTGTCGAAAAATCGTGTTCATACAATGGTGTGAAGTGTAACAGCATCAAAACAGCTTGCCAATATCCATCACATCAATGCATGAAGTTTAAAAATGGAACGGAATCGAAATATGCCCAAAAATGCACAAACATCACACTCTGCAGCAGTGTTAATATATTAACAGTTCATTTTGGTTAATCGATTAACAGCTCTCATTATGCAAAAGTAACACTGGTTAATCGATTAACCAAAATGAACTGGTTTTGGTTAATCGATTAACCCTGTACCAGAAGCAGAAAATCAGTTTGAAAAATCACTTCCAGCAGCAAAATCACTTGTGCAATCATACCAAATGATCATGTAATCAACAATGCACGAAAAGTAAGTTCAATCACAGCAATCAAACATCAATTAGATCCAATAATCATGAACAGCAACAATCAAATTCAAGCAAACGAATCAAATTGCATGCAAAACCAAGGATCTACATTGTATAAGTTAGAATTAAGATAGATTAAGCATAGATCACAGAAAAACCAACCTACAAAATTGAGAATTGCTTTGGTAAGTGTTGCAAACGAAAATTGATGAATCCAAGCAAGGAATTCCAAGATCTATGAGCTCCTTGCAAGCAAAAGCTGAAAATCCAAGCAATAAGCTAACAATGCTCCAAAATCACTTCCAATAAGCACTTCTGAAATTCCAGATCTAGATCCAAACGAAAATCACCAATGAAATCAAGTAATGGAATGGTAATGAGAGGTTTAAGCTCAAGAATTAACAAGTTCCAATGAAGAACTTGTTAATCTCTATGGAAGAGCTATGAGTGAGGTTGAAAATGGAGGTTGAGGGTGAAAAAGTGAGAGACAATTGAGAGAATTCTAAAAATTGAGAGTGAAAAATGTTCAAGGTTCCTTGAGGTTTGGAATGAATTGGTTTAAATATGGACTAGGTTAGGAATTATACTTGGGTTTGGAATGAGGTTTAGAGAGTGGAATTAGAGGTGGAAAAATAGACTTGGAAAGGGAGTGTGGAATTAGAGTGGAAATTGGGTGGAAAATAATTCAAATTAGAAGCCTCTCTAAATCCTTCTACTGGTGTGAAATTGAAATTGGTGATTTAAAATTGGAAATTCAAAAGGTGTAGTGCTGGAAAATGAGGTACTTGGGCAAATTTTGCCTTGGTTAATCGATTAACCATTTTTAGTACAAAATGTGTTAATCGATTAACCCAAGGAAAATTTGAATTGTGGCGCTTTTTGGAGGGAAACTTGGAAAGGTGGCCTGTTTTGAACCCCATTAAGCCTCTGAAACTCAAAAATTGACATTGCTACTGAGTAACACCTGAAATATGCTGTGAATTTGTTTTCGCACTCGAAATGACCAGCTGAAAATAACTGTCCAGTGTCAAATCACTGATAAAAAATAAATGTCGGAGCTTCTAGCCATCAAATCATCTAGTGAGCAAAATAAATGCTCAAAAAGACTTTGAAAGCTATCTGCTGGGCTTTGAATATTGCTGAAAATACCTCCTGAACTGATGACACCATGAGCTGATGGAAAATACCTTGATCCCATGCCCAAAAGAACAATGCAAATGCAAAATGACGATGCATAATGAAAAGAAACATAAGCCAGTTAGAGTTAGAAAGAGAAGGCAAATTTTGAGGTGTTACACATACGCCATTGTAACCCGACAAGTCGTGGTCCGATTTATCAAGAACAATCTCATCTGCCGTTATGGTGTTCCAAGCCAGATCATTAATGATAATGGATCTAACTTGAAAAAAAAACATGATGAAAAAGTTGTGTGATGAGTTCAAGATCGAACATCATAACTCGTCTCCCTACCGACCTAAGATGAACGGAACGGTAGAAGCGGCTAACAAGAACATCAAGAAGATTGTTCAAAAGATGGTTGTAACCTACAAAGATTGGCACGAAATGCTATCCTTTGCTCTTCACAGTTATCGCACATCTGTTCGCACTTCAACAGGGGCAACCCCTTTCTCTCTAGTATATGGCATGGAAGCAGTGCTTCCCATAGAAGTAGAGATTCCATCAATCCAGGTATTGATGGAAGCTAAGATAACAGAAGCTCAATGGTGTCAAAGTCGACACGATGAATTGAATCTGATCGAAGAAAAGTGAATAACGGCTCTATGCCGTGGTCAGTTGTATCAGCAAAGAATAAAGAAAGCGTTTGACAAAAAGGTCTGACCCCGTGTCTTCAGGAAAGGGGACCATGTGCTAAAAAAGATACAATCATTCCTCACTGACTCCCGGGGCAAATGGACTCCGAATTATGGCAGCCCCTATGTGGTCAAGAACGCTTTTTGAGGCGGTGCCTTGATACTCACAACCATGGATGGAGAGGAGTTTACCTACCCCACGAATGTTGACGTAGTCAAGAAATACTTCGCCTAAACAAAAAAAAACGTCTCAGTGGATTGAAAACCCGAAAGGGCGGTCCAGGAAAAAATTAGAGACACAAAGCAAAAAATCATCCCGATGGATTGGAAATCTCAAAGTACAATCCAGGAAAAAGTTAGGGATTCATGGCAAGTAACTACGTCCGACTAGGTTAAATCCCCAGTGGTAACACCATCCGACGAAAGAAAAATTCAAGTCAAGGTCATCTTTGACAGAGGCTCAGGATGTCCAGAATTCAAAGTTGGTTGAAGGATAACGATTGTTATGTTTCAATGTAGCCTTTTTCCCTTAAATTTCCATTTTCTAAACTTTGTAAATGCTCTATAGGATCACGCGTTTGGCTGATTTCCATCCTATCAATAAAATTTGAGCCCTAGTGCTTTTGTTTGCAATTCTCATTTGTTTTAGCTTTACAGAATGACATTTTAACATGATCAACGATTCTTGAAATAAAACAAAAATGAATTTAATTGTCAAAAAAATTTCTGCTTTTTAAATAAAGATGGCAATTCTTTTTTACTAATGAACATCGAAAAGAACTTCGATCGATTCTCTGAAGATGATTGAACCTCAAAGTGCAGAATCAAAGTACTCCTTCTAAAACCAATGCACCTGAATGAAGGATCAACTGTTTCAGATGTCATGTTTCATCTGAGATCCCCGGCAGAGTTTGTACCTCTTAAGACCGATTGACGATTCTCTCCTCCCCACAAGAACCGCCTCTCCTAAGCAAAGCATGATTGCTATTTTGAACCAGTGATACTTTTCATCCCCCACCGTGGCCGAGTATCCATTCGTGTTCATCTATTAGTCTGTATGTCGCGTCAGTTTTATCAGCATAAACATGTATACATCATGCATTATTGATTCATATTCATCTTCATATTGCATTACTATCACTCTGGTCATATTCATCCCCCAAGTGATAAAAGTCCTCTTATCAATCGAGTTTCCAGTTCTCTCCTAGCCAGGAAATGTATTTTCTGAACAATCTCTCCCCCAGTTTATTTCTAGATTGGAGACGGTCCTCGACCACTCTGATAACTTGAACCTCTGAAAGGCAAAAAGACATTCGACAAACGTCACTCTTCACCATTGAAGATGATATTTTTGCTTTCCCGGATTAAGGAAAATCCCCAGAGAAAGCCTCTCAACCGAAGACTCTCAGCAACACATTAGTTTTTCTCCCAAGTCAATGTTAATGAAGTCATCAACACCACAAAATTGGATTGCATCACATGGCATTTCTCCGAAAAGATCTCGAAGAAAAGTATGATGTAATATCCCCAAGCAGAAAGCAGTCTTTCAAGAGACTCGTTTTCCCCAGTAGATTCAACAAATGGCATCTCTAACAGAGAAGTTTGCACACCTCTGTAGCTCAGACTAATGGGTTTCCCAAGCAAGTCTGACCTCAAATATTTTCCATCAAATGGCGTCTCCCTAGTAGAAAACTCGGCGAAAAGTTTGATGAAGACAACTACACATAGCGTCCCTTGTCAAGGAAGAAACTCGACAAGAAGAAACTTAGACCAGTTCCTTGGCTGAAGACCGGGATCGAGGGGAAGTTTATGCCAGAAACTAAGACCAGTTCCTTGGCTGAAGACCAGGATCGAGGGGAAGTTTATCAAGAAACTGAGACCAGCTCTGTGGCTGAAACCCGGGATCGAGGGGAAGTTCTTACCTTTTCTAAGTATTATTTCTTAGCAAAAGAAGATGAATGATCAAACCGCTAACATTCATAACCACAATCAAAATTTTGGGTATTCTGATATTTAATCCTCTTGCACCTTGAATGTCCGAACATCTTCGCCATTCACACATTCAGGTCCAAGAAAATTAAATAGGGGCATCTGTCATACCCAAAATTTTGGCCACCAAGATTTCCCATCATTGTGCAAATCATCACCACAATATGGATATACCATCATGCCTCGTCAATCTCCTCAAAGATGGGTGAGCATTCACCATAATCAAGAATTAGGGTTTCGAGCCCTCTCAGAACATTTAGACAAAAGATCAATCAAGAAATGACATGATCTTCAACTTGTCTAACCTGTTAAAACATCCACAAAGGATCAAGAGGACCCTCACATCAAAAATCAAGCACAAAAGTTGCCACATTCCAAGTGGTTTGAGTCTCGAAACACCCAATATCGCCAAATTAGGGTTTTGGACGACTAGGGCCTCCAGAGTGAGATTTTCACAAGAGAATGAGCCAAGACTTCAACATGTGACTCAATATGCTCAAAATAACCCTAGGAATCCATTTTCAAAGTTAAATTACCCTCAGAGGATGCATTCCCCAAAAGTCGAGAAATAGGGTTTTTACGCACTGAACCGCTCCGAAGCCAAAAGTCAAAACATGACTTTTTTGGCAAAAATGATTCTTATGACTCATATTTTCATAAAATATGATTTATAATGTCATTTGAACAAGAATTGATCAAGAAACCAAGATAACTTGTAAAAGGGGCCATCTTGAAAAATTGAAAATTTTTCTAAGTTATGGAACAAAAGTGATTTTGTACCAACTTTGCAAGGTCATAACTCCTAAACCATAAGGCATTTTTCTCCCATTCAAAGCTCAAATGAAATTCCATCTGACATACTTCAAATATGTCAACTACAAGAAATTCCAAATCTCCATGGATTTTGAGTTATGGATTGATCAAAATCACTAAAAGATGAAAATTCCACTTTTTCCAACACTTAGTGAAATTTTCAACAAGTCAGAATCTGTCTTATTTTTTCCAAAATGTAGAGGCATTTTTCACTTTGATCCAAGTAGAACTAGGTCCATTGGTGAACAACAAAGTTGAAGTATGCCATGAGGGTTTTCCAACAAGTACCAATTCCTCTCCTAATTCAATTTGAGTAGGGAGTTCCAACCCTTGGAACATGGCATCAATGACTGATTTTGTTCAAGGCAGATTATAGGTCATTTTCTCGATTTGGCCAAATCAGATAATTCCAAGCCTTGTCATCCATTTGGACACCTCAAGGGATAAAATCAAAGAGGAATGATCTGATCCACAAGCCTCCCAAGTCCAAGGATCTACATGTAGCCATCAATGCTCTAAAAAGGCTAAAAAGCTCAAAGACTCCAATTTTGTTTCAAAGCATTCCATGGATACATCAAGGTGGCATGGATTGAAGCAATCCTAACTGAATGAGTCAAGATTCATCTCTGAACCAAAGGACCATAGGCCTGTACCCTAACCTCAAGTCAATGGCTATAGGAGACTAAATATGTCTTTATGCTACAATTGGCCAAGGGATTGTCCAAGTTTCCATTCACTATTGCTTGCAAAACAAACTTGCTCTACTATAAATAGGCATCAATTGTGATCAGCTTGAGTACCCCAAAGGACTACAACACTTGCTTTCCTCAAAATCTCTCTCATTAGGTCAAAATGCCTTCTTTTGCAAGTCACCACTGAGTTTTTGAGTTAGAGAGCAATTCCACCACAACTCATGATCCAAACACATCCAATGTATCATATCTAAGTTGTTCAAACACTCACCTTTGATCTAAAACACTAAAATCAGAAAGTCAACCTCCAAAACCTCAAATTTTGACTGTTTTATATTTTGCAAGCCATGTCTTGATTCAGTCACTTTCAAAACCAAACAAAGCCTCAAACACGCTCCAAATATCATCCTCAAACTATCCCAATTAGTTTCCCTCATCCGGAACACCATTTGAGAGAGTTACTATCCTGGTCACTTTTGCCCCTTTTGCAAGAAAGAGCCAATTCTTGTTCCTGAGGATTCCATCTGGTTTTGATCATCCTAAAAGCTTCTAAGGGATCAATCAAGAGTATATAAAGCATTGGATTTGAAATTCTGGCCTATGCAGACAGTAGATGTCCTAACACATGTCAAGACATTGTGCTACATGATCATTTAAACTCAGAGGCGCAACAGCAGACTGATGCCTTGAATATCAGAACTGCACACTTACAGATGTCACGACATCTGATCCAACATGTCAATCAAGAACAATAACACAATTGTAAATTGCAGAATGTTAAATAAGACAGTATGTGTTATCCTAGTTCGGTGCAACTCACCTACATCTGGGGGATACCAATCCAGGATGAAGACTTCCCTATCAGTAGAACAGTTACAAAGCTAAACTTCCCCGTTTACAACTTCATACCTAACATCTACCCATTGAACATCTTTACTAAGGTTAAACTCAAACGCTTAGAACCCTGATATGAGATACCCCACTCATATCCTAATCACAACCTGTGATATCTCTGTCTTCTGCCAATACAGAACCTGTCGCGGTTTCTTGACCTCCAAGTTATCTTGGACTTGCTTCAAAGCTTCTTCCAAGAACAATACAACAACCATAACCTACAGGCTTCTGGTTGTGTCCCTGTACCTATGCCTTTCACTCTGCATCCCATATAACAGAGTGGAGACTTACAACTCCTAAGAGATCCAACGACTCTCAAACCCAAAACCCTTATTCAACACAAGAGAACTAGGTTACAAAGTTATAAGTGATACACAAGTTACAGTCGATTAACCCTAGGTCTAAGTCTCCTTATATAGTCTTCTGTTGGGCTTTCTATCTTTGATCCTGTGTTTCCTTGATCTGCTCCTTAATTCTTGCAACAGATTAAAACCTCCTAACTTATCAAGTCAGTCAGGATGTCGAGACATTTCCTTCGACATCTTTTTCTGATGCAGATTCTTCAAGTTTATCATCAGAATGTTTTAGCAAAATTTAGTCAAACAACAGGTGTTTTCAGGATTACTTCTGGCACAAGGATCTTGACAGTTAGCACAAGGAGCTTCAAGAGGTAAGTGCATCACAACTCGAACTCTCTAAATCATGCATTGCTTTGATGTCCATTGATCATGGACATCTCATACATATCATATATGTTGTGTTTGAACCAATTTGCCATGCTATTATTGCCTGTACAATGAGATAGGATAGAACATGCAAATCTAGGCCTATTTTGAAATCACTATCGCATATTAAAATAGAAACATTTTCTGAAAATTCCAAAGGCACCATTGGATTCCTAATGAAATTCTAGGCAGGATACACCTAAATTTTGTTCAAATCCATGGAGAAATGAGGAAGTTAGAGCCTTCATGCAAGAGGCACAAAATCAGGCCTTGCCTTGGGCAAGGGCCAGGCCATGGCGCCTTGGCCAGGCCAAAAAACAAGGCACCCATATATATTCATGGGGTGGTTTTGATACACGGATGTATCACCACCCCAGTGGTAGCGCGCATGTGTGTTTGGTTTAGAGGTCGTGGGTTCAAGACCCACCCATACCATTTTGCCATTTTTACCATATTTTGCTATTTTTCACATATTTTATGGTTTTGTTAATTAATTCCAAAATTAATTTCTCTCTCAATTTTAATTATTTTTGTTTGGTTCTTTTTTTGAAAATTCACAAAAATTTTAAATTATTTTAATTTACAAAAAAATCCAATTTATATTATTTTTTAATATAGTTAGAATTTTTGTAATTAATTTCATTTTATTTGTTTTAAACATTTTTAAAATAAAATTCTCACCTTGATTTTTCAACTTAAAATGAATTTCAAGCTTTCATGTGATTAAAAATGATTTTTCAAAATATTTTTTAAAGTTTACAACTTGTTTTTAAATATATTTGATATTTTATATCATTTTTTATTTAATTTCCTTTGAAAATTATATTTGTTAAATTCAAAATTAGGGTTTCCTCTAAATTTTGATTTTTTAAACTTCACACAAACACTTTGGGCCTCTAATAGAGTGTAAGATCCATCACTTGTAAATATAAAACCTTTTTGGGCCTCAGTCATTGTATAAGTCCCACTGTGTTTTCTAAAACCGCGGCGCAATCGTCGCCTTTTAAACAAAAAATTATTTGTGCCTCTCCTTGAGTTGTAAGCCTCATCTCTTGTACAAAAAATAAACTTTTGGGCCTCTAATAGAGTGTAAGACCCAACCCTCTTTTGTACAGAAAATCTTTTTGTGCCTCAGTCGTTGTATAAGTCCCGATACAATTTTCAGAACAACGGTACGATTACTATTCTTCATTTGGGCCTCTCCTTGAGTATAAGCCCCAATCTTCCTTTCAAAACAACTTTCCGTTTTGATATAGGTTCAAACTCATATTTGTTATCAAAACTTTCTTTAATTTCTTGAACAACTAACAGTACAGCTGTTACAATGGAAGCTTGTTCGCCTGTAAGTTTTAAACAGCTTTGTTTTACATACTTACACATATATATTTGTTTATGCTGGAAGCTTGATCACCTGTAAGTCCTCCTACCTTCTTTTACATAAAGTATATATTTCATCTGTATATATGCATGTACGTTATCTGCTTAGAGTTTTCCCCGGCAACTAGGTCTAGGATTAGATCAATCCAGTGGTCACTCTTTCAACACAGTCAAAACTAGTTCCCCATAGGAATTTCCAGATACAGTCTTGCCTCCTCTTGGGCTTATACAATATGGAACAAAGAGAAAGGCATTATTTTCGGTGAAACTTTTCTCAGACTGTCACTATTAGAAAATTGTCAAAAGAAATTCATTTCCCCCAGAGAGGATTAATTCCCGGTGAAACCTCTCTTGAATTTCTTCAAACCCTAGAATTGTTCACTAAAGAAAAGATTATTCCCGGTGAAACTTTTCTTGAACTTTTCTTAGGTTTGGACCCACATGTTTCCTAAAAGCATCCCAGCCTCCTCTTGAGCTTTGTACAAGGACCCTCGGGCTTCTTAAAAGTTCTCATGCCTCCTCTTGGGCTTAGTACAAGGACCCAAAGACCTCTTACAGGTGTAGGACAGAACCTAGTCATCCTTTGTTAGAGAAGTCTTTCCAAATGGTCAAAACCTTGGACAATTTAGGGTTGATCCTCATCCCTTAAAACATCAGCCTCCTCTTGGGCATCATACAAAGATAAACCTTCCCATACCGGTAGACTTATACAGTCTCACCTCATGTTGGATTTCAAAGAAACCCTCAAGTTTCCCAAAAGCACAAGATAAACCATGGTCATTTAATCAATCTCTAGCAGAGTTTAAACTTTTCATCCTAAATTTCCCCAGCTAGGGTCAAATCACTATCAATAAACCTTTATCAGAACCTCAAGGCATATGATATTTCAACTCTTCTGTAAACCCTCAGTAAGAGTTGATTCCCCAATTTGGACCTGTCTCTGGATCTCAATAATCCTCAGCAGAAGCTAGCCTCCTCTTAGGCTTTGTATATTAATCCCTAATCAACTTTTAGCCTCCTCTTAGGCTTTGTATAAGGATCTTTCTTCACTCTCTTGTTGAGTCAATCACTTTTAGCCTCCTCTTAGGCTTTGTATAAAGACCTTTCCATACTCTCTTGTTGAGTCAATCGTACAAAACAAAAACACTCTCTTGTTGAGTCAATCTTCTTTCTCAAAAGCACTCTCTTGTTGAGTCAACCTTTTTTTAGCCTCAATCTTGGGCTTTGTACAAGACGCCATATAAATATCTAAGCAGAGTCATTCTCTTTCCAGCCTCCTCTTAGGCTTTGTATAATGATTTTCCTCAGTAAAGTCAGCCTCAATCTTGGGCTTTGTACAAGACAAATTATACTCTCCAGCTGAGTCAACCCTTTAGCCTCAATCTTGGGCTTTGTACAAGACACATACAAATATTCCCCAGTGGAGTCAAAACCCTTTCAGCCTCCTCTTAGGCTTTGTATAATGATATCCCCCAAACAGTCAGTCTCTTTTTAGCCTCAATCTTGGGCTTTATACAAGATAAATAAACCCTCCCCAGTGTAGTCAATCAACCTTTTAACTTCAACCTTGGACTTTAATCAAGGCACACAAAAAAATCAACATCCCCTCAGAGGAAATCAAAAACCTCTCTGTAGGAAGACATTTCTCTGTATATCACAATATCAAAATAGATAAATCAAAACAAACCTTAATCCCAGATAACTGCTATAAGTGGCACACTTGTTGATTCAAAAATCCAAGCTGTCGTCCATCTTTTATCCTGGTAAATCCTCTCTTTCATCTAATTGCTGTAAGTGGAAAGCCTCTGGGTTATTTATATCCACGCCACTGTCTCTCTCTTAGCATGAAAGATTCCTAAGGAAAAATGGCATTGCTCAACATTGAGTTAAAGTTTTCTCCTTCAGGACAAATCCCCTATAAAGGAAATTATGGCATTGCTGGATTCTCTTATCCCAGTTAAAGTATTCCTCCTTTATAATCAGTCACCCAACAGTTGTGATAAACAGATGAGATATCTCCTCTAGAGATGACAAATTCTCTCTCGGTCAAACCTTTTAGCTTCAATCTTGGGCTTTGAACAAGACACAAATACTCCTTTTAGCTTCAATCTTGGGCTTTGAACAAGACACCAAACATCATCTTTTCCTCCCATAGAATAGGAGGAACTAAGATTGCTCTGATTTCCCTGTTTCATTTAACGGGAATACGTAGGCATAAGATTGAAAAATCTTAGCGAGCACACCAATCAAAAACTTTAGGTCCAGTACCTTCACACACCAATCAAAAACTTTAGGTCCAGTACCTTCACACACCAATCAAAAACCTTAGGTCCAGTACCTCACCAAAAACATCAACAAAAACTCTCTCTCAAACACTCCCAAAGGAGAAACTTTCCCAACCCACAAAAGACAAACACCAGTAAGTAGAAAGCAGTAAGGAAAATTTCTAACAACCTGTGGATAACCACATATAGGATGGGTAATTGACAACTCCCCATTGTATAACCTGACCCCGAACTCCCCAATCTCTTTAAGCATTTGTTCAGTTAAACATTTGCGTGCAAGGTTAGTTTTAGATAACTTCCCTTTTCTTTCCAGCTTCATAGGATAAATAAGAAATCAGAAAGTATCACCCTACTCATATCATTGTGGTGAGGAAAAAACCCATGGCGATAAGGTGGTCGTGTCACCGACAAAAATCGCACGCTACAAAGTCACCATCACAAACATCTACCAACAACTCTCTCCATTCCATTGCTCCCGACTTTGGAATGAAAAGATGAAGATATCTTCAAATATAGAAGCCAACAATTGAGATCTTCCACCATCTTTCTTCAGTCACAACTCCAGAATCCCATAAATACCAGAGTTCTTCCATCCGAAATATATGCAGCAGAACCACCAAGGAACATCTTCAACATGCCCTAATAAGATGTCAGAACATCTTATAAGACACCCCAACAGGAGAATTAGCCACTTCTCATGCATTTGTTGTAACAACTCCTTAGAAAACATGAACAACCAACAGTGGTTGTTACCTTCGATCCAGAACATCTATCTCATCCATTAATACCCTTGAGTATGTATGAGTCAATGATCTGATCTTCAAAAACTCCTCCTTGTTTAAAGCTCCAGAAAGTATCTCCCAATGCTCTCATCCAGAAATAGACAGGATGCTAGGCTCTGATACCAATTGAAATTCTGGCATAACAGATAGCAGATGTCATAACACAAGTCAAGGTATTGTTCTGCACAATCTTTAAACTAGGAACAGAACAACAAACTAATATTCAGAATATCAATAACTGAAGCAAGACAGATGTTTCGACATCTGTTACAACATGTTAATAAAAAATGAACTGTAAATGTAGAATGATAAATAACACAGAATATGATAACCCAGTTTAGTGCAAATCACCTACATTTGGGGGCATACCAAGCCAGGAAGAAGAATCCATAATCAGTAGTATAGTTTTATGTAAACAACCGATGGTTTACAGTAAACACCCAGGTTTACCTATCACTACCCAATGCAAACTTTATCTAAGAACTCCATCCTAGATAAGAGAAACCCATCTCACTCCCTAAATCACAACCTGTGATTATCTAACAGTTACAACAACTGTATCATCCTATTGAAAGACACCTCTTTCAATACAAAGTTCAGTCAAGCATCATTGACTAACAATTTAACTTGGATTTGCTTAAAAGCTTCATCCAAGAACAATACACGATTCATTACCTACGGGTTTCTGAGTCTGTACAAGTACCTATGTCTTCCACAATGTATCAAATCGATACAGAGGGAGACTTACAAGAGAAACCTATGACTCTCAAAACCTAAACCCTACTTTACAAAATAGGATTCCTAAGTCTATGTCGTTCCCTCTCTATTTTATGCCTAGGACTTGATCTTTTTTTATAGCCTTCTGCTGCGTTGGGCTTCAAATCTTCTGTTTATCGATCCCATGATCCACTGCTATAATCATTCCTTGATTCTTGCACCAGATTTAAAATGATTTTTTGCACAAATATCACTCACATATTAAAATATTTTATTCACCCAAAAAATCACAAAAATATTTTTATTTGATATATTTTTAATATATTTAAAAATATTATTTTAAATTGTTTTAAATTCTTTTAAAATTATTTCTTTTTTCTTGATTTTTAAAACCAAAATGATTTTAAATATTCATGTGAATAAAATACCTTTTTCATAAACCTTAATCATTGTTTATAACATGATTAATGATTTTATTTGATAAATTATGCATATTTTATTTGATTTTTTTTGAAAAATATCTTTAAAAATATGAAATTAGGGTTTTGTTTTGATTCAATCTTTCAAACTTCATTTCATCACTTGGGCCTCTATTAGAGTGTAAGACCCAACCCTCTTTGTAAATAAACCAGTATCTAGGCCTCTGCTATAGTATAAGTCTCATCGCGTTTTTCAAAATCACGGTGCGATCACTGTTTTCACAACAATATTCTTGGGCCTCTAATAGAGTGTAAGACCCAACACCCTTCTGTAAATAGAAAATATTTTAGCCTCATTCATCCTGGGCTTTGTACAGGATACAAATAATCACCTGGGCCTCTATCTAGAGTATAAGACCCACCACATTTGCTTCTCTCTTACTTGAGATCAAGTCATCTTTAAATTCAAAACTTTCTTCAATTTCTTCAAAACCCTAATCCAATCTTGAAGAAAACATATGATCAATCACAATACACTTGGGCTTCTATCCAGAGAATAAGACCCACCACATTTCTCAATTCAATACTTGTTTATATACTTGTTCATATGTCTGTATATACACTTGTGCATATCTTGTTAAGTTCCTCTTAGCATTTACATCATCCTTAGTTTAGACTAGTTCAAACAATAGGATCCTTTCAATTAGTATAACTTAGTTCAAATAACTAGTCCCCCCCCTGTACAAAGGAATACAGTTAGCCTCTTCTTGGGCTTTATCCAAGCATTATAGCCTCGTCTTGGGCATCATACAATGAATCTCCCCAGAAGATAGCCTCTTCTTGGGCTTTGTTCAATTTGATTCAACCTTGAAACAGTTTAGTAAATATAGGATTATTTCCCAGTGAAACCTCTTCTTTAACCTCTTTAACCCTGGAACAGTTCAACAAAGAAAGGATTATTTCCCGGTGAAATCTTTCTTGGACTCTTCCTAGACTTGGAAAGTTTCAATCAGTCAGCATCTTCTTGGGCTTCATACAAGGACCCACAGGCTTCCTAGAAGTATCCCTAGCCTCTTCTTGGGCTTCATACAAGGACCCTCAGGCTTCCTAAAAGCATAGGATAGATCCTAGTTATCTCTATCCCTACACCAGTCCCCAAGAGAGTCTAAACCTCTAAGGCTTTCAAACTCATCCTCTAAGGTTCTTATGATCCTCAACAAGGTTTAGTTTTCACTTTAAAATCCCCAACCAGGATTCGGTTACCATCAACAAATCCCCAAAAGTATCAGAGCCTCATGGCATATAATAATTCAACTCTTCTCCAATCCCCAGCAAGAGTTAGTTTCCCTTTGGATTCCTCAAAAACAGTTTAGACCTTCTTCTAGATTTAAATAATCCTCAGTAAGAATCAACCTCCTCTTAGGCTTCATATAATGATTTTCCCAATTAGCCTCAATCTTGGGCTTTGTACAAGACAAATATAATACTCCCCAGTTGAGTCAGTTTTCAAATTTTTTCAGCTTCAACCTTGGGCTTTGATCAAGGCACAAAATCCAACATCCCCATAGATGAGATCAGGAGTCCTCTCTGTAGGAGGATATTCCCTATATACATCACATTTCAAAACAAACAATCAAAAACCTTTTTCAAGATAATTGATGTAAGTGGCACACTTGTTGATTCAAAATCCAAGCTGGAGTCCCTCCTTTATTATGGATAAAATTTCTCTTTCATCTAAGTGATGTAAGTGGCAAGCCTCTGGATTCTACACATCCATGTCAATGTCCCTCTCTTAGCATGCAGAAACTTATAAAGGAATATGTGGCATTGCTGGATTCCACACATCTCAGTTAAAGCAACTTCCTTTATAGTCAATTCCTCAATGTTTGTGATGAATAGGTGAGATATCTCCCTTTAGAGATGACAAATTCTCTCTCAGTCAAACTTTTAGCTTCAATCTTGGGCTTTGAACAAGACACAAATACTCTTTTAGCTTCAATCTTGGGCTTTGAACAAGACACAAATACTTCTTTAGCTTCAATCTTGGGGTTTGAACAAGACAAAACAAACTTTTAGCTTCAATCTTGGGTTTTGAACAAGACACTAAACATTCCTCCTTCCATAGAATAGGAAGAACTATGAACGCTCTGATTTCCCCAGATCTCTTTACGGGAATACGTAGGCATAAGATTGTGAAATCTTAGCGAGCACACTAATAGAAAATCTTAGGTCTAGTACCTTCCCAAAAACAATAGAAAACCCAAAAACAACAAAAACAATTCCTCAACCTTCACAAAGGAGAAACTTTCCCTATTCAATAGTAAATGGATTTAAGCAACTAAGCAATTCAATAGTAGAAACACATGCAAATAAAGGTTCCTATAGATTACTATATATACTCTGGGCGTTAATATCTTCCCTTTGTATAACCAACCCCTGATCCCCGATCTCTTTGCATTTGTTAAAAGAAAACATTTGCACGCAGGGTTAGTTTTAGATATCTTCCCCTTCCTTTTAAGCTTCATAGGATAAATATAGAAATCAGAAAGTAACACCAAAAGCGGTTGTGGTCGCGTCACAAAAACTGACGCTACAAGGTTAGATTTTGTAAACTCTTTGACTTTGTTAAGTCATGTAAGTGTTATTGTTATAAACACTTACTTTCCCCTTTGGAACCTTGATCACTATCAAGTGTTCTTCACCCATAGTTATGTGAACTACGATTGCTCTGATTCCATCCTTGTTAGGATATGTATGCATAAAACTGCGAAGTATTGGCGAGCACACTAGCAATAAACCTCCTTAGGTTCCCTATCTCATAAAACCCAAAAATAGAATATTTCCAAATATTAGCAAGCAAATTACCATAACATAAATACTTTCAAGAGGTTCCTATAGGATACTATAGATACTTAGGGTGCTAGTACCTTCCCTTAGTATAACCACCCCCGAACCTTTAGATCTCTTCGCATTATTGTTACATTGCACAATTAGGGTTTTATTCGATCTGTTCCCTTTCCTTTGGATAAATTAAAGTTCGGTGGTGAACATTCAATGTTTTGTGATTTAAGTTAATATAATAGCTTGATACACGATTCTCACCGTGACAATTATTATCTTTTACTCATGACTATTCATAAATTTGTTCAAAGAGAAACAACTTAAGTTAATACAATTTCTATGAGATAGATACTTTTACTTTTACATCACTTGCTACTATTGAGCTGTGTATAATTGCATATATAAATACACAATAGCATCTGCTAGAGGGTCTTGGTGTCGGTCTAGGATTTGCTTGGCCTTTTTCTTGCTATTTCTAGCTTGGCAAGGTATGGTTCTTGGGTGAGCGAGCTTTGGTGCCTGAATGATGTGTTTTTCTTTTTTTTTTTCTTTTTTTAAGTGCTTTCTTGGTCCTTTTTGCATGTAATTGATAGTTACATAGTTAAAAAGCTTAGACATGTATTTTATCATATTTCTCTGATAAATTGATGTTTTTTCCATTGATTACTTAAAAAAATTAATAAGTACTTATGAATTTTACAAAATTTTTTAACTTATCATCTCTCGTACCTCTATTTTGTTGATAATACTTAAAATAAACTAAAAGAGACTAAATGTTTACAAAATTTGATACCTCAGTCTTGGGCTTTCTATTTATATACTTTAGACTAGTATTCATTTGTTTGGCAAAATGTTACTCACAAAGCTTATTCGGTTTTTCCCATGGCACACTAGTGATATTAGGGGCAGCTGCCCCACTTATATGTTAATGATATTACAAAAAATTTGAACAATTTTGTTTTTTACTTAAATAAACACCAATGTTGCCCCCATAAAAATGATTCAATATTATTTTATTTTAAGAATTAAATATATATAAATTATTGAAAGATTAATTTTTTACATAAATACATAAAAGCTATAGTACAAAAAATTAAAAGAAAAAGTTATTCTACAATTTAAAAATATAAAAACGTCAAAAAACAATTCTTACATGTTCATGTATTTTATATTTTTTTGAATATAAAATGACAGAATTTTTTTACTTAGTAAATATTATATTTATTTTATCACTTTTACATTAATATGATGCCTTCATTAACTAAGATTTTTGGATCCGTCCCTATTTAGTGGTCTAGGATATTTTTCCTAAAGAATTGACTTGCTGGTCCATTGGGTTAAGAAGATCCTTGTTATTCAAAAATTAAGTTCCTTGCTCCATTTTGGCTTGGATTCTAAAGTAAAGGATGAGAGACATAAATAACATATGTTTCATTACCTACGAGTCTTCCACCAATAATTTAGGATCTGAATTAGAGACATAAACAAACACAACCTACATGCAAAACAAAAAGATTTTTTAAAACATAGAATTTGATATCAATTCTTTCTCTAATTAACACAATGGATGCCACACACAACATGTTTTGTAACAACGATCTTGTTAACCCTCTAAACTCAATGGGCATGCAAGTTTCTTGTATTCTTGTTGTTTCACACTTCTTCAACATTGTCCTTAGAACCGTTGGTCA
This sequence comes from Lathyrus tuberosus, assembly GCA_022829125.1. Lineage (NCBI taxonomy): Eukaryota > Viridiplantae > Streptophyta > Magnoliopsida > Fabales > Fabaceae > Lathyrus > Lathyrus tuberosus. The sequence goes on along the minus strand of JALAZF010000079.1, from coordinate 846,235 downwards.
ACCTGGACCCATTGCACAAATTATGGTAATAAATAAATCAATTAATTCATTCTAAATTATTAACATAAATTGATTTGAATTAATTATTATTGCATTGTTTTGAATCACAGGCTGGTTTGGTGTTAGGTCCAATGTCACATGTTTCTTACATAAAAGAAATATTCTTTCCTGCGAATTCGATGAATTACTACGAAGTTGTCAGCTTCTTTTGTCGCATAAACTTCATGTTTTTATTCGGATTAGAGATGAATTTCCAATACACAAAGCGTCATCTACGTTTAGTAACCTTGGTAGCATGTGGTGGTGCAATAATGGGTGCAATTTTTGGTTTATCTGTCTCATTTTATTTATATGAAGAGTTGAATATAAGTTCCCCAATGCCTTATTTTTGCACTATCATTATGTTAGTTGTAGCATACACAAGTTCCCCTATGGTCATCCGTTTGGCCGCAGATTTACGGTTCGCTGCGTCCGACGTCGGTAGGATCGCGGTGTCGGCTGCGTTGATTACAGAAATGGTTTGTTTGTTGTTATTCAACATGACGGTTAATTGGAAGAGTATAAAAGATGTTCCAAGGGGTTTGTCTTGTCTTATTATTACAACGCTGGTGATTTTTATGAATAGATACTTATCAATTTGGTTTAATGCAAGAGATAAAAACCAAAAATACTTAAAAGCCCCTGAGTTGTTACTTATACTCTTTGTGCTTTTAACTACCTCAATGATTATAGAAATTTGGGGGTATAATAGTATTATTCATTGTTTTTTTGTTGGATTGTTTTTTCCTAAAGAAGGAAAAACTGCTAGAACATTGCTTCATAAACTTGGTTATTCAATTTATAACTTTATACTTCCGGTATATTTTGGGTACATGGGTTTACAATGTGACCTCATAAATGTTTTCAAGAGTTTGGATAAGATAACAAATACAGCTATAATGATTTTGTTGAGCGTTGGAAGCAAGCTTGGTGGAACACTCTTGGTTTGTCGTTATCTTCACATTCCTACAAGTGAAGGAATTTTTCTTGGGTTTTTAATGAATACTAGAGGTTATGCTGATCTTCTTTTCCTCGGTACTGCTGCAAAGAATGTAATTCTTACCATTTTTAATATCTTTGCTTTTTTTTGTTTACCCTATCAAACACTGACTCTCACATGACACGACACAACACAGTATAAATATTTGTATGAATTTTCAAATAACACGAGTCGTAGGGGTGTCATATAGGTGTCAAACACGAGACATGACACAGACACTTGTATGAATTTTTCAATAACACGAGTCGTAGGGGTGTCATATAGGTGTCAAACACGAGACATGACATAGATACTGGTATGAATTTTCTAACATGTGTTATATTAGTGTCATATAGTTGTCAGACACGGGACATGACACATCAAAGACACTTGTATGCATTTTTCAACATGTGTCGTACGAGTGTCGTATAGGTGTCTGACACAGAAGACGACACGACACAAACATTTATATGAATTTTCCAACACGTGTAATATGTTTGTCATATAGGTGTCAAATAAAGGACATGAAACGTCACATACACTTGTATAAATCTTCCAACACGAGACACAACACGACATAAATACTTGTATGAGTTTTCCAACATGTGTCGTACGAGTGTCATATATGTGTCTAACACGGGACACGATACGACACAAATACTTGAATGAATTTTCTAACACGTGTCGTACGTTTGTCATAAAGGTGTTAGACACAAATCACGAAATGACAAAGACACTTATATAAATTTTCTAACATGTGTTATACATATGTAATAAGGTTTCAGACACGAGACACAACTTGTATGAATTTTTTTAACTTGTCTCATGCGGGTATCATATAGATGTCAGACACCAACATGTATGACACACTTGATCATATAGGCTTCCGTGCTTCATAGTGTCTACTTCCTAATTATAATTATAGTTATCTAAAATTAACTATTAACTTGGGTATTGTTGTATTTACAGAGTCTTGATACAGAAGTTTACAATGTGTTTCTAGTAGCAATAGTACTTAACACAATAATATCAGGAATTATTGTGTCTTTTCTAGCAAGAGGAGAAGAGAAAATGTTTTCACATAATCATACAGCAATTGAGCCACAGAAAATGGAAGATGAACTTAGAATTTTGGCTTGTGTATACGATCCTCGTCAAGTATCAGCTATACTAGCAACGGTGCTAGCAATACATGGATCAAGAACATCGCCTTCAACGACTTATTTAATGCACTTAATTGAGCTTGTGAAGAAAATCAAGTCCAATTTATTGTACCATGAAAAAGAAAATGGTGACTTTAGCGACGATGATGACTATGGCGGAAACGATGTTGTTGAAATCAATAATTCCTTAGATGTATTCACATCTGACACAAAGATTTTGGTCCACCAAAAAAGAGCAGTATCATCTTTTCCAAGTTTGTATGAAGATGTTTGTAATGAAGCTGAAGATCTTCAAGTATCAATCATCATTCTTCCTTTTCACAAGCATCAAAGAATAGATGGAAAGTTAGAAAGTGGAAAAGAAGGTATAAGGATTACTAATCAAAAGGTTCTTAGACACGCGCCTTGTTCTATCGGTGTTATCATCGAACGAGGACTAACTAAGGTCCCCGGTTTCTCGCAATTGATTGCATCCGATGGTATGCAAAATGTTGCAACACTTTTCTTCGGAGGACCAGATGATCGCGAGGCCATAGCTTGGAGTCTACGCATCTCAAAATGTCCTCGAGTTAACTTAACAATTATAAGATTTCTGTTGTCATCATCGTCATCACATAACGAAGTTAATGATAATGATAATGGAGTACAATTCGAAGAAAAGGAAATCTTAATGTCCTTGTCAGGAGAAGAGACGGTGAACGAGATTGACAATACATTTATGGTTGATTTCTATAATAGATATGTGACTTCAGGACAAATTGGATATGTGGAAAAGTTTGTGAAAGATGGAGCACAAACAGTTGAATCTTTGAAAGAGATTGGAGACATGTACTCTTTATTTATAGTAGGAAGAGGTGGTAGAGGAAATAGTTCATTAACAATAGGTATGAGTGATTGGGAAGAGTGTCCTGAACTTGGAACAGTTGGTGATGTTTTGGCTTCTTCAGATTTTGATATTCATGGTTCTGTTTTAATAATTCAACAACATAGAGATGCTAAGAATGGTCTAATTCATGATTAATTACTATTCAACTACAATAATTATGTACTTAACTTTATCATCATTTACAATGTACAGATGAAACATTTTTTGTACAGATGAATACAATAATGTTAGACTTGTTCATTTACTTAACTTTATGAGCATTAGGTGTACATGAAATATTCTTACAAGAATGAAAGTTCATGAAATGTAAAATCACTTTTGTCTATGTAAAATGTCACCTTATAACCTAGTGCACCTTCCTTCTCTTGTTAACTTTAAAATGTGTGTGAATGGGAGAATGTTTTGAGCTAGTGGAAATTTTTTAAGATAAAGTTTAATGTTTTAAGAAAAATATTTGAAGGGTTTTTTAAATGAAAGAAATTTATAAAACATTTTGTCCAAAAATATTTTTTGGGAATTTCAAAGGACATTTAACACTAAACAATTTCAAATTCCTTTTTATTCTATACAATGTAAATTTTAAGTAGATTCATATTAATATTTTAAAAATTACAAGTTGGTTCTCATATTTTTTAAAAATTTCAAAATGATTCATACATTTTTCAAAATTTGTAAATTGGTCTCGGCTTTTTAAATTTGCTTTAAAATTTTTAAAATGTATAAAAATAACCTAAAAAATTAAAATTGAAGAATTTTATCAGCTTTCCTAACTAAAAAGATTAGAAATAAAAGAAATTCAATTAAAATATATAAATTTCTTAAAACTTTAAATTATATACATTTTCAATTTACATCATCCAAAAGCACCACTAGAGTGGCTTTGCATTAGAAATGTTGAGATAATGTAGTTTTTTTTTAAGAAAGTCAAAATTCTCTATGTAAATTCTATTGTTTGGATGAAAACTTTGGAGAATTTTAAAATTTTTGAGAATTTATAAACTATTTTGCTCATATTAAATTTAGGAAATTCAAAATTACATTTTGTACTAGTATATTCGTAAGAGACCCATGAGAGGAGACGGGCAATGTGAGTGACGCAACAACTCACCATAATATTCTCCTGATTGCGCGTTTACGAGATCAATCGCTTATTTACTATTGGATGTGCCCCCTTTCTTAAATACGCCACCTATTTCTACAATAACTCGCCAAACGTGGGAGAATAGGGAAGTGATGTGTCCATTATTCACTACTATGTTGAATAATTCATAGGGAAGTTAACTACACTATCCTAAATAATATAGAAACGACTATCCACTCCCTCATTCTCTCGACATTAGTTGTTATTTCCAATGGGCGTGTGATTCAAGCCCAATACGGCTATAAATTGTTAGAACAAGATTTATTCATGATGTATATCCTTGGTTTTGGTGATAACAAAAGTATTAAAAGAACAATGGTGTTATCTAATGTCTGTTCAGGTATGCCAGTTCTTATGCTTAAAGATATATATTCATAATCTGATATGTAAGCGCACTTGAGAGAAGCTGAGTTACTTGCTCCTGATGGTACAAAATTTGAATAACACTTTCTAAGTGATGTCTGGTGTAGACTCTGAACCTAAAGGCCTTAGCATCAGAAGAAATAACACATTGTCTCTACACTTGGTGATTGTATTAGTTTCTGATGATCGTTCAGAAGTAGTAGCAAAGTTAAAGCTATTCGTACTGCAGAAAGCAAGTTGCATTGTCAAATTAGTTTGTCAACTAGAGTCTAAGTTCACAAGGCTCAAGAAGAGTTAACATGCTTTACGGATAACAACTCTCAACGGCTCTATAGTACAAGATCTTATTGAAGACAAAACGGTTAAACATGTTACACAATGGATCAAGATCCTTTTGTGCATCTATCTTCAACGTCTCTTGTACTATGGAGAAAACAAAGCCACTTGATCAAGTTATCTCTTCCAACAGCTAGTATTTTACAACTGCTATATAAGTAACCAAAGATTCAATCTGAATCTTTAACAAGGAATAAGAAAAAGAAGGAATGCCAAGAAGATTAGAAGTGTTCATCATTTTTATCTGAATGAAGACATAACAAGATCAACAATGAACAACACTAATGAATATGCAAAATCTTGTGTTACTTGCTGTAAGCTGTAACATGCCTTAAGATTTCCTAACCATTGAATATCTTGGAAATATTAAGTGCTTAAGGTCTTTGTTAAGGTGATTACCTTATACCTCTGATCTTAGTATCAAGTACACCTTATTTTCTATTATGCTGAACATGTTGTTTAGAAGTTTAGATCAAAGTCTCTTTCTAAGTGCTTGAGCATAAAAATCTCTAGTTGAAAAGCTTGAGCCAAGTAAGTTTCTTGCTATGTGATTGAGAATTGAAAGTCTTGATATGTCATGATTAAGCAAGTGAAATCTTGGATTGAGAATTTGAGCAAAGAAGACTTAGACGGTGCATCTGAGCAGTGAAGTCTTGGATTGAGGATCTGAGCAAAGAAGTCTTAGGCAGTGGGTCTGAGCAAGGAAGTCTTGAACCATGAGGATTTAAGCAAGGGAAGTCTTAAGATTTGAGGATCTAAGCAGAGAAGTCTTGATCAGGTGCTGATTAAGCAAGGAAGTCTTAGGTTGTGGGTCGGAGCAGTAAAAGTCTTGTGCTTAAGTGCACAAGCAGTTGTAATCATGTGTTGATTATAGTGGAAAATATCTTGTGCTGCAATGGGATTGTACTACTCTCAGTTTGGGAGGAATCAGGATAAATCTATTGTGTTCATTGTTCTGTTTGGTTTACTTCTGATATATTTTTCCACTGCACTTGTTATCAGATTCTGAACTAACGTTTAGAATTTGAACTTTGTTCAGAAGCAGAAACATATTTAGTGGACACAATTAAGACCCCACCTTCTTGTGTATTTTCCTCGCCTTGAGTTGGTATCAGAGCCTGTTATGTGAATAACCTTTACAGTGGTGCAGACAAAGATCTTGTTGGGAAAGTATGTTTTCATCTTAGTATGATAAGAAGGGTGGAAAAAAATGAAGGAATCTATTGAAAGTAACTAGTCTCTTTCTCAATGGTGGTATCCTTTTGAAGAAGATAGCTCAATATGTTGGCTCCTAAATAAGTCAGAAATACTTCATCAAAACAGACTGGAGATCCTGAATCAGAAATTCTATCCAGGTAAGTTCTGTTAATTATTTTCTATTTCAAGCATAATTTTATGTACAAGGTAGTTCAGTGTGTGTAATCTTTACGCTCAGATACCTTGGAAGAAATTAGTTTAAGAACTTTCAGACTAGTAAATTGTGTATTATCATTGTTTGTGATAATATCAGTGTCATGCTGAAACAAAGAGTTCTCTTTAAACACTCTTGAAGAAAGCCATCTTGCTACTGATCAGAAGAAACTTGTATTTGTCATGTTCTTCATTGAACTAACAGTTGTCAAAAATGGGTTTTAAACATAGTAATGTATGCTTTACTTTGGGTAACAAACTTTTGATCCAAAATAATCTGTGAAAAATCATTGATTCAAAAACTTGCATAAAGAAATCTTTGATTCTCACATGCACAATAGTGGAAATTCTTTTTGACACCTGTACCACTCTTTACACCTGTTTGAAATGTCTTCAGCATGCTTGAAATTACTTGTGCTTTGAATTTGAAGGGAAATGAATTTGTTTTAATTTTTTTTTTTGTTTAAACTCTCTTTAATGTCATTTAATTCTTTCAACACATTCTCAACACACATAACCTTTATCAATGTCCTTTCGTGCTTTATTTGAAAACCCTAGAAAATCCTTAAAACCTCTTCAATGCCTTCCTCACCAATCAAACCTTTAAAGATAGATTCCAAGGAAACTCTTAAGATCGAACGGAAGATTGTTCCGCTCAACCAAGATGATTTAAAGCTTCTCATTGAGCAAGTGGTGGATTTTAACAGTTTTGAAGCAAATGGTTGCCCATTAAAAGGTTACTTTGAATTCCAAGGATGGATGAACTTCTTTGATATGTTGAATGGGCCAATTTACCCAACTCTGGTAGAATATTTTTTTGTTAGAGTAGAAGTGTATGATTAGTACTCAAGACAGAATGAAGAGAGAAATGTTGTAGAAAAGGAAAGAAGTCTAAAAGGGAAATCAAGAACAGAAATGGGTCTGAAGGAATTCAAGGGTGTGGAAATTAGATCTGTTGTAATGCGTCTGGATATTGTCATCACTCAAGAAAACATTGCTCAGCTAATTGGGGCCAAAAATAGAGGAATGGTGATACTCAACAAAAAGGATGGAGGCGATTTTGCCAAGGAAATTAAGAAGACTTTGTTTGAAAAGAAAGATGATTATGGGAAGGTGAAGAACAAGCATCTCATGCAGAAGCTTCTATTCAAAATTCTTATTGGTTGTCTAATTCCTCGGGAAGGAAGTTCTGATCAAATTTCATGGGATCACAAGATGTTCCTCTGGTATATATCAACTGATCAAAGGTTAAATCTTCCAAGTTACATCTTTCATCATCTATGTGAATCCATCAAGGAATCAATTAAGAAGCTCGAAAGAACAGTACCTTATGCAAGGCTACTTTATGAACTTTTCTATCAATGTAAATTGATTAATACATTGATAGATTATAAAGTTACTCAAGATCTGGATGTTACCTATGGAAGTGTGTTATCTGCATTAGTTCTGGATCATATGAAAGAAAGAAGAAAAAAGGATGTTGTTGTGATTCCCAAACCTATCAGAATCAGGAAAAAAGATAGCAGAGAGTTTTTATATCACTTTCCTATGCTGACCAAGGAAGATTTTCCTTAGGTCATCAGAATTCTTATTGAAAAAGCTAAGAAGGAGTGTGGTGTGACTATAACCCATGATCAACTTCCTGATAGGGCTCAAAATATGTATGAGTCTAAGAGAAAAGGAAAGAGGGTGGTAATCATGTATGATGAAGATGAAGAATCTGATGAGGAATCTGATACTCCTGCTCTTGTTAGAAATAAATTGTTAGGAGATGCTCAAAAAGCAGTTCAAAAGGAGGAAGAAATATTTGTTCATTAGAACTGAAAGAAAAAGGATCTCCATAGATCCAAGATGGCTCTACAAAATGAAGTTGAAGAACTCAAGGAAACCACTGAGATTCTTCCCACCAAGACTAGAGGAGGAGGAGCGTGAACGCTTATACAAGGATCCATATCCTCTCATTTTCTCTCTCTTCTACCATTCATTCTGCTATAATCTACACCTTTAATGTCATTTTAATACATCTTTCTTATTTTTATTTCTTTCCTTTAAAATATTTTGGCCATTGGATTTGAGGCATGATGGATGGCAGAATTGAAAGTGCAGGAGATGATCTGTGTGCCTTACGGAATACCTCATTATACTAACTTATAGAATATATTTACAATTTATTAAATTAGAGTAGTGTATTCTATTGTTAACACATCACCAAATTTCTTTCATGCAATCCAAATTTTACCTTGTCAAATAGATTATGATCTTTTATGGTAACTCTCAAAACATACATTTTAGTCATTCTTCTTTGTGATAATGTTTTATTGTTAGTACTTTTGATAAGCTTTCAAAATATACAATTTTACATGTTAAAATTTTTTTATATACATTCTCACTATTACCATCTATTTTATCTACTTTTAAATATTAGATAAAAAAAATTTAGCTTATCAGTTTAAAACTAATATCACTAAATAAAATTAGATATACTTTAAAAAAAATAGATATATCGACACGATCTTATATGTATTTTTGGTGACAATGTTATATTTTATATATTACAAAAATTCTAAAAAAAATTAAAAATAAACTTTTTTATGTACCATATTTTATTTCACACACGCACACACACGTGCGCGCGTATGAACACATATTTTACAACAAACTCTCTAACTTAGAATTTTGTGGGATGTTGTTAGATGTCAAACATGTTATATATTTGTATGAAATACTTGGCATTTTTCATTTCTTTCTAACGGTTAATTGTGAATTTACGCAGTAAATTGTGTTGTACTGCGTACATTGTAATATATGTGTGGAGCTTGTAATTTGTGTGTTAATGTGCAGGTATTGCATGATAGGAGCAAAATTGAGAACACGTGGAACCAATGCAAGTTTCCACTGAGTTTTTAGCTGCAACAGGGTGTTCGCAGTGCGAACAATATGGCGAATGACCAGCGAAGGTTCGCACTGCGAGGGACCAGCGAAGACGCCAGCGAGCAGAGGCAGAGAGTTCTAACTTTGAGATTACCTTGTGTTCGCACTGCGAACTCCTGGCGAGGGTCCAGCGAAGGTTCGCTGGTTGGTTCGCAGTGCGAAGGTGCTGGCGAAGAGAGGCAGTAAGTTCTGGGTTTGAGAATTCTGGCTCGCTAGTTTATTCGCAGTGCGAATGTAGCTAGCAAATAAAGGGTTCGCAGTGCGAACCCACGATTTCTGCTTGGGGCGGTTTAAGTCTCAGAGGCACTTAAAGTGCCATTTTTCCTCATTCGCAGTGCAAATGGATTGCTCGCAGTGCGAATACTACAGAATTCTGCTTTGTATAAATTGAATTTCACTTTATGTTTTAGGGATCTTTTGTTCATTTTGATCCAAAATCATAGTTTTCAGTCTTTTTACCATTGGAGCTTGTATTTTCACTTGGAGAAGCTGATTTTGCATCCATTCTTGATTATTCGGCGTGGATGTTTACTCATCTCCTCTCTTTACTTGTTATCCAATCTACCATGAGAAGTGGTAGCTAAACCCTCTATGTTGAGGTTAGAGGCAGTTGATTCTGTTTTTATGTATTGCTTTTGATCTATTGTATATGAACAAGGTCTTTGATCAATATAGATGAAGTTGTTTTCTCTTAATGCTTTATGTTTGATTTGTTTTACTCTAGACATAGATTCCACAAATCTTGACCTAACAATTTCATCTCTTAAAAACCAAACTCTAGACATAGATTTGGGATTTGCTATTCGCATTGTATTGATCTTAATGATCGTTGTTTAGATTGTTAGCGTGAGGCATCATCTAACGGTTTAAACAACGGTACTCACGATTTCGCTTTAGACATAAACTTAGTCGGGAGGATACGCGGTTATGTTGGTCGGAAACCGAGTTCATATGCTTGATTAATCGTTTATACATGGAAATGATTAGCGAAACCTAACCTTAACATGTTTTTATAAAACCTTTTACAAAATCTTTGTGACAAATTAATCTTTTCTACAAGTGAATGTTAAAAATAATTGAGAAACTTTTGAAACCGTTAACTTAGAATTGAAAGGCACGCATCAAATATCAAACAATCCCTATGGATACGATTTAAAAATAACCCCCACAAATACTCTTCTAACAAATTGGCGCCGTTGCCGGGGATTGTGTATTGATATTGCAAGCATTGCGATAGTTGAGTTATTGTAAGCTGTTACCACTTTATCTTGAGCTTGTTAATCTGTTTTGTTTAGTATGCAGACTTAGTTTATGCGAGGGAAACTACCGGCGGACTAACTTCTTTTCGATCCTGAGATTGAGAGAACCGCTCGTAGAATCAACAGCAGGACTAGACGAAGGAGGCAGCTAGCGAGACAGAAGCGAGAATAAAAGGAAAGTACTGCTACACCACCACCTGTTCCACAAATACTTCCAGTAATGGAGACAGATCCACCACCACCACCACCACCTGCTTCTAGGCCATGTACAAATAGTCTGAGACACAATGCTCAGTTCGCTCGCCATGCACACAATGGTCGTCATGCTGAGATGAAGACCGGAATTCTCCAACTGTTATATCAAAGTCCATTTACGGGTATGGATCATGAAGATCCTTTCACCCATTTGACAAAATTCTATGAAATAGCGGGAGCGACTGGTGCACCGGAAGCAGAAGAGGAGTCTCTGTTCAAGAGACTATTCCCGCATTCCCTCATTGGGAAGGCCAAGGAATGGTACCTTGATCAGTCAACTGCCATAATGACGGATTGGAATGCTTTGGAAGAGAAATTTTTGGAAATATTTTTCCCTCACACTCGGTTTATGGAAGCAAAGACCGCCATCGTGGTATTCACACAAGGAGCAAATGAATCTCTCAACGAAGCTTGGGAGAGGTTCAAATCAATGTTACGAAAGTGCAAAGGCCATGTTTTTTATGAATTGTCACAAATTCATATATTCAGAAATGGGCTGCAACTTGTACACAAAACCTTGTTGGATGCCACCGCCGATGGATCCTTGTTAAGCAAAACCGCAGCGGAAGCCACAGCTATCATTGATAAAATGGCCTTGAATGATCATCAAGGAAGTCACAATCGTGGACCTGCTCAACGAACTCCGGGAGTGTTGGAATTAGGAACAAGCGATGTTATCCTTGCGCAGAACAAATTGTTATCACAACAGGTTGAGTTGTTAACGAAGCAAATGTCTAAGCTGCCGCAACAATTCAAAGATATGCATGAATCTTCAAGTAAAAATGTGCAAGTGTTAGTGTGTGAATTATGTCGAGGTGACCATCCAACCGGTTATTGTCCTCCCGTTGTGGAGGAAGCAAATTACGCGGGAAATCAAGGTTACCAACCCCGACCTTCGTATCAACAAGCCAACCAAGGTTACCAACAAAGGCCTAACCAAGGTTATCAACAACAATGGAGACCGCAAGAAGCCGGACCATCAAACCGTCAACAATACCAAAATTACACTCAACCTCCGCAAGCTCCCGTTGGAAATACAAAGATGGAAGACACTCTTACACAATTTATGCAAATGGCAATTTCCAACCAAAAGAACACCGATGCCGCCATAAGGAATCTTGAAACACAAGTCGGGCAATTATCAAAACAATTGGCCGACCAACAAAAAGGGCCCTTTACGGCAAATACGCTTCCGAATCCTAAGGATTGTAAAGCAATTCTCACAAGAAGTGGAAGAGAGATTGACATGGGTGTAGGTAAAAAGAGAGTGGAGGAGGAGGTTGTAGTTGAAAAAGAAAAAGATAGGGAAGAGATTGAAGTAGAAAAAAATGTTGAGGGTGTGTTAGTTGAAAATGAGATAGAAAAAAATGAGAAAGAAAAAAGTGAGAATGAGAAAAAAATAGAGAGTGAAGAAAGAGTGAAGAGAACTAAGAAGGGAAAGGAGCCGATGAACAATATTCCAATTCAACATCTACCATATCTGCATGCTCCTACAAAGAAAGATAGTGCGCGACACTATTCTCGGTTTATGGATATCTTCAAGCAATTACAAATAAATATTCCATTTTCCGAGGCTTTGGAGCAGATGCCTAAATATGCGAAATTCATGAAAGATATCCTCACGAAGAAGAAAAGGTATACAGATCAGGAGACGATTATGGTGGATGTAAGCTGTAGTGCCATCATTCAACGGACTCTCCCGCGAAAAGAATGTGATCCGAGACGAGTTACATTGCCGGTTACGATCGGGAACATGTATGTGGGCAATGGATTGATTGATTTGGGGTCTAGCATTAACTTGATACCATTGTCGATTGTGAAACGGCTAGGCCACATAGAATTGATGTCCACGCAAATGACATTGCAACTCGCCGATAAATCCATTACCCGTCCTCACGGTGTAGCGGAAGACGTGTTGGTCAAAGTGGACAAATTTTTGTTTCCGATCGACTTTGTTGTAATTGAAATGGAGGAGGACGAGGATGCACCTTTGATTCTTGGAAGGCCTTTCATGAAAACTGCCCGTATGGAAATTGACATGGACGATGGTCTCATGAAAGTGAGAGTCCAAGATGAAGAGGTGTGTTTCAATCTTTATGATGCCATGAAGCACAAGAAAGATAAAGGTGATTGTTTCCGAATCGATGCAACGGAGAAAGCAAGTTTTGAAGTTACAAAGCAAATTCATGTCATTGATCCGTTACAAAGAGCTTTGGATGATACCTTGGAAGTATTCTCGGTTGAAGAAGAGCAAGCTCTTGAAGAGTGTTTGTTAGAGCTTGAAGCTTGGGAAGAATTGCAACCTTGGGATTATGAAGAGGAAATTCTAAAAAAAGTGGTTAATGATGAGCCTTCCAAACTTGAGCTGAAAGTGTTACCGTCATCCTTGAAGTATGCTTTTCTCGACGATGGTGGTAATAAACCGGTGATCATAAGCAGTGATTTATCTGAAGTGGAGGAAAGCCGCTTAATTCAAGTGTTGAGAAAAAATCAGGGTGCAATGGGATGGACATTGTCCGATCTCAAAGGCATAAGCCCTTCGTATTGCATGCATAGGATATTCATGGAGGAAGACTTTAAACCGGTTGCTCAACCTCAACGCCGCTTAAATCCTATTATGAAAGAAGTGGTTAGGAAGGAAGTGGTGAAAATGTTAGATGCCGGAATGATTTATCCTATTTCTGACATCCCGTGGGTTAGTCCGGTGCATGTGGTACCGAAAAAAGGCGGATTAACGGTGGTCCGAAACGAGAAAAATGAGCTCATTCCAACAAAAACCGTTACCGGGTGGAGAATGTGCATCGACTACCGTAGGTTGAACAAAGCTACGAGAAAAGATCATTTTCCTCTACCTTTTATGGATCAAATGCTCGAAAGGCTTTCCGGTCAACAATTTTACTATTTTTTGGATGGATATTCGGGGTACAACCAAATTATTATGAACCCGGATGATCATGAAAAAACAGCTTTTACATGTCCGTTTGGAATCTTCGCTTATAGGAGGATGCCGTTTGGATTATGTAATGCACCGACGACTTTTCAACGGTGTATGCAAGCTATCTTCTCGGATTTGATCGAAAAGACAATTGAGGTCTTTATGGATGATTTCTCCGTTTTTGGGCAATCTTTTGATTTGTGCTTGAAAAATTTGGATACGGTGTTGGAACGGTGTGTGGAAACTAATTTGGTGCTTAATTGGGAAAAATGCAACTTCATGGTGAACGAGGGAATTGTGCTCGGTCATAAGGTTTCTGCAAAAGGCCTTGAAGTTGATAAAGCCAAAGTGGATGTTATCGAGAAATTACCACCGCCAATGAATGTCAAAGGTATAAGGAGCTTTCTTGGACACGCCGGGTTCTACCGGAGATTTATCAAGGACTTCGCCAAGGTCGCAAAGCCGTTGAGCAACTTGCTCGTCCAAGGTAAGATTTTTGACTTTGATGAGTCTTGTCTTTTTCCTTTTAATTCTTTGAAAAAGAGTTTAACAACCTCACCGATAATCGTTGCGCCTAACTGGAAAATAGATTTTGAATTAATGTGCGATGCAAGCGATTATGCGGTTGGGGCTGTTTTGGGTCAGAGGAAAATGAAAGTTTTCCACGCTATACATTATGCGAGCAAAGTTTTAAACGAGGCTCAGATTAACTATGCAACAACTGAAAAAGAGTTGCTTGCCATAGTGTATGCGTTGGAGAAATTTTGTGCCTATTTGATTGGTTCACGTGTCATCGTTTATACGGACCATTCGGCTATAAGGTATCTGCTCACCAAGCCTGATTCAAAACAGAGGCTGATTCGGTGGATCCTTTTGTTACAGGAATTTGATCTTGAAATTCGTGACAAGAGGGGTTCCGAGAATTTGGTGGCGGATCACTTATCCCGCTTGGTCAACATTGACGTGACCAAAAATGAATTTGAGGTAAAAGAGGAGTTCCCAGATGAAAAACTTTTTAGAGTGCAGGTTAGACCGTGGTTCGCCGACATGGCTAACCACAAAGCCACCGGATTGATACCGGACGGTCTAACGCACCACCAGAGACGGAAATTTTTGTCTGATGCCAAGTCATTTGTATGGGATGAACCCCATTTATTTAAACTTGGTGTCGACAACCTCCTCAGAAGGTGTGTGTCAGTGGAGGAAGCCACGAATATTCTGTGGCATTGTCATAATTCTCCTTACGGAGGTCACTTCAATGGGTTAAGAACGGCCACTAAAGTCCTTCAATCGGGCTTTTATTGGCCGTCCTTATTCAAAGATGCGCATGCGCATGCCCTTAGTTGTGACAAGTGCCAGAGAAGTGGAGGTATTTCACAGCGGCAAGAAATGCCATTACAAAATATGTTAGAAATCGAAGTTTTTGACTGTTGGGGGATCGACTTTGTCGGTCCATTCCCATCTTCATTTTCTAATGAATATATTTTGGTCGCTGTGGATTACGTTTCCAAGTGGGTTGAGGCGATAGCATGTGCTAAAGCCGACGGAAAAACTGTGGTGAAGTTTTTGAAAAGAAATATTTTTGCGCGTTTTGGTACACCTCGAGTGTTAATAAGTGATGGAGGATCTCACTTCTGTAACACTCAGCTTGACAAAGCTCTTGAGCAATATGGTGTGAAGCACAAAGTTGCTACACCATATCATCCTCAAGCTAACGGTCAAGCAGAGGTATCCAATCGTGAGATTAAGCGTATCTTAGAGAAAACTGTTTCGGCCTCGAGAAAGGATTGGCCGAACAAACTGGATGATGCGTTGTGGGCGTATCGAATCGCTTTTAAGGCTCCGATCGGTCTCACACCGTTTAAAATGGTTTATGGTAAGAATTGTCACTTGCCGGTAGAGTTGGAGCACAAGGCGTTTTGGGCCTTAAAATTTTTGAATTTTGATCCAACTCTAAGCGACGAAAAAAGAAAAGTGCAATTACACTAGTTGGATGAATTGCGCCTTCAGGCGTACGATTCCAATAAATTGTATAAGGAGCGTGTAAAGTCTTACCATGATAGAAAAATTGTCATCAAACAGTTTGAGGTCGGACAGCTGGTCCTATTGTTCAATTCTCGATTAAAATTGTTTCCCGGAAAATTAAGATCTAAATGGTCCGGTCCGTTTCGGATTGTGGAAATCAAACCCTATGGAGCAATCGTAATTGAGGACACAACGTCAAAGGAAAAGTGGACAGTTAATGGCCAGAGGCTGAAAGTGTATCTCGGAGGAGGTTTCGAGCGGAATCCCGCAGTTGTGCCTTTCCGCGATCTGTGAGGTCGCGATGGATCGTCGAGCTTAGCCGACGTTAAACAAGCGCTTGTTGGGAGGCACCCCAACATTGTAAGTATTTTTGCTTTAATTTGCTGTTTTTAGTCATTTTTACATTTTGGACATTTGGAAGTGTGGCAGCAAGACAGACCTATAATTTTGAAAAAACTGTCTTGTTCGCTGGCTCATTCGCATTGCGAATCTGGGGCGAGCATTCGCTGTCCATTCGCACTGCGAACGTCAGCGAACCAGCCTTGGTTGTTTGGCTGCCACATCAGTAAAAATGAGGGTTTTATGGGTGGGCCTGCACGTAGGCCCATGACCCATGTGTAAGTGCTGATTGACTTGGGGGGACCAAACCCTAGTCTCTCACTTTCACTTTCAACCATAAACCAAAAAGAAAAAAAAAACCCACCCATTCTCCTTCCCTCTCACGTGCTATTTTTCTGTCAATTTCTCTACTGTGTTTTTACTCACTGTCATTTCCTTACAAGGTATGATGTCTTTTCTCTGTTC
Organism: Lathyrus tuberosus; assembly: GCA_022829125.1. NCBI lineage: Eukaryota > Viridiplantae > Streptophyta > Magnoliopsida > Fabales > Fabaceae > Lathyrus > Lathyrus tuberosus. The sequence goes on along the minus strand of JALAZF010000079.1, from coordinate 829,709 downwards.
TTTCTGTGTAATTGTAACTGTGTTGGTAAATTTTACATGTGAAATTTGTAGAGCATGTGGGTTAGAATTCTGGGTTAGGATTTTCAATGCATGTTGAGTTTTCTGATGGTTTTTGGGGGTAGATGCCATGTAGAAGCATGCTAGGGTGTGAATTTGGGTCTGCATAAAATTTTTCAAAATTTTCGTGCCTTCGCTGGCTTGTTCGCACTGCGAACCTGGGGCGAGCGTTCGCCAGGCTTCGCAGTGCGAGTGATCTAGCGAGCAGCCCAGATTTTTGTTTTTCTGATAGTTCATTCTGTTGCTTGTCTGTCCTTAATTCTAATGATCTGTCTTGGTGTTTTTGTATGGACTTGTTTGTCATTGGTGCAGATGGGTCCTAAAACCATGATAAGGAAAAGAAAGGCATCCACATCAAGACAAGCGTCGGTCCGCTTTGATGAGACTCGGTTCAGAGGAATTAGACAAGCTCAGAGGTATCAGCTGTTAGAAGCAAGGACCATCCTTGTGGAAAGGAGGTTTGTTCTGAATGAGCAGGGAAGTTATCGTGTCATTGCTGCCCTGTTAACTGCAAAAAAGTGGGATACACTGATAAATCCTGTTGATTCATACAATGTGGAAATGGTTCGTCAGTTTTACGCCAACGCCCTTCCTGATGAGGGCGATCTGTTTACTTGGACTACGTTTGTTGGCGGGAAAACGGTAAGGTTTGACATAAGAACTATTAACAGAGTTCTTGGAGACCCCCTTCCACTGCGGGCTAGCGAAGAGGATAGGTATCATGAGACGCTGAGTAATTATCGTGATATTTCCACAATGACTCGTGATCTCCTACGCCCAGGTAAAAATGTAAAGTTTAATCATTCAGGAGTGGCTGTTCGATATCACCGTGAGGATATGGTGCCTTTGGCTCAACTTGTTTTACTTTTGGTTGTGACCAACATTACGCCAAAGTCACATTCCTCCACAGTTCCGATTCGTTTGGCTCACCTTGTCCACAGTATCCTTACTAACGTAGAAATTTACGTCGCAAGGATCATTGCTGATGAAATAAGGGTCATCGTTGAGAGTGGTTTAGGTGGGAATGCTTCGAGGAAGAATGCCCCTCTTGCTTTCCCTTGTTTGATTATGACCTTATGTGCTGATGCTGGAGTGACTTTGCCTTCGCGTCGTCAAGTTACTGTGCCGTCGACTATTGATGATCGATATGTCGATAAATTCTGCAAACCGAAAGGTGTTAGAGCTGAATCTTCTGGGGCTGGTGCTGGTGCTGAGACCGGTACAAGCGAGGGTGCTGCTTCTGGATCTCACAGCTTCTATCCATATCAGCAGGAGATCTGCCAATATAATTGGGATTTGATGGCGGCCCAGCAGCGTGCCATGTCTGATATTCATGATTCTTTGCAGGTTTTCCAATTGCAGATCTGTGACCCTTCTACGCAGCACACTATGATGTCGAGGGAGCAGTTCCTCGCGCATGCTGGATGGCCTGAGGCCAGGCCTGTTTTCAGTTGGGGAGAGGATGTTGTTGAGCCTGCTGCTGATGATGATGCTGAGGAGAGGGGAGATGGCGATGATATTATGATTTCTGATGATGATGATGATGGGCAGAGGACGAATGTACTAGGGACTGAGCCTGAGGATGAGCAGGGTACTGATGTTCTCGAGACTGAGTCCGAGGAGGACTGACTTTTTGGATCTTAGACTTGTACACTTCCTTTGGTCATCAAAGTGAAGTTTCTTGTATTTTGTTTTTTCAGCTTTTACTAGTCTAATATTGATGTACTCGTACTCGTGTGGTACTTTTTGGAGTATGTAGGTGTTTTATACACCAGGCACTTTATGATTATTATTAGTAATGATTATGGTTTGCAGTAAAAAAATTTTGTTTCGCTTTACTAATAAATTGTTGGTTTTTAATTATAGTATTAAGTGTTGAGTTCTTCAGTTTACGAATGCTCAACACTTCAGTATGTTTTTTGTTGTTAAGTGTTAGTAAGAGTTGAATTCTTCAGTTGACGAATGTTCAACTCTTAAACTGTGCATATGTGTTATTTTGATGTTCCTTCTTTTAGGATGAATTTGGGGAAGTAGGTTGAAGATTCTTGTGTTTTAAAGGTTGATTCCTCCAAGATGTGAGGGCTATGATAGTACCGTAAGCATTGTGTTGCGACAAGGTATATCGTTACCTAGTTCGAGAATTTTGTATGTTTTAGAATTGTGTGTCTTGGTGCGATTGAAAATATTGTTTCATGTTACAACTTCCTTTGAATGCATGTGTCATTTTAGGATCAAAAGCCATTAAAGTGAGTAGCCTCCAAAGTATTACTATATGCTAAGGATTATGATGAATGTTGTCTTTACTTTTAATTCATGCCTTATCTTGTGACCATGTGATTTTGTGGAAGTATGTGAAGTGATCAAGGCACTTGTTTGAATTTGAGCACAACTGTATCCATATAGTAATTCACCCGTGAGGAGAGAGCATTTGGTAGCCCCTTTGAGCCTAAATAGTTTAGAACTCAATTGAATGATGAACTTGTTTTATGTACATAATTTGCAAGTTTGGTTCATCATTGAATTTGGTGAGTTTCTAACATTTTCTTCTTTAACCTTTGAAAATTGTTTACTTTGATTTCCTTGCCTTAAAAAGCAAGGAACATTCACTTTTGGTTTAGTTGAAGATGAGTTGGGGAGAATAAAAAGAAGATGGGTGCATTACTCCTAATTTTGAAAAAAATTTCCAAGCAAGCATGTCATGAAAAGAGTGTGTATATGTTGTACAAGGGAGAATATGTTTGCTTGAATAAAAAAAAATAATATATTAATAGAATCAATAAGTGTGCACTGTAGTTTGTGAAGGTGGAAGAAAAAAATTGGTGAAATGAAGTGTGTTGTGTGAATAGGTGTATAGTGAATGTTTTTTTGCGTCGGCAATTTCGTTTCAAAGACCGTTAGAAATGTCCCTTTTTTGTTCACCCGACCAAGCTACAACCTTGAAGTCCTTAGTGATCTTTTACTTCCATGATTTCTGTTATGATCATTGAGATATGGTATGAATTGCTTAGTATTGCATCATTTGTCATCTGAGTGTAATTGTCCTGTGCTTGTATGCACGTTTTTCTTCAATCCTTTTTCGAAGAGGAGTGTAGAATGACATGTGTATGTTGGGTTAGTTGTTTCTTGAAACATTGTTTGAAATTGTTTAAGAGACAAGTTCTTTTACATTAGATTCTTAAATTGTGTAATTGTGCATTGTTGTGATCGTTGTTTAGTTGAGCCGTTTTTCACGTCTTGGATGAATTGCGTGCTTGAGCAAATCCTCTTGAGAGGAATACTTTGCTTGAGGACAAACAAAGAGTTAGTTGGGGAGAGTTTGTTAGATGTCAAACATGTTATATATTTATATGAAATACTTGGCATTTTTCATTTCTTTCTAACGGTTAATTGTGAATTTGCGCATTAAATTGTGTTGTACTGCGTACATTGTAATATATGTGTGGAGCTTGTAATTTGTGTGTTAATGTGCAGGTATAGGCATGATAGGAGCAAAATTGAGAACATGTGGAACCAATGCAAGTTTCCACTGAGTTTTTAGCTGCAACAGGGTGTTCGTAGTGCGAACAATATGGCGAAGCACCAGCGAAGGTTCGCACTGCGAGGGACCAGCGAAGACGCCAGCGAGCAGAGGCAGAGAGTTCCAACTTTGAGATTACCTTGTGTTCGCACTGCGAACTTCTGGCGAGGGTCCAGCGAAGGTTCGCTGGTTGGTTCGCAGTGCGAAGGTGCTGGCGAAGAGAGGCAGTAAGTTCTGGGTTTGAGAATTCTGGCTCGCTAGTTTATTCGCAGTGCGAATGTAGCTAGCAAATGAAGGGTTCGCAGTGCGAACCCACGATTTCTGCTTGGGGCGGTTTAAGTCTCAGAGGCACTTAAAGTGCCATTTTTCCTCATTCGCAGTGCGAATGGATTGCTCGCAGTGCGAATACTGCAGAATTCTGCTTTGTATAAATTGAATTTCACTTTATGTTTTAGGGATCTTTTGTTCATTTTGATCCAAAATCATAGTTTTCAGTCTTTTTACCATTGGAGCTTGTATTTTCACTTGGAGAAGCTGATTTTGCATCCATTCTTGATTATTCGGCGTGGATGTTTACTCATCTCCTCTCTTTACTTGTTATCCAATCTACCATGAGAAGTGGTAGTTAAACCCTCTATGTTGAGGTTAGAGGCAGTTGATTCTGTTTTTATGTATTGCTTTTGATCTATTGTATATGAACAAGGTCTTTGATCAATATAGATGAAGTTGTTTTCTCTTAATGCTTTATGTTTGATTTGTTTTACTCTAGACATAGATTCCACAAATCTTGACCTAACAATTTCATCTCTTAAAAACCAAACTCTAGACATAGATTTGGGATTTGCTATTCGCATTGTATTGATCTTAATGATCGTTGTTTAGATTGTTAGCGTGAGGCATCATCTAACGGTTTAAACAACGGTACTCACGATTTCGCTTTAGACATAAACTTAGTCGGGAGGATACGCGGTTATGTTGGTCGGAAACCGAGTTCATATGCTTGATTAATCGTTTATACATGGAAATGATTAGCGAAACCTAACCTTAACATGTTTTTATAAAACCTTTTACAAAATCTTTGTGACAAATTAATCTTTTCTACAAGTGAATGTTAAAAACAATTGAGAAACTTTTGAAACCGTTAACTTAGAATATCGAAACTATTGAAAGGCATGCATCAAATATCAAACAATCCCTGTGGATACGATTTAAAAACAACCCCCACTAATACTCTTCTAACAGATGTTGAAAATTATTGACCTTTAAAATTATAAATTGTTGAAATAGAGATCCATTTTTATGCAAAGTTAACATAGTTAACATGTTCTATACTTATGTTCATCGCAACCTAACAATTTACAACTATATGTCCATTTATACCATATATTTCACACAACACTATGTTAAGTGAAACATCATTAATATTTAACTTATCAAATTTTAAAAACTTAGGATGAACCTTAAAAGCAATAAGATCTCATGAATAAATATCATACTTATCTCAATTTTTTGTTGGTTGATCATAATCAATGGAAGACCAGTAATAATTTTGACCATATCCTTGATGAGTGAATGTGCTTCCTCAATATAATTATATAATATCACCTTTATTCCATCAACATTCATTGTCATTCTTATGGTGTATGTAAATTATCATTCATTTCTCCAACCTATGGTGATGACACATTCTACGTATTTCCTTGAATCTATCTTAGGCCTCATACAACTATTTTCTGTCCTTATGAGCAAAATTTGTTGTTTGGTGTCACATTTGTGTGATTTTACTTGAAGGAAAATATTTTGAATTGAATGCTTCGAAAAATATTTTGAATTGAATGCTTCCGTCAACTGCTCTCGTTCTCGTGAAGTGATAGATATTACAATTAAATAGTGTAACCATATTCTAACTTTACCCCTCAATGAATTAAGAAAGAATCATAGTCTTATGACATCACTAATAGCACCGCTTATTTATAAAGTATCACAATATTCGAAAAAAATTGACAAATATGAATTTGGATCATCGGTCCATGAATCCAAAAACAAAGTATATTGCACCATAAACAATAAGAGAATTTCTTATGGTATCCTAAATGTTTCTAATGCACCACGTGAAATTCCACAAGTACTATCTATTTTTGGAGATGCATCTCCGAACGCACCCAAATGTAAGTTAACGTTAAAATATTTCAGAGATGTATCTCCAGAATATTTTGGAGCATAGATCGCGCCAGACTTTCTCTTTCCTCATTTCACATTTCTTCAATCACAACTTCAAACTCTCTCAATACATTACTCTACACTAAGTCAAATTTCATCAAACAAGGCTCAAGAGAACTCAAGGAAACATCAATCTTCATTTGTAACATCATCCAACTTCATCAAAAACGTCAATTTCAAGTAAATTTTTTGAGTTTTTGATAAATGTTTGAGTTTTGGTGTAAATGAGTAGAAATCAATGTTTAGAGTTAGAAATGAGTAGAAATCACATCTGACATAGTTTAGACATAATTTATTTGTTGTTTGTTGGATGAAAATGGTGATTAGAACAAAAAATTTTGACCTTGCATGTGGTACATTACGCCATTGATGCTATTCTAAGTTGTAGAATATTTCGGAGATACATCTCTAGAATATTTCAATGTTTGATTTTCTGCTGGAAATTTCGAATATGCATCTCCTAAATATTTCAACATTTTAGTTTCCTAGTGTTTCCGGAGATGCATCTCCGGAATTTTCTACAATATTTTTTTTTATTTTCTTGATTGTGTGTTGTTTGCGTGCACTAATGGTATGCCTTACTTTAACTTACAGGCATATTTGCTGATAGATATGACAGACTGAGGCATGACAGGGTTGCTCAACACGTATTTGTTCAACGGGAGCGGAGTCAACAAGTTCTAGAGGCTCCATGTCTCTCTGGTCAGGCAGAGTCGTCTACTTCTGGGGCTCGTGCTTCTTCTTAGGTCACTCCACCATCTTTTTCCCATAGAAGATGAGATTCATCATCTGACGCATCACTTCCCCCATCCTCCCGTAAGCATCAAGATTCACCAGTGCCACCTCCTACGGATGATGTTGTTGATCCAGTCCCACCTCTTACTGATGATGATGCTGATCCAGTGCCACCTGTAACGCCCCGATTTGGTTAATCATATTTATTTATTTCATTTATGTGAATTTTGTGAATTGTTTAAATTAATTGAGTTTTACCTGTTAATTGGATAATTTCTCTGATAGATAAAATAATTGCAATTGGTAATATTTTATTATTAACTTTTAATTCCTGATATATTTTGCATCGCTGTTTATGTTTTATCGCATTTTGAGAGCGTTTGAGAGATATTTGAGCAAAAGGGTAATAGAGAGAGAGCAACTAGAGATCAATTATTTTATTAAAGCGACGAATTAATAATTATTAGTTCAAGAGAGTATTTAAGGTAACTCTAATAATTGATCAATTGGGTTGAGATGACAAATATCAATTGGAGATGTTTTACCCTATCGGATTATATTATATAATATTGGATTATATATATATATGTTAGTAAGAGAAAAGAAGAAAAAGGAGAGAAAGAAGAGAAGGAAAAGAGAGAAGAGGAGAAAGAGGAAAATTGAAGAAATCTCCGTTTCAATCGCGATTAATCGGGTAAGGGTGAGAAGTTTCGATTATATTTTGATTTTATATGTCTATGTATGTGTTTGTTTGGTTTGATTTTGGTTGAAAATGTTAGGATTTTAACATTTGATAGAAATGGTAAATTGAGTGGAGATCGATGTTTTCACGGTTGAAACTCGGTATAAATCGCATAGTATAGTCGAGTGAGGTTAGGAATTGGTTGGAAATGCTTACTTGTATGTTTTCACATGTTGGTTGAATTTGATGGAAAATTACAACATTTAATATGTTGAGATTTTGAGATTTGGATACAAAACTTTTGTGTTGGAAATCATGATTTAAGGTTCCTAATTGTTGATACATGATGGATATAGGCTGCTACGTATTTAATTTGTATTATAGTGATGTTTAGATGAGATTTCGAGGATAATTAAGTGAAACCCGTAGCAGTACTATGCAGAAAATTCTGGGTATTCGCTGCCCATACACGTAATGGGTTAGGCAATACGCGTAATGGGCAGGGCGTTACGCGTATGGCAAGGGCGATACGAGGGCGTTACGCGTATGGAACCCATTTTTACACGGCCCTCTGTTGAAACATGTAATGGTACGCGTAAGGTGCAAGGCATTACGCGTAAGGAAGTAGGTACTACACGTAATGGAATTAATATAGAATCAAGATGGAATTTTTGAGAGAATCAGCTTTTGCCCGTACGTGTAACCCTCTGGGCAATACGCGTATGGAAAGCGGTAGAATTGGGCAATACGCGTATGGGTGTGGGCAATACGCGTATGACCAGCGAGAGGGGAGAATTTTGCCGTTTCACGATTTCTTTCCCGATTTCGCGTCCGATGCGGTTTCTTTTTGGTCTGAGAGGTTGGGATAGGTGTCAGAACTTGTTGAATTTAGGAATGGTAGTAAAAATGGTTAAAAATGGAATTTAGAGGGATTAATTAGATAATTGACTAATTAAGGCCTCGTGAGGTATTTTCCTTAATTGTGGGTATTATGATGAATTGATTGGACCGTTGTGGTAATACTAGTGTATATTACGGTGAGTATGTATCTCACATGTGATCATAAGGATCGTGAAGATGTATAATTGTTATTATACATGTGTTTTGTGTGTAATCTGTGTCATGCATTTCATGATGTGTCTGGTGGAGACAGCTAGGTGGGAATCCATGATGGGTGCCTAGTATTGTCCGGACTCCAATGTGGAGTTGTATGGAGATAAATCATTGCTCAGTGGGAGTGTATGTGATTTATCCAGATTCTTTTATGAATCGGGTTCATGTGAATGAACCATGGAACTCTAATGTGGAGTTGTATGGAGATAAATCATTGCTCAGTGGGAGTGTATGTGATTTATCCAGATTCTTTTATGAATCGGGTTTAATTGAATGAACCATGTGGTGTGGTACCATTTGCATTGTGTCATTGAGTTGCATTGCATTATTATGTTTGGTTGTTCAGGATCATCGTGAGCCCAGTGGGGAGTATAGGGATGTATCCATGTTTCCTGCGGGAATTGGTGGGTTCTTGAAGAACCACTTTTGACGTGTTATTTATATGTCATATCTGTGAATATGAATATATATGATGTGTTGGTGTGCTTATATATATATATATATATATATATATATATATATATATATATATATATATATATATATATATATATATATATATGTCATGACTTGTGTACATGAATTTATGATATCTTGGTATGCTATATGCGTTAGCATGTGGTGTGTAGGTGAGTTGATTAATATGGGTGAATTATATGTTTACATACGATTATGCAATCTTGTTATAGTTGTTATTTCTCACCCTTCTGCTGAAATATGCTTTTTATGGCATAGTGCAGATTAGCCGCTGTAGAGGCGTGGAGGCAAGTGGAAGAGTTAGATCTTCGTTTTGCTTAGATCTTTGGTGTATGCTCTGATACGTAACACGGGAGTCGGGGGAAACGCTTTTGTTATTTATGTTTATATATATTTTTGGATAACTTGTACGTATATTTTGATGTTATGACACAACTTATTTTGTAAAACGAGTCAATTATGGGCCGTTCCGCTTTATTCCATAATTAAACTTTCCTTTTGTTGAAAAAGGTTTCCTGTTATTATTTATTCCATTTTGTGTTATGTATCAAAGTTATGAGCAGGTGGGTTATGTTTTTCTCAAATGTGGCATCCTTATTTCTGTCGAAAAAAATTTTTATTCACTCTGATTTAATTATGTATTATTTATCCGCTAGATGGGAATTGGGGTGTTACACCACCTTCGGAGGATGAGGCTGCTGTAGATGCCGAGCTAGAGACTTTTGGAGGAGTTTATTTGATTTGTCTTTACTGCCTTTGTATCCAGACCATACTGGCAAACATATTTGGGATGGAGAGGTAGCATTAGTTGGATTCTTTATTTTTTTGCGTTAATTTTAATTCTGACATTGATTATTTCTGACAAATTTCAGGAGCGTGATCCCCATAAGTTTCTTAACCACGGGAGGAATATTGTTGCATTACATTAGCATGAGGCGGATTTTTTCAGTCGCTTTTGTCCTTATCTGGCCTGAAGGAATTGTGCATGATCAGTTACACTTTGGTCAACCACAGGATGCTTAATGCATTCGTGGACAAATGACACTCTGAGACCTCGTCGTTTCATCTCCCGCATGTTGAGATGTCTATCAAACTCGACGATGTCTCGTGTTTGTTACATCTTCCGATCAGGGGGAGATTCCTTGATCATGGGAGGATTACCAAATACAAGGAATTCGAGATGATGGTATAGCATATAGGTGTTGGTGTAAGCCCTAGAGGCCAATACTTTTGGTACTTGTATCAAATTATTTATTAATAATAAAAGGCATTTTTTTATTATGTTTGTTTTTCCAAAGTGATCAAGTTCCTAGAATAGCCAGTTCGTTTAATGAAATATTAAGTGTGACTTAATCATGAGATTCCCTTAAACATAAGGACACTATTCTTAAAGTATCCATAGTCGAGCTTTAATATGAAATGGGATAACCTTAAAGCATTAAGACTATTATGTAGATAGACTGATGATCACATCTCATGGATCATGGATAATGAGTTATGAAGTCTTAACATAGGTATGAATATTAGAAGTAATATTTATACTGGATTGACCCACTATGAGAGTACTACATAGAATATTATGCAAAGTGTCATAAGTTACTCTCATGGTGATAGTGGTGTATACCACCCTTCGACCTGAAACCACTATGGACCCTAGATGTAGAGTCAAGTACTTTATTGCTTATCAAACATTGTCAGTAATTGGATGACTATAAAGACAGTTGATGTGTACTTCATAAAGCATGCCGAGGGACATGAATGACCTAGATGGAATTTGCCCATCCTGCATAACAGGATAAATGTCTAAGGTCCCAATATTGAACTGAACAAGGATGACACGGTATATGCCTTGTGTTCAATATAGACATAAGGGCAAAAGGGTAATTGTACACACAAGCACTATCACAAAAGGTTTTGTCAGATCACATGACAATTTCGTGACTTCGGTAGCAGTGATGTGTTGCTAGATACCGCTCACTGTTTATTATATTAAATGCATGATTTAATATAATTACCAACGTCGCGAAATCCTATAGGGTCACACACATAAGGACAGTTTGATAAGAGGTATAGTAAATAAGGTACACTGTAAGGTACGGTGTACTGAGTAAATATGTAACACTGTAAGGTACGATGCACTTAAGTGGAATACGGATTGTGGCAAGGTACCTCGTGCTTAAGTGATATACGATACATCATAAGATATGGTGTGCGTGCACTTAAGTGGGCTTTTTAGCTTGCAGCCCACACAAGTGGTTCTATAAATATAACCCCTGTGCAGAAGCATAAACACTTGATGAAAATTCAGTTGTGAAACCCTAGCCGTATTTTCTTTCTCTCTATCTCTCACTCAAAGCCTTCAATCGTTGAAGCTAGCACTGAGATTGAAGGAAGTTGTTCGTGTGGATTGAGTAGAGGCGTTATTCATCGTACATCGCTCGTGATCATTCCTTCGATTCAGAATCAAAGGTTTCATCGCCACAAGAGGTAACCATTATATCACTGATCATGATCTTCGTAAGGATCGCTACAGGGAAATTTTAATTTCCGCTGAATTTTGAATCGCGATTTCCCTTCGTTGGGGGCTGATCCAGAGGAAGCGATGGAGGAGGTGGATAGGACCAGGGGCGCTCATGTTAGATTTGAGTTCTTGTGGAAGATATATGTGACTGAGATCCAGATAGAAGAGGAGGCTCGTGGTGATGATAAGTAGGTGAAGGTCCATAGATCGCATGCTTTGAGAGCATATCTACTATTTTTTATTGGCACTACGATTTTTGTGGACAAGAGTGCAACTTATACTGACATCGTCTACCTACGATACTTCTTGGATTTCAAGCAGATCCATGAGTACAATTGGGGGTCGTTTGCTTGGTCTACATGTATTCGAAGTTGAGACAGGGTTGTATGTGGAAGACGAAGCAAGTCACAGGCAGCGTGACACTATTGATGGTAATAATTATTGGTCTTTGAATTTTTTTCTATTTTCATTTCTTATTTGCAAAGCCATTACTGATTATTTGTGTGTTATAAACTTTTCATTTCAGACTTGGATCCTCCAACACTTCTCGCGCATCTCTGACTGGGCGAGTGTACCTGAGTACACTGAGGATATGACGCATGTTACTGCTTTTATCCCGCTTAGAGGGAACCGGTCGTTCGAGCCTTACAGAGTCTAATTTGATCGTTTGGTTGCTGAGGACATGCACTTTAACAGCTATGTCGATCACCGTCAGGCGCGACCATTTGACGAGATAGTGTTATACTCTGGATGGTTGGCCTGTGGATCGCGTCTCACTGCTCCTTATCTGCCCGAGCGCGTCATGCGGCAGTTTGGCTACGTTCAGATCATTCCTAGACACACTACTGTCTCTACTCCTCATGCCTTGACACATAGATAGATAGATGAGATGTTTGATGATTATGAGAGTCATCTGGTATCGGAGGAGGCACTAGTTACCGTAGTTGAGAGCGATTGGAGCTACGTCGAAGGGTACATCATATGGTTCTTTAGGGTGACACACACAATAGTAGTCTCTTATTATTTTGTTGTTGTACTATGGTTTGTACTTTACTTTGATGGTATTACTACATTCTGGATCTTGATTGTACGACATTTTCGATATATATTACTATTTTATTTTTCCATCTGGAATTATGTACGTCTATTAGTTTTTATTTTCGATCGTACGTTATACTTCATCTGAACACAGATAAACAACTCATAGCATGAAATACATGTTCTGATATATTTCTGAGATGTATCTCCGATACAATTTAAATGCAAATGGCTTATGAGTGAGATGTATTGAATGTTTTAAATTGTTCCGGAGATGAATCTCCAGAATATTTCTAACGTTTATTCAGAAATAGGTGTGTCCAGAGATGTATCTCTGAAAATTAGGGGCATTTAAATAAGGGTTTAATGGTAGTGCACTGTCAGTGTAAGACAGTTTTACACATGCAACCAATCAAAATGTTTACAATTGCCATGTAATATCAGTATTTTTAAAACAAAAATATGTGTTATTCTGATACATGATTGTGATTGGTTGACAGTGTAAAATATTTTACACTGTCAGTGCATTTTCTTTTTTTTCTTTAAATAATTTTGCGTGGTTGCTAAGAAGTATTTAGGATGCATTAAGAAATTCTCAACAATAAATCAAGCGAGTCACACTCAAGGGCAAGTCTGTATTGTGTAGTGAAATATATGCCTACAACGGATTATTACGATTATGAATTTCATTCTTTTTCAAAAATCAATTTTATTTTAATTTTTTTTCGTTTTCTTATAAATTTAAAGGTAGTGTACATTAATGTAAAGAAGTATTACACAAACATTTAATCAAAATATTTTATAGTGTCACATCATTACAATAATATAAAAATAAAAATATGATGTGGTGGAATACATAATGACAATTTATTTTTCTCTTTTCTTATATAAAAATAAGTATGTGTTCAATAATAATCCCAAATCAAAAAATTTTGCTTGGTCAAGCGAAAAAAATGGAACATCAAAAACAAATTATTTTATTTAAAATTAATTTCTTGTCATCCAAACAAAACCAAAAATTATTTATATATAATTCACATAACAAAATCACTCTTATCCTCTCTTTTTTCTTCAACAAAATTAAGGATAAATTATTACTATTTTAGCGAATTAATAATTTAAAAAATTAGTTCCTTACTTTATCTACGATTATTTATTGTTTTATCTATAAATAATCATAGCAAAATTTCTATTCAGAAACACGAAAACGAGTATTGAAGCTCGCAACAATGGCGGAATTTTCACTTCCCAATGGTTCTTATTTCCTCGGATTCGATAGTTCAACTCAGTAAGATCACATTTTTATTCCCACAATTTTCAATTTTCGATTCGATTTCATATTCATTGCATGAAATTAAAATTTGATTTTTTTTATGAAGATCGTTAAAGGCAACAGTTTTGGATTCAAATCTCAATATCATTGCTTCGGAATTGATTCACTTTGATTCAGATTTACCTCATTACAAAACAAAAGATGGTGTTTACAGAGACCAATCTATCAATGGAAGAATCGTTTCGCCCACGTTAATGTGGGTGGAAGCGCTTGATCTCGTTTTTCAAAAGCTTTCAAAATCAAATTTGGATTTTTCCAAAATTTCCGCTGTTTCTGGTAGTGGACAACAGCATGGTAGTGTTTATTGGAAAAATGGTAGTTCTAAGATATTGTCATCATTGGATCATAAGAAACCGTTGCTGGAACAGCTTGAAAATGCTTTCTCTATTAAGGAGTCGCCGATTTGGATGGATTGTAGTACCACGGTTGAGTGTAGGGCGATAGAGAAGGCTTGTGGGGGTGCTTTGGAGTTGGCGAAAGTGACGGGGTCGCGCGCTTATGAGAGGTTTACGGGACCTCAGATTAAGAAAATATTTGATCATCAGCCTGAGGTTTATAATAACACGGAAAGGATCTCGCTTGTTAGCTCGTTCATGGCGTCACTTTTTATTGGTGGTTATGCTGCTATTGATCATGCTGATGGTGGAGGCATGAATTTGATGGATATTAAAGAAAAGGCTTGGTCGAAAGTTGCACTTGAGGTTTTTAGTGTTGCGATTTTCTCCTTAAATGTTATTGAATTGGTTTTTTCATGTACTAGCTGATATTTCTATGTTCATGTTTGATCAATGTTAATATATGAATTGGAATGGTTGTTGCAGGCAACTGCCCCGGGTTTGGCGTCAAAACTTGGAGATTTGGCTCCTGCATATGCTGTTGCTGGAAAAATTGCTTCATATTTTGTAGAGAGGTTTGTTTTGCGTATTTTTGTTTCTCCTTTTGAATGCAAGCAAAATCAAATCGAGTTTGTTGCATGCATGCATACAAATACATGCATTGTTAAAGAAATAGTTAGCACTCATATAATTGTCAACCTAATAGATGCTACACTATTTATCTCCTACATGAAGTGGTTAAAATACATTTTTTGGTAAAATATAAATGTGGATATTCTGCACTTTTAACTATTTTTTTAATGAGATGGAGAGCTATTTGTTTGCTAGCTGTCTCCAACAAGTTTGAGAAACAATGTTGTATTGTAAGGATGTGAAATCGTCTCACAGCCACTTGCTGACCAAAATGGTCCATGTTGTCTGATGATTGATTTACTGTTGAATGCATGCGGAAATCTATGTGTAAATTCCAGTATGAAACTGCTATAGTTCTCCATCCACTTGTTGCATCTGTGATAACTGAAGTTTATTTGTTTCGTATCAGGTATCACTTTAACAAGGATTGCCTCGTCGTTCAATGGTCAGGAGATAACCCTAACAGTGTGGCAGGTGCTATAATTTTTTCAATACATGTTCTACAACTTTATCTCTGATTTTATATTATCTTCCTCGTGAGATTTACTTATAGACTTGAGGAGGTGTAAAATTGATTTTGACATGTTTAGTTGTTATACGGTAGAACAGATTTTGCCTTTGAAATTGATTCTAACTTGATGCTAGAATTTGGAGTGTTTGCCTCCACAGTTGAATTTTAGCTTTGAATCTATTCAACCACTTTTAAATGAATGCATCTGAACATAAATCATTTTACATCCATAACCAAATACACATGTTATCCCTATTTTTCTCTGCTTGACCTAAACCTATCATCCATATCTGCAGGTCTGACACTGAATATTCCAGGAGATCTCGCCATCAGCCTCGGCACTAGTGATACTGTATGTTATGATACCGAGTCTTAAGTTACCTTGTGTTGGTCTACCATAATTGTGTACTAAGAAACCTAAGAAATGACATCAGCTTCATATATTACCAATGGAGGAATGCTGACTATTTTGTTGCTAAATCCCATTACATGTTTCCATATTAGCATACAAGCAACTTTTTAAAATGCAAACTAATGCCATTACTTTTAGTTATAATACATTCTAACTTGTCTCTCAGGTATTTATGATCACTAAAGATCCCAATCCAGGGCTAGAGGGACATGTCTTCCCTAGTCCAGTTGATGCAGAAGGTTACATGGTAATGTTAGTCTACAAAAATGGGTCCCTTACCCGAGAAGGTAGTCTTGTTATCCTTAGTGTCTGGTACACTTATTGCTTATTTGCATATACATCCCACTTAAAATAATTCTGCTAGTTTCTAATTCTGAACTCTCTCATTTGTCAGATGTGCGTAATCGATACGCAGAAAATTCTTGGGATACTTTCAATAAATTTCTGCAGCGGACACAACCTTTGAATGGTGCGTGTCATGAAATTTATGCTATGTTATCCACATTTCGATCGGTGATCTCACAATACCTTTTTTGTTAACAGGTGGAAAGTTAGGTTTCTACTACAAGGAGCATGAAATTCTACCTCCTCTTCCAGGTCTCCGATTAATTTTCCCTCCGATTAAATTACTTGTACTAAACACTAAATAGACCCTGCTTTACTCAAGAAGTTGCTAATGATTTTTTTTATGGGCCCAGTTGGTTACCACCGCTATGTTATAGAAAATTTCTCAGGCGCATTGGATGGAATGAAGGAGCAGGAAGTAAAGGAGTTTGATCCTCCATCCGAGGTTAAGAAATACCTGGCAACTCATTTGTATAGTTGAAATCCAAGATAAAAAAATTCTATTGAACAATAAGCTATATTTGTAGGTACGAGGATTAATTGAGGGTCAATTTCTCTCAATGCGCGCTCATGCTGAAAGATTCGGTATGCCTTCTCCACCAAAGCGAATTATAGCCACTGGTGGAGCATCGGCCAATCAGTGCATCCTCAGCTCAATAGCTTCAATTTTTGGCAGTGATGTTTATACAGTTCAGAGACCTGGTAAGCAAAAATTGGCAATCTCTGCTTGAGTATAAGTGATTACTGATTAGTGATGTGAAAGTTTCTTTAACCATATATGTGCATGTTTATACATGAACATATGTATTCCCACTGCAACTCTATTCATCAAAATGGCGATCTTGTTGCCCTGTCCTTATTTGCAAGTGATGAACTCAACTAATCAAATTGAAAATTCTTCAACTTGGTGACAGATTCAGCTTCTCTTGGAGCTGCAGTGAGAGCGGCTCACGGCTGGCTTTGCAACAAGAAGGGCGGTTTCTTACCGATATCAAATATGTACATGGATAAATTGGAGAAAACATCTTTAAGCTGCAAGCTTTCAGCTAGTGCTGGTGATCAGGAGTTGTTTTCCAAGTATGCTGCTGTAATGAAAAAGAGAACCGAGATAGAGAATCGTCTGGTTGAAAAGCTAGGACGCATTTGAAATATTTAACTTGCTATTTTGGTCTGAATTCTTTGCTAGAAAGAAAAAGTCCTTACTGAGTTTTTTTCACTTTCTGTGAATAGAATAAAGTGATTACATAAGGTTAAGCATCACTTATACTAGGAAATGAAATAAAAGGTGGTGTTAAATGTGGCTAGCCTACTAAGTTTCAAATTTTAAGTTTATGATGTAATGATTATTGGCATTATTGCTAACAACCAAGCCAAAATGCAAATAACATGGCATTGTGCTAAATCTCTCTTGGCATAGTACAAGGTTTTATAACTCATTTTTCCATGTTCCTAGTCCTTGAATTTGGATTTCTTTTACATATTTTTCATTAAGCTGAAGGTAGACATTTTAGTGCATAATTTTCATCTAGTGATTTCTCTATCTTACTATGGTAAATAATAGCTATCAGTTTTATTACTCTTAGATTAGTTTTAGCTAATGTTAGTAGTTTGGTAAATAGTTAGTTACATTTTTGTTAGGTAGTTAGAAACTTACTACCCTGTGCAGTTTTACATATAAGGCTTGAAGTCTTTGTGATGTAATAATGTACTTTCTCTTTTTACCACCAATGAGAATGAGTTCACATTTCCAATTTTTCATTTTGTCAACATGGTATTAGAGCTCATATGAGTTTTGGTAGCCATTGTTGCATTTCTTTCAAAAACAGTTATTCCCATTCAATCATTGATCTTAATCTTATTCATCTTTGCCTTCTTGAAGCAACATCAATGGCACTCCAAAATTACATTGACTTTTCAATAAGCTCTGCGAATCAATATTATTGGTATCTGAATGAAAATTCAGCTTTAATTCTTGTTTCTCCTCTCTTAACTAGCAAGATATCATTATTGGTATCTGAATGAAAATCCTGCTTTAATTCTTGTTTCTCCTCTCTTAACTAGCAAGAGATATCGGCTCTAGTTCTTGTTTCTCCTCCCATAACTAGCAAGAGCTATCACACATGGTTTAGATTGATGGAAAACACACTAATTTTGAGAACAGAGAAAAATTCATCAATAGTACTCTTTCAAAATAGTACTCTTTCAAAACCTTCGCCTTCTAACATTTTTTATTCTGTTGTAAAACTTGTGTTTTGAATTAATATGGCTTAATATTATTTTGAGTCTCGTATCTTAATTTTGGGATTTATTTTGGTCTCTTAATTTATAAAAGATTCATATTGGTCTTTTAATTTTTCAAAACGTACTATGTTAGTCTTTTTGTCTAATTAGCGACGTGAAAATTCGAAAACTGATCGTTAAGTGGATAAAAATGACTAATATGATATGTTTTGAAGAGTTAAGGGACCAATATTAACTTTTTTGAGTTTAGAGACCAAAATGAACTCTGAGGTTAAGATACGAGACTAAAAAAGATATTAAACCAATTGATATTGTTATTGGTGTTTTGAAGAATTTGCAATGTTCTCTCATAGTGACATGTGACATCTTCATTTTTTTATTGATAAGGAAAAAAATTGATAACCCTAACACCACCGGCAAAAATCAAGCTAGAGCTTAGGAAGAACCGCCATCAATAGAACACCAACCTCAAAAAAAAAAAAAAAAACAGATTAAGCACACTACCTCAAGAGAACAGGTCGAGACTCTAAAACCCGTTATTGGCTCAAGCAAAGGATATGGTTCCTATTTATTGATAAGGAAAAAAATTGATAACCCTAACACCACCGGCAAAAATCAAGCTAGAGCTTAGGAAGAACCGCCATCAATAGAACACCAACCTCAAAAAAAAAAAAAAAAACAGATTAAGCACACTACCTCAAGAGAACAGGTCGAGACTCTAAAACCCGTTATTGGCTCAAGCAAAGGATATGGTTCCTATGCCAGTTAAAAAAAGTACAAGAATAAGTCAGTGATCTACCAAGATACCATTTTCAAATAAGATAAATGCTTAATTCTTTCGTGTTCTCTTTGTTAAGCATGTTACCTGTAAAATTGAATTTGTTTCGATATTTCCAAAAAGTCCATATTATTGAGTGTCAAATCATGCTTAAGCTCCCCCTCCGATCCTACCTGGCCCCCAATGAGGAAAAAATCTTAAATAGTGAAATAATATCTCTCGGTAAGACAAAAAATATCTCAAGTCACTGAAAGATCCTGCACCACAGGTTTTCCATCAAACTACAAGTAGCAAACAAATGAGACACTGACTACTGACCCAATATACAACCCATATGAAATACAGAATTAAGAATAACTTTTCTTTTAAAATAATTCTCTCTCGTCGAGATCTTATATTTTAGGATTTGCTAAGAGACGACCACAACTCTTGATGGAGTCCAACGACAACAAATTGAAGCCAAGGTGTGAACCAAAGTAATAAAGGAGGTATTATCAACATAATTTACCTAAAAAATAACACCATAGGAAGATGCAACATATTAGAAACCCTTTTCCCAAGACATCGACTCTACCAATCTTTCTTCAAGGCCATCGTAGGTCATAAACCATATCTTACTCATAGTCAAAGAGAGATGTCTTTCACAGAAATTCAAAAACCAAAGTCCCATCAACCAAAAAATCCATCTCACTCATCTTTCTCTTTTTTTGGTCGGAGATAGGATAAAGTATGTGGAAAGTGATTCAAAGAGGAATCTTATCTCCTCCGCATATCATTCCGAAAATAGCCAAACACACTTGAACTCAGGTTTCAACTTAATCATTCATCAAATCAATCGAAGATATCACTAGATTTAGATCCTAGAAGAGAGGCAATTTTTCCACAAAGTGGAAGCAGTCTTGAGGCTAGAAGACCTTCCCCTATGAGAAAAGAAACAACAAGATCATTATATCTAGAAGACAATATATCTCTTTAGAGACCAAAGGCTTGCGAGATCAACCTCCAACACCACTTATCTAGTAATGTTAGACTAATTAAACGAAGGTCTCGAACACCAAGATCACATCTCTTCTTGAGTTTACACACTTTAGACCATATCACCCAAGGAAAAGACGGGAAGAAAATAAGGCTCGCATTAAGAACTGAATTAAGAAGAATCACTCCATCACTGACTAACATACATGTGCTTCCAAGAAATCAAGTGTCTCGAAAGGAAAGAAACTAACGGTTCCCTAGTGGCTTTTAAGGCAGGGATTATCCCCCACCGGAAGACCAAGATACTTTGAGGAAAGGGATTGGTGATAACAACGAAGAAAGTCACTAGTTAAATTCATAAAAATGGATAAACATTTATCCCACAATAAGACTTCTCTTAGAAAAAATAATCACGAGACCGAAATCAAGCTCAAAAAACTCTAAGAACATATTTAGTAGTCCAAATATTCTCTACTAAATCCTTTGTTGTAATAAAAGTATTATCGGCATATTGCAAGTGGGATATGACTAAATCCGAACTACACACTCTAAAATCAATCAAAAGATGCAACTTCACAACCCTTCTTAGGAGCCCACTAAGTCCTTCCACCACCAACAGAAAGAGAAAAAAGGTTAGTTAGTCTCCTTGCTTCAAACCCCTCTAAATAGTTATGTCCCCGTTCAGGGATCCATTAGCTAAGACAACAAGATTTCCTACAAACACATAAGCACACATTCAAGGACACCATTTTCATTGAAACCAAACCTAACAAGTATATAGTTCAAAAAGCTCGAACTGAAAAAGTCATAGGACTTCTCAAAATTCACCTTATAAGGATAAACTACTCCTTGGTTTTCTTAACAATGTTAACAAATTCATTAATAGTGCCTACCCCCGTCGACCAAAAGGTGTCCATTTAGAAAAGCTTATTCATTAAACAAAATGAGTTTATCCATAACTTTGGCTAACCTTGCCGCGAACACTCTTTCTACAAGGTTATATAGAGATCCAACCAAAGAGATTGGTTAGAAATCTCACAAGTTTGTAGGCGACTCAACATAAGAGGAGAAACTAAGAGGGAGAGAAGTCATCCAAACAATATACTCATGTCCGCTTTAATAAGAGAGAGAGAGAGAGAGAGAGAGAGAGAGAGCACCCCATCCAGCTGGAATCAGTCAGAAAGAGGTTCTTGAAATTGGTAAGTGAAAAATCTCGTCACCTCCTAACTAATCTCAACAACTCCCTCCAACCACCTGAATAGTCAAAATATAATCACTCATACTTATATACTTACACAAGGGTGAAAGAAACTTAAATTGACATCACTTTTCTTTAACCTCTAAGCGTTAAACCTTTGGAACAGTTTAGATTCTTTAACTCTAAGAACAAGAGATGTGTTATCGCCTTCAACCTATTAGCTAAGTCTGTTGGGTGACTCCTTAAATCCACTTTTAATTCCAGACTCTCATCTCCTCTCTCAAAGAAACAATGTGAAACTCATCTTTTAGAGACTTGAGTCTCTCTTTAGAAACAAACAATTTTCCAAGCAAGTAGAATTGTCCAACTAGAATGAACCACGTCACTAAACTTTCAATTACACAACCAATGATTATTGGATCTAAAATTTTTAGGCCCCCGCAGATGATTGGCATCGCGAAGGACAATGGAACAACAATTAGAAATGTCACTAGGAAGGGCCAGTGAGACATTAAACCTCATTTCTCACACCAAACATCTAACACTAGGATTTTATCTTTCCTACTAGCAGCCCTTCCGTTAGGTTGAAACTAAGTAAAATTCAAGCCTGAGAGGAGTAGATTAATTAGGTCCATCTGGGAAATAAAACTAATGAAACCAAGGCAATCAACTGCCCCATCCAAATGAAGACGACTTCCCACGTGGATTCTCTCAGCACTATTAAGCTGAATTAAAATTCACAAAATTACACTTTACGTATAATGATATCATTTCACATGACTCTCTTTTCAAGTAATGCACACTTAGAATAGACATTAACTGCAAAGCATTGGGACTTGGATGCTCTACACACTCGAGACAAAATCCTTGAGAATAAACCTAACAGACATCTTTTGGACTACACCAAATAGAGAGAATCCCTCCATTATGGACTAAAAAACTTCACTTTATAGAAAGAATTTCCCAATATATTTATAGACACCTCTGTGAGCGTAGTTTCTTGAGTTATCACAGATTTCAAAAAATTGGAAGAAAAATCACAACGCCTTGACAACCTACTGTAATCCATTGACAAATTATTATTACAAACAAAAGGTTCAAATAGTATTTTCACCTTTTGCAGCTGGGGAGTCAATTTGAAATTTCATTTGAAGTTAAAGAGATAAATGACAAAGCGAGTCTAAAAAATTTTTTGTAATTCCTGGCAAAACTTTCAAATAGCTGTGATACTTGTTTAAGTAAAGCCAATTTTATCTTGGGAGTCATTCAAATTTGTCCCTTCCAGCACAGCTTAATGAAACAAGATTAAAACTGATTTTAGAAGATAAATGAAAAGAGCGATTCCCAGCAATAGAGTGTAGATTTAACTTTTTGTGCTAAGCACAGCACAATTGATTACAAGCATTCAAAATCAACACATAATTGTTCAAGACATCAAAGAGCAAAAAAGCACATTGCACAACACAAAAGAACAAGCCAAACAAGATCTAGTAATCTTCATCTCCTTCACCATCATCTCCATCACCAGACTCAGCACCAACCTCTTCATAATCCTTCTCAAGTGCAGCAAGATCCTCACGAGCCTCAGAGAATTCTCCCTCCTCCATACCCTCACCAACATACCAATGCACAAAAGCACGCTTAGCATACATAAGATCAAACTTATGATCAATCCTCGAAAACACCTCAGCAACACTGGTAGAATTAGAGATCATACACACAGCCCTCTGAACCTTAGCAAGATCACCACCAGGAACAACAGTTGGAGGCTGATAATTGATACCACACTTGAACCCAGTTGGACACCAATCAACAAACTGAATGGTCCTCTTGGTCTTAATGGTTGCAACAGCAGCATTCACATCTTTAGGCACAACATCACCACGGTACATCAAACAACATGCCATGTATTTTCCGTGACGAGGGTCACACTTTGCCATCATGGAAGAAGGTTCAAAAGCACTGTTGGTGATCTCAGCAACAGAGAGCTGCTCATGATAAGCTTTCTCAGCGGAGATAACAGGAGCATATGAGGAAAGCATGAAATGGATCCTAGGATAAGGAACCAAGTTGGTTTGAAACTCTGTTACATCAACATTAAGGGCACCATCAAACCTCAAAGAGGCAGTGAGGGATGAAATCACCTGCAAAATCAAATCAAACACATCAATATCTGGTAAACAATTCAAATTGAACAAATTCCAATTTTTGTTTTGGGATCCAATCTTGCGACATAGCTACCTGAGAGACAAGGCGATTGAGGTTGGTGTAAGTGGGACGCTCAATATCAAGAGAACGCCTGCAAATGTCGTAGATGGCTTCATTGTCGAGAAGAACAGCCACATCTGTGTGTTCAAGGAGGGAATGGGTTGAGAGGACACTGTTATAGGGTTCAACAACAGAGGTTGAAACCTGGGGAGATGGATAAACGGTGAATCCCAACTTAGATTTTTTCCCGTAATCAACAGAAAGACGCTCCAACAAAAGAGAACCCAAACCAGATCCGGTTCCACCACCCACAGCATTGAACACAAGAAAACCTTGAAGACCTGTGCAGTTATCAGCCAGCTTCCTGATTCTATCAAGACACAGATCAACAATCTCCTTCCCAACTGAAACACATAGATCCAATTCACATATCAGAATCGAATTCAAATTCAAATTCAAATAAATACATCACAAGATACAAAACAGAAATCAAAAAACGGAAAACTCACTGGTGTAATGTCCACGGGCGAAATTGTTTGCAGCATCCTCTTTCCCGCTGATGAGTTGCTCAGGGTGGAAAAGCTGACGGTAAGCACCGGTCCTAACCTCATCAATGACGGTAGGTTCAAGATCTACAAAGACAGCGCGTGGAACATGCTTTCCGGCACCGGTTTCGCTGAAAAACGTATTGAAGGCATCATCTCCTCCTCCAACAGTTTTATCCCCGGGCATTTGGCCATCAGGCTGTAAAACAAAATCAACATTGATTAATCAATCAAGAACACAAACAATAACATTAACAAATCAAGAATTCAAACACAGAAATTGAAGATCTACGACTAAAACATGAAAAAATTGAAAAAAATTCAAAACAATTCAAAAACCCTAATTGATCCGATTTGGTACCTGAATGCCGTGTTCGAGGCAGTAAAGCTCCCAGCAAGCGTTTCCGACCTGGATACCGGCTTGACCGATGTGGATTGAAATGCACTCCCTCATTTTCGCTGGAAAATTGAACGAAGAAGAAAAAACTTGAAAGGTTGAAGAAAGGGGGTGAAGAAAATGGAAGAGGAGTTGCGTTTATTAAGACGCTTCTCCTTTGTGAAAATTGTGATGAATGAGAAATGGAAATGGGAGAGGTTATTATATAAGAGCGAAAAGGAACTAAATTTGAAATGTATGGTTAGGGATTAACTAGGGTTGGGTTACCCTGGTTTGACAGCGATTTTTTTTATTGTTAGGATTATTACAGCCTGGCTCATGACCGTTGAGCGTTTTGATTTTTGAATTTTTATTTCATTCCCTCTCCGAAATTCAAGGAATGTCGTTGGTTTTTTTTTTTTTTTTTTTTTTTTACCTTCTCCTACTTCCCAACCGACCAACAAAAATAAAAATTGATGGATTTTTTAGAAAAAAATATTTTTTTTTATTTTTTTTTCAAAATATCCTATTTTAAAAATTATTTCTCTAATTACTTTATTTTTAGAGTACAAAAAGAAAAGGAAAATAGTAAATTTTATTCATTTCCATATGGCGATGGTTTTTATTTTTTAAAATTATATTATTTTAATTAACAATTTTTATTTGTTACTATTAGTTTGTCTAATTAACAACTAGTAAGATACCCGTGCTCCCGCACGGGTAAAATTATTTGATACAATATTAAATATGTTTAAATGTAAATTTAAATGTATATATGTATTTAATTTTAAAATTAGTTATTAATTTTTAAATGAACAATGATTATATAAATACGATTGTAATTAAATACAAAGAGAAAAAAGAACTTGTAAAATAAAATAAAAAATTAATATTTGATAATAAGGATTGTATCTTTCAAATTAAGGTAATTATTGATTAAAATAAAATATGTATTGTTTTTTTAGTGACCCGTGAAATATAAAATTTATTTGATAAATATTAAAATGTATTTATATACATATGTAAATAATCATGCAAAAAAAAAGAAAAAAAAGATTCATAAGATGAAAAAAAGACAAAAAAGGAAATTTTGATGCGATAATGACCCGTGAGATAAAAAAATTATTTGATGCAATTTAAAATGTATTTAGATACAAATGCAAAATTTAAAATGATATACTTAATTGTAAAATGAACAATAATCATATAAATTAAATTGTATTAAATAATTATATAAAATGAAAAAAAAGGAATCATGAGATGAAGAAAGAAAAAAATTAACATTTAATTTTGTCTCACAAATTAATGGTAGATTAAAATAAAATAGATATTGTGTTGACAGTGACCCGTGAGATAAATAAATTTTTAATTTTATTAAAATTAAAAAATAGATTTTTGGTATTTTTAGTGATAATAATTAAATAGAGAAAAAAATTAAAATGAAAGTGAGAAAGTGTGGGAAAAAGAAATGTGAAAGAAATTTGAAATTTAAATGAAGAGAGAGAATGAGTGTATGTAATATTTAATTGTGATTTTATTGATAGAAATTGATAAATGAATGCCACTTGTCATGATATAATAGGAGTTGAGATTGAAAAAAAGTAAACATTAGTTGATTACTAAAATGTCCTTTTGTTAGTGTAAATAATTTGTGATAAAAGGGTAATTTTGAGAATTCATGCAATTGAATTATAATAGATAGATAGTAGATAGTAGATTTTTTTAAATCACATTTGTTGGATAAGAAAATACGGGAAATACTTGATTTTTTTTTGTTGAAATGAACATCATTTAGTGTCATAACCTATTCATTTATTTCTTTTTTTTCTTTGATCATGAAAACTAGTAATTAACCCGTGTATTCGCACGGGCATGTCTGTTCGAGGATTTTATGTTATGGACGCGTAATTGTTAATCAAATTGAAAAAAGTGATAAAATTATAAAATAAATATGATTGAAATTAAAAATTTGTATTGATAAATATAAGAAATTGTTGTGTGTTGTAAAAGAAGGAACACAATTAATTATTGATATAAATTTAAATAATGTAATGATGATTTAAAATATTAAATAAAAAATATTAATTAATAGGTAGATCAAAAACAAATGAAATTAAAGTTAGATTGAAATTAAGGGTGGAAATAGGCTGGGCCGAGCTAGACTTTACCAAGCCTGAGTCTGCCCTGAAAATTTTATCCAATACCCCTACAATTATATCCATACCCCTACATTTTTAAAAAAATGTCAATTCTATCACTGGTTAATTTTAATAATTTTATTATTTTATTATTTTTTACTTTTACTGTTCATGGTCAGACGTGTGTCAGAGATAAAAAAATTTACCTCATTTTGCTCGTTCCGGAACACATACAGAATGACTTCTGGTAAGCAAATTTCCACACCGGAAAACTTTTGATAATAGTTCCAGTGAATTAAATAGTACGTACCGGAAGACTTGTTAAAAGACTTCCGGTTTATAGACTTAGTTTTGTGTCACCGGAACACTATCATCAAGTCTTCCGGTTTGTTTTAAATGTGTTCCGGAAAACTTGTTGTGAGTCTTCCGGTTTGTTTAATTTGTTCACCGGAACACTTCAAGTAAGTCTTCCGGTTTGTTTTCGTAATTTTTTTTTTAATGTAGGAAAGAAATTGCTCTGCAAATAAGCGATAAAGATCAAATATGTGTAGATACGTCTGATGCTTTTTCAACTAATCAAAGATTTGGTACACGTGAAGAGGTGATAAGATGGATTAAAGAGATCGGAATTCAGAATAAAGTAACAGTTATCATTACTCGTTCAGATATTGAAACAGGCAAGAGAGGAAGAAGTAACAAATTAATATTTGGTTGTGATAAAGGTGGGAAACACAAGGATAGTCGTAGTGGAACCCAAAGTGCAACGAAAAAATGTGGATGCCCATTTAAAATCAGGTCGACTCCGGCGAAAGATGGGTCTGGATGGAAGGTTGATGTAAAATGTGGAGTTCATAACCATGGTCTGCCTGATACATTAGAAGGTCACGCATTTGTCGATAGGTTGACAGCGGATCAGAAGCAACATGTTGTTGATTTGACAAAGAGAAAGGTTCCACCTAGACATGTATTGCTTTCCTTGCAAGAGCAAGATCCAGATAATGTCACTCGGATAACACAAATATACAAGCAGAAGAGTACGATCGAAAAAGAGATCAGAGGTCCTAGAAGTGAGATACAACATTTGTTTAAGCTTATTGAAGGTGCAAGTTATGTTTATTGGTGTAGAAAAAGAGACGACTCTGAAGTTATTAGAGATATATTTTGGGCTCATCCAGATTCAGTTAAGTTGTTAAATATTTTTCCTATTGTGTTAGTTATGGACAGCACTTACAAGACAAATAAATATAGGCAACCGCTGTTTAAAATTGTTGCCATGACATCAACCGAGTTGACTTTTGCTGTCGCATTTGCGTATATTGAGTCAGAGCAGACTGAGACATTTTGTTGGGTATTAGATAAGCTTAAACAATTGTTTGTGAAGAAATATTTGTGTCCACAAGTGATTGTGACAGATAGAGATCTTGCCTTGATGAAAGCCATTGAAACTGTGTTTCCAAGGTCGACCAATTTGCTATGTCGATTTCATATTAACAAAAATGTTGGTGCAAAACGGAAACAATACGTGGCTCGTGAAAAGCAAGAGACAATTGACCAATTATGGACTGAAGTTGTATGGGCTAGTGATGAGATTGAGTATGATCAATGGTTGAAGCTACTTGAGCAGGCGTGTGTTGAATGTTATGAATTTATTGATTATGTGAAGGACACATGGTTGACACCACATAGACAAAGATTTGTTGGAGCATGGATTGATCAAGTGCTACATTTGGGTAACACGACGACTAATAGGTATGTATTTTTTTTTAAGTATTTCTAAATTGTATATTTTTTTTAATTTTTCTAAATTTTATGTTTTTTTTGTATTTTTGTATATTTAATATGTATTATTTTTTAGGGTTGAGTCTGCTCATTGGAAGTTAAAGTATATGTTGGGGAACAGTATTGGTGACATGGTCAAATGTTGGGAGGCTATGAATGACAACTTAAAGTTACAGCTGGGCAACATTAGAGCTTCTTTTCAAAAGAGTTTTTATGAAGTTGAGCATGCCCACGTAGGTCCGTTTTACAATAACTTATAGGGTTCAGTGTCTCGAGCTGCATTGAGACGCATTGCTAAAGAGTTAACACGGGTTGATTATGTAGGAACTAACAAGGAAATATGTCGTTGTACTCTTAGAACAACCTATGGATTACCTTGTGCTTGTGAGTTGACAGGATATATAATTGGTGGTATATCGATACCAATAGATGCTGTGCATGTACATTGGAAGAAACTAAGTATGGAAGGTAAGTTGGAGGAAGACGTAGATGATGGATCAGAGGTGGATATGAGTAGGGCAATAGACGAGTTATGGAAAAGGTTTAGGTCACTAGATATTGTTGGGAAAAGGGCATTAAAAAGTAGGGTTTTTGAACTTGTCTTTCCCACAATGACTTCTTTGTGTCCACCACCTGAGAAAATAAAAACCAAAGGGGGGGTCAAGAAGAAAGGCAAAAAACCAGTAGGGTATGATGTTTATAGGGACCCTTCGTATCATGAGTATGTTGATCAAGCATCTCAATCTTCACAAAAATAATCTCAACCATCACAAACTTCAAAGAAGTTGAAATTCTCACAATCTTCAGAGAAGAAATCTCAGGCATCACAGGCTTCGAAGAAGTTGAAAATATCAAAATCTTCACAGTCATCTAAGCAGTTCATCCTTCAGTTTCCTAATCACATCAGGTCGTATATTGACGATGTAGTTAATGTTGTATCAGATGGTAATTGTGGATTTAGAGTCATTGCTTCATTGCATGGATATGGTGAAGATGGTTGGCCAATGGTTCGTCGAGACTTGGGGTTGGAAATAATACATAACGAAAGATCAAGTTTGTATGCCAATTTATTTGGTGAACGGTTAGCAGGAGTGAGAGAATCTTTGATGATAGAGGCATTTGGTCCTCAACCACCACAGAAATGGTTGACTCTACCAGATATGGGTTACTTGATAGCGAATCGTTATAATGTTGTACTTGTCTGTTTAGGGTTTGAATGCTTGACTTTCTTCCCTATGACAACCTCATTTTCACCAAATGTATCCTTTTATTGCATTGGTTTTGTAAACGGGAATCACTGGGTTCAGGTACTTAGTTATTTTTACTTAGTTTTTTTAGTTAATGTGACTAACCAAATATCTTAGTTATTTTTACTTAACTTTTTGATTATTTTTTTTTTGTTCAGGTAAACATGAAAGAAGGGTTTCCATTACCACCAGTGACAGTAGATTGGAAGAAGTTTCGTTCTACAGAAGCAACATCTTGGATGATAGGATTTGCAGCACGTCTACAACATTGGCAACAACTTACGCCCGTATTACCAACGCATTATGAAATATAAATTATGTTATTCATTTCTTATTTCAAGTTATTCATTTTAAAGCTAAACAATAGATGCTGTGATTAACGAGTTATTCATTTTTAAGGTTAATACAATAAAGTCTAAAGGTTAATACAATAGAGTCTAAAGGTTAATACATAAGCATAAACATAAATGACATAGTCTAAATAAACATAAACATAAATATAAGTCAATGATCACGAGCAATCTGTAAAGCCTCGAACAATTCAGCAAACTGTGGATCATCCTCTTCAGCACCAGCTCGCTGAAGATAACGATGAATCAATGAAGAAACACGAGCCCAGCTAGGATCAGATGGTCCTGCGTCGTAAACGGGAACTGGCACCTCTCTTGGCGCGTCACGATGGGGCGGTATGAGACGAGGATGCGAAACACGATAATACCACTGAAGATATCCATCAACTGTCTCAAATGGGGTGGTGGCTAGTGATATCAGACGAATCACATCTGTAACACTCTGATGGTAACTAATCCACTCAACATCAATATCACCAGCCATCGTATAATCAAGAGGTGGAGGTGGAACATACTGCCTATATCCAAACAGACGCAACACTCTGTCAGGCAAGTATGGCACAATAATGTCACCCCACCTCAGACACCCCCTATACAGACACAACTCATCAAACTGCCGCCATGCTCTATGGTCCTCAAACGGGCGCCATATGACATCGTCAGGTGTCAGCTCATCCAGAATAGGTCGCAAGTCATCCACCTTCAGGGCACCTTGCTTATAGGACCATCTCATCGCTCGAGGGAGACCAAAATTAGTAGCTGGTGTCCAATTCTCTCCTTTTCTTCCAAGTCCTGGGAAATACTCATGAATCCAGCACTGTTACAAAATAAATACTATTAGTTAATCTAAAATAATTAATTATAACATAATAAACTAGAAAAATAAAATTAATATACTAAATAAAATTAATTACACGAAAATAAACTCAATTAAAATAAATACCTATAGGAGAGTCGGATAGCCACCGAGCTGCTTACAACTGAACATGGAAGCATCACCGAGATATCTATAAAGGGTAGCCAACGCAGCTGCTCCCCAACTGTATCCGGATAAGGCCCCCAAGTCTATAAATAGTGCAAGGTATCGTGCCTCCACAAGCGTAAATGTCTTATCCGCAAAAATGGTACAACCCACTAACATCAATAAATATGCTCTAGTCGCTAATGTCCAGTTAGAAGCGACTCTGTGCTCGACGAATAGATCGTATAACCACTCCAGCTTATAATAAGAACCTCTGCATTCACAGACATGTTTCTGTGCCTCTCTCCGTGAAACTCCCAAGTAATCAACTGCCCAATCAACAGCAAGCCCTTCGCTGATATCTTGAGGGCTCCAGAATACTCCCCTGATGGGCAAGTGAAGTAGACAAGAGACGTCATCCAGAGTAATCGTCATCTCACCAAACGGCATGTGAAATGAAGATGTCTCTATATGCCATCTCTCCACAAATGCATATACCAGGTTCGTATCTATCTTCGACATACTGGTCATCTGAAGTGAAGCTAAACCAGAGTGAGCTATCAAATTCTCCATCTCTCTAGGAAGAAGTTGTGGAACCCTCTGAGCCAGCTTCAACCCATGTCCTGCTACCTTCAGCTCTTTCTTCGAACCCCTCTCCTGAAAATAATTAAACGTAAATATATTATAAATTACAACATAACAAATTCAACTTTTATTCAATATCAAATAATAGTAGTTTATTTACCTCACCGAACCATATACGTCTAGCAACATGATGTTCGTACGTAACCAAAAGAGAGGTATCGTACGGTCCTCCTGGATATCCAACGGGTTGTGCTGTTGAAGCAGATGCACCAGTATGCTCTTCCTCAGCCACCCGCGATGATTCGCCCCGTCCTAGCCCACGCCTAGGGATCAAACCGTCTCTGCCTCGTGTGCGCGCCACTGTCAAAATAAAAACATAAATATCAAATATTAAAAAAAAAAAGCGTTCCGGAACACTTTAGTAAAGAGTTCCGGTTTGACATGTTTTGGAAGCGTTCCGGAACACTTCACTAAAGAGTTCCGGAAAGCAAACTCATAAACTAGATGAACCGAAAGACTTCTTCCATGACTTCCGGAACAAAAAAAGACCACCGAAAGACTTACTTGATGTATTCCGGTAATATAAAATGCACCGGATGACTTTTGTTATGTGTTCCGGAAATGAAAATGTGAACCGGAAGAGTTGTTAAAAGTGTTCCGGAATGCAATACTTCTAAATCTTCTCCGGATGACTTAAACGTGTGGAAACTGAAAAATGAAAAAATATCTGACTTTTAACTATTTATACAAGGGTATTTTGGTCATAAATTTTTTTTTGTAGGGGTAAGGGGTAAAATTTTCGTCTGCCTTGCTAAAATATTCAAAGCCTAAGCCTAGTATGTGGTCTATCAAAAGCTTATTTTTTGGCCTGAGTCTAGTCTTTTCGAATGTCTGATTGATCTGTTAGCCTACTTAAAACGCCTATATCATTTGAACATATGTAAATAAGAAATTCAACTAATGTTTAAATAGACTTGAGAATAAATGTTTGTTTCCATTGACTTATCTGAACTTACCTAGTAGCATAAATTTTGTGAGATGATTTGTTTGAGAGAACTTATGAAAACATCTTATAACATTATTCACAGGATTTCTTTTAACTTATTTTCATAAATTCTTAAATATAACTAAGTTTTACTTTTGTATTTTAATATAAAGTATAAAATACAATATAAAAACAATAAATTCATTTATATTCAATAAATAGGTCAGCCTGATAGGCTTATAAGGCTTTTTGTATGGCCTACGACCTAGCCTATTTAACTAAATAGACTTATAAAAAAGCCTAAGTCTTTTCTATTTTAAAAAATGTCTGGTTTGGCCTTGGCCTATGTAGGCTAGGTCGTAGGTCTTGTTAGTTGGTCTGACATATTCTCACCCCTAATTGAAATTAAATAAAATTAAGAATTAATTGTGTTAGATAAAAATATAATTTGTTAGAATTGATGTTATACACTTCAAACTATAAGTGGTGATATATATATATATATATATATATATATATATATATATATATATATATATATATATATATATGTGTGTGTGTGTGTGTGTGTGTAAAAATAGTTAAGGAATAGAAAAAAAGAAGTGAATACGATTTTGGGCGCGCATTTGTTTGAATACTATCATTAAAAAATTGAATGAACAGTAAAGTCATTTTTGTATATAAAAAATTTGAATCAAAAGTAAAGTTGTGTCCGTTTATAATAATAGTATTTTTTCGTATATAAAATAATTTGAATCAAGAATAAAGCTGTGCCCGTTTATAACAATAGTATTTTTTCGTATATAAAAAAATTTGAATCAAAAGTAAAGTTGTGTCCGTTTATAATAATAATATTTTTTTCGTATATAAAGTAATTTGAATCAAAATTAAAGTTGTGTCAGTTTATAACAATAATATTTTTTTCGTATATAAAAAAGTTTGAATCAAAAGTAAAGTTGTGCCCGTTTATAATAATAGTATTTTTTCGTATATAAAAAACTTTGAATCAAAATTAAAATTGTGCTCGTTTATAACTATAGTATTTTTTTCGTATGTAAAAAAATTTCAATCAAAATTAAAGTTGTGTCCGTTTATAACAATAGTATTTTTTCGTATATAAGAAAATTTGAATCAAAATTAAAGTTGTGTCCGTTTATAACAATAGTATTCTTTTCGTATATAAAAAAATTTGAATCAAAATTAAAGTTGTGTCCGTTTATAACAATAGTATTTTTTTCGTATATACAAATATTTGAATCAAAATTAAAGTTGTCTCCGTTTATAACAATAATATATTTTCTTATATATAAAAATTTGAATCAAAATTAAAGTTATACTAATTTATAACAATGTTATTTTTTTCGTACATAACAAAATTTGAATTAACAATTTATTTTTTTCATATACAAATATTATTTTTGTTTTGACATTATTTATAAAAAAAATTGAATCAATTGTAAAGTTGCTCCCGTTGTCATTCAATATTTTGATCAATAACTTGATTTTTCTTGTTTTATATAATTTCTATATTAGAAAAAATAAGGTATATAAAAGAATCTATTTTATAAAAGTAACATAAATATAAAAAAAAAAAACATTAATAATTCTACCAAAATAATATTTTTCAACTTTACAGTTTAATGAAGTAATAATTATTATTTTTTGAATTGAAATAAATGACTATAATTAAATTTTAAATAGTAAACAATATTAAAAGAAATAGATAATTTTTTATAAAGTGTAATAAAACTTATTAATATTGTAATGATGTTTCAATGGTATAATTGACACAAAATAATAGTAATTTAAATTTAAAATTTAATACTATTGATTATGATTTTGTTTCTAATAAAGTGTAACAAAATTTATCAATATTGTTATAATTTAAAATTTATTATTATTGAGTACGACACAAAATAATAGTAATTTAAATTTAATATTGTAATGATTTTGTGCTTTCATTAAATGAAAAATATTATCAAGAATATATCATTTTATTAAATTGAATATGAAAAATCAATTTTGATTATAATATTGAAGTTGTTATCTTCAAACATCATAATTTGCCGCCTTCTTATTTTCAAGACCCGTACTTCCTATTAAATCATATATTATTATTATTATTATTATTATTATTATTATTATTATTTGCTTTACAACTGTAATATTGAATTTGATGAAATGAGGTGACTTTACTTTGTTATAAAGTCATAAAAAAAATCTAAATATTAGACATTTGTTGTGAATCAAATTTGATTCAAATTTGAAAATAATTATTATTCTTTTAATAATCAGCAAGATCCAATTTCATCATACATAAAAAATTTGAACATTAAATATTTTATTAAAAAAAAATTGAATACAATTTATTATATTTTATCATACACATCAATACCTTTTTAATAAAATAAATATAAAAATATTAACATAATAGAGCGATAAATCTTAGAAATAATTTTTTGAAAAAACACCATCATCCTCCATCTTTTTCATAATAATAAAGTTTTAG
Organism: Lathyrus tuberosus; assembly: GCA_022829125.1. NCBI lineage: Eukaryota > Viridiplantae > Streptophyta > Magnoliopsida > Fabales > Fabaceae > Lathyrus > Lathyrus tuberosus. The sequence goes on along the minus strand of JALAZF010000079.1, from coordinate 794,905 downwards.
AAAAAAAATGCAAATTTCAAACCATAAGAGAGAGAATTAAAAACAAATATTAAATCAAATAAATGTTACTATAAACAAATATAAAAAATTGGTTTAAAATTTTTATTTCAAAATTTAACTTTTAAATTCTAAATCAATTTTTTTTTCTATTAGCTACGTCTCTATCAATATATAATTTTAAAATTAATTTTATACTAAATAGTACCATATATTTTTAAGACTATAAAAAAGGATATCATGAGCAACCTAAAGCTGAACACACAAAAACATTAATTAACATCACATTAAAAACAACTAATACAAAGAAAATTAATAAGAGAATTCAATGGAAAAGTTAACTCTAGTACAAAAACGAAGATAAGAAATTCAGGAACACAATACATTTAAATAAACTTCAACTAAAATCAATTCAAAATTATGTCATCAAACAAAAGTTTATGGATTTTAAATAAAAGAAAAGAAAGAAAAATTTGAGTTAAAAAACATAGAATTTGCAGAAAAAAAAATAAGGTGAAATTTTCAAAAGTATCACTTTTTAGTTCTATTTACATTCTCTGTTTTAATTCCGATTTGGAGCTTTACCTTAAAAAAAATATACTGGAAGAACTTAAAGGGAGAAAAAAGAAAATACTTTGTTATTCAAAGAATAAATATTTTACAAAAAGGTAGAAAGAATAAATCTCAATGTTATTGTACCTCAAAAAGAAAAAATCTAAAAATGAAAGTTAAAAAAAACTCAAAGTTATTGATCCAAAATCAGAGGAGATTAAAACCATTATTAACAGAAAAAATAAAAAATTCTTAAAACTATTGTTCCGGACTGGACTAATGGCTAGACATGCCTCAATCCACTTCTGCTCCCAGAACGGCCCAATTGCCTAAGTCCAATCAATAAGGGACAGAATTTACCTTTCTGCCCTCCAACTGGGCACATATGGATGGATGGCTCCCAGGGGTCATTTGCTCATCCCCGGTATTTTTGTCCATCACGCACAACTTCATTATCCAGGAACAATCATGGGCATGTGCCCGGAACTACGTCTTTGCCCAGCATAACGGTTAGTTTTGGGCACCCTGCCCGACATAACGGCTAGTTTTAGGCAATTACCTATTCTTCAGGAAACAGTTATTTCGCCCCGAAAATAGGGACTGTTGGCCACGCGCTGGGGGCATTATATAAGCCATCTCACTTGAGGAGGTCAGGTATCCAATAATCATCCTAAGAACTCACATTTTGTACTTGCCCCTTTTTTCTCTGACTATTTCTTACTTGAGCGTCGGAGTGCCTTGCAGGTACACCCCTCTCCTCTTCTCACACCCAGCATCACAGACGTTCTTGGTGGCCCTTCACAGGATCTGATCAGCCTTCACGATCAGTGGCGCCGTATGCGGGAACTTGTTTTCCCCGTCTTAACATCCACCTCAGATTCTAAGACCAAAACACATTCCTCGTCCAAGATTACATTCATGGCCTCTCAAGATCACGTCAAAGGTGCTCACAATCTTTCTGCCCACCCCGTCAACAAAACCGATGCTGACGGTTCTTCATCCTTCCTCGGAGGAGATGCCTGTCCTCTGAGAGACAGGGCCACCACCTCTCCTTCTCCTACTCCTGCTGACCGTGACAACAACCAGCCCTTGCTGACCAACGAACTCGTTCCAGCTCCACCCAACGCCGACTCGGCCGTGGTGGCTCTCCTTGAAGCGATCAACAAGACCAACCTCTTGATCCTCCAACAAAACGAGAGGATCGGGGCATTGGAAGAGTCTGCCCGTCCAAGATCTCCCCCACCGAGTAAGAATCGACGACGGTCCAAGAGTCAACAACCCCGGCGGGAAGTCGACCATTGGGTGCGCCAAGAACCAGAATCTCATGTTGTTCGAAAGCGCGATCATATTTTCCCGCAGGACCAACACTCTCCCGGTCACAAGAGAACCCGGAGAGATCAACGGTCACCCCCGGTCAAATCAAAGGGTCGGGATCGTACACCTTCACCCCAAAGAAGTCGCCGCCACGAGCCAGACGTCTGCTCCCCTTCCCGGACCAGTTCCGGCAGCGACGATGAGCCCCACGACCCATTGTCCTAGGAGATATTGGCTACATGCCTCCCCAAAGGCTTGAAGAAGCCCCCGGCGTTGAGCACTTACGACGAAACTACTGACCCCGATGAGCACATCGAAAACATCGATGCGCTGTTAGATTGTTGTGGCGTCCGGGGCGCCATCAAGTGCCGCCTACCCCCTCCCCAATATTGATAAACTTGTTGATAACTCTGCCGGTTTTAAACTATTATCATTCATGGACGCCTACTCGGGCTATAATTAAGTACCAATGGCAATGAGCGATAAAAATACACGGCCTTCATGACCGAATCGGGCAACTATTACTACAACGTAATGCCTTTCGACCTGAAGAACACCGGCGCGACCTATCAGAGGATGATGAACAAGGTCCTCCGGGGAGAAATATGCGACATGCTCGAAGTCTACATGGACGACATGGTCGTGAATCCCACGAGGAAATCGATTATACGACCCATTTAAGGAAGGTCTTCGAACAGGCCAAGAAATACAGGATGTGTTTCAACCCAGAGAAGTGCACGTTCGGAGTCTGGGCAGGCAAGTTCCTCGGCTTCTACCTGACAGAACGAGGAATCGAGGCCAACCTCGAAAAGTGTTGGGCATTCTCCGAATTTCCAACGCCCAATTCGAAGAAATCCATCCAGTCCCTCAACGGGATGCTCACGTCTTTGTCCCGTTTCGTGGCCAAGTCTGCACAGCACGCCTGCCATTCTTCAAACTCCTCGGCAAGGAGGCAGCATTTGAATGGACGGAGGAATGCGACCAGGCTTTCCTCCATCTGAAACGGGCATTGTCTGAGCCATCAGTCCTCTCTCGACCAGACAACGACAAAACTCTATCTGTATCTCACCGTAGCAACTGAGGCCGTGAGCACCGCTCTTATCCGCGAAACACCTGACGGGCAAAAGCCCATATACTTCACCAGCAAAACATTGCAGGGACTAGAGCTGAGATACCAGCAGATATAGAAGGTGGCGTTGGCCCTCATCAACGCCGCTAGAAGACTGAGACACTACTTCCAGGCCCACACGATCGTGGTCCAGACAGTTCAACCCGTAAAGCAACTGCTGGGACGACCAAACATGGCCGGCAGAATGCTCAGATGGTCGCTAGAGCTGTCTGAATTTGAAATTCAGTATGAAAGTAGAAAAGCCCTCAAAGCCCAGGCTTTGGCTGACTTCGTCACTGAAATGACGTTCACGGATTCCCCCACCTGCGGGGCACGCAAGTGGACCATTTTCGTATACGGGGCATCCAGTTCGGCAGGGAGCGGGGCGGGCATCATATTGGAGAATGACGAGGGAATTATCGTAAAGGTATGCTCACCTTATCCTTCCCCACGTCCAACAACCAGGCTGAGTATGAAGCCTTCCTCGCCGGCTTACGCCTGGCCGAAGATCTTGGGGCAGAGGAGATCGTCATCTGCACGGACTCACAACTCGTGGCCCTCCAGGTTCAAGGAGAGTACCAGGCCAAGAACAACAGCCTGTCTGAATACTTAGCCTTGGTCAAAGAAAAGATGATGAAGTTCGCTGCAGTGGAGGTGAAGCATGTTCCCCGCGAACATAACGTTAGAGCAGTCGTATTGTCTAAGCTAGCAAGCACGAAGAAAAAGGGCGGAAACGATTCCGTCATCCAGGAGGTACTTCCTCGGTCCAGTATCGAGAAGGCATCCCCGACCCTCGACGTACATGTAATCGGCGACAGCAACTGCTGGATGACCCCCGTATATAACTACCTCGCTAGGGATAAACTTCCGTCTGATCCCAAAGAAGCCAACACAGTCAGGCGCAGGGCCTGCTCATACGTCCAGGTCGAAGACAAACTCTACAGGCGAGAGTTCTCCATCCCACTACTCAAGTGCGTCGAGGAGGAGATGGTCACCCACGTCCTGCGCGAAATCCACGAAGGAATCAACGCCCAACATCTTGGAGGAAGATCCCTCACCCGGAAATCCCTTCGGGCAGGGTACTACTGGCCAACCATTCAGCAAGATGCTAAAGAACACGTGAAGAAGTGCGATAAATGCCAACGACACGGGGACATACACCTAGCTCCGCCTAACGAGCTCAAGGCTATGTCCTCCTCGTGGCCATTTTCCTGGTGGGGCCTGGACATCCTGGGGCCATTCGTAGTAGGATCAAACCAGAACAAATACTTAATAGTAGACGTTGATTACTTTACGAAATGGGTAGAAGCAGAAGCTCTAGCTAAAATAACAGCCCTTAACATACTGCGTTTCTACAAACGAAACATCCTCGCACATTTTGGTATCCCCCAAGCAATAGTCACGGACAACGGGACACAGTTCACGAACAGGAAGTTCCAGGATTTCGTCGCTCAATTGGGCACGAAACAACACTTTGTATCCATCGAACATCCCCAGACTAACGGGCAAGCCGAAGCGGCAAACCGAGCCATCCTTCGAGGCCTCAAATGAAGGCTGGACGAAATAAAGAAAGCTTGGGTCGAGGAGCTGCACAACGTCCTATGGACATACCGCACAACTCCATACTCTTCGACCGAGGAAACTCTTTTCCGCCTGGCCTACGGGACTGAAGCTGTAATCCTCATCGAAGTTCACGTACCCTCCAGGCAGACCGAATCACCCCTGGACGAGGAAATGAACAACGAGGTGCTAATGGAGGAACTTGACCTCGCCGAGGAAGTCTGGTCAGGGGCATCCCTCCGCTAAGCCTCATTAAAATAAAAAATTACCATCCAGCACAACGCCAAAGTCATACGACGAGAGTTTGAAGTGGGTTGCCTTGTTTTGAGAAGGAACCATAAAGACTCTCGCGAAGGCAAACTCACTGCTAACTGGGAATGACCCTATCGCGTCCGAGCGAAAATGGAGAATGGGGCCTACTACCTAGAACATCTCAACGGGGAAGAACTTTCTCGACCATAGAACGCCGAAAAGCTAAAGCAATACTATAGCTAAGGCCTTAACTGTCAGTTTGCTTCGTCAAAACGACGAGCGTCATGTCCCGACCACGATGCACGCCTAGGTAAAGCGTTGCATGTCAGCTACGACAGGACCCTGCTCAAGAACGAGCCAGGTCCCTGTCCGACAGCGGTACCTCAACCGAGCACCACCGTCATCAAAGTACCACGATAGGCAGAACACCCAGCTCGAGATGGGAGGTTCACGGTGAACTCAGGCCTCAAACGTGACCTGAGCTCCGCTTTCTCGGCCGGAAATTCCCTGGCCGTTCGACCAGTCCCCCTCACTGCCGAGCACATCTACTTCGAGCAATTCCCTAAAGCTTAAAACAAATCAAAGTGATCTCTGTTACGGGCACCAAAAACATATCAAGCAACAGTACAACACTTAGCAAAAATGAGCAGTAAAAGCCATGCGCAAACATACAAAACCGGCCACACTGATCGGATACATACATTAAATTTAAGTGACCATAAGGGCCACAAGTTGTGCGTATTACAAAACAAGGGGGCCATGCCCCCAAACAAAATAAAGTTACATCAAAACACGACACGCAGGCCGGATACATTACAACAAGGAAAAATCCAATCTCATTCCTACATCTGCTCAGGCTGCTCGGTGTTGGGCTCAGGCTCCTGGTTCTCCTTGTTCAGAATATGGGCATGCTCGTCGCCAATATCGAAGAAGTCCGGATTAACTATTCTTCCATCCTTGACATGGCCCAAGAAGTTGGCATCCTCCATGGAGATCTGAACCTCTGGATTGACCAGCCGGAGTTGGGCCACATCATTTTTGAACGAATCTTCTCCAATGGCAATAACGTCTTCCTCTACCTGTAGAAGATGGGTGACAAGGTCGGCCCTCGCCCTCAACACCTTCACATCCTCGGGCTCATCTTCAGCCAGGGCACCCACTGCCCTAACCTGTTCAACCAGCTCCTCGGCAGCCTTCTTCTCCGCCACTAGTGTAGCGTTCTCCCCCCTCAGCCTGACAACCTCCTCGTCTGAATTCTTCCTTGCATCATTGGGAGCCTTGGCCTCTTCCCTGACCTTCCTCGCTGTCTCTTCCAAAGATGCTATGGTCGCCCGGGCATTCTTGAGTTCATACTCAGAGGAGGAATCTCCCTCGGCATAGATCGCCGCCATCTCTAAGACCCTAACCAGCGCAGAGGCATCCTGCACCAGCAGTGCCCTCTTGCTCGGGCGATCCATACCTTCCAGTTGGAGAGACTCTGCCCGCGGCACCACCAGGGACGTCCCCTCAAAAAATTTCCTATCAAGGACACAAGGAGGAAGCTAGAACTTCCCTTTCTCAGGTGCCCAACTGAGGTCCACCGTCTCGTTGACTCTGGTCCGCTTGAACCTCACAGTCAAAGGCAATGAGGATCCCTGGGTAAGAGCAGACGAAGAGCTCCCCGTAACAGGATGAGGAGGAGGAACACACTGTGTGAATCGATACTTTGAAGCGACCTCCCCAGGCTTGCTCCTCGCCATAGCATTCTTCACTATTCTCTCGTGGGCGGAAGGCATCTCACCTGCGAAAACACAACAAACATGTCAGACGTCGAAGAAAATACAATTCGGGCAAGTCAAAAAGCTAAAACTACCGAGCAGTTTAAAAGCGTCTGCAGGAGTCTTGCACTCCTAAAGTGCCTTCGTATTAATATAACGATACTCCACCCGTTGACTACGATCGTCCTCAAAAATCGGATCGCCTTTCTTCGTCCAACAATCAGCAAGCCTAAAGGAGTTAATGTAGTTCACCAATGTCTCATAGCCGGCCAAGTCTTGTTCGTCCAACATGCTCGGCTGAGCGACATAACCATTAGGCTCCCAAGAAAAATGACTCCCACTCCAATGGAAGGGAAATTTGAACTCCCTATCCCCGATCACTTTCCCTTCCTTGTCACGCATGACGTTACCATCATCGTCTGTAGACATAGCCCAAACGTACGTGTTATCTTGGGCCCGCTCTGACACAGGCTCAATAACGTAGAACCTCTCCTTGAATGTTCAGATAGACTCTGAGAAGGGCTTAAACAACTTCCGAGGTTGCTTCAGCGACACCCAACCATATCTTCTCCCCGTGATCTGCCTCTGAAGGTGGAAGATAGTGAAGAACAAAGGCAAAATGGCTCCTATCTTCAGGAACTCACAGATTAGCTCGAAGGCGTGGATGAACGCCAACGAGTTAGGGTGCAATTGTGACGGGGCCAGATCCAGGTGTACGAAGATGGACTGCTGGAAGTCAGTGAAGGGCAGCCTTAACCCTAGCTCCTTAAAGGCATACTCATACATGGAGAATCTATCCCCGTAATTCATGCAAATTCGATCATCTTGGAAGGGGAAATGCACCTTTCACTCCCCCTCTAATCCCACGACCGTGAAGACATCTCCTGTGTAAGACGCGAATGTAGATTCATGCTTGGCAGGCTCCACCACCATCCATTCCTCTGCGAGATCATGCTTAAGCTCCTCCCCGGCTTCGCTGGGGGTGTTTGAAAACTCTGTGTCACTACTCTCCGAGGAACTCTCCTCGATCGAATCTATAAGGATCTCTCTTTCGGGCCCTGACGCCATCTCGATCACCTGAAAAGCAGAGGACAAAAGTGAATTCGACCGCGAAATCAAATCCACCTTTCCACCACTAGTCAAGTGAAAGGGCGCGCAAAGGGTCGAGGATGGCGTCCCCAGCCTAAGCCCTAAAGTAAACAAAAACATAAGAGTCTCCCTCGAGGAGATGCTCGGGGCAAACCCCTCATGCAACGAGGACCTTCCCCGGACCACTACCCAGTTTCCGTTTGAAGATCCACCAGAAACATCATACATTCATCAGAAACTTCATCAGAGCGCCGAAAAACTGGGTAGCCACGACCGGTTACGCTTGTGCCATCGTCACGATAGTAATGGAAACAACCTTACTCTTAGCTCTCTAAGGGGCTCCGACGGCCACATCAGCAGCAGAAGATGGCCCAACCACCGTCCACCACCAACAGACGTCAGAGAAACACCACTATCTCACCTAAGTTAACCTAACCGCATGCATTCTAAACAAAGATGAAAAAAACTGGAAGAAAGGGAGAAATCAGGTGACTTACGTGGTTGAAGAGGTTATGAAGAGGTGCTCGAAGCTACTCATGGCGGCTAAAACGGCGGACGACGGCCACGACAAACTAAGCTCTATGAGGAAAACGAAGAAGAAGAGAGAGAAACGAAAATGCAAATGAACAGATCCCCTCTCCTTATATACAGCTTAAGAGCACGTACAAAAGCACGCTCGGATAGGTCATTATGGCCCTAGACTAGCCATAATTGCCTATTCAATACAGCACAAGGCTCGAGGCACACGTGGCGCCCCATCGCTTCAGTTTCTTCTACCCGTTGGTCTCCCCGAACGACGGGCAAACCAATGAGCATTGTGAATCTCGCGAGCAATGGAACTCTCGGGCACCACGAGACAACTCCCCGCTATCACCAAACGACGACTCCATCACACTTCCCCGGAGCTACGGGCTATCCTTAAGTCATCACTCCCATGCTCGGGAGCAACGACTTGGGGGGCTCCTGTTCTGGACTGGACCAATGGCTAAACATGGCCCAATCCACTTTTGCTCCCAGAACGACCCAATTGCCTAAGTTCAGTCAATAAGGGGCAAAATTTACCTTTCTGCCCTCCAACCGGGCACATATGGACGGATGGCTCCCAGGGGTCATTTGCTCCTCCCTGGTATTTTTGCCCGTCACGTACGACTTCATTATCCAAGAACAGTCATGGGCATGTGCCCGGAACTACGTCTTTGCCCGACATAACGACTAGTTTTGGGCACCATGCCCGACATAACGACTAGTTTTTAGCAATTACCTATTCTTCGGAAAACAGTTATTTCGTCCCGAAAATAGGGACCGTTGGCCATGCGCTGGGGGCATTATATAAACCCTCTCACTTGAGGGGGTCAGGTTTCCAATAATCATCCTAAGAACTCACATTTTGTACTTGCCCCTTTTTTCTCTGACCCTTTCTTACTTGAGCGTCGGAGTGCCTTGCAGGTACACCCTCTCCTCTTCTCACACCCAGCATCACAGACGTTCTTGGTGGCCCATCACAGGATATGATCAGCCTTCATGATCAACTATCATTAACTAAATAATGAAAATAAATGACATTTAAATGATATAGAAGCAGTTATATAAAAAAAGCACAAAACAAAAAAAAATTAGGATTTGATAGACATACTTGATGAGAATCTAAGAACCTAAATAATACACAAGATGCGTTAAAACAATAGGGTTATGAAAAAGTGTTATCAAAGAATAATAATGAAAACATAGGAGATTTGGGATTAAAGTAACGTTGAAAGATGGAGAAGATGCAAGAGAAAAATGAGATATGATGTTTGAAGATAACTTGTTTATGTAGAGAAGAAGGAGGAAAATATGTAAGAAAGTGGAAGAGAGAAGAAGAATAGAGTAGACATCTAATCAAAGTGATGTTTACAGAAAAAGTAATTTTCAAAATTCAGCTTGACACGACAGGGGTTTGGTTACAAAAGAATGTGAAGTGACAAATATAATCAAAACTGAAATGACTAGTGTTGGTAGATGAAAGAAAAAAGGGAACCATAGTTGTAAATGGATGAAAAACATAACTTAGTCAGAAAAAGTAAATTTTGGACATGTTTTTCCCTCATAAAAGACAGGTGGCAGTGCATAGGTTAGGGTATAAGGGTGTTTTTCAGAACATATGATTTTCTTATATTATAGATATAGGCTTTATTGAAGTGAAGAGTGAAACTTATGTATTGAAACGCAATATTTAAAATAACTTCGAAGCAAAGAGGTATATATCTTATTTTAGTATAGTGACTATTGATTATTCTTTTGTCGTTCCTACTTATATTCTATTTATAGTTTATGAATGTGCTTTTATATTTGCACCCCGTTTCAAATGTTTTTTTTTTCATTTGCTTGTGATCCCCCTTAAAACATTATATAAAAGCATAAGCAATATAAAATGTATAAATCAAATCTAGACTCATGTTACAACTTTTTTTCTTTGACAAAATCAAAAGGAGATAGATGTCAACAAGGCTAAACACAAAATAACCAAGAAAACAAAATACAATCCAGAGAAACTAAATCATAGCTAAGAAGGATATATGTAACACCCGAGGTCGAAGAGGGCAGAGAGTGGTTACATGTAACACCCGAGGGCGAGGGAGTGGTTGTCGGTGCGTGAGGCATGACAATCAGACACTCCTAGCAGCTTTTAGGAAAAAACTGAAATCACATCGGAATGAGAGGGGTCATGAGGCTATGCAGGTATGAGACTGCGTGGTTGAAGGAATGCTTATAAGGATTAATTGATACTACATATACCAACAAGTTGCATCGTCTTTTCGGTAGCCCGTCCATAAGAACGCCACAGTTAAGCATTCTTAACTTGGAGAAATTCTGGGATGGGTGACCTTCTGGGAAATTTTTTGGAAAGAATATGAGTGAGGAAAAATCATGCTGAAAATACCCGTGTTGGTTTGTGGGATCAGTCGGTAATCCTGAAAGCAATTTGGGGCGTTACAATATACATCAATTAACGGTATATTTCATATATACGAAGAAAGACATGCCAAGTACAACAAATATGTGCAATACAACATGAGAGTAATCAGCAACAAAACTACGTGATAAAGATAAATATGGATGTAAGATTAAATAATGCATGAACAAATTAAAAGAATGCGCAAAATGTACATAATTCTCATGAGGCACTTAAAAAGGTTTTAAATGCATAAACGAACAATCACATAGCAACTAAGAAATTAATGAATGAAAAGTAGCATATAAGAAGTAAGCAAATATGCATATTGAACAAAAATACGACGATAACATTGTTAAAGATAAAAGTTGTAAGGATCATATAAATAGGGTTGGTTCATATATGACGTTGATGACACATATTCTGGTGAAAAGTTTTAGATGTGTGCAATGTTATTTTACACAATTAACGACTTTCCTGCATATAGTAATTTGGTTGGATATAGTGTGAAAGGACATAAAGCATGTCCTATATGTGAATCTAATACCTATTTTCACCGGCTTAAGCTTGGATAAAAGACCGTTTACCTTGGGCATCAGAAATTTCTAAAACTCAATCATCATTATCGTAGATTGCAGAAGGCTTTTAACGGAGAACAAGAGTTTAAAATCGCTCATAAACTTTTAACTGGGATGAAGTTTATCAACGACAAGAACACCTTACTGTTGTATTTGGAAAGAATAAAAAAGGTCTTGTTGAGAGAAATATTTGGAAAAAGAGATTGGTGTTCTTTGATCTTCCATATTGGTCTAGCATCGATGTAAGACATTGTCTTGATGTGATGCATATGGACAAAAATGTATGTGATAGTTTGATAGGCATACTTCTAATCATTTGAGGCAAGACTAAAGATAACAAGAATTCCCGTTTAGATATGGCGGAGATGGGTATACGACAACAGTTGACTCTAGAAGATAAAGGAAAAAGAACTTATTTGCCTCCGACATGTCACTCTTTATCTAAAAAGGAAAAGAAAAGTTTTTGCAAGTGTTTGCATTGTATCAAAGTTCTCCAAGGTTACTCATCAAACATCAAGAAACTTGTATCAATGAAAGATCCCAAGTTAATTGGCTTAAAATCTCATGATTGTCATGTCTTAGTGCAACAACTTCTACCTTTGGCTATCTGTGGCATCCTTCCAAAAAATGTAAGAATAACTATAATCAGATTGTGCTTATTCTTCAATGTTATATGTAATAAAGTTCTTGATTTCAAAAAATTAGATGAATTAAAAGATGAGGCTGTAATAATCTTGTGTCAATTGGAGATGTATTTTCCTCCATCATTTTTTGACAATATGATTCACTTTCTTGTTCATCTAGTCAGAGAAATTAGATTTTGTGGTCCAGATTATTTAAGGTAAATGTATCCAATATAGTTATACATGAAGATATTTAAAGGATAGATGAATAATCAACATCGACTGGAAGCCTCAATCGTTGAACCTTACATATTTACTCACAAAACAGTTATAAAGAAAAAATATCCCCGAATGAATGGCAAGTGGTTGTTGATAGAGCATAACAAGAAATTCATGAGTTAGTTTAATAAGAGGGTTTATAATGATGATAGTGCATCTGAGATAATTAAATTGTTGTCGTACATGCCAAAATTTAATGTGATAACTTGGACAACAAACAACATTTCTAATTTTTCCTTTTATACAACAATAAAAGATGAGTGTAGTACAATACAAAATAGCGGGGTTATGGTTGAGGTTTGATCCATGTATTTCTCTAATTCGAAAGATAATAATCATGATTTGGCTAGTAGCGCATTCTATGGTGTCATTTAGAAGATTTTGGATATTGATTATGTTATTTTCAAAGTGCATTTATTTAAATGCAAGTGGGTTCCCGATAACAATGGTGTACAAACTGATAAGTTAGAATTCACACAAGTTGACCTTAGCAAGGCAACTTATATGGCCGAACCATTCGTCATGGCTACTCAAGCAAAAATAAGTTTTTTATGTGACAGATGCCACAGACATATCGAGGAGATGGTTATTTATTCTCCAAGGAAAATACATTCCTCGTAATGATGAAAAATTTGATATTCATTTCACTCATTTTTACGCAACACAAGTGCCTGCTAGAAGTTGATAGATATGATGTGCATGTTATTCGTAACGATCATCAAGAAGGCATATGGGAAAATTAACAAGTAAGTATTTTATATTCTTCATTCATAATATATTGTAAGTTTTAATTTCTAAGGTTATTTATTAACAAATATTATTATTTGAAACTATAGGTGTTTAAAGTCAAGACACCAAGAGACAATAGACCAAGATACTATTATTTGATGTAATAATCACTGCTACAAAATAGACCTTTCGTAACAACTATTTTACAACGTTTTTCCTATTAACCGTGGTAATAATTCTTTTTTGGGAGCTTTTTTATTGTATTTACTAAAAAACATTTCACAACGGTCATAGGTACGAACCGTAGTGAAATGTACTTGAAGAGAAAAGGGTTTGAATCCCAACACCAACAATTTTCCATTTATCGTGACATGATGGGCTTGACATTGTATATCAGCATGATTTTTATAATCAACCATGGTGTAAGTTGCAATTATTTCATCGCGGTTCGTATTGTCAACAACGGTGAAAGGTGTTACTTATTTATATATAAGCGAAATTATCTATCGCTTCAATACATTACTGTTGTATCTCTCAAAACAAAACCCTAACATCTCTATCACTCGTCTCTTTTAAAACAAAACTCTAACATCTCTGTCACTCGTCTCTCTTAAAACAAAACCCTAACATCTCTGTCACTTGTCTCTCTCATATGGAAACCCCAAATATATGCAACCAACTCGTCTTCTTTAAAGGATGCCTTTGTTGCATCAAATCTTATAAAATGATTACTTTAAGGTCTGTCTTCACTATACTTTATGTTTCAAAATATGTTTATGCATTATTGTTTATGTTTCAATAGCTTATTTTATAATGTTTGAACTTTTGGCTTGTTTTGACTTGTAGGTAGGGATGTTTGTTTCAATAACGAGGAAAAAGGTAAAGTGAGTGTTGCATACTTGTGTGAAAGACCCATAATGCCATTCATTCAAAATAGACACAAGTTTGCAGCTCTCACTTCAACTTCATCCTTCTTTCATTGTGGATGCCATTATGGAACATGTTGTCATACCCCAAATTTTAACCACCAAGATTTCCCATCATTGTGCAAATCATTACCACAATATGGATGAACCATCATACTTCATCAATCTCCTCAAGGATTGTTGAGCATTCACTATAATCAAGAGTTAGGGTTTTGAGCTTTCTCAGAACACTTAGATAAAAGATCAATCAAGAAATGACATGATCTTCAACTTGTCTAACCTATCAAACACCCATAAAGTATCAAGAGGTCTCCCACATCAAGAATCAAGCACAAGGTTGCAACATGCCAAGTGGATCAAGCCTCAAGATCGACAATGTCGCCAAATTAGGGTTTTGGTCGACCAAGGCCTCCCGATGAAATTTTCATATGGGCATGAGCCAATAATTCAAAACATGATCCAAAATGTTACAAGGGACCTCGTGGACCCAATCATCAAGTCAAAATAGTCTCAGGGGATGCAATGCATTCATCAAAATCAAGAATTAGGGTTTCTTGACCTAATTTACCCCTGTTCTGGATTGGGCCAGGGTCTGCCCCTCAGTCGAGAAGGCCCAACCCACTTGACATGAGATGGCCCAACAAGGACCTCTTTACAAGACCACTGTCGGGCACATACGCGCCCCAGCAACGTCGGGCACGTGCCACACCTTTACATGGTCAGGCTCAGCAGAGTTCGTCGAGCACAGGCATCGATCCCCCCGGGCTCGCCTCTCCTCGATGCTCACGTGCTCCTCCCCGCGAGGAGCCATCTCCGTCCACAAGCAAGTCCTCTATGCGAGGACACGTCTCTCCCCGACACGCAAGACTCCTCCCCGCGAGGACACGTTCTCATGTAACCACCCACTCCCGATGGAATCGGTCTGCCCTAATTCCGTAGATCTAGGAACGGTTACCCCAGGGCGAAGACCACGTGTTGGTCTTCACTACACCACGTAAGCCCTGGCAGTTGCTTGGATTGGGCCTGGCAATCCAGCCCAATGCAAGTAACCGTTGGCCCCGCGCTGGGGGCTCTCTATAAATACCCTCTCACTTGAGAGGGTCAGGTTACACTCACTTTCTTACTCATCTCTGTACTTGCTATTTCTCTGACAGTCACCTTACTTGAGCGTCGAAGTACCTTGCAGGTACACCCCCTGCCGTCTTTCAACCACACCGGAGCTGAAGTCCGGACGACGTTGTTGGCCACCAGAAACTGCCTGATCCAGGTACGATCAGTGGCGCCGTCTGTGGGAACTTTTGCTTCCCCGTTTTTCCTCCGTTAAACCAAATCAACTCTCATTCATCACCATCATGGCCGGCAATCCGTCCGCTACCAAAGCTCTGGATACCGTCCTCACGCAATTCGAGAACGGGAACCACCGCGAAGACGCTGCTGCCCTCCACGTCGAAGAAGGCAATGTGAGAGACGGGCAAACCGCCTCCTAAGACTCCCAAGACGCGGCTTACAACGCAGACCAGCAAGACGATCAGCAGGCCATTTTTTAGCCAGTTGCTCCTTCACCCAATGCAGAAGCGAGCACCGTTGCCCTGTTCGCCTTGATCAATCAGACCAATCAGCTGATTGCGCACCAGAATACCAGAATTGAAGCGCTGGAGCAAGGGCGGGCACGACGATCTTCCCCGCGAAGACATCGCCATCCACCGTCGCCTCGCCGTTCCGCTTCCCCGCGAAGGACTCCTTCAGACGAATCTCGGACCCCCTCGCCGGTACGCGAGGGTCATCGACCACGTCTCGAGCGCCCCCAGCTGACAATCTTCCAGAAACGTCCTCGTTACTCGCCTAGGAAGGAACCCAGGGCCTCCACCACTACCAAGAAGTCTAAGCAGACTGAGGAGAGGCCGAGACACCGCTCGAGGAATTCCCCTCCACGGCATCAGCGATCCCCTTCGGTGTCCCCGACAGGAAGTAACGACGATGACCAGGGGACCCCTCTGTCGTGGGAGATCATGAATGCCCCAATCCCCGCGGGCATGGAGAAACCTCCGCAGCTGGGAAATTATGACGGCCTATCCGACCCTGATGACCATGTCGAAAGTTTCGAAGCCATGCTCGACTTCAGAAACGTCAGGGGAGCCATTAAGTGCAGGCTTTTCCCCACCACCTTGAGGAAGGGCGCTATGACTTGGTACAAAGGTCTGGCACTCGGGTCGATCACATCCTAGAAGCAACTAAGGCAACGCTTCACCAAACACTTTACCGCGTCTCGTCTACATCTGAAGACGGAAGCTGCCCTAGAAAGTATCTTTCAGGGGAAGAACGAATCTCTCCAAAACTACATTGAGAGATTCAACAGAGAAGCTGTCGAGGTCCATACGACCGACGACATGAAGAAGTATTTGATCATCCACGGGCTACGCTTTGGATCTGACTTTGCCAAGTCCGTGGGCCTCCGCAGACCCCGCCGTCTCGAGGATCTCCTCCAACGGGCGCAGTCGTACATCGAGCTCGAGGAGTCAGAGGCGGCACAGATCGCCCTCGAATCGAGGCATAAAGAAGGCCCCCGCAGCCACAAAGAAGAAGACTCCCCTCCCCGTCGAGGAGGAGAAAGAAAGAGAAATAATCGCCCCCGGGAACCTCGTGAACCACGCGGACCAGCTGGCCGGTTCACCGAGTACACCCCACTCAACGCTCCCCGTGCGCGTATCCTCTCCGAGTGCCAGAACTCAGAATTTGTGAAAGGAGGAGTCCGCTTTCCGAAGCCCACTGCCCCCAAATCAAACGTCGACAAGTTAAAATACTGTAGGTTCCACCGGAGTCACGAGCATATGACGGAAGACTGCATCCATCTCAAATATGCGATTGAAATCCTGATCAAGGAGGGACACTTGAAGAAATACGCCCAGAAGAACGATACTCCTCGTCCCAACTCCCGGGAAGCCCAGAACATTGAGGAGACGACGCCTCCTTCTGACGAGAGTCGCCTTCAAGTCGCCTTCAGTGTCACCCGACCGAAGACTTCTTTGTCCCCCCAATCATTGAAGGCCAAGAAGCAATTCGCAACATGTGGGTGACCTTCCCCCACGAGGACCCCGTTACTGCCCGTAACACCTGGGAAAGCTTCCCCAGGGTGATGGTCATCTCCGGTGGAGGTCCAGAGAAGTTGTCCGTCAGATCGATCAAGCGGAAATTTGACGAGTTGGAATCCGCAACGTCGACGAAGGCAACCACCCTCGAGAAAGTGCGGGGAAACTCCAACCCTATTACCTTCTACCTCGAGGAACTCCCTGGAGGAGCACCAAACGCCACTATTCCCCTCCTGGTCAGGGCGCAGATGGCGAACTTTGACGTTCGAAGGATCCTAGTCGACCAGGGGAGTTCGGTCGACATCATGTATGCTCATCTGTTCGGAACCCTTCAGCTCGACGAAAGGCATCTGACCCCGTACGTCGGTTCAGATCTACAGGGGTTCAATGGAACCACCACCAGACCATGGGGTTACGTGGAGCTGATGGTTACATTCGGGGCTGAAGACACTGGCCGACAGGTGAAGATCCGTTTCCTGGTGGTCGAATGCCCGTCCCTTTACAACTGCATCCTCGGGAGGACCACCCTGGCTGAACTTACGGCGATAACATCAACGGTCCACCTCAAAATAAAGTACTACACGACCAGGGGACGAGTAGTGACGATGCACGGGGACATCGACGCGGCCAGAAGATGCTTCGACGCCGCCATCAAAGGCCTGAGTTCCATCGGCCCCAAACCCAAGACCATGGCCAAGCCACCCCAGGACGCCGAACAGGTACCTCTCCTGCGCGTCAACGCGGTCGAACTCGACAGTAGGTTCCCGGGCGAACCCGATGAAGACGGGGCAGAAGACCTCGACCTCCAGGCGAAGAACAACGGGCGACCTCTCTACCCAACGCGCCCCATCCCAAACGGGGACTTTGAGCTCGTGGTCCTCGGGGACGATCCAGATCGTAACGTGAAGATTGGCACCGGGATCCCCGACCTGGCAAAGGAGCAGCTGAAGGCATGTCTGAGGGAGAATGCTGATCTCTTCGCGTGGAGCGCATCCGAGATGCCTGGCCTCGACCCCGAGGTGGCTTGCCATCAGCTCACAGTAGACCCGGCCGTTAGGGCCATAGCACAACGTAGGCGTAAGTAGTCTCCCGAAAAAGCGGAGGCTGCTGAAAAAGCTGTAAAATACCTCCTAGAGGCAAATTTTATTTCGGAGGCCAAATACACGACCTGGCTGTCCAACGTTGTACTTGTTAAAAAGAATAATGGAAAATGGAGAATGTGCGTTGATTATACTGATTTTAACCGGGCTTGCCCGGAAGACTGTTATCCCTTGCCTAACATCGACCAACTAGTCGACAATTCTACAGGTTACAAACTACTATCCTTCATGGACACTTACTCGGGATACAATCAAATTCCCATGGACAAGGTCGACAAACAACACACGGCCTTCATGACCGCGTCGGGTAACTACTACTACAACGTAATGCCCTTCGGTCTGAAGAACGTCGGTGCGACCTACCAACGGATGATGAACAAGGTTTTTCGGGCTGAAATCGGCGACATGCTCGAGGTCTACATGGATGACATGATCGTCAAATACGCGGAAGAAGTCGACCATGCCGCGCACCTCAAGATGGTGTTCGACACGGCGAGGAGATGCTGCATGAGGTTTAACCCCGACAAGTGTACCTTCGGCGTTCGGGCAGGTAAGTTCCTCGGATTTTACCTCACAGAACGAGGAATCGAGGCCAACCCCGACAAGTGTAGGGATTTCTCCGAGCTCCCTACTTAGGACTCAAAGAAATCGATACAATCATTGAACGGGATGCTCACCGCCCTCTCCCGCTTCATCGCCAAATTTGCACAGTACACACTCCCATTTTTCAAACTTCTTCGACAAAAAACAGAGTTTGAGTGGAGCGAGGAATGCGAGCAAGCGCTCGTCCACTTAAAAAAAGTCCTATCACAACCCTCGGTCCTCTCACGGCCTGAGAACGGGGAGACACTCTTCTTGTATCTTGCAATCACGAGTGAAGCAGTCAGCGCCGTCCTCATTCGAGAAACCCCGGACGGGCAGAAGCCAGTTTACTTCACGAGCAAAGCCCTCCAAGGCCCCGAGCTCAGATATCAGCAGATTGAGAAAGTCGCCCTGGGCCTCGTCACCGCGGCCAGGAGGCTACGCCACTACTTCCTTGCCCACACCGTCGTCGTAAGGACCGAACAGCCTATAAGGCAACTCCTCGGACGATCGGACATGGCGGGGAGGATGCTCAGGTGGTCACTCGAGCTCGCCGAGTTTCATATCCAATACGAAGGGAGGAAAGCCCTGAAGGCACAGGTATTGGCCGACTTTGTAGCAGAGATGACCGTCCCGGAACCTTCGACCAACGGATCACAGAAATGGACGATCTATGTCGACGGAGCATCCAGCCCGAAGGGAAGTGGGGCAGGCATCATCCTCGAAAACGAGGAAGGCATCCTGATCGAGGTATCCCTCGAACTATCCTTCCCGACATCGAACAACCAAGCCGAATACGAGGCCTTCCTCACAGGACTCCGGCTGGCCGAGGACCTCGGTGCCAAGGAGGTCAAACTCTTCACCGACTCCCAGCTCGTGGCCTCGCAAGTCCGAGGAGAGTGCCAAGCCAAGAACGACAGCCTCATAGAATACTTGGCCTTAGTGAAAGAAAAGATGAAAAAGTTCACCGCCGCGGAAGTAACTCACATCCCCCACGAGCACAATGTCCGAGCAGATGTCTTGTCCAAACTAGCGAGCACAAAGAAGAAAGGCGGGAACAAATCCGTCATATAAGAAGTGCTCTCCCGCCCGAGCATCGACAAACCGACCGCAATTTTGGACATCAATGCCATCGGGGACAGCAATTGCTGGATGACCCAGGTATACGAATACCTCATGACGGGAAAACTGCCCGAAGACCCCAAAGAAGCAGGAATGGTCAAGAGACGGGCGTGCTCGTACACTATAATCGAGGACAAGATGTACCGACGAGGTTTCTCTATCCCCCTCCTCAAATATGTCGAGGAGACTAAGGTCCCTGGCATACTCCAGGAGATCCATGAGGGAATCAACGCGCAACATCTCGGCGGGCGATCGTTAGCCCGTAAGGCGCTTCGAGCAGGGTATTACAGGCCCACCATGCAACATGACGCCAAGGAACACGTCAAAAAGTGCGATAGATGCCAACGACACGGGGACATGCACCTTGCTCCTCCCAACGAGCTCAGTCCACTGTCCTCCTCGTGGCCGTTTGCGTGGTGGGGAATGGATATCCTCGGACCTTTCGTCCAGGGGTCGTACCAAAACAAGTACCTCATCGTCGGGGTAGACTACTTCACGAAGTGGATTGAGGCGGAAGCGTTGGCCAAAATCACAACCTTTAACATACTACGTTTCTACAAAAGAAATATCCTCGCCCGATTCGGCGTGCCTCAAGCCATTGTCACCGACAATGGAACACAGTTCACCGACAGGAACTTCCAAGACTTCGTCACAAAACTAGGCACGAAGCAACACTTCACGTCGGTCGAGTACCCTCAAACGAACGAATAGGCTGAGGTGGCGAACAGGGTGATCCTCCGAGGATTAAGACGTCGACTAGGCGACGCCAAACAACGGTGGGTCGAGGAGCTACACTGCGTCCTCTGGCCTACCGGACGACCCCACACTCCACAACAGGAGATACCCTCTTCCGTCTGACCTAAGGAACCGAAGCGGTGATCCCCGTGGAGATCAGGGAACCCTTGAGGAGGACAGAAGCCCCCCTCGATAGGGACGGGAACGACGAAGCCTTGAGGGAAGAGCTCGATTTCGTCGAGGAGATACGTTCGGGCGCTTCTCTCCGAGAAGCTTCGCTTAAGCAGAAAATAACACTACGTTATAACGACAAAGTTATTAAACGTGATTTTCAGGTAGACGCCCTCGTCATACGAAGGAACCAAAAAGACTCGCGAGAGGGCAAACTCGCCGCGAACTGGGAGGGCCAGTACCGCGTCCGCGCGAAAACGGGGACAGGAGCCTATTTCCTCGAAAATCTGCACGGGGAAAAACTTGCTCGACCGTGGAACGCTGAAAAGCTAAAACAATATTACAGTTAAGCGCTGCCCGCGACGCACTAGCACCGCGATTACGGGGACGTGCTAAGGTACGAGCCCGACACCCCTAGACAGAACACGATGATCGAAGACTGCGTTGTGTGTGCGCGAGGACTTCGATCTGACGTGGATACCTCGACCAAGCTCCGCCGTCGTTGTACCAATCAGGCAGAACACCCAGCTCGCGATGGGAAGTTCACGCCACGAAGCTAAGACCTTGACCGAGCTCTTAGCCTCGTTGAAGGTCGGAATACATCTCCGACCACCCGACCAGCTCTCCACGCGGTCAAGGATTATCAAGGTCGAGCAATCCCAAAGTCTTTATTACTTAGACAGAAAAACAAAGCGTAGAAGTCTTTAACACTTAGACAAAAAACAGTATAGCAAATGCATTAACATCACACACAATTAAAACCCTGCAAACAATACCAGCAGATAAACAAAGGTACATTAAAACGGGCAGAAACCCAGTGTACAAATATTACAATCAAAGGTCAAAAAGCCCCTGGCACGCAGGCCGGGCAGAAATATAACAATAAATAAAAATGGCTCGAAGGCCGAACAAAACAGGAAAGAGAATCATACTCAGCGACGGTCCCTTCAGGCTGCTCGGGATCATGGACCTCATCGTCTCTCATCGGTTGCACGATCTGACCGTCGACCACCTCGTAGTCGGGGTCAATCCCCTCGGTCTAAAGGTCGGGGTTGAGGACCCGAAGCTGCTCCACCGTATTCTTGAAACCTATACCCGCGACCACGAGATTGTCTTCCTCGGCTTCCCGGAGTTTCGCTATCAGCGCTGCCCGCGAAGTCAGCAACCTATCCTCCTCGGTTTCCTCCTCAGCGGGGCGGACAACCTCCTCTAATTTAGCGTTCCTCACCAGGAGACGATCCCTCTCCTCCTCGACACCGGCAAGACGTTTCCGCTCCTCTTCGGCACTCTTCAACTTTTCCTCCAGTTTCTATTGGAGCTCGAGCTAGGCCTGGTTCTGGCTTTTGCAGTCAGCCAGCTCCTTACCCACCTTCTCCATTTCGGCCGAGATGGACTGGAAACTTTCCCGCAACCTGCTCAGCTCGCTTGCGGGACACGCCTCGTCATTCAGAACCAAGGCAGCCGCGCAAACCCGCATCACGGTAGACACGTCCTCCACCAGCATCCTTCGTCGAGAAACCTTGTCGACGCTTAAGATGGCCTGAGTTTCGGGGACACCCACGCACAACGAATTGTTCCCCGTAAAGAAGTTCGGCCATGTGTGATAAGGCGGGAGCATAAATTTCACGGCAGGGGGACTCTCGTGCTCGGTGAGGTCGACGTCCACCGTGTCTGCAAGCCTTCGTCTCTTCGGAGAGCTATGGGGGCTGAGAGAATCATTACCCTGGTGAGAGCCAGAGGAAACCCCGGGTGTCGGGGTAGGAGCGGGCTCCTGCACTCGGAGCTGATCGACGTGACTCTTGCCTCCTTTCTTCACAGCACGGTTAGCCTTCAGCTTCTTGAAGCGCTCCTCAGCATTCGACATCTTTCCTGCAAAAAGAAAAATAAACATGTCAGCAATCCGGAGGTCGAAGAAAGAGTAAGTCGAAGAGAATGGCACCACCTAGCATCTCGAGGGCATCCTCATCAGAGAACGTCTCGAGGAGGGCTCTCGTATTGATTAGACGACGTTTCGTCAACACCTGCCCGTCGTCCCCCCGGACGAATTCCCCGTCCATCGTCACGAACTTGCCCCTATTGAAACTGTTGACGAACGCTACTATCTGCTCGTAGGCCAAGCGATCCCCCTCGTCGAGACGGCTAGGCATGACTTTTTAGCTGTCTGTTCCGTACTTGAAGTGTTCTTCCGTCCAGAACAAGGGGAATTTCGGCTCGAGGACATCCTCTGTTTGCCCGTCCACCTCACGGAAAACTCGATGGTACATCGAATTCACGGCTTCAAGAGTGACCAACCTCACGATATAATACCGGTGTTTAAAGTCACGAACGGAATCCAAATAAGTGTGGAACAGGCTGCTCACTTGCTTGAAAGACACCCAGCCGTGTCTGCCGTCGGAAGCCTGTCGCTGGAGGTGGAAGATGCGAAAGAAGAGGGGCACGGTTGCCCCGATTCGGAGGTATTTGCAGACGGCTCGAAAGCTCGGATGAAAGCGAGGGAGTTGGGGTGGAGCTGTGACGGCGCCAGGCGCAACCAAATGAAAACAGCCTGTTGAAAATCTGTAAAGGGTAGACGCCACCCCGCCTTGTCGAACATGAACTCGTAAAGAGGGAACCTCATCCCTCGGTACGTCGAGCATATGCGATGGTGTGCTTGAGGTCGGAACACCTTCCACGACTTTGAGGAACCCACCGCTTGATGCTCGACGGTACAAAAAATAGTGTCCTCGTCCTCGTCGACAAAATGGGAAGCAATGTTCAACGGCTCATCGCTGACCCACTCCTCGAGGAGACGTTCCTCGACCCTAGCGATTGGCGCCATTGGAGAGTCGGGTTGGTCGTCGACGTCCAAAGATCCCTCAGCCACGGTCAATATGTCCATCTACCTGAAAAGCAGAAGGAAATGGTGAATTCGATGACCCGTATCAAATCCACCCCTCCACCGCTGATCAAGTGAATGGGCGAGGAGGGAATGTCGGGGAGCACGAACCCGCGACCATCCACGATCTCGCGGGGAGCAAGGTTGGGCAGGACCCCGAGATATTCGACCCATATCCCCGAGACAAACTTTGGTTCCCCGTCCTTATTCCCCGAGCCATTCAACAATTAAACTAAGAAACGTTCATCTCAGGACCCCGGGATATTCTTCATGTCCTCGGGGATTTCATCATCTCTCCCCGCGAGATTCAACGACTAAACTATGAAATTCCGCCGTTTTCGCCGGATATTTCACGAATCCCATGAGAACTTCACCAGTTCACCATAAGATTCGCCCTACAAATGCAAACGAAAGGAGGGAAAAGAAGAAAGAAACGAGGTGGAGAACGGCGGAGAACGGTGGAAGGTAGCAGCAGAAGAACGGAGAAGAAGAGAGAGGGAGTCTAAGAGGAAAATAGCAAAAGGTGCAAATGAAACGAGGTGAGGCCTATTTATAGGATCCTCACGGAATTCGAAGAGTCTAGACCACTAGAGTACACTACCCTAGCCTAGCCGCCCTAGGCAATGATGGCGTCTGACACGTAGCGTACATGCGACCGTTCGCTCCCCAACACGCGCGTCTCTCCATTTGCTCTAACACCAGAGATCAAACCTCTCGCATCCCCGACAAGTCGACCATCCGCGAACTACCACGCTCGAGTCCGCCCTCACTGCTCTCTCCGACGATACGACCAGTGGATCTCAAACAAGTTCCCCTCTTCGCGGTCACGCGATCGATACTTCCCCGACAAGCTTGTTGGCCCTTAAGTCATTGCTCCAACACTTCGGAGCAATGACTCGGGGGCTCCTGTTCTGGACTGGGCCAGGGTCTGCCCCTCAGTCGAGAAGGCCCAACCCACTTGACATGAGATGGCCCAACAAGGACCTCTTTACAAGACCACTGTCGGGCACATACGCGCCCCAGCAACGTCGGGCACGTGCCACACCTTTACATGGTCGGGCTCAGCAGAGTTGGTCGAGCACAGGCATCGATCCCCCCAGGCTCGCCTCTCTTTGACGCTCGCGTGATCCTCCCCGCGAGGAGCCATCTCCGTCCACAAGCAAGTCCTCTACGCGAGGACACGTCTCTCCCCGACATGCAAGACTCCTCCCCGCGAGGACACGTTCTCATATAACCACCCACTCCCGATGGAATCGGTCTGCCCTAATTCCGGAGATCTAGGAACGGTTACCCCAGGGCGAAGACCACGTGCTGGTCTTCACTACGCCACGTAAGCCCTGGCAGTTGCTTGGATTGGGCCTGACAATCTAGCCCAATGCAAGTAACCGTTGGCCCCGCGCTGGGGGCTCTCTATAAATACCCTCTCACTTGAGAGGGTCAGGTTACACTCAATTTCTTACTCATCTCTGTACTTGTTATTTCTCTGACAGTCAACTTACTTGAGCGTCGGAGTACCTTGCAGGTACACCCCCTCCCCCCCCCCCCCCGGCGTCTTTCAACCGCACCGGAGCTGAAGTCCAGACGACGTTGTTGGCCACCAGAAACTGTCTGATCCAGGTACGATCAACCCCTAAGTTGACTTTTGAGGCAAGACATGAGTCAAGACCTCAAGACATGATTTAAGGGCCTCAAATACACCACATTTATCCATTTACAACAATGGATTGATCCAAGAAGCTTGATTCACAAGTTTCAAATTCATCTGAACCACAATTAGGGTTTAGAAGAAAAAGTCAACTGTACCTTTGACTTTGGACCAAGACATGTTCCCAAACCTTGGGACATGATTCAAGATACCCTAAAACACCTATGTAATCCATCCATTAGGTTTGGATTAGGTTAAGAACTTGATTGCATAGAGGATTACACAGTTTGGAATTCATCTGACAAAAAGTCAACCGTGCCCAAAATCAAGTTTGACTTTTTGGAATTTTTCACAAATGTGGTTCCCCTAAGTCAAAAACAATGTTAATATATGGTTTTGATCATCATACATCAATACAAATCAAGAAAATTGAGGTTTCTTGCAAAAGGGGCAACCATACGAAACTTAAATTTTTCTAAGTTATGGAACAAAATGGATTTGGTACCAACTTTGCAAGGTCATAAATCCTAAACCACAAGGCCTTTTTCTTCCATCCAAATCTCAAATGAAAGTTTACATGACATACTTAAAAAGTGTCAACTACAAAAGATTCCAAATCCTCATGGATTTTGAGTTATGGATTGATCAAAATCACAAAAAATGAAAATGACCACTTTTTCCAACACTTAGAGAAATTTTGGACAGAATCTGTCTAGGTTTTTCACCAACTTTAGGGCCATTTTTCACCTTGATCCAAGCTAAACCAAGACCAATCTTGGACATCAAAGTTAAAGTGTGTCATTAGAGTTTTCCAACAAGTACCAGATCATCTCCTAATTCAACTTGAGTAGGGAGTTACAAGCATGGAAACATGGCACCTCCAAAACTGTTTTTTACAAGACAGTCTTGTACATGCCACACGATTTTGGCATTTTCATGACTTGGCAAGCCTTGTCACCATACAAGACAAGTTTCTAAAGTGCAATGAACATGATCTCTGCAGAGCTACAACACCATAAAGCCTTGTAAGTCAAAAATCTCATCATTTGGCAAGTAGCATTCAAAGTTCAAAATCCAAAACTTTCAAATTTGTCATGAAGCATTTAAAGGATGCATAGAGCTGGCATGTATCAGTCCATGATCAACCAAATGAGTCAAGATAAACTCAAGCAACAGAAGACCATAGGCCTGCTGCACTGACCCAAGTCAATGGCTAGAGGAGACTTGATATTCCTTTTGAAAACCATTAGATAATGGACTGTACCAGCCACCATTCACTATTACTGCAAAAACAAACTTGGAACACTATAAATAGAGATCATTTGTGGTTAGTTTGAGCACACCAAAGCACAACAACACTTGCTTTCCTAAAAATCTCTCTCATTATGCAGAAATGCCTTCTTTTTCAAGTTACTATCGAATTTTGAGATAGAGAGCAATTTTACCACAACCAATTGTTCTAACACTTCATATACATCATATGTGAGTTGATCAAACACTCCCCACTTACCTGTAACACCAAAATCTCAAAGCTCCAAATCCACTTGAAGCTTATATGCAGGTGAGATGCCATGAAGTGATCCAAACATCTCCAATTAAGTCCAAGCTTCTCAACACACTCCATAAGGTATAGTAAAGTTGTTCAAGTCATAAAAACACATATGGAACACCTCCAACTCCAAATTCGAAAGTCTCTTTCACCAGCAAGTTTAAGTAAGCCTGAACTGTGTGTTGAGTGCAAGTTACAAACATGTTTCTGAACTTATGTGGAGTGTTTTCCCTCAATCAATCACTATGTATGAATCGTGTATAGGATTTCATGATGTTCTTGCAAAAATTAGGATTCTTGAGTTCCACTTCTGATTTCTCACTCCACACTTAATATAAATGCAATTAATTTATATGGTTGTAATCCTTGATAAAAAACGAACAAGTTTCATGTTTACAAAAGTTGTTTTCATTGAGTAATCAGAGAGTTATGGAGGATTTTGCAAATCTGGAGAAACATGGCACGCGCGGGCAAGACCAAGTGTTCTTGGCGCCCTTTTTTAAATTTTTAAAATATTTGAATTTTTCATGTTTTATTAATTAATCTCAAAATTAATTTCTCTCTGAATTTTAATGTTTTTGAATTGATTCTTTTTTTCAAAATTCACAAAAATGTTAAAATATTTTATTCTACAAAAATTTCACAAAAATATTATTTATTTTATATATTTGATATTTTTGTAAAGATTTAATTTTTTATTTGTTTTTAAACATTTAAAATATTTATTTCTCTTGATTTTTCAAATTCAAATGATTCTCAAATCATTCTATGGACAAAACATGATTTTTCAAACATTAATCCAAGATCAAAACTTGTTTTTCACACATGATTGGTAATTTTGATCATTTTATTAATTTTTATTCAAATTAAAATGCATTTTTTTAATCAAGTTAGGGTTTTGATTATTTTCACCCTCACAAACATTTTTCAAAACACTTTTGGGCCTATTTGTAGAGTGTAAGTCCAATCCCTTTGTAAATAAACCTTTTTGGGCCTCAGCCATTGTATAAGTCCCGATACGATTTTAAAAATCTCAGGCGCGATCGCCGTTTTCAAACAATTTTCATCTGGGACTCCCTTTGGTTGTAAGTCCCATTTTTCTTATTTTTTAAACACTTTTGGGCCTCTAATAGAGTGAAAGACCCATCATCTGTACATAAATAATTTGGGTCTTAGTCATTGTATAAGTCCCTCTGTGGTTTTCAAAAACTACGGCCCGATCGTCGCCTTTTCAAAAGAATTCATCTGGGCCTCTCTTTGAGTATAAGCCCCAAACTTCCTTTTAAAACAAATTTCCTTTGGATTTAGATTCAAATTCAAAGTTTTTATCAAAACTTTCTTCAATTTCTTGAATAACTAACCATACAGCTGTGGTTACAATGCTTGGGCTTGCACAACTGTAAGTTCCATTATCCTTCTCAATATATGCTTGTTTATATATTTCATCTGTATATACTTGTATATATTTGCTTAGAGTTTTATCCAGCAGCTAGGTCTAGGTCTAGATCAAACTAGTGGTTACTCTTCTAACACAATCAAAACTAGTTCCCCCATAGGAAATTCCAAATACAGTCTTGCCTCCTCTCGGGTTTATACAATATGGAATAGAGAAAAGCATTATTCCCAGTGAAACTTTTCTCAAGACTGTCACAACTTAGAAATATGTGTATAAGAAATTCATTTCCCCAGAGAGGATTAATTCCCGGTGAAACCTCTTCTGAATTTCTTCAAACCCTAGAACTGTTCACTAAAGAAAGGATTACTCCTGGTGAAACCTTTCTTGAACTTTTCTCAGGCTTGGACCTAGAGGCTTCCTAAAAGCATCCCCAGCCTCCTCTTGGGCTTTGTACAAGGACCTCTAGGCTTCTTAGAAGTCTTTAGCCTCCTCTCAGGCTTAGTACAAGGACCTGAAGACCTCCTACAAGTATAGGATAGAACTTAGTCATCTCTACTAGTTCAATCCTTCAAAGAGTCAGAACATCAGACCAATTTAGGGTTGATTCTCATCCCTTAAAACCTCAGCCTCCTTTTGGGCTTCATACAAGTAGACTTGGACAATCTTAGCCTCCTCTTGGGCATTATACAAAGATCATTCTCCAGTTAAGAGTCAATCTCTTCATACCAGTTGATCGGTCGTTTTCATTCGTTATTTCACTATTGGTTTTAGTTTATCTTTTGTTATTGTTTATTTGTTTTATAGCTCTTTTACCACATTTTATGCCTTGGTTGTGTTCGTTAGTGTTTTCAGGTTCAAATAAGCATTCAGGAAGAATCGGAGTGAAAAATCGAAAAAAAATTGCAAAATGCTGAATGAAGTTGGATTGAAGACAGTGGGCTGACATGGGTGCCCGTGTCGCCTGACACGGCCCGTGTCAGCAGGCCTGGAGCAGCATGTATTTGAAATTGAAGATTGGGCTGAAGTCAGAGAGCTGACACGGGTGCCCGTGTCGCCTGACACGACCCGTGTCAGCAAGCCTGGGAGAGGAAATTTTGTGATTTTTATATACTTTCTGAATGTAGTGCTCCGGGGGTATTCTGGGAATTTCGTACTGTTTTAGTAATTTGGAACTACTTAGGTTGTGTGGAGAGAGGAGGATAGACACTTTTGATCATACGAAAGAATTACAGAAGAAAGGATAGAGCTGTGGAGAATTGGGAAAAGAGGAGATTTTCATGATCGGAAGAAATTGAAGATCAACTTTTATCACCAATTCTTGTAATGTCTTTATTTTGTATTTTGTTTTCTTTGAATATTATGAGTAGCTAAACCCCCCAATGCAAGGGGGGTGTCCCTGAATTGTGATGTAGGAACCGTTTTGAATTATTTGATGAGTTTATGCTTTCTTACCTTAATCTTTTGTTATGCAAATAAATTAATACTTTTTTCGATCGTACAAATTGGGAACGATTTACGGTTAGGGATTTGGCCTGAAAAACCAATCTATTGTTTTTGCATAGTACATTACGGTAGATATTGCCTAGGAATGGGAATACCCCGTAGTGACTAAAAGACCTTGTCAGAACTATTGCTTGATGTTTTCTCTTGATTGCTAAGGAATTAGGGTCAGGGGGGAATATCAAAGGTTTTTCGGTTAAGGAATTTAAGAAAAATATTTGAGGGTCAGTAAAATTAAGGTTTGGAGGAATATATCTTTGAGGATAATTTAGGGTTCTTGCTGAGCAATTCATACACCTTTCCTAGCATAACTTCTCATAATAGTTAAAGTCATTTTATTATTCTGCTTATTTCTTTCTGCCGTTAGAATTAGTTTGAAAATCAAAACCCCCAAAAGGAACTTTTGTATAATTGAAATAACATCTGCACTACATATTCGGAGCAGTCCTCGAGAGATCGACTCTGGGGAAAACCCCAAATTATTACTACATCGGTAAAAATAGTACACTTGCTATTTTTCCGATCAAGTTTTTGGCGCCGTTGCCGGGGACTGCCAAATTGTAAGTGTTTGTTAGTTCAATTGGAATTTTGTCACTCTGTGACTAAAATTTTTTAATTTTATTTTCCGGTTATTTTTATTATTACTATTATCTGTCTGACCTGTATATGCGAGGCAATCCCTCAGCAGAATTTTCTCTTGACGCAGAACCCAAAAGATCATTGCACGCCAGACGTCGACAAGCTAAGCTAGAAAGGCTGGCAGCATCGAGTTCAGAACCAATTATCCTTGAGCCCGAGAAAGAAGAGTCAGTTTCAGGTCACTCTCAGCACACAGATTCCGGTTCAGACTCCGAGTCGGAAACTAGTATCATGGCGGAAGATCCACCTGCCGAAAGACTTCTCGGTGATTATGGCCGAGCAAACGCTCCATAAGTACGGTTGACAATCGTTAATCAACCAGTTACTGTTGCACAGTTTCAGCTGCACCCATCTACCATCCGACAGCTCCAGAGTATGCCGTTTTCAAGAAGAATCAATGAAGA
Source organism: Lathyrus tuberosus (assembly GCA_022829125.1). Lineage (NCBI taxonomy): Eukaryota > Viridiplantae > Streptophyta > Magnoliopsida > Fabales > Fabaceae > Lathyrus > Lathyrus tuberosus. The sequence goes on along the minus strand of JALAZF010000079.1, from coordinate 764,405 downwards.
TGCCAACAAGCACTTGCAAAGGTTCCTTACCATGAGCACGTCCTTGAAAATTAAGGGACACTCTGAAGAGGCAAAGAAGTTGGTGATGTTCCCGTTTACTTTATCCGAGGACGCCGAAGAGTGGTTTTATTCCTTACCCGCTAGGAGTATTACTACTTGGCAAGAGATGGAGACTACATTTTTGAACGAGTATTTTCCTGCATCTGTATACATTCAGAAAAGATATGACATTGTTAATTTCAAGCAGAAAGAAGGAGAATCACTTGGAGATGCTTACAAGAGATTTAAGAGGTGTTTGGTTGCATGTCCCACTCATAATATGGACGCAACCGAACAAATGCAGAATTTTGTGAATGGGTTAAAGATGAAGACAAAGCAACTGATTGATACAGCTGCCGGTGGCTCTACAAACTTTTCAACAGCCACTGGCGTTAAAAGGATAATTGAAGCGATAACAGCAAATGAGCACCTTGAGTTGTATGATCGCAGTGTTAGTCAACCTGAGAAGATAATTGATTTGAAGCTAACAGAACAGGTTATAAAAATGGAGGATCAAATTGCGGCCGAGGTTGAGAGAAGGTTTAAGAAAATGAGTCTTGAAACACAAACCGTAGCACAGGTTCAACCGGTTCAAGCGGTAAAGTGTGAGATTTGTAGTGGACCTCATTCTACTGCACATTATGTTGCCTAGGAATGGGGATACCCCGTAGTGACTAAAAGACCTTGTCAGAACTATTGCTTGATGTTTTCTCTTGATTGCTAAGGAATTAGGGTAAAGGGGGGAATGTCAAAGGTTTTTCGGTTAAGGAATTTAAGAAAAATATTTGAGGGTCAGTAAAATTAAGGTTTGGAGGAATATATCTTTGAGGATAATTTAGGGTTCTTGCTGAGCAATTCATACACCTTTCCTAGCTTAACTTCTCATAATAGTTAAAGTCATTTTATTATTCTGCTTATTTCTTTCTGCCGTTAGAATTAGTTTGAAAATCAAAACCCCCAAAAGGAACTTTTGTATAATTGAAATAACATCTGCACTACATATTCTGAGCAGTCCTCGAGAGATCGACTCTGGGGAAAACCCCAAATTATTACTACATCGGTAAAAATAGTACACTTGCTATTTTTCCGATCACCAGTAGACTTGGAAAGTCCCATATCCTCTTGAATCTCACAAATACCCTCAAGTTTCCTAAAAACACAGGAAAAACCCTGGTCATTATCCTAATACATTAATCTCCAGCAGAGTTAAAACCTCCATAGGTTTTCAAACTCAGTCTTTAAGCTTTACCTTAAAAATCCCCAGCTAGGGTCAAATTACCACCAACAAATCCTCAGTAGAGTTAGAACCTCATGGTCTCTGATATTTCAACTCTTCTCTAAATCCCCAGAAAGAGTAAAACCTTTGGATTCCCCAATTTAGACCTGTCTCTGGATCTCAATAATCCTCAGCAGAAGCCAGCCTCCTCTTAGGCTTTATATAAGAAATTCCTCAACCAACCTCCTCTTAGACTTTGTATAATGATCTTCCTCAGCAAAGTTAGCCTCAATCTTGGGCTTTGTACATGACAGATTATATTCTCTAGCTGAGTCAATTAATTCTTTTAGCCTCAATCTTGGGCTTTGTACAAGACAGATAAAACCTCTCCTCAGTGGAGTCAATTCTTTTAGCCTCAATCTTGGGCTTTGTACAAGACAGACAAAATTATTCCCCGGAAGAGTCAATCTCTTTTTTTGCCTCAATCTTGGGCTTTGTACAAGACAGGTATAAAACTCCCTAGTAGAGTCAAACTTTTAGCTTCAACCTTGGGCTTTGATCAAGGCACACAAAATCAACATCCCCTCAGAGGAAATCAAAAGTTCTCTCTGTAGGAAGGTATTTCTCTGTACATCACACATCAAAACAAACAAACAAACAAAACCCAATCCCAGATAACTGCTGTAAGTGGCACACTTGTTGATTCAAAAATCCAAGTTGTGGTCCCTCTCTTATCCTGGTAAACTTCGTCTTTCATCTAACTACTGTAAGTGGCAAGCCTCTGGATTATTTACATCTATGCTAATGTCCCTCTCTTAGCATGAAATATTCCTAAGGAAAAATGACATTGCTCAACACTGAGTGAAAGTTTTTTCCTTCAGGACACCTCCTTTATAAAGGAAATTATGGCATTGTTGGATTCTTATATCCCAGCTAAAGTAATTCCCCTTTATAATCAGTTACCCAACAACCTATGATGAATAGGTGAGATATCTCCCTTTAGAGATGACAAATTCTCTCAAATACCCATTTAGCTTCAATCTTGAGCTTTGAACAAGACACAAATACTCATCTAGCTTCAATCTTGGGTTTGAACAAGACACCAAACATTTTTCCTCCCATAGAATAAGAGGAACTATGATTGCTCTGATTTCCCGAGTACCTTTACGGGAATACGTAGGCATAAGATTGCGAAATCTTAGCGAGCACACATACCAAAAACTTTAGGTCCAGTACCTTACTAAAAACAACGAAAAACCTAAAAACAACAAAAGCACTCTCTCAACGTTCCCTACCCATAACAAATAAACAACAGAAAGTATTTTAACATGCCAAAGAAATTCTGTGGATAATCATATATACACTGGGTAATTGACAACTTCCCTTTGTATAACCTGACCCCGGACCCCCCAATCTCTTAGCATTTGTTAAAGAAAATATTTGCGTGCAAGGTTAGTTTTAGATAACTTTCCTTTCCTTTCCAGCTTCATAGGATAAATAAGAAATCAGAAAGTAGCAACCAATTCCAACCAATGCGGTAAGGTGGTCGCGTCACCGACAAAAATCGCACGCTACACATGTATGTTTCTGAAATATTCTATGAGTTGATATGTTTGTTGTATCGTGTATGTTGGTTATGGTTTGTTGTTAATGAATGTTGTTAATGTTTGTTTAAAAGATGAGCTTTTTATATCTTATGTGATTTGAGTTTTTTTTACAATCCCTTACCGAATATATAACTTTTCAAATTACATTAGAAAATTATAATATGATAGATAAAGTTATATTAAAAAAACAAGTACACGTTCAATTCTAGACAAAAGTTCTTCAGTTTGTTATCTGCATATTGTTCTTTAATTATTATAACTTTATTTAATGATTGTAGTTCTTCAACTGTCCCTTTCTCTACCTCTAATTATGTTTATAGAGTAAATAATATTTTGCATCTAAAGGTGAAGGAAGAGGAGGTTAAAGAACTAGGAGCATTAAACAAATTTCTAACTGTTAAAGAGTAAAATTCGGATAAGGAGTTGGAGACTCTTGTCTAGAATTGAACGTGAACTTATTCTTCTAATATAACTTAATTTGTCATATTATAATGTTCTAGATCAGATTGAAAGATTTTATGTTCAGTGAGCATTGACAAAATCAACATTCCACATAATTTATAATAAACTCAGTATATATCACAACGGTTGTTTATACCAATCATTGTTAAATGTAATGCATTAAAGAATATTACAACGGTTGTTTAAAGTAACTGTTGAGGTAGGTAGCGCACTACATAACTCATAATCATGATCGCACGACCGTGGTGGAAAACATCATACATAAAATCACGCCTTACCTCACAACGGTTGGTCAAGTGTGTTGGTATCCCTTTTCCAACCATTGTGATAGGTGTTTTCCGTAGTAGTGGATATGTAGATTGTAGGTTATTTTGTGCCTATTTAGTTTTGATGTAATATACAATTCTTGGTTCATAATGCAATTTTGGCTTTGATGTAATACAATTTTTGGTCTGATACGATTCACAAATGGGTGTGTTGATATTTCTGGTCTGATACAATTCAGAAAAATTCAAGTTAAAAAAATATGGAATTCTCTCTTTCTCTCTCTCTCTCTCACACACACACACACACACACACACTCTCTCTCTCTCTCTCTCTCTCTATATATATATATATATATATATATATTAAAAATATAAACATTTCGCAACGGCTGTTTAATAAACATTGTTATATGCAAAACATTATCCAGAATAATAAACGCCAAATGTCAAAAATAGCGTTGATGGGTGGCGAACCCAAGACCTATAAATTATATCACAACAGTTGTTTATATCAACCATTATATGTAACACGTTATCCCGTTTACTACAACGAGCAATAGGTTGTTGTTGTAAACTACACACTTACAATCACACTCAACTTCATAATGGTTGATCGACCGTGATGGTATTCCTTTATCAATCGTTGTGAGAGCGTTTTCCATAGTAGTGAGAGTACTTGTTCATGTATCTAGGAGCTCCTATTTCATTGTGCTATAAGAAGCAACCAGTGGTTGCACTATCAACTTGTGAAGCAAAATACATATCTAGTGCTTTATTAGCTTATTAAGCTATTTGGCTTATGAATTTGCTGCTTGAACTGAAGTTTAAGGTGAGCAACCCAGTTAGGATGTTGATTGACAACAAATCTGTCATAACACTTGCTAAGAATCCAGTGTTACATGGAAGAAGCAAACATATTGATACTAGATATCATTTTCTGCGCAATCAAGTTTAAAATTGAGTGCTTGAGTTTGTTCACTGTAGCACTCAGAAGCAACTTGTAGATGCGGTGACTAAGGTGATCAAAACTGAACACTTAATCAATTTGAGGGATAAGATTGGTGTTGTTGATTTTTAATCTTGAATATGAATTAAGGGATATTGTTAAAAAGTAATTGAAATTCAAATTAATTTACATTTCATTTAAATTTACATTTGTATTTCAGTTGCATCTAGTGTGCATTTGAATTTGGGTATTGTATAAATCCCAAAGTTAATTGAAAATTGTAACAAAATTTATAATTTGTGTTCTTGAGATTTGAAAATTAATTACAATTTTTTTCTCTCTTCTCAATTCTCTCCAATTCTTTGACTGATATTCATCTTCTTCTTGTGCTTCGTAAGATACACTATTAACTCCAACAGTATAAGTAGAACATTGTTGATGGCTATTAGATAAGATGGGAACAACGACCTATTTTCAATCACTTTTGTTATAGCGAAAGGCAAGACATGGGGATGACTAAAGTTTCTTTCATTTTTTTAGGAAGCACATCAAAGATTTGCTTAATATTTGATAATCGTGAATCCATAAAAATGCTTATAATAATCCCAATAATGGCTAAAAAAATCCTTCATCCACACATGATGCTACATCAACACATGAAAGCTCATCATAGCTTAATCAAATTATTCTAATAAACTTGCATGAACGATACCAATTAAAAATATTTGCCATTTAATTCTACATCTAACGATTTGATTCTCATTTATTTGATTTAGTTTCTCAATTACATAATTTATTTACATGTTTTATTCATGTGGAATTTTACTTGTCTATTCTTCCTGTATTCAAACCATTATAGTCCATAAGGTCAATTAAAACTAAATTAGACTTCTAACGCACCCATCTTTTTAAACAATGCCTGTGGTATTTCTTGTGAATGATGATGACAAGGAAGGGTAAAGAATAAGAAACTACGGGCCCATATTCTCTGGTACATACAGAGTATCTTCAACTGGTAGGCTATCAACACTATATAGGTCCTACGTTATTATTTGATAAGTTTATCCATCAAATCAAATAAAAAAAAAGGTATTTCGAAAAGATAAAAAAAAAAGCAAAATTTCTGCAACTTGTTTTTCTTTTCTTTATAAGGAGATCTTGAAAATATGTAATGCACCAGTAAATAATGTTTTAGCATTTTTTTTCGAGCTAGACCTTGTAAAAAATATTTTAACAAAAATTTCAAAGTCTCATATCAAATGATTAACATAATATATGGTCTCTCTATTTTGTATTTTTTTGAGTTTTAATGATGTGACATTACTAAGATGACATGTCAATTGTCATATCATTTTAAAAAAAATTTAATTTGAGATTTTTTTATTGACTAAGATTATTAATTTATTAATGTTATTTTAATTAATAAATTAATTATAAAACACTTTGGGCCAAACATTATTAGTCCATATCTTTGGTGTACCTTTCTTTCTAACCCATAATTCATTTATTGTGTTTGTGTAAGATATATAAATACTAAAAACATTTGTAATGTAAACAATGTGAGACTATTATGAAATCCATCTACTACATGCTACTATTATGCATTCCATCTTTTAAATAAAATCTGCAATAATACAGTTGAACCTCGTGCAAATGATACTCTATATTTTTCATTGCAGAATTACCATTCAAAAATAACCCACCTAGCATAAGCAGTGGACATTCCATAGATGTAAAATAAATCATGAGCAAACATTTTCTCTGTAACATCTTCAAATTCAAAATGCATCTAGAACTTTTCCATCTAAGTAAGAATAACAAAGGCAAGATAGTGTGGATAAGTAAGATGATCTCGGATGAACCATATTGTTTACATTACAAATATTTTTAGTGTTTATATATTTTACACAAACACAACAAATAAATTGTGGGTTAGAAATAAAGGTGGACAAAAAACATGGACTAATATTGTTAGGTCCAAAGTGTTTCACTTAAAATTTTGATTAATTAATTATAAAAAGTAAGAATAAAATATTAATAATTAATTCATTTATTAATTAAATAACATTAATAAATTAATTATCCTAGACAATAAAAAAATCTCAAATTATTTTTTAAAAAAATAATCTGGCATTGACACGTCATCTTAAATAGTGCCACATCATTAAAAAAATTTAAAATTGGAGAAGGGACTAAAATCAAACTAAAATCTTAAAAAAATGACTAAAATCGTAGTTTTTAAAATGAGGAGATCAAAATAAAAAAAAAATGCAAAATAGAGGGACTATAGTTGCAATTAAGCCTATATGATATAAATAAATATATGTTTATAACTTTGAGTCATTCTCTTTTTGAAAAATTAATTATTTTTCTTATAAATATATGTTAAAATGTTTGCAATATAAAATTCTTTAAAAAAAATATGTAAATTTATTTTATATTTCATACGTGATGTGAGTCTCCTAGCGGTAAAGTTTTAAAAAATTACATAATTAAAAATAGACAGTCAAATTAAACAAAAGTTAAAAGTAATGCTGATTACTTTTTTTTTTTTTATGAAAATATTGCTCTTACAATCCTTTAAATAATTTCACTTCAAGGTTCTGCTCTGCTAGGGTTTTGTCAACCATGGACAAATGTGGCGTCGGCCGGCCAAAAATTCAGGTGGCGGCGACTCGGAAAGGAGCTGAACGAACCATCATAACGCAAGCTATCACAGAGCCTTTAGAGGAAACACCAAATAATCAAGAACAACCTGATCAGAATACAAACGACGAGAATCCACCTTCGCCAACAATCGATAACCAGTCAGAAGCCACGAAGCACCACAACGACTTGGAAAACATTGGTAACGACAACACTGTTTCAACAAAGAGCACGAAGAAAGCAATCACCAAACCATGGGTTGAAGTCATCAGAGGGAACCGTACATTAAACAAAGGTATGCCGGTGGAGTTCATAGCACCCACTATCATCAATGGAGACCTGGAGATTAAGATAGAAGAAAAGGATGTTGAAGATGAATTGGATTACTAGAGCAATGCATTAATCCTATTTGCCCTAAGGGGGCCCCATCAATGAATTCCGTCAAAAAATTTATGGAAAACTCATGGAATTTCGTATCGATGCCAGAACTGTACTACAATGATGAAGGTTTTTTCGTTGTCAGATTCAGAATACAACAAGATAGGGAGGAAGTGATGTCCAAGGGTCCATACTTTATTTATGGCAAACCGGTGTTTATCAGAGTGTGGAGCTCTGACTTTGAAATGAAGGACGGTCTGCTGAGGGTTCTTCCCCTTTGGGTGAATTTCCCCAATCTCCCCTTACACTCGTGGGGTGAAAAAAGCCTATCAAAGATAGCTAGTGCAATTGGTAATCCTATAACAACAGATGAGTGCACAGCAAAAAAGCTTTGAATCTCCTATGCAAGAGTCTTGATTGAAGTTGATATTACACAAAAACCAAGAGACACTATCAACATCAGAGATCATCAAGGTAAACTAATGGAGCAAAGAGTTGAATATGAGTGGAAACCATTGTATTGTCAGAGGTGTTTGAAAATAGGCCATGACTGTGACATAAAAAGGAAGACTGACAAACCTCATAGGATTTGGAAACAGGTATCCAAGACCAATCAAGACAACAATCACACCAACAAGGGACAACCCCCTACAAGGAGAAGACACACAGAAGGAATCACAACAACCCACACAGAGTATCACAGAGGGTTCCACATCTAATTAAAAAGCACATGAAGAAGAATGGACAAAGGTGGGATCAGCAAACAAGATGAATAAGGAGAAGCAAGGTATGCACACCCCACATAAGAGTTCATTTATCAAATACAATAACTCTTTCACTCCACTATGAGTTGGAGATTGTTCTAAGGGAGAAAACCATATTGATCCATGCTAGCAACCTGGAATGTTAGGGGCATGAATAAAGAGGCAAGGCACAGGGAGATAAGCTCATATATCTCAACATTCAATGTGTCTATATGTGCCTTACTAGAAACAAGAGTCAAAAAGCATAATGCTGATAGGATTAAGAAAACATTTAGAAATACTTGGAGTTTTGAGGATAATTATGAACACCATAATAATGGAAGAATATGGCTACTTTGGAAGCATAGGGAAGTTCAACTGAAAGTCATCACTAATAATGCACAATTCATTCATGTGGAGGTCTACACCCTTGATCAAACTTACATTCAAGCTATCACTGTTATATATGCCTACAACCAACTTGAATATAGGAGAATCCTGTGGAGAGATATAGAGTTCACTTGCAAACCTGCTATGGGCCCGTGGATTGTCATAGGTGACTTTAACAATGTCACAACCTACCAGGATAGAGTGGGAGGAAAGGCAGTAACAGAGGCAGAGTATAGAGACTTGAAGAATCTGATGCAAAATACTTGTTTGTATGAAGCTACATCGAAAGGTCCTTATTTTACTTGGACAAACAACCATACATCTAGGGTTATCTACTCTAGAATTGATAGATTACTGGGAAATGCTGCTTGGTATAAGAAATTTCACAATGTTGTCATTGAGAACTTGCCACAAAACATCTCTGACCACACTCCTATTAAGGTGTGGCTTCAAGACCAACATACTACTAAACCACCAGCTAGGCTATTCAGGTTCCTGAACTGCATCACCAATGCTGAGGGGTTTCAGAAAGCAGTAGAAGATATTTGGAGGGGAGACACAAGAGGTGGTCTTATGCATAGACTATGGAGTAAGTTAAAGAGACTCCGACCTGTGCTTAAGACCATGACTAAAACTGTCACAGCCAACCAGCAGAACCTGATTCAAGCCAGAGATGAGCTTCACATAGTACAAGAAATCTTCATAAGGATCCATTCAATGAGCAGTTGATGCATCAGGTTAAGGAACAAGCAAGCAGAGTTATTCAGCTCAACCAAATTGAGGAGGAGATTCTGAGGCAGAAGTCAAAGATAACCTGGCTCAAGTTGAGAGATAATAACAATGCTTACTTTCATGCCCATGTCAAGGAAAAAAACAAACACAAAGGCCTTTACTCCCTCTAAGCAATGAATGGATAAGTTCTAACTGAGCATGATGACATAAAGAATGAGATTTTGGGGTTCTATGCTAATCTGGTAGGTACCAATAACCAAAGCATTAAGAGCATTGAGCTACCTGTCATTAGAGAAGGAAACACCCTTTCTAGGATGGATGCCCAAACTCTTATCAAACCTGTGGAGGACAAGGAGATTTGGGAAGCCCTAAGTAGTATTGGTGATACAAAGTCACCAGGAGTGGATGGCTACAACTCTTACTTTTTCAAGAAAGCTTGGGCTACAGTGAAATACGATGTAAGAGCAGCAGTCAGAGAGTTCTTCATGAAAGGTCAAATCCATAAATCTTTCAACTGCTCTCTCATTACCCTAATCCCAAAAAATCCTGAGGCAAGAACAATTAAAGATATGAGGCCTATAGCCTGCTGCAGCACAGTCTACAAGATAATATAAAAAATTCTCACTATGAGGCTAGGATCAGTAATTGGCACTATAATTTCTGATTCTCAGTCTGTATTCATTCCTGGTAGATTGATCCAAGATAACATAATAATGGCCCATGAGCTGGTGAGGGGTTATAACAGGAAACACATATCCCCTAGATGCATGCTTCAACTTGATATCCAAAAAGCTTATGATACCTTGGAATGGCAAGCTTTGTCTCAAATTATGCAAGAACTTGGTATACCTCACATGTTTATCAATTGGATTATGAATTGTGTCTCTAATGTTACTTACATGTTCATGATTAATGGTAAACCTTCTAGGGAGCTTAGAGCAAGAAGAGGGTTGAGACAAGGGGACCCCATCTTACCTCTTTTGTTTGTCATAGCAATGGAATACTTGCATAGGATGCTCCATACCTTGGCTAGAAACCCTGATTTTAACTTTCACCCGAAATGTGAAAGGCTTAAAATCATTAATCTCTTTTAGGCTGATGATATTATTTTATTTACTCGAGGTGATGCAGGATCTCTCCACCTGATTATGCAAAAACTTCAGGAGTTTTCAGCCTCCACAGGTTTGAACATCAGCCATGCCAAGAGCAAGCTTTATGTGGGAGGTGTGGATGAAGCTTCCAAAAATCATTTGTACCAAACCACAGGCCTAACCAGCGGAATAATGTCGTTCATGTACTTGGGTGTGCCACTCAATAATCACAAATTAACTATAAAAGACTGCCAGCCCTTGATTGATAGAATGCTTGCAAGAATACATCACTGGAGCACGAAACTACTGTCTTATGCAGGAAGACGACAACTTGTGAAAAGTGTGTTATTCTCCATAGCCAAATATTGGATGCAAGTTTCCCCCTTGCCCAAGAAAGTGACAAACCATATTGTGAGCATTTGCAGAACTTTTCTTTGGTCTGGGAGAGTGGAAAATAATAAGAAAGCTCTCGTTGCTTGGGATAAAGTTTGCGACTCGATGTCGACAGGTGGTAGAAACGTTATCTCGCTGAAGGAATGGAACTTGGCAACCATAGGGAAACTTCTTTGGAAATTGTGGACTAGAAAAGACATTCTTTGGGTCAAATGGTTGCATTCGTACTTCATCAAGGGAGGCCATGTTGCTCAGTACATACCAGACAAAACATGTTCGTGGATTACCCGGAGTATCATCAAAATCAGAGACAATATCTCTGCATCAACCACCTGGCATGCTCTATTAGAAGCAGACAAATATGATACCAGAGGGGTTTATTGCTACTTACGAGGGGAGAAACAAAAGGTTGACTGGAGCGGCTTATTGATTAAAAACATTGCAAGGCCAAGGGCGACCTTCACTACTTGGTTGGCTTGTCAAAGTAGGTTGATGACTAAGGACAGACTTGCGAAAATGGGGGTTAACACAGACGGCAGGTGTGTTTACTGCTCGCACCTAGAAACGAATATGCATATCCTTTTTTACTGTAAATCTAGTCAGCAGCTTTGGATTCAAGTTATGAGAATGTTCAACATACCCCTCCCTGCTCTCAGAACCATAAATTTAAGTTGGCTCATTAGTGCTACCAAAGGCAAGGGGTTGAAAGCAAAGATGACAAAGTGTATCGCAGCAGAAACTATATACCACATTTGGTCGAGCAGGAACAAAATCATTTTTCAAAATGGAAAGAAGGATGGCTTGATTATGCATAGGATTAAAGAGTGGGTAATGCCCCAAGTGGAAGCAGACAAGAAACTGTTAGCTTATTTTCAGAGAAATTCTTAAACTTATGCATTGAGCTAGAGTAGCGGTGTATTTCTATGTCTCCTTGTAGCCTGGATTATTTGATCGACGTGTAATAACTGTTTTTTCGGTTAATATTATATCCTCCTTTATTCCAAAAAAAAAATAAAAATTCAACTAATCTTTATGCATTTATCTAATTTTTCTTTTAGTTTAATGTCGGTTTGTTTTATTGTTAAAACAATAATTTTTTTATATTTTTAAAAATGTTTTTTATAAAAATAATTAATAAATTATTACAATTTTTTTATTTTTTTAAAAATTAAATATTTAACATAAATATATATTATTGAAGATCAAATCAAAATTATAATTTTTTCAAAAAAAAATATATTTCAAAAATAATTTTTATGAAAGGTATTTGAAATAGTTAAATTTAAATGATTTTTTAAAATTTTGATATTCAAAAAAATTTATAACAAAATGATAAAATATCTAAAATAAAATTTTAAAAACAATTATTTAACCTAATTTTTTATTTGAAATTCTTTATAATTTTTTTTCAACAAAAATATATTACATTATAAAAACTATAGTAAACGACCCCTTAATTATTTTGTTTTCTAAAATGCTAAATATGTTATCTTTTATAATAAATAAATTTTGAAATTCATTAAATAATCTAGAAAACTTTCCTTTAAAAAAATTGAAAAAAAAATCTTTTGATTTTCTCTCACAGCCGCAACAAAACAAATTTGTATTCATATTTATTCTCATCTCTTTCTTCTCTTCTTCCACTCTCAAATCTGCAACTCCCGCTCATATGTTCTATGAAATAGGGAATTTTGCATGAGCTTTTTAAGATTTTGATGACTTTTTTATTAAGATTTTTCATTTTTTAATGTAAAAAAAGTATATAGTGCTAGCATTTTAGAATGAAGAGAAACATCAGAAAAAAATCAGAAAAATTAAAAAAATAATAAAAATAAAAGACTAAAGTGAATGTTTGATGTGACATTTAAGCCTACAAAGTCAAACTCCCAGTCATGTCCAGCTGTGTTGTAGTGTAGATGTGGTTTTCTAAAAGCCAACAAAATGAAACTTCAACATAAAGACGTAAATTAATTTTTTTTTTTAAATTTTAGTATCATGTCTTGCAATCGACTAATTTAAAATAATCAATTCCACCGTTTATTAGCGGCGACTCTATTTAAAGTCGGAGTAAAACTCCATATGGACTGGTCCACATAAGAGTTGATTGTACATAGTAAAATTCGAATCTGAACCTTTGAGAGGAGCACACTCTCAAAACCTAAACGTCCATCACTAAACCAACCCTTAGGAGTTTACAGACGTAAATTAATTGATTTCTAAGTTAATATGTAAAAGATGCCGCAACCAATTAAGTTAAATATTAACATGAACAATTTTGTGTAAATTTAATGTAGAACACGAAGTTATACCAACTAAGAACCAGTTTGTTTTAACTTTAAAATAATAATTTTTTTTTTATATTTTTGAAAATAGATTCTACAAAAACGTTTTTTAAAATATTATAAATTTTTTTAAATTTGTTTTTTATAAAGTAAAAGACTAATTTTGACATTTTATAACATAAATATATATTATTAAAGATTAAAACATAGTCAAAATAACAAATTTTTCAAAAAGTTGTATTTCAAAAATGATTTTTATGAAAAGCTATTTGAAATAGCTTCAAAATGAAATGATTTTTTGAAATTTTGATATCCAAATTTTTTTTGATAAAATGATGAAATACCTAAAATAACATTTTAAGAATAACTATTCAAACCAAATTTTCATTTGAAACTTTTATGAAAAGTTTCTTTATAATTTTTTTTTTCACAAAATTATGGGCCAGTTTGTTTTAACTTTAAAACAATGAATTCTTTCATTGTATTTTTGAAAATGGATTCTACAAAAATATTTGTCAAAATATTACAATTTTTTTTTAATTTGTTTTTAAAAAATTAAAAGACTAATTTTGATATTCTATAACTTAAATCTACATTATTGAAGATCAAAACATAGTCAAAATCACAATTTTTTCTAAAAGTTGTTTTTCAAAAATGATTTTTATGAAAACCTATTTGAAATAGCTTCAAAAATAAGTGATTTTTTGAAATTTTGATATCCAAAAAAAGTTTCGATAAAATGATGAAATACCTAAAATAACATTTTAAGAATAACTATTCAAACCAAATTTTCATTTGAAGCTTTTATGACAAATTTCTTTGTAAAAAAATTTTTCACAAAATTTTGTTACACTATAAAAATCATTTAAAAAAAAAAACAAAACAAACGGGCCTATGTTACACTATAAAAATCATTTAAAAAAAACAAAAACAAACGGGCCCTAAATATGATTGCGCTTCTTATCATCTAAATATTTTAAACCGTTGCGAGCCAAAACAAACCTTTCACCTTTTTCAATTTTCTCTCTTTGAATGAACTGCATAATTCAAGAATGTGTAGTGTTGTTTTTTGTTTTGATGGTTGTGTTGTTGATTCAATTTAGGAGTGTGTAAAATATCTGATTCTGAAAGTCAAATTCATATTCAAATCCAAATCTATATAAAATATTCGAACACAATTAAATGAATTTCAATTCATAAGGTAGGTCCACATTGACTTTGTTAAATGGCACTGAAAAAAATAAATGTTGTAATGTTTTAACAGAAACTTCAAAAAAAACACACATGCAAAGTTATTTGGATCCTAAGTAATCCCACTAGTTCGCAAATTCTCAAGTTTAGGAAGTCGATTTGATAACAATTTCCAACCAAAGACTAGTATATTTGATGATGAAACCCCGAATTTCCAAAGTTTTCAATATGCATCTAAACTCATGTTATCTGCACGCTGAAGCCTCTCATCTGCTAATAGTAAATAATTTGATTTCACCGTAAAACCCTGCATTTTGTCAGGAACCCATATCCAACTGCCATAAGTTTTATTGAGACACATGATAAGTGTCAAAATTATGTAAAATACGTAGATATTTATTGATTTATTTAACAAGTAATTAATACAAAAAATTCCTAATTTATCAATGAAAAATATTAAAACACTTGTTTGGACTTTCTACTTGCATATTTATCAAAAATAGGTGAAAAGGACTAGGCAACCATCACGCAACACACAAAGATCTTGCCAAGACCATCTTCCTACAAGTAAGACTCGCTAGGCCATGTTCATGGGCGCACTAGGTGAACACAGGTGAGAGAAGACTTCATGGCTAAGTAACTTCATGGTGAATAAAGGGTTTTTGGACTAAGCCAAAATGGGTGGTGTGCCTAGCGAGTCTACCTTTCTAAAGCCTATAAATAGGAGGTCTAGTTTAGTTATAAGGGAGTTTAGGTAGATTTAACATAAAGGTAGTAGGTTCACCCTGGTCTTAACAAGAGAATAAAAGAGGGAGATTAAAGGTAGAAGCGCTGCTCGAGAGATCGATGCAGATGGCTCTCCAAGTTTGTCTTCTCGGAATTACCTGTACAACTATGATGAGTAAGCGTACTAGAAATCTCTTTGTTTGAGAGTAGATGTGGCCATATGTTCTCATGTTTAATTACGACCATGAAGTTTCAAACCCCTAAGGGTTGGCCTAGTGGTGGAGGTTGGGTCTTGAGAGTGTGCTCCTCTCAAGGTCTCAGGTTCGAATCCTACTAGGTGCAATCAACTCTTGTGTGGGCCAGTCCATACAGAGTTTTGCTCTGGCTTGAAACGGGGCCCTCGCTAGTGGACGGTGGGTATTGGTCTCTCTTGGATTAGTCGGTCGCAAGGCCGGATACCAAGATTTCCAAAAAAAAAAAAAAAAAAAAACGACCATGAAGCTTCATGTAATTCTACTTAAGCTTTAATATTGATGATTCTTCGTTCTTAATGCTTATTTTGGATTAGCTACCTAAAATATATTTTCACGACATGACCTGACATACGAAAGGTGTTGGTCGCTACTAAATCTAAGTATCCATCTATTGGATACTAATGCCTAGACATAGGGTTAGGTTTAATATCTGCAGAATAGTGATAACTGGTAATAAATATCTTTATATCACTCTTGAAACTTAATGATGTTGTATTTAATAGTGCCAGAAATTGCCTATTAGGTAATATAACTAATCTCACGTTGTTGATTCAAAAATGAAATATGATGAGAGAAAAATGCAATAGTATTAATATTGGAGTATAATAACATATTATTGACCAATGCTTATGCATGAGTGTAAATGATGACAAAATTACCCCTAGCAAGTTTTCTCAATGGTAACATTGAAATCTCCATTTATTTTATTTCTTTAAGCACAACTAGTTCATGTAGATACAATAATATTATACTTGTTAATTGCTGCTGCAACAAAATGGCGTTGTTGTCGGGGACTAGCATTAATTTTTAAAGACATTATGATAGTTTTTATCATTTAAGTATTTCTTCTATATCTGTTAATATTTATGCATATTTTATTTATATTCACTAACCTATTAATTGTGTTAGATAGTTATGTTTAAAGTTGTTTATGCAAGGTAACAAAACTATAAATGCTTTCACAAAACTGATAAAGTTGTTGGCGCTAGAAATCATCTCATAGGATATTGCCCCCACCAGATGAAGTAATAAAGTTCTCGAACAACAAACAAAGACCACGTAAAAAAAACAAAACTAAAATTATGGACGATATGCAGAACCAGACTGCAGACAAAAACCATACCTAAACCTTCCTTGACAAGATAATACGCCAATGTTAAAGGATACATTACATCATTTTATACCTTTGTCTACGGTGAATCTCCAGAATCCTCCTCAGTAGGATAATACATCAATGTTAGAAAGTGCACTGAATCAGTTCAAACAATGTACTATGAAAAACCATAAAACCATAGACACTACAATAAAAAAACTCAAGGCATAAATTGGTCATCTAATCATGAGCATAAACACTACAAGAAAAAAATTTGAGACACAAGATTATCAAGTGGTCAAACACCTACCTGATCACCAAATCAATGCCAACACTCAAACTAACTCAAATGAATACAACAAAGTGAGTGAAAATGACAATGATGAAGATAATAAAGAGGTTATTGTTGAATAAAAAAGAAGAAACTGGGAAAGAAGTTAAAGAAAAAGAGTTGAAGAAAGATTCAATTGAAAAGGCAGAAAAAAAAGTTCAAGGAACAATGGAGGAAAATCTAAAAAATCCACATATTCATAATATTCCTCGTGACATGAAAACTATGAAATGTATCCTGTTTTTGACTCGATACACATATATTTTAGTCTATTTTATATCCATTTCATGTTTTTATGTAGTGTTATGTTGGTATTTTGTCTTTGTTGTAGGTATTTTCCAAGTAGGAGTTGACACATGAGAAAACAGAGCAAGAATGGCCAAAAGCAAAGAAAAAAGACACCTACTTCAACATGAAGAAAGTCGAAGAAGGGCACTATTGAGCTTGTGGCGTTCACCACAGAGGCATGGCGTTCGCCATGGCCCCTTCATTAGCCACGTCCCCCACATTGCACTCATGGAGTTCTCTATGAGGCCATGGAGTCTGCCATATGCTTTTTGTTCAGAAAATCAGCAAATGACTTGCTTAGTCTTCTCCCATATCATAAAAGTTTACCTCATACCCTTAATTTTATTCCTATACCCCTATATTTTATAAAAAAAACAATTTTACCCTTGTATATTTTTAACTAATTTATTATTCTATTTTTTAAATTTTATTTTGCATACCAGAAGACTTTGCAAAAGAGTTCCGGTACACAAAATAAAAATTAAAAAATGTTTTAGAAAATGACTACCGGAACTCTTTTGTAAAGTCTTCCGGTACACAAAAAATTAATTACCGGAACTCTTTTACAAAGTCTTCTGATACACAAAATAAAAGTTAAAAAATATTCCAAAAAATGACTACCGGAACTCTTTTACAAAGTCTTCCGGTACACACAAAAAAGTTTCAAAAATGACTATCGGAACTCTTTTGTAAAGTCTTCCGGTACACAAAAAATGACTACCGAAACTCTTTTACAAAGTCTTCCGGTACACAAAAAATAAGTTAAAAAATGACTACCGGAACTCTTTTACCAAGTCTTCTGGTACGCAAAATAAAATTTAAAAAATAAAATAATAAATTAGTTCAAAATATACAAGCGCAAAATTGATATTTTTTTATAAAATGTAGGGGTATAGGAATAAAAGTAGGGGTATGAGGTAAAATTTTCCCCATATCAGCATGATTTTCTCAACTGCTCCTACACGATTTCAACCTAATTTCAGAGCCAAAAACACTATATATGGTCTTAGTTTTTAGGTTTTTAGGGATCCAAGTTTCTTAGTATCAAGTAGGCAGAAAAATCACTTATTGTAAAAGTGCTTAATTGCTCACATCGAGTAATAACATCATAGTTGTTTAAGCTTACTGCCTTTCAAGTTTTATTTTCAAATTTTCTGGGTTCCAATTTCTGCACTGTGTTACTTTCAATACGTATTTTTCCTTTTTAACTTTTCTGCACTTTATTGAATTCTAAACATACTGTGTTGAAAAATATATGTATATTTGCATGCTAGTTGTTGTTGCTACTTGTTATCATCATCATTATTATGCTTAGAATTTCATCTTGCATGCATATTAAATATAGTATGAGTATTATGTCAAACTTGTATGGCTAAACCGTTTAGGATTCAGATTGTGAGGGTCATTTTTTTGACGGTGCTCGCATCTAAGTTAGAAATTATCGGTTAATTTGCGACGCGTTTTTATGACTGATTTTTACAATGTTTTGAATTGGATTTAGTTACTGCGAAAGCGTTAAACTTAGAGGTATCAATTCCATTTTGAAAGGGAGGAACCCGTATCTGAGTTAGGAAATAAAAATAAGATTTTAAATTAAATCAATTGCGACAACAAGATTTATTTTAAATTGCAAAAATAATCATTTTCAAAAATAGAGTTTATAGGAATAAGTGTGTTGTGACAACATGCATTTGTAAGTTTAGACTCTGGTGTTACGCGAGTGACAACCCGTATTCCCTTTAAATTTGTTTTTTCTCCAAAACAAAGTTTTTGTTAATTAGAAGTACTTGATATTCAAAAACATAGTTTTATACTTGAACATGTTGACCCGCGAAAGGGCATTATAGATTTTTGAATAAAACTTAGTTTCGATTTAGCGAACGCAAACGATTCATTTAAATGAAGTTTCTTCCTATTTAAAAGAAATATTGTCCCGATTTAACTAATTCATCAGACTTAGTTGTGGGTACTGTTGATCGATGCAAACCATATTTTCTGGTCTCACCTTTATTAATATTTTCTTAAACAAACTTGCTCTATTTTGCGTTTTTATTTTTCCTTCTCATAAAAATCCAATTAGCCTTAGATTTACATAGCAATAATAGATAAAGATATGATTGACTATTGGTCTCTGTGGGATCGACAACCTTTTGTATTACTCTGATATAATCCGTGTACTTGCGGATAAGTAAACCACACATTACGCATAGACCAACGATCATGACACTAAATCCAACTAAGAAAATGTCATATTCAAGGTTTTCAGACACTCTCAAAATGATGTTGACGAGCACAAAATTCTATGAAGCCTTGAAGCAACTTTCTTCCTATCTCGAAATCATGAGAGATTATTGGAAGAAGAAAATAAGATATATCAAGGATCCCTAACACAAGCGTGGAGATAATGACGTTAAAATAAGCGCTTGTTGGGAGGCAATCAAACCTTTTAGTTATAAATTTTGTTTTATACAAATTATATTTCTATAAAATAGGTAAAAAAAAAACAGTTTCGAGATTCTATAGTGTTGGTTTGAATATGGAGTAACTTGTCTAGAAGGGGGGGGGGGGGGGGGGTAAGTTAGAAGTGTGCCTAAGAGGGGGGTGAATTAGGTACTTAAACAATTTTTTGGATTCTTGACGGTTTTTCTTGTTTTACTTTCCTAACGATTTCTAAGTGATGAAAAGCTGTAACTTGCGGAAAGTAAAGAACACCAGGAAGTATACTGGTTCCCCTCACAGGTCGAGAGTACTCCAGTCCCCTTTCAACTTGAAAGAGATTTCACTAAAATGTTACATCTTAGACAAGACTACCTAGTCTTTCTATACAAGACTCTAACACACCACCAAGAATAATCCTCTTGGATTTTACAAGTTTAAAGTCCAACCAAGAACAAACCTCTCACAATGGACCTCTTGTATCAACAATCCGGATAACAAGGATTACAAAACCAAGTAATCTTAATTCCAACAATCCTGGAAAATAAGATATGATACAATGATATAATTCTGAATTTTTGTATATATGTGAAAGATGGAATTTTGATACTTATTAATCACAAGATTGATCTTCTCCTTTGTAACACTCAATTCTCAAGGCAATTATACAAGTGTTCTTTGTATGCAATGAAACTATGATGCTTAATATGAAGGTTTATGCAAAGTTTCACTCTTAGAAAAATTCTGGAAGAACACTTAGAGAAATTTGGAGTTTGAAAGAAAATGAGTAATTTGATTTGAAATTATGTAAAGAGGTGAGTTTGAAATCTGAAATAATGATGTTTATATAGTCCTCAGAAACCTCTACAAAAGGGTATAAATTATGAAGGGATGCCATGATTGAATAGAAGAAGAATGAAAAACGTTTAAGTAAAAAGGTGCAAAAAAATTTTGGCCACTGACCAGTGGTAACCGGTTACTCTATAATGGGTAACCGGTTACTTGCCTGTAACGTTAATATTTTTTGAAAGATTTCAAAGGGTAACCAGTTACCTTATATAGAGTAACCAGTTACTCTAACCCATAATTGAAAAAATGCTTAAAAACAGAGGTGAAAAACATTTTCTATGCAACAAAAACTTGTTTCTAATTATCATGGCATAAATGAGGAATATTATGAACACTTGTATGATTGCATAGAGGTTAAGTGTTATACCTATTCCTTTGAGCAATCCATTCTTCATAAAGTAATGTCTTGATAATTGTTGAGACTTGATTCTTGAGCAAGAGACTTGATCAATCCTTTTTGTTACTCCATCTTGACTTTATAGAGATTCTTTGTAGAAGGTGTGTCGTCATCAAAACCTTTGAGAAGCCATGTCTTCACATTCCCCCCCTTTTTGATGATGACAAACAATTCTTGAAAATTTGATTCAACCTTGGTTTCTTTAACAAGCTCCCCCTAGATTGATGCTCCCCTTTAATCCAACATTTGAAAGAGCTTTTGAAATCTGCAATTTTTGTTAAAGAAATGCAAAAACAACACTAATTCGTCTCCCCCTTTGTCATTAACAAAAAGGATGGGAAAAGATAGTTGAAAATCAAGTGTTCATAAAATAAACAATAGAATGAACATGAATAATATGTGAAAATAAACATAGATCACATACAAATAAAACATAACATTACTCAAGAATTAGCTCAAAACAAACAATACTCATAACATAGTACGAATAGAATGAAACATAGAGCACTTAACATCAAAAGGTCTTAAAGTAAGAATGTAAACATACTAGAACAAAAAAACAAAAAATCATGCAATAACATAACATAAGTCTAATCACTCTCGGACATTTGGTCTCCATCCTCCTCTTCACCTTCACCATTCTCTCCTTCTTCATTTTCTTCCTCTTCACTTTCTTCAATAACAACACGGGATTGGTTCATGGACCAGAAAATCTTCCTAAGTGCATTGATTCCACGAGTTGTTTCACGATGATTACGTTCCATGGTTTCCCTTATGAGAGGAATTTCAGAATAGAGGAAATCAATTGAGACACCACCTTCCGGGATTTGTTGTGGATTTTGAGGAGCAAGTTCATCCTTGTAGCGGAAGGTTCCATTAGGAGCAATAATGATTTCGGTGTTCTTGGTAGCGGTTGTAGCATTAATTTCACACACTTTAGCAACCATGTCGGTCTTTGGCTCTCTTTGAAGTAACACCTCATTATACTCCAAAATTCTTGAAATAATTCTAGCGTAGGGAAGTCCACCACTTAGAGAGAGTTGGTGCCTCATGTTATGCAAAATGACATATGCCCAATTAATTTCCATGTTCATCTTCATAGCTCTTATGAGTTCCATCTCTAATTCACTTACTTGTGAATGGTTGGAATGTTTTGGAACCAGAATATACGCTAGGACGTAGTGAAGCATCGTATCACTAAATGTTAAGAGATTGACATACTTCACAACCCTTGATGAATTTTGCATTTGCTTACTCATGACATCCTCAAGAGTGCCTCTAGAAATTGAAACAAAATAATCCAAACTATCAAAGTTTTTCCAGACATCAGTGGCAGGAAGAACACCGTAACGTAGTTCTTCCCCTTTTGATGGAATTCCTAAACATTCTCCCAAATCAGCTAAATCCATACAGATATTGACTTTCTTAACCACAACATTTATCACAGCATCTCCAAAAATATCGCTAGTAAAAAATAAGGTAGAGAAAAATTCCCTAACCAAATACGGATAATATGGACCTTTCTCAGCAACTAGGTCTTTCACACCAGAATCCTTTAACAGAGTACAAAAAGAAAAGCTATGACTAGGAAAAGCTTTGAAATTTACGTACTTTACCGCCATTAGGGGACAAGTCCGAACAGCAAAATCCAATCTCCTAGCTTTGACAGTAGCTGCATGTTGTTCTTCCATTGGGTCAGAGCTTCCTTCATCTATCTTCTTCTTTCCCTTATCTTGTTTTGGAGTCATTGAAGGAGCATGTGAAGGAGCTTGAAAGTTAGGGTTTGAGGTGGGATTTTCGGATTTAGGAGAGAAGAGGTGTTTGGAGATGAAGGTTTGTAGGATTTGGGTTTATAAGGAGTAATAAGAGAGTGGGTTTTAATTTCTTTAAATTTCTCTTTGAAAGGAGTTATTGAGGTTAATGGAGGAAGTTGGAATGGTAGAAGAAGAAGTGTAGAGAACCAAAGCTTATGCAATGAACTTAAAACAAAAGCACTTATGACATAAACAAATATCAATTATCACATGGAACATAAAGAAAATGTAACAAAATAAATTAAATATTTTCTGATAATGTCAGTGGTAACCGGTTACTCTATAATGGGTAACCGGTTACTTAGAGTAAAATGCGTGCAGAGGCTGGAAAAATTGAAAGGGTAACCGGTTACTTCAAATAGGGTAACCGGTTACCTTATGCAAACACAGAAAACAGTAGCTTCATAGCTCCAAAAAGGTCAGAATTTTCCAAAAATGTTTGTTTTGACATGTTATAACATATTATTATGCAATTTTGAGTAAAACACTCATGTCATGAAAAATTATTTAAGTTCATGAAAAATCACGAAAAATAGATATTTCAGATAAAACACATTTTAATGAGAGATTGCAAAAATTATAAAATTTAAAAATTTGTGAACCTTTGCTTCATTATTGCATATAATGAGTAATTATTGAAGATTTACACATCACCTTCATCTAGAATGCCAAGTTCTTTTCGAATCTTGTAGAATGCTTCTTTTGCGAGCGGTTTTGTGAAAATGTTCGCGAGTTGATTAGGTGTATCCACGAATGAAACTTCAACATCCCCTTTTAGCACATGATCACGTAGAAAATGATGTCGAATGTCTATGTGTTTGGTCCTTGAGTGCATGACTGGATTTTTTGTGATATTGATTGCACTTGTGTTGTCACACCGTAGAGGGATGCATCCGAGATTAAGTCCATAATCAAGCAGTTGTTGCTTGAGCCAAAGAATTTGCGCACAACAACTACCCGCCGCTATGTACTCTGCTTCTGCCGTGCTAAGAGCAACACATGCTTGTTTCTTGCATGCCCATGATACTAATGCATTTCCTAGTATGTGACATGTTCCACTTGTGATTTTTCTATCAGTTTTACATCCTGCATAATCCGCGTCAGAATAACCAACTAAAACACACATACTACCTTTTGGATACCATAGACCAACGCTAGTCGTTCCCTTTAGATACTTCACGATTCTTTTAACAACAGTGAGATGTGACTCATTTGGATTTGCTTGAAAGCGGGCACATAAACACACACTAAACATTATGTCAGGACGGCTTGCCGTCAAATATAGTAAAGAACCAATCATACCTCGATACTTTGTGATATCAATTGAAACACCAGATTTGTCTTGATCAATATAAGTTCTGGATCCCATTAGCGTAGCCACTGCCTTGCAACCATCCATGTCAAATCTTTTCAACAGTTCTTTGCAATACTTGGATTGGTTGATGAAGATGCCATCCTTTAGTTGCTTAATTTGAAGTCCAAGAAAGTAATTCATCTTACCCATCATAGACATCTCAAATTCTCCTTGCATCATCAATGAAAATTCTTCACAAAGATCTTTGTTCGTTGACCCAAATATGATGTCGTCGACATAGACTTGAACCAACAAAGTATTACCTTTTACTTTGTTAATGAACAATGTCTTGTCAACTTTGCCTTTTACAAGTCCCTTTTCACAAAGAAAGTTGCTTAGACGATCATACCATGCTCTTGGTGCTTTCTTTAAGCCATAAAGAGCTTTCTTCAACTTGAAGACATGGGAAGGATTCTTGAAGTCTTCAAAGCCCGGGGTTGTTTGACATAGACTTCTTCATTGATGTAGCCATTCAAGAATGCGCTTTTGACATCCATTTGGTATAGCGGAAAATTTAATGAACACGCATAAGCAAGTAATAAACAGACAGTTTCTAACCTTGCAACTGGAGCGAATGTTTCTTTGAAATTGACGCCTTCTTCTTGATTGTATCCTTGAGCCACCAACCTTTCCTTGTTTCGAACAATTATCCCATTCTTATCAAGTTTGTTCTTAAACACCCATTTGGTACCTATGATGTGTTTATCACTTGGCCTAGGAACAAGTTCCTAAACTTGATTCCTTTCGAATTGGTTTAACTCTTCTTGCATAGCAATAATCCATTGATCGTCTCCTAAGGCTTCATCAACTTTGGAAGGTTAAATTTGTGATACAAACGCCATGTTCAACTTTATCAATTAGATGATCTCTATGAGTTCTCCATTCCTTTGGTAGATCATTGTCATTTGGCTCTTGTTAAATCGGTTCTACTTGATGTTCCACTTGATTCTTATTTGAAGTATCTTCGTGAGGAACTTCTACACTATCATCATCATCATCACATAAAACAATATCCTCCTTGGAGGGGTTAGATTCATCAAACTTAACATGCATAGATTCTTTAATAGATAAAGTACATTTATTAAAAATTCTATAAGCCTTACTTGATAGGGAATAAGCAAGAAATATACCTTCATCTGATTTTTCATCGAACTTACCGAGTTTGTCTTTGTCATTGTTAAGAACAAAGCACTTGCATCAAAAAATGTGAAAATATGCAATGTTGGGTTTTCTTCCTTTGAAGAGTTCATAGGGGGTCTTCTTTAGGATATGTCTAATGTTAACACGATTACTTACAAAACATGTTGTGCTCACCGCATTCGCCCAAAAGTATTTTGGAAGATTTGAGTCGCTAATCATAGTCCTTGCAAGTTCCACCAATGACCTATTCTTTCTCTCCACCACACCATTTTGTTGAGGAGTCCTTGGTGCCGAGAAGTTGTGGGAGATTTCTTGTTCTTCACAAAATTCTTCAAAGGAGGCATTTTGGAATTCTCCACCAAGGTCGCTTCTTATGGAGGCAATAGTTAGTGATTTCTCATTTTGAATCTGCTTCGCATATTTCTTGAACACCTTGAATGCATCACTTTTCTGCACTAAAAAGAATGTCCAAGTATATCTAGAAAAATCATCAACAATAACTAAAGCATATACATTACCTCTGAAGCTTCTTGTTCTTGATGGACCAAATAAGTCCATATGCAACAATTGTAGTGGCCTTGAAGTAGACACCACATCCTTAGATTTGAAAGTTGACTTGGTTTATTTCCCTTTTTGACAAGCATCACATAACTTATCTTTGACATATTTTATATTTGGTAAACCAATAAATAAATCATGTTGATTAATTTATTCAAATGCTTCATATGAATGGGAGCAATCCTTTTGTGACATAGCCATGAATCATTATTGTTTGCCATAAGACATTTTACCTTCAAAGAAACGTCATCAAGGGAAATCATAAAAATATTATTAATTCTTGTACCTTTAAGATTTACCTCATGTGTGACTTCTTCTTCAATTAAGCATTCATCCTTGGTGAATTTGATCTTGAAGCCTTTGTCACATAGTTGGCTAATACTTAGAAGATTATGCTTTAGTCCTTCGACATAAAGAACATCTTCAATGGATGTGAAAGGCGGTGTACCAAATTTGCCTATGCCAAGAATTCTTCCTTTGTTGTTATCTCCATATGTAACGAAACCCTTGGCCTTAAGCACTAGATTTGAAAATTTATGAATGTCTCCTGTCATATGCTTGGAGCAACCACTATCTAGATACCAAAGATTTGATGTGGCCTTCAAGCATACCTACAAAACAAATTAGGTCTTGTTAGGTACCCAAACTGC
This sequence comes from Lathyrus tuberosus, assembly GCA_022829125.1. Classification (NCBI taxonomy): domain Eukaryota; kingdom Viridiplantae; phylum Streptophyta; class Magnoliopsida; order Fabales; family Fabaceae; genus Lathyrus; species Lathyrus tuberosus. Next base: position 738,133 of record JALAZF010000079.1, on the reverse strand, counting down.
TTTGGGTCCTTCATAATTAGTACCTTTCTTAACCCACACATAATGCCCACTTGCAACACTAAAGTTTCTTACATAGCAAGCATTAGGTGTATGGACAACAATGCCACAATAAAAACAAGTAGGTTCAAAGTTGCTTCTATATCTAGGAACATAAGATTTCTTCTTAACAAATCTTTTCCTTTTAGGATGTTGATGCAAAACTTTTGGTTTGTTCACTTTCTCTTTGGAAGATTGATCCTTAGGCCTAACAAAGATAGTTTTACTTGAACTTGGTTTGGAAAACTTTGAATACCCAAGTCCACTTTTATCATTTGAATATCTTTGTTGACTAAGGACTCCTTCCAATCCAATTTGTCCTTTCTCATACCTTTCAAGAACTCTTTTTAATTGAACAATTTGGAAAGAGAGAGATTCACAATTTTTACATACAAAATTCTGTTTTTCACTAATCATCTTTTGTTTCTCATTTTCGATCTCCTTTTCCAATGACATATTTTTTTCTTCTAAAGATGAAATTTGTTTCTTTTGAGATGATATAGTTTTATACAAAGTTTTGCATTCATTTAACAATTTATTAAAGGCACCTTGTGCATCACTATCAAAAAGGGAAAAATTATTACTAACCTCATCTTCTTCATCATCAGAATGGTGTGAAGCTATCAATGCTAAATTTGCACATTCTTCGCTTTCCGATCCGGATGAAGAACTTATCTCATTATCTTCCCATGCAACATACGCCTTTTTATTCTTGAAATCCTTCTTGTCTTTAAAGCCACCTTTCTTAGGGAGTTTCGAACAATCCGGCTTTATATGACCTTGCTTTCCACATTCGTAACATGTGACATCTTGCATAGAAGTGGAAGCCTCCTTTTTCCTAAAATGTTTATTCTTTTTAGCATAAAAGGATTTGTCATTTTTACTAAAGAACTTACCAAGCCTTTTTACAAGGAGCATGAAATTTTCATCTTCCTCCGGTGAGTCATCATCTTTATCTTCCTTGGAATCTACTTTCAAAGCAATTCCTTTGGATTTCTTCTCTTGGCTTTCATGCTTTTCAAGTCTTCCAAGTTCAAGTTCATGTTCTTGGAGTTTTCCAAATAATGATGCGGACGTCATGGTAGAAAGACTTTTCTTCTCCGATATAGCTGTCACCTTTGGTTTCCATTCTCTAGTCAAGGATCTTAGTACTTTAAGATTAAGTTCATCATTTGTAAAAGTCTTCCCGAGTGCAATCAAATGATTCGTCAAGTGAACAAATCTTTTCTGTAATGCAACAATGGATTCTACGGGCTGCATTCTAAACATTTCATATTCTTGACTCAATGTGTTTAATCTTGATCTTTTTACTTCATTGGTTCCTTCATGGGTCTCCACCAAAGTATCCCATATTTCTTTTGTCGATCGACATTGAGAGACACGGAAAAACTCATCCATACTTAATGCACTTTGAAGAAGATTGATTGCTTTCTTTTCATTCAAGATTCTTTTCTTGTCATCATCATCATATGTACTTTTTAACTTTGGAGTACTAACACCATTGACCATATTAACCGGATTATACAGATCATTCTCAATGGCTTCCCATATACATTTTCCTTGTGCTTCAAGATGTGCCTTCATGCGGATTTTCCAAAAGTCAAAATATTCTCCAGAGAAAAGTGGGGGACTTGTTACTACTTCCATCGTCTTTGAATACTTGGTTTGTGCTTGCGGAAGCCATGATGGATCGGTAGGAACAGGTTACCTATAACCCGCTCTGATGCCAATTGTAAGTTAGAAGTGTACCTAAGAGGATGGGGGGGGGGGGGTGAATTAGGTACTTAGACAATTTGTTGGATTCTTGACAATTTTTCTTGTTTTACTTTCCTAACAATTTCTAAGTGATGAAAAGCTGTAACTTGCAGAAAGTAAAGAACACCAGGAAGTATACTGGTTACCCTCACAGGTCGAGAGTACTCCAGTCCCCTTTCAACTTGAAAGAGATTTCACTAAAATTTTAGATCTTAGACAAGACTACCTAGTCTTTCTATACAAGACTATAACACACCACCAAGAATAATCCTCTTGGATTTTACAAGTTTAAAGTCCAACCAAGAACAAACCTCTCACAATGGACCTCTTGTATCCACAATCCGGATAACAAGGATTACAAAACCAAGTAATCTTAATTCCAATAATCCTGGAAAATAAGATATGATACAATGATGTAATTCTGAATTTTTGTATATATGTGAAAGATGGAATTTTGATACTTATCAATCACAAGATTGATCTTCTCCTTTGTAACACTCAATTCTCAAGGCAATTATATAAGTGTTCTTTGTATGCAATGAAACTATGATGCTTAATATGAAGGTTTATGCAAAGTTTCACTCTTAGAAAAATTCTGGAAGAACACTTAGAGAAATTTGGAGTTTGAAAGAAAATGAGTAAGTTGATTTGAAATTATGTAAGGAGGTGAGTTTGAAATCTGAAATAACGATGTTTATATAGCCCTCATAAACCTCTACAAAAGGGTATAAATTATGAAGGATGCCATGATTGAATAGAAGAAGAATGAAAAACGTTTCAGTAAAAAGGTGCAAAATAATTTTGGCCACTGACCAGTGGTAACCGGTTACTCTATAATGGGTAACCGGTTACTTGCCTGTAACGTTAATATTTTTTTAAAGATTTCAAAGGGTAACCGGTTACCTTATATAGAGTAACTAGTTATTCTAACCCAGAATTGAAAAAATTCTTAAAAACATAGGTGAAAAACATTTTATATGCAACAAAAACTTGTTTCTAATGATCATGGCATAAATGAGGAATATTATGAACACTTGTATGATTGCATAGAGGTTAAGTGTTATACCTATTCCTTTGAGCAATCCATTCTTCATAAAGTTCATAATGCCTTGATAATTGTTGAGACTTGATTCTTGAGCAAGAGACTTGATCAATCCTTTTTGTTACTCCATCTTGACTTTATAGAGATTCTTTGTAGAAGGTGTGTCGTCATTAAAACCTTTGAGAAGCCATGTCTTCACAGGGGGGGGGGGGGTTGAATAGACAATTAAAAAATCACTTCATTTCAAAAAATCAGATTACGTAAGCGGAACTGGATATGGTGAAATTTCATTTAGAAAAGTTTTTGTTATATTGGAAGAGAATTTGTGTTATACTTACACCAAAGGTTTGTAATGAGGTAAAATACAATGAATTGATTAATGGTTAAAGTTTCAACGAGATGCTTAAAGACTTTAACAATTCTTCAATTTTAAAGGCAATTCTAAATTCAATGTTCTTACAATAATCAATTAACTGGATCCTTTAGAAGAACAAATCTAATCAAACCTAAACTTTTTACAAATCAAAGCTATGAAAACAATGAATCTAAATAGATACCCAAGCATGTAATTTTAAACGATAAAGAGAGGGGGAGAGAAGGAGAGAGTGCACCAGGATATATACTAGTTCGGTGCTATCGTCCTCGCAGGCACCTATATCTAGTCTTCGACGGAGAACCATCGAAGAGTTATTTCTTCCATTACAACGATATAGAATTTTGGTTCTTTGTTACAACAATTCACAAAAGCAAAAATACAAATTATAACAATCCACATTATCTTCTTTCCTGCTTCTTGTACGAACTTGCATGTAACTAGCTACCACCGCTAACTTGATCTTTGCCCAAGATCTTGATTTTCAACTTTTGATGGATTCCTTTCTTGATGAATTTCCCAAATTTTACCCAATTTTGAAATTCCAAGCCTTGAATCCCTTTCTTCAACAAGTTGACAAATCTGTATAAAAACTCCACAACAATGGAGAAAAGCTTCTTCTTCTTTTTCCTTCAAGAAATTTCACCCCTTGAAATTTCCAAGACCAAAATACCTCTTGAAAAATCTGCACACTTCAACGAACAATTAGATCCTTAATGTTTCCCTACAATTAATCATCACACACACACACAAGAGAATAATTTCCATGGGTATGATTAAGATAAAGATTTGAAAGGGAGAAGGAAGTTGTGTTTGCAAAGATTTTCTCTCAAGAAAAAAATTTGATCTCTCTCTTGAAATGAGGGAATGAAATCTCTATTTATAGATGCAAGAGAAAAGTGCAATAAGTGAGTTAAAAAGTAACAGCGTGACTTGATTCATAATTCCCACGACTTGATTCAGTTAGGGCAGTTGACTTGAGTCGACTAAAAAATGAATCAATTCAAATTAGCGTACTGAATCAATTCGCAACCCTTACTGAATCAATTCAAATTGGAATTTCCGGTTCTGTGACTTGATTCAAAACTGATGTTGACTCAACTCCAGCAAACAGAATCTAAATGGACTTTTGAGGCATTTCATGAATCGAGTCATGAAAGTCTCGAATCAAGTCAGGAAACACAAAAGGCTTTGAATCAAGTCAAAAATACAATTGAATCAATTCACGCAGCTAAGATGCATATTCAACTTAATAAATGCATGGATGAAATACTCTAGCATGTGATAGATGATTAATAACTAAGGGAACTCAAATTAAACGACAAATATAAGCAAAGCATCAAAACAACGAAGTAACCGGCATCCGGAATGAGCAACTTCAGTCTCCCTTTTTTTATGCTTGGCAATCCGATTAATTTGAGTGAAGCGGAGCCATGCTCCCCCTGCAACAATTACTTAACCACACAAATTATTGTTGTCGACCGATAATCCATTCTCCCCCTTTGACAATATCAAAAAGGAAGAAGGACGAAAAACATAAATAACAACTAGTAATAACGCATAGCTAATTATGCATAGAGAATCCAGAAAAGTCAACATGTAACCACAATACACATTTCATTCAAATAGGAATAGTTAGGACAGAAGAAGATAATAACTAAATATAGCAAGTTCAAAATACAACCAAAATACCAGTCAAAATGTTTTAATCATAAGGAAGGATAAATAATCATGCAATAGTGAGAAAATGCAAAATGATGCACTAGGGATCCTCCATGTCAAGGTCCTCAGGGTCAGCAGATGCCTTCGACGGTCCAATGTTGTATGCAACAAGTTTGGCAAGAATGAGATCAAGCTTGATATGTTGCTGAGTAGATAATGTCTGTTGTTCTGCCAAGATTCGATCGCCCCAGCGATCCAAGTCGGCATGAGTAACAACATCGGTGTTACGAGCAGCGGATGAGGAGGCAACGGACGGACGAGAGGAGGCAGCAGGATTGTGATCTTGAGGAGCATTATCATTATTGACAGAAAATGTTTCATACACCCGAGCAAATTTTTCTTAAAAATACTATTCATTCCTCTCGGAATCGAAGTGGTACTTGAATTGATGGAGAGTTGAGTCATTGAACTGAGATGGCACACCGGACAATTCACTAAGCTTAGAAGCCACTCCTCCCTTGTTTAGTATGAGTTGGGCGAACGAGGGATACTATAGGGACTTGGAGTCACTTGGCTTACACTCCATCATCATATTAATAATGAACTTAACCTAATTGACCTTTTCTTTGTTCAGAAGCACCCAAAGCAGAAACATATCAAAATCATCAACACGTCCAAAATTGTCCTTGCGACGAACTAAAATTTTTGTGATGACCCAGTGGAGAATGCGACAATCAACTTTCAACTGTCCCATGGTAAAATTGGAATACCGCATGTCATTGTGGGAGATCGGTTTTGATATCTGTGTAACCATAGGGGTGCGTTGGTAAGCCGATTCTGTAGTCACCCGAGTGAACTCATAACCAGAGTTTTCCAAACCAAGAGTGTCCTTAAAGTCCTTAGCCGTGAAGGTGATGGTGAAAAGAATTAGTTGTGGGAAGGAGGGAAAGGTGAGGTTTGGGAAAGCGTGAGGGTAGGTAAGGTGTAGGGGGAGAGAAGATTAAAAAAAAAGAAAATGAAAAGAAAGAAAAAAAGATACTCAGAATGAATTGATTCACGATCAGGGTTAAATCAATTCCAGCAAACAGAATGTAATAGCACTTTCTAGGCAGTTTTATGAATTGAGTCAGGAATTGATTCAAGGCAGATTTCAATGAAAAAAAAATGAAATGCAATATGATGAAATTTATGAATTCATGAATATGATGCAAATAAGATTAAATGCACACTTAACACAAATATTAAATGTGATGCAAATCTATACACAAACATAACAGAGATATTAAACACGCATAATAAATAACACAGATAGATCCGTTTAACAGATATAACACAAAGAGATAAATGTATCAGAGAGATTTTATCGTACGAGATTGGGAAAATATTGTTGCACAATAATCGTTAGTATAACAGAAAATCATGCGACAAAGTAAATAAGAATAGATCGACACTTATTCAAAGCAAGAAGGACCGAGAATCCCTAATTCTCTTCGAATCTTGTGGAACGACTCCGAGGACAAAGGTTTTGTAAAAATATCAGCAAGCTGATTTTTAGAGTCCACGAATTCAAAAACTACGTCACCTTTTTCCACATGTTCGGGAAGAAAATGATGCCTAGTTTCTATATGCTTAGTGCGAGAATGCAGTATCGGGTTTTTAGTTAGGTTTATCGCACTAGTGTTGTCACATTTAATCAGAACGCAACCTAGTTTTAAATCATAGTCCAATAATTGTTGCTTAAGCCAAAAGACTTGTGCACAATAATTACCGGCGGCTACATATTCTGCCTCGGTGGTTGAAAGTGCAACACTATGTTGCTTCTTGCTATGCCATGAGATCAGACAATTTCCGAAAATGTGACATGTTCTGCTAGTACATTTTCTGTCTGATTTGCACCCCGCGAAATCAGAATCATAAAAACCTACTAAACTACACTCACTTCCCTTAAGGAACCAAAGACCATGGTTTGCAATACCATTTAGATACCTTAAAATGCGTTTAATGATCTTAAAATGAGATTCTCTAGGGGAAGCTTGAAACCTAGCACACATGCATACGCTAAACATGATATCAGGTCGACTTGCAGTTAAATAAAGCAACAATCCAATCATACCTCGATACTTTGTAATGTCAAACTCTTTACCCGATTCATCTTTGTCAATTAGCAATTTTGAAGCCATTGGTGTAGATATTTATTTTGCATTGTTCATTTCATACTTCTTTAAGACTTCCAAGCAATATTTTGTTTGACTGATGAAAGTTCCTTTATCAGTTTGTCTTATTTGGAGTCCCAAGAAATAAGTAAGTTCACCCATCAATGACATCTCAAATTCTCCTTGCATGGTGTTATAAAACTGTCTACACAAAGATTCGTTAGCGGATCCAAATATAATGTCATCCACATATATCTGAACCAATAGAACATGCTTTCCTTTACGTCTTATGAATAAAGTGGTATCTACGGTTCCACGACTAAATCCCTTTCCAATTAAGAAACCACTAAGACGCTCATACCAAGCTCTAGGAGCTTGTTTGAGGCCATAGAGGGCTCTCTTAAGTTTAAAGACATGATCGGGATTGTCGTGATCCTCAAAACCCGGAGGTTGAGAGACGCATACCTCTTTATTTATGAATCTATTTAGGAAAGCTGACTTAACGTCCATCTGATATAGTTTGAAATCAAGACAACATGCGAATGCCAATAGGAGTCTAATAGCCTCAAGTCGGGCTACAGGAGCATAAGTCTCCTCGTAGTCTATCCTTTCGTCTTGATTATACCCCTTTGTCACTAGCCTTGCCTTGTTTCTAGTAATTATTCCGTTTTCATCTAGTTTATTCCGAAAGACCCACTTAGTGCCTATGATTGTTTTGTTTTTAGGACGTTGGACCAAATCCCAAACGTCATTTCTTTTAAATTGGTTGAGTTCTTCTTGTATAGCAAGAAGCCAACCCTCATCAATCAAAGCATCACTAACTGTTTTCGGTTCAACTTGTGATATAAAAGCAGAATAATTACAGAAATTATTTAATTGTAAACGCGTGCTTACTCCTCTTTTGATGTCTCCAAAGATGTTGTCCAACAAATGATCCTTTGTGACGATCCAATCTTGAGGAAGTTGGTTTGAGGTCTCGTGTTTATCATCCTCTTGTTCACTTTCTTCTTTATCATCATTAATGTCCTCATCTTTTGGAGGATCCACTTTTGGAACGTCATCGTCGATCTTATCTTCCGTATTAAAACCTAAAACATCAACAACAGAAGAAATTCCTTTCCCCATCTTTTGGGGTTTGGTTTCATCAAATCAACGTGTATAGATTCTTCAACTGCTAAAGTTCTATTATTGAAAAATCTATATGCCTTACTAGAGGAGGAGTAACCTAAGAAGATGCCCTCATCAGCTTTTACGTCAAACTTACCAAGCTTATCATTGCCATTATTTAAAATGAAACATTTGCAACCAAAGACACGAAAGTAAGAAATGTTAGGTTTCCTACCCTTGAGTAACTCATAGGGTTTCTTCTCTAGGATAGGTCGAATGAGTACCCTATTCAAGACATGACATGAGGTGTTAATCGCATCAGCCCAAAAGTACTTAGGTAAACCCATTTCCCTTATCATAGTCCGTGCTAATTCTTCTAAAATACGGTTTTTACGCTCCACAACACCATTTTGTTGAGGAGTGCGCGAACATGAGAAGTTATGGGCTATTCCGCTTTCGTTGCAAAAGTTTTCAAATTGGTGGTTAACTCACTACCACGGTCACTTCTTAGGGTGACTATTTTCAAATCTAAACGGTTTTGGATAAGCTTAGCAAATTTCACAAATGCTTTAAAGGTTTCTTCTTTTTGACTTAAAAATAAAGTCCAAGTATATCTAGTAAAATCGTCTACTATCACAAAGCCATATTAATTGCCTCATAGACTTCTTGTCCTAGAAGGACCAAAGAGATCTAGATGGAGAAGCTCAAGAGGTTTTGAGGTGGAAACACAATTTTTGGATTTAAAAGACACTCTTGTTTGCTTTCCCATTTGGCATGCATCACAAAGTTTTTCTTTAGAAAATTTTACTTTAGGTAGACCAATTACTAGATTCTTAGAAGAAATTTTATTTATTAAGTCAAAATGAACATGGCCTAAACGTCTATGCCACAACCAAGAGTCTTCACTCTGGGTGACTAAACACTTGGTGCCAATATTTGAAACGTCATCTAGATTGAACATATAAACGTTATCAATTCTAGAACCCTTAAACATTTTCTCCTTGTCACTCTTATGTTCAATTATGCAATTAAGGGAGTCAAAAGATATGGAGTAACCCTTATCGCATAATTGACTTATGCTAAGGATATTATGTTTAAGCCCTTTAACAAATAAAACACCGTCTATGGTGATTGTGGAGGGATTTCCCACAATACCTTCTCCTAGTATTTTACCTTTGTTGTTATCTTCATATGTAACGAAGCCACGCTCTTTCTTGACGAAGTCAATGAACAATTACGCGTCTCCCGTCATATGCCTTGAACAACCTCTATCTAGGAACCACATCCTTTTTGCTGCTGTAAGAGATTCCTACAAGATAATCAACAAGGAATTTTAGGTCCCCAACTAGTGATGGGTCCTTGGGGGTTAGCACTAGGACTCTTAGGTCTCCATGCCATAAGACCATTTGGAATTTTCACATTCCTAATGTGGAATTTAGGCCTAATATGTCCTTTTTCACAACAATAATGACATACAACTCTAGAGGAGCCATTCTTTCTAGTGACATGAGCATTTTTCTTTCTTTGTTTTCTAAAGTTTTGCTCATCATCACTTGAACTGATAGATGTAACAGTAGGAGCTATAGTTAATTATATTATTTGAACTTTTAAATCTTCTATTTCACTTTTTAAACAAGGGCAAGTAATACATTCAACTAAAATTTCCTTTTCATCTAGAGTTGGAGGAACACACAATTGGTCGTTTACTAAAGATACATGGTCCTCTTTCAAGGATTCAAGAGCATTTTTAAGTTTTAAGTTTTCTCCCTCAAGTTTTAAAATCTTTTTCTTTTGAGAGGAGATTTTCTTAAAAGCTTTTAATGCATCTTTATGCATCTCATGGAACGCCTCAGACAATTCATTATAAAAAGGTAAGGAGTTAGAATCAGAGTCACTTACATCGGAGTCTTTGTGCTTGTTTCGTCAAACAAAGATTAGCTACTTCTTCATCCGAACTCGAGGAAGATGATGACGAGTCTTCGTCGTCTTCCCAAGCAATATACGTACATCGTCCCTTGCCTTGGCTTTTGGACTCGTGTTAATGTTTCTTTCCTTTGTGCTTTACCAAACTTGGACACTCCTTTTTGTAGTGACCAATTTTTCCGCATTCGTAGCACGTGACTTGTTTTTCTTCTTTCTTCTTATCATCCCATTTTTTTGAGTGATTTTATTTTCTAAACTTCATTAAATTCTTATCCGAGTATTTTAGACCATTTCTCCTCATATACTTGTTGTAGCGCCTTACAAACAATCCCATCTCTTCGTCTTTCGAAGAGTCGCTCGAGTCCTCATCATCTACCTCTAATTTTGCCTTGGAAGTGGAGTTTTTAGGGAGATGTTCTTCTTCTCTTCTTTGTTTTTATCCTTGCCCTTAGTGTTACTTTCACTTGCTTCAAGTCTCTTTAGTTCATGCTCATGTTCGGTGAGCTTACCAAATAAGGTTGACATGTCTAAGGTTTTTAGGTCATGAGATTCTTTGATAGCCGTTACTTTTGGATGCCATTCCCTGCACATAGACCTCAAAATCTTATTAGCACAATCTTGATTAGAAGTGGTCTTACCCAAATTCTCAAGTTTATTGATTATATGGGAAGATCTCATATGCATGGAGGCCACAGTTTCACAGGGTTCCATGCGAAAGAGTTCAAATTCCTCTATTAGAGTATTGATTTTAGATTGCTTCATGTCTTTGGTTCCCTCATAGATAACTTTAACAGCGTTCCACATTGCCTGAGTCGTCTTACAATGTGAAATTGAAAAATATATGTTCATGCTCAATGATGAGATTAGTATATTTCTCGCCTTCAAGTCATCAGACGCCTTTTTTTGTTTCGGCCTCATTCCAATCCTTAGGTGGTTTTGCACTTGGTACGCCATCAACGACTCTTTGAGGAACATAGGGTCCGTCCTCGATGGCTAACCAATATTGCACATCCACGGACATAAGGTGTACGCACATACAATCCTTCACATATGCATAGTTTTCATCGGTAAAAATCGGGGCTCTATTATACGTTCCCTTCGGATCAATTTGCGCCATATTCAATCAACTTTTAAGGTCATTAAACCTTATCAAAAGAACCATCTCTCGACGCCAATTGTTGGTTTGAATATGGAGTAACTTGTCTAGAAGGGGGGGGGGGGGTTGAATAGACAATTAAAAAATCCCTTCTTTTAAAAAAATCAGATTACGTAAGCGGAACTGGATATGGTGAAATTTCGTTTAGAAAAGTTTTTGTGATATTGGAAGAGAATTTGTGTTATACTTACACCAAAGGTTTGTAATGAAGTAAAATACAATGAATTGATTAATGGTTAAAGTTTCAACGAGATGCTTAAAGACTTTAACAATTCTTCAATTTTAAAGGCAATTCTAAATTCAATGTTCTTATAATAATCAATTAACTGGATCCTTTAGAAGAAAAAATCTAATCAAACCTAAACTTTTTACAAATCAAAGCTATGAAAACAATGAATCTAAACAGATACCCAAGCATGTAATTTTAAACGATAATGAGAGAGGGAGAGAAGGAGAGAGTGCACCAGGATATATACTAGTTCGGTGCTATCATCCTCGCAGGCACCTACATCTAGTCTTCGACGAAGAACCATCGAAGAGTTATTTCTTCCATTAAAACGATATAGAATTTTGGTTCTTTGTTACAACAATTCACAAAAGCAAAAAGATAAATTATAACAATCCACATTATCTTCTTTCCTGCTTCTTGTACGAACTTGCTTGTAACTAGCTACCACCGCTAACTCGATCTTTACCCAAGATTTTGATTTTCAACTTTTGATGGATTCCTTTCTTGATGAATTTCCCAAATTTTACCCAATCTTGAAATTCCAAGCCTTGAATCCCTTTCTTCAACAAGTTGACAAATCTATAGAAAAACTCCACAACAATGGAGAAAAGTTTTTTCTTCTTTTTCCTTCAAGAAATTTCACCCCTTGAAATTTCCAAGACCAAAATACCTCTTGCAAAATCTGCACACTTCAACGAACAATTAGATCCCTAATGTTTCCCTATAATTAATCATCACACACACACACACACACACACACACAAGAGAATAATTTCCATGGGTATGATTAATATGAAGATTTGAAAGGGAGAAGGAAGTTGTGTTTGTAAAGGTTTTCTCTCAAGAAAAAAATTTGATCTCTCTCTTGAAATGAGGGAATGAAATCTCTATTTATATATGCAAGAGAAAAGTGCAATAAGTGAGTTAAAAAGTAACATCGTGACTTGATTCATAATTCCCATGACTTGATTCAGTTAGGGCAGTTGACTTGAGTCGACTCTAAAATGAATCAATTCAAATTAGCGTACTGAATCAATTCGCAACCCTTACTGAATCAATTCAAATTGGAATTTCCGGTTCTGTGACTTGATTCAAAACTGATGTTGACTCAACTCCAGCAAACAGAATCTAAATGGACGTTTGAGGCACTTTCATGAATCGAGTCATGAAAGTCTCGAATCGAGTCAGGAAACATTAAAAGGCTTTGAATCAAGTCAGAAAGATAATTGAATCAATTCACGCAGCTAAGATGCATATTCAACTTAATAAATGTATGGATGAAATACTCTAGCATGTGTTTGATGATTAATAACTAAGGAAACTCAAATTAAACGACAAATATAAGCAAAGCATCAAAACAACGAAGTAACCGATATCCGGAATAAGCAACTTCATATAGGACTTTCACTAAGCGAGATCATATACTCGCTAAGTGGAAACTTCATTGACATTTCATTTTCTGATTTTACACATGTTTGCCTAGTGAAATGTTATTGCTACTAAGCGAAAAATTGGTTACCAATCTCTTGTGCTATTTTATTATTTTTGGCTTTGTGTTATTGTTGATTTTATATTATTGTCATAATAGTTTAATAAGTTGGACTAGTTGTCCAAACATCGTGTCCAACATATGTCCCCTTTGAAAAAGAATTTTAATTGGCATCAGAGGAGGCACCCTGTTCTGTTCGGGTGAGCTCCAGAGAAGACATTTTCTGTTCAAATGGACAACTCTATGGATGGATGTTCAATCCACATGCCACCTATCTTAGATGGAATAAATGATGACTATTGGAAAGCCAAGACTTAACAAAAGATAAGGGAAGAAAATTCAAGCAAAGAAAGTATGGAAACCCAAGGAAAATGTCAAATGTCTCTAAGCTCATGTATCTATTAGAATCTCTTCAAGAAAGGATAAGTATTTTGATAGTGGATGTTCACAACACATGACTGATGAAAGGAGCTATATTGAAGAATTAAAAGCCTACTCTTAGAGTTATGTTACCTTTGGTGATGTAGCTAGAAGAAAGATCACACGCATAGGAAATCTGGTATATCCAGGTCACCGTAGCCTTGATGAAGTTATGTTAGTAGAAGGTTTTGCTGAAAACTTGATCACCATAAGTCAACTATGTGTTCAGGGTCTTAATGTGAACTTTAACAAGTTCGAATGTTTCGCCTTCAGCAAAAGTTAGAAGTACTGACGAAGGGCTCAATGTCCAAAGACAGTTTCTATTTGTGGATCAGAAGTCCGCCTAAATAAGTCATCACGGGAAAGCATGCATGGAACAAAATCCTTTGACCAAGATGTCTCACACGATGCTCCACCATCTTACCACCTCTAAAATTCCGGAGTTAATACAAAATCCTTGAAGAGGAGAAGGACGACTCTGATGGGTAAGTTGGCTGATATTGTCAATCAGGATGTGATAGACATTTGATCTAACATGTGGTGTCTGATGCAGCTGGCTACTGTTTAACTACATCTTTTTGTTTTTTTAATGTATTTTGGCCCTTATATTGGTATTTTTTAGGTTGTAATGGTGATGTAACTTTATCTATTATCTGCACTACTGAACCAAGTAACATCAATTTTGAATGTCAAGGTCTGATGCTCTAGAATCAGGTTCAATATCTTTCCTTATGTGTGTATGTGCTAACATTATAACCTCTGTGTTGATTGACTGATTTTTCTAAGGAACACCTTTGTCAAATTATGGCAAAAACAGGGAGTAATGGTGTGTAGTGGTGTAGTGTATGGCGTTCTACCACTGCCTTGATATATCATGTTGTGCTTAGAAATGATATGTATTGGTACTAACTGATGTGATCTAATTTTGATGTGCACACATGCTAAAGCATCTGACCTGTCATCTGACCCTCAACCTTGAGTGAATGTGTGTAATGATATCCTTGTGTGTTATTAGTATCTTCTAACCTTTAACTACTGACTACTAACTATGTGTGCATGCATGACTAACCTATTATGAATGATTGCATGTTAACCGACTGATGTGTAGTAATTGTTATGCTATTGATATATGTTGCTGATTTGACTTATGATGTTTTTTTATGTATTGTCACACCCTGTAGCGCAGTTTTCATGACCGCCCACATCCGTCTGTGGATGGGATTGGGTGCTACTTTCTGATTTCTTATTCATCCTATGAAGCTGGAAAGGAAAGGGAAGCTATCTCAAACTAACCTTGCACGCAAATGTTTTCTTTAACAAATGCTAAGAGATTGGGGGTCCGGGGTCAGGTTATACAATGGCTAGTTGTCAATTACCCATCCTATACATGGTTAGCCATGGGTTGTTAGCAATTTTCCTTATTGCTTTCTACTTACTAGTGTTTATCTGTTGTAAATGGGAAAGTTTCTCCTTTGGGAAGGTTGAGAGATGTTGCAATTTTTTTTTGTTGTTTTTGGGTTTTTCGATGTTTTTGGTAAGGTACTGGACCTAAGTTTTTTTTAAGTGTGCTCGCTAAGATTTCGCAATCTTATGCCTACGTATTCCCGTTAAAGAAAACAGGGAAATCAGAGTAATCATAGTTTCTCCTATTTTATGGGAGGAAAAGATGTCTGGTGTCTTGTTCAAATCCCAAGATTGAAGCTAAAGGGTTTGACTAAGAGAGAATTTGTCATCTCTAGCTAGAGGAATTTTAGAGTGAGGGTTTAAAGACTGAGTTTTGAAACCTTTGGAGGTTTTAACTCTGTTGGAAATTGATGAAATGATCAGGGTTTTTCCTGTTCTTTAAGGAGATAAAAAGGGTTCTTTGAAATCCAAGAGGAAATAAGACTGTGCAAGTCTACTGGTATGAGAAGGTTGATTTTTGACTGAAGGATGGTCTTTGTATGATACCCAAGAGGAGGCTGATGTTTTAAGGGATGAAAATCAACCCTAAACTGGTCTGAGATTTGACACTGGAAAAACTGCTCTAGCAAAGGATGACTAAGTTTTGTCTTATACCTTTAAGAGGTCTTCAGGGTCCTTGTATTAAGCCCAAGATAAGGCATGAGAACTTCTAAGAAGCCTGAGAGTCCTTGTATAAAGCCCAAGAGAAGGCTGGGGATGCTTTTAGGAAGCCTGTGGGTCTAAACTTAAGAAAAGTTCAAGAAAGGTTTCACCGGGAATTAATCCTTTCTTTAGTGGACAGTTCTAGAGTTTGAAGAAATTCAAGAGAGGTTTCACCGGGAATTAATCCTCTCTGGGGAAAGTGAATTTCTTTGACAATTTCTAATAGTGACAGTCTGAAAAAAGTTTCACCGGGAATAATGCCTTTCTATTTGTTCCATATTGTTTAAGCCCAAGAGAAGGCAAGACTGTATCTGGAAAGTCCTATGGGGAACTAGTTTGACTGTATTGAAAGAGTGATTACTGGTTTTATCTAATGCTAGACTTAATTGTCAGGGAAAACTCTAAGCAAATACACAAGTATATATACAGTTGATATATGACAAGTATTTAAAAAGGGTATGAAAGAAGAATTTACAGGCGAACAAGCTTGCAGAAATACAGTTATATATATATATATATATATAAGCATGTAAAAGAAAGCTGATAAAAACTTACAGGTGAGCAAGCTTCCATTGTAACAGCTGCATGGTTAGTTATTCAAGAAATTGAAGAAAGTTTTGATAACAACTATGAATTTGAAATTAAGTCAAAGGAAAATTATTTTGATATGAATATCAGGGAAAACATCGGATTGTAAGATGGCATACCCCAAATTTTGACCACTAAGATTTCCCATCATTGTGCAAGTCATCATCACAATATGGATGAACCATTAGTCTCCCCAAAGATGGGTGAGCATCCACTACAATCAGACTTAGGGTTTCAAGCCCTCTCAGAGCTCTTAGACAAAGGATCAATCAAGAAATGACATGATCTTCAACTTGTCTAGCCTCTCAAACATCCACAAAGGATCAAGAGGTCTCCCACTTCAAGGATTAAGCACAAGGCTTCTCCCTTCTAGGTGGATCAAGCCTTAAGATCGCCAGTGTCACCAAATTAGAGTTTGGTCGACCAGGGCCTCCAGATGGAAATTTTCCTCTGGGAATGAGCCAATGCTTCAAACCATAACCTATGATTCTCCAAGGGATCTCATGAACCCAATCATCAAGTCAATTTAGCCTCAGGGGATGCATTCATAAAAAAAAATCTGGAATTAGGGTTTCTTGACCTAATTCACCCCTAAGTTGACTTTTGGGACAAAACATGATCCAAGACCTCAAGAGGGGATTTGTGGGTCTCAAATACATCACATTGATCCATTTGCAACAATGGATTGATCCAAGAAGCTTGAGCAACAAGTTTCAATTTCATCAGAACCACTGTTAGGGTTTCGCGGAAAAAGTCAATTGTATCTTTGAATTTTGACCAGGACATGCTCCCAAACCCTAAGACATGATTCAATACACCCTATAACACCTATGAAATCAATCCATCAAGTTTGATTTAGGTCAAGGACTTGATTTCATAGAGGATCGCACAGTTTGGAATTCATCTGACAAAAAGTCAACTGTGCACAAAAGTCAAACTTTGACTTTTTGAGATTTTTCACAATTATGGTTCTTTGACCCCAAAATGATGTTAATGTATGATTATAATCATCATTCATCAAGAAAAATCAAGAAAAGTGGGATAACTTGTAAAAGGGGTAACCATAAAAAACTTAGAAAATTTTCTAAGTTATGGAACAAAGTGGCTAGGGTACCAACTTTGGAGGATCATAACTCCTAAACCACAAGGCCATTTTTCCTCATCCAAAGCTGGATTTGTAGCTCTCATTACCCTCTAAAAAAGCTTCAACTACACCTCATTCCAATTCATTATGGATTTTGAGTTATGGAATGATCAAAATCACAAAAAGTGAAAATGTCACTTTTTTCCAACACTTAGTGAAATTTTCACTAAGTCAGAATCTGCCTTCACTTTTCTCCAAATGTAGGGGCATTTTTCACTTGGATCCAAAAAGTATCAAAACCAATTATGATCAAACAGTTATTGTATCATATGAGGGCTTTCCAAAATGGCCAAGAACTCCATCAAATTCCACTTGAGCCATGAGATATGACAATGGCAATATGCCTTGCTGAAAACTGCCAAGGCTAGGCAGAATTTTGCACTTTTGCTCGATTTGGTAAAATCAGATAATTCCAAGCCTTGTCATCACTTTGGACACATCTGAGGATCAAATCTAAAGGAAACAAGCACTGATCCAAGCCTCCAAAGTCTTTGGAACCAAAAATAACATGCTAAACCTAGAAATCCCTAAAGAGGGGACAAGACTCCAATTTTGTTTTGGAGCATTTAATAGATACACCAAGGTGGCATGGAATGAGCCATTTCCAACTGAATTCAGTCAAGACTTATCCAAGACCAAGGGAACCAGCAACCTGTGCCCTAACCTCTAGTCAATGGCTAGAGGAGACTTGGATTCTCATTGCTCAACATTGGCCAAACCTATGCAGCAGTTGCCATTCACTATTTCTTGCATAACAAACTTGCTCTACTATAAATAAATATCATTTGTGATCAGTTTGAGTACACCAAATCCATCTAACAGATGCTTTCCTCAAAATCTCCTTCTTCACTCCAAATTTTCCTTCCAAAGCAAGTCACTATCGGGTTTTGAGTTTGAGAGCTATTCCAATCAAACCAATTAAACACACACCTCATAAAAATCATATAGAAGTGATCCAAACACTTAAACAACATCTGGAACACTGATTTCTTATAATCACCAGCCAGCTGCTCAAGGTTTTAACCAAGTTGCAGTTGAGATACCATCTTCAGTTCCAGATCATTTCCATTCATTCCAAGCACCCAGACACACTCTATAACACCTAGGGAAGCTGTCCATAACCTTGGAACCAAGCTGTAACACCTCTAACACAAAACACGATCACCAGCTGCAAGAGGTAAGCATGAACTCTTCTAACTCTATGATCCATGCATTTTTTGCTGCACAATAATTTGGCCATATGTTCATAATCATGCATGGAGTGTTTTCCCTCAATCAATTACTTTGTTTGAATCGTGTATGGAATTTCTGAACCTTCATGCAGAATCTAGGGTTCTTGAGGTTTCTCTTTGATTTCTTATTCCATGTTAAAAATAAATGAAATTAAAGACCATAGACATGATCGTGAGGTTGAAACGAGTTAATTGATATGTAGATTGCATGATATAATCAAGTATTCAGTGAGATTGGATAGAAAATGCAAATCTGCAGAAACAGAGGAAGGGCGCATGTTCTTGCCATGTTCTTGGTGCCCTTTTTCAAAAATTTAAATATTTGAATTTTGTGATTTTATTTAATTGATTCAAAAATTAATTTCTCTCTGAGTTTTAATGATTTTGAGTTGATTCTTTTTTTAATAATTCACAAAAATGTTAAAATATTTTATTTTCCCAAAAAATCCCAAAAATATTATTTATTTCATATACTTGATATTTTTGTAAAGAGTGAATATTTTAATTGTTTTTAACATTTAAAATATTTTTTCCATCTTGATCTTTCAAATTTTAGGGATTTCCAAACATTTTGTAGATCAAAACCTGATTTTTGAAACATTAATCCAAGATCACAATTTGTTTTTCACATGTTTAACAATTTTGGTCATTTTAATTGAATTTTTTATTCAATTAAAATACATTTTGAAAACAAATTAGGGTTTTTGATTAATTTAACCCTCATCAAACTTTTTCAAACACTCATGGGCCTCTAATAGAGTGTAAGACCCAATCCTTTGTAAATACAAACCTATTTTGGGCCTCAAATGTTGCATAAGTCCCATTGTATTTCAAAAGTTCGGCGCGATCATCGCCCGTTTAAAACAAACCATCTGGGCCTCTCCTCGAGCTATAAGACCCATTCAAAATCATTTTGGGCCTCTATTAGAGTGTAAGACCCAAACCCTTTGAAAACCAAAACCTTTTGGGCCTCAGATATTGTATAAGACCCATTGCGTTTTCAAAAATCTCGGCGCGATCGCCATTTCAAATCAAAAATCACCTTGGGCCTCTCCTTGAGCTGTAAGCCCCACCACTTGTACAAAAATAAATCATTGGGCCTCTATTAGAGTGTAAGTCCCAACCCCTCTTTGTAAATAAACCTTTTTGGGCCTCACACATTGTATAAGTCCCTTTGTATATTTACAAACATTCGGCGCGATCGTCGCCTTTTCAAAATAACCATGGGCCTCTCCTTGAGCTATAAGACCCATTTCATTTCTTAAAATAAACCTTTGGGCCTCTAATAGAGTATAAGACCCAACCCCTTTTTAACCAAAACATTTTGGGGCCTCAGATGTTGTCTAAGTTCCTCTGCGTTAAAAGAAAAATCTCGGCGCAATCGCCAATTCAAAAACAAATCATTTGGGCCTACCCTTGTGTTATAAGCCCCATTCTTTTCTTTCAACACCTTTGGGCCTCTTGAGAGAATGTAAGACCCATCCCTTTATACAGAAAACCTTTTGGGCCTCAGTCACTTGTATAAGTCTCTGTACAAATTCAAAACAACAGTGCAATCACTGATAAAATCTTGGGCCTCTCCTTGAGCTGTAAGCCCCAACAATCTTTTCAAATCACTTTCTCCTTTGATTTTGAATATAATATTGTTATCAAAGCTTTCTTTTTTGAACAACTAACAAAACAACATGGAAGCTCTACAATCGAGTAAGTGTTTACTCGCTTTCTTTATCCGCTTTCATATATATATAACTGTATTGTGGGGCTGCTCACTGTAAGTCTTCTTTCACAAACTTTTATATACTTGTCAAATATCAACTGTGTAATACTAGTATAGTTATTTAGAGTTTTCCCCCGCAACTACGTCTAGCACTAGGTAAAGCCCTGTTGGTCACTCTTAAATACAAACAAAACTAAATCCCCATAGGATTACCAGACACAGTCTTCCCTCCTCTTGGGGTTAACCAATATGAAGACGTGAAAGGCAGCATTCTCGGTGAACCCTTTCACAGACTGTCACCCTTAGACATTGTCAAAGAAACTCTACTCCCCAGAGATGATCTTTTCTCCGTGAATGGCATCTCTTGAGTTTCTTCCAAATTCTAGAACTTTCCTGGCTTGATCTATTCTCTGTGAATGAAATGTCTTGAACTTCTCGGGATTTGGGGACCACAGGCTTCCTAAAAGCATCCCCGCCTTCTCTTGGGCATTGTACAAGGACCCTTCGGCTTCTTAAAAGCTCTCATGCCTTCTCTTGGGCTTAGTGCAAGGACCCAGAGACCTCTACAAGTATAGGAACAAAACCTAGTCATCAATTTGCTAGAGCTGTCTTTCTGAGTCAAGTGTCAGACCAGTTAATGGGTTGACCTTCATCCCTTAACAGACTAGCCTTCTCTTTGGCATCATACAAAGATCGTTCACTATCTGAGAATCGATTTCTCAAAACACCAGTAGACTTGGACAATCTCAATACCCTTTGGATTTCCCGCTTCCTTAAAGAAAATGAAGTAACCCTGATCCTTTTATCAATCCCAAAGCACAACCTTACTGTTAATCAGTCTCGTTATAAGAACTGATTTTCTCTTTTATCCAACACACTGGACCAGTTACTCAACTGAAACAGTTACCAGCATAAACAGCCTCCTCTTGGGCTTTGTACAATGATTCTCCCAACACTCTCTTGTTGAGTATAAAAGACTCTCTTGTTGAGTCAAATCTTTAGCCTCCATCTCGGGCTTCGTACGAGATAGAAAACACTCTCTTGTTGAGTATAATAGATCCTCTTGTTGGGTCAAAACCTCTTTCAGCCTCCTTCTCGGGCTTCGTACGAGATACTAAACCACTCTCTTGTTGAGTATAAAAGACTCTCTTGTTGAGTCACTTCCCTTTTAGCCTCTACCTCGGGCTTTGTACGAGGCATCAAATCACTCTCTTGTTGAGTATAAAAGATTCTCTTGTTGAATCAACCTCTTTTCAGCCTCCTCTTGGGCTTTGTACAATGATTCTCCCCAGTGGAGCTAACCTTTTCAGACTATCTTGTTGAGTCAAACCTTTTAGCCTCCATCTCGGGCTTCGTACGAGATACGAAAACACTCTCTTATTGAGTATAAAAGACTCTCTTTTTGAGTCAATCTCTCTTTTATCCTCCATCTCAGGCTTCGTACGAGATACGAAAACACTCTCTTGTTGAGTATAAAAGACTCTCTTGTTAAGTCAATCTCTCTTTTAGCCTCTCTCTCGGGCTTCGTACGAGACACATAAAAACACCCTCTTGTTGGGTCAATAGCCCTCTCTTAGGCTTTGTATAAGAAAATCCCGGTTGAGTCAATCAACCTGTTAGCATCAAAATCTGTGCCTCGCTCACAGTATACAAACGTCAACAACTCCTCTTTAGAGATGACAAATTCTCTCTAAAGTCAAAACCTTTTAGCTTCACATCTTGGGCTTTGAACAATATACAAATAGACCCTTTAGCTTCACATCTTGGGCTTTGAACAAGATACAAACTACCTTCAGCTTCACGTCTTGGGCTTTGAACAAGACACCAAAACAACCTTTTTCGATCGCTCTGATTTCCCTATCCCGGGAATACGTAGGCATAAGATTGAAAAATCTTAGCGAGCACACTAATCAAAAACCCAAAATCCCGAAAAGCATCAGTCCTAACATCCTACCAATAATCCCGTCACACTGTTTTCTCAACAAAATAACCTAAGAGAGACCCACAATCTTTGTAGCATCTGTAAACCAACAGTCATGTGTTCAAACTCAGTATGCAAGCAGGGTTAATTGGAGACATCTATTTCCCTTCCTTCATCAGCTTCAATAGGATAAAAAATGAATCGAACTGTAGTACCCTAAAGCGATAGTGCTTCGCAACCACAAAAAAAACTCGCGCTACATGTAATACCCCAATTCCCATCACAGATAAATAATACATAAATAAATTAGAGTGAAGAAAAATCTATTCTTAGACTGAAACAAGGATGCCACATTTAAAGAAAGAAACCATAATCCCTGCTCATAAGTTTGATACATAACACAAAATGGAATAAACATAAAAGGGAAACTTTTTCCAACAAAAGGAAAGTTCAATTATAGAATAAAGCGGAAAGATCCATAACTGACTTGTTTTACAAAATAAATTGTTTTATAACATCAAAATATTCATACAAAGGTAATACAAAATAGATCCAACAAATGTATACATATATAGCAAAAGCGTTCCCCGACTCCCGTGTTACGTATCAGAGCAGACAGACCGACAAAAGGATGGAGAACTAATCTTCACAAAAGCCTCCAAGACACTAATCTGCAATTGCCTCATAGGGCAACAAACCACAGCAGAAAGGTGAGAAATAACAACTAAATCAAGATTGCATAATAATATGCAAACACATATAAATTCACATGCATAATTATTCTCACCACCAGCATCACGTACTAATACATATAGCATGCCACAGATACATAACATATTTCTAATAATCCAACATAATAACATATTCACACATAATGCATACCAAAGTTATGACACATGGAAACACACCACCACATCACATATATTCATATATAGCATATGTCTATACATAAAACATATCATCCATAACCAATGCATTTATCACAACTGCATATCAATTCACCAATCCAATCATAATTCTCAACACATAATCAATCAATTCACAATTTTCTACACATAATCAATCCATTCACGATTTATGCAAATGCACAGAGACCGACACAACGACTCTATGCAATGCAATGCGGTACCATCCATCCATCATTCTCATCATTAATTCACTCATGAATTATTGGAATCATCGCTTGTTACTTAGTGTAACTCCCCGTCGGGCAAACGATGTTCCCTGTCACTTTAGGTCCTCTTTGTATAAGGCACACGATCCGATCGCTTTAGGTCCTCTTTGTATAAGGCACACGATCGTCTATAACGTCGCTTTAGGTCCTCTTTGTATAAGGCACACGACCGTTACAGCAGATTCCCTCTAGAATTGTTTCGTCGCTCACACCCCACAAGGGCACACGACATCACAAGATGCATATCATGACAATCAAATGCATCTTCCCAAATCAACAATATGGATTATCTCATCGTCATTATTCATGCATTGGAAATCAATTCAAACAATGCATTTACTTGCCATAAGGCCACCAAATAACACACATTGAATGTCACATAAACAATGCATTTCATCATAATCCACAAGCCACAATAATTAGCATTTTAGCATATACACTCATATCAATTCACATCAAGAATTACTCATCATCAACCACAACAATTACAATAACTTATCACATGCTTCAACATCATATAAACCACAACAATCCCACAAAACCTCATAACAACATACATTGATATTCAATCAAACAATGTATTTTACCACACAAAAGCATCATTATCACATGCATCAACATCATATAAACCACATAAAAGCTCCACGTTACATAACAATATCACAACACACGGTAAAACACCAACCTCACGCATTTAACGCGATAAAAACCCGACAACCCAACACTTTTACAAAACCACGACTTAAATAATTCATCTACTGCCCTCCAAACCATTTTTAATAGAAATAATATTTCATTAGCTTTCCAACGCTTCGAACGGGGGTCAAAACGGACTTACGGTTCAAAAGTTATGAATTTTTGAAGTTTCAGAAATTTTTCATTTTTGCCCAGACCGCGCTAAGCGTGCAGACCCGCGCTAAGCGCGATACCTGCGGAGACTCAGCAGAATTTGGCCTTAAAAACACCATCGAAAGACTTTCGGACATCCGTTTTCGATTCCGTAAAAAGCTGTAATCTCAGAATTCAACGTACTACAATATTTTCATCATTAAAAAGCCATCCAACACATTTTCCATTGTTGAAATATTTTGAAACATAGTTTTATCAATTTAACCCAATTCCAAACTCGATCAAAACCACTCGAAAACACATAAGCAACCATTCCCGATTAATTCCTATCCTCACCCGACTATACTACACAACTTATTCCGCATTCCAACCGTGAAAACATCGATTTCTCACTATTTCATCATTATTGCCCTAACTCTCACAAACTATATAACTCAATCCAAAACTCCCTAAATCATACCAACGAGTATTCCTGATTATATCCAAACATTACTCGACTATTCTACACGATCTATTCCAAATTCTAACCGTTAAAACATCGATTCTATCGAAATGATCACAATTCCAATCAAGTGGAAAACATATATTTTTCAACCAAACATTCAAACAAATACATACATATACATATACAAGCAAGATATAATTGAAACTTCTCACCTTTACCCGATTAATCGCAATTGAAACGGAGTTTTATTCGATTTTCCTCTTCTCCTCTCTTTCCCTTCCTTTCTCTTTCTCTTCTTTTCCCTTTCTCTTATTTTCTCTATCTTTTTCTCTCAAATCTCTATTTATATAAATATCTAATTTTTTCTAATATATCTAACTAATCAAATGACCATTTTACCCTTACGCTCAAATATCTCCCAAACGCTCTCAAAATGCGATAAAACATAAACAGCGATGAAATATATTTCGGGAAATAAAAGTTGAAAAGAAATTATAATTTATTGCAAATATTTTACCTATCAGGGAATTTAACCAAATAACTCAATTAGCAGGTAAAATACAATAAATTCACACATTTCACAAAATTCACATAAATGAAATAAATAAATACAATTAAACAAATCGGGGCGTTACAACTCTCCCCAACTTAGACATTTTCGTCCTCGAAAATATAACTGAGACGAACAACTCCGGATACGACTCTCGCATCCGACTAACCAACTAACATGCCAACACTAGGCACACCACGAATAACACAAACTGACAAACCACCCTGCTAACAGCAGCTACAAAAACGACACGACAACGACGACAACTACAACGACAAGATGCAAAGCCCATACAATGCACTTGACGAATAACTCACGACTCAAAGAAAACCATGTTACCAACACCTAGGTAACACTCCCCTAATCTCCCACATAGGGATTAACCACACGCACTCGAACCAGCACCATGGAAACGAGGCAACAACAAAGACAAGAACCTAAAGTCCCACGACACAACAACATCTCAACAACATCAACAAGACCAGAATACCAAACATAACATCAATACAACAACGTTGTGATTTACCCATCAAACACGTAACTAATACATCCATTTACATATTAGTACATGATTAATATTGGAACCTTCCACCTATCACTTCCATTATAGAACATCCCACGGTCTCATCCTTCCTACCGTTTTCCACTGTTCAACCTTTGAACTCTAACAAGTCACACACCAGACACAAGTCTCTAAACTGCTCAAATAATTCTAACTCCCTGACCATCAAACAGACATGTATAAAAACTTTCGACTTAACTCATCACGCACAACATTAACTTTACCAATAGGATAATTCCAGCTAAAGGCATAACTCATCACAAATTCCAACCATCCTCGTTGTCTCATACTATATTCCTTCCGACCAAACAGGTACTCAATATTCTTGTGATTATTAAACACTTCGAACCCAGAACCAATTCCAAATCCTGATTAGTATAGATCCTCTTATGAATCCTCAATTGTCGTAAAGCATAAGCTACGACTTTACCCTCTTGCATTAACACACTGACTAAACTCATCAAATACACATCATAATACCTCACAAACGGTTTATTAGGATCACACAGAATCAAAACTGAAGCCGTAGACAAATTCTACTTTAACCCTCTCAAACTTTCCTCACAATGAACATCCAAAGCAAACGACTTACCCTTTGCAAGTCAACTGTCATAATGAAAATGCTAACTTGGAAAAACCTTCCATAACCTCCGGTAATAACCAACTAAAGTCCAA
Source organism: Lathyrus tuberosus (assembly GCA_022829125.1). NCBI lineage: Eukaryota > Viridiplantae > Streptophyta > Magnoliopsida > Fabales > Fabaceae > Lathyrus > Lathyrus tuberosus. The sequence continues at coordinate 711,825 of JALAZF010000079.1, read as the reverse complement.
AAAGATTCTAATCTCCTTAACCGACTTTGGAGCCTCTCCTGAAGAACTGCATCTACTTCCGATGGATCCATAACAATACTATCATCAGAAATCACATATCCAAGAAACTAACCTTTTTCAACCGAAATTCTCACTTGAATAATTTAGCATAAAAATTCATTTCTTTTCAACACTCGCAACTCGATTTTCAAACACCCTATATACTCTCCTTCAGATTTTATAATAGATCCGAATACCCTCAATTAAAACAACTACGAACTTATCTAAATTCACGACACAATCAAATCGGCCACTAAATCTCAACACCATTTTTATAAGAAAGAACATCTCAATCCGAGTTACGAATCAAAAGTTACGGATTTTAGAAACAAAAACAGTTTTATTTTTGCTCCAGGTCGCGCTAAGCGGGCTCCACCCCGCGCTGAGCGCCCTCCTCACTGCCTAGAGAGGTTGCAAATTCTCCAGACCGCGCTAAGCGGGCGTCTGTGCGCTAAGCGCACACTGCAATTTTCAGAAAAAAATAACCCTTCGACAGTCCTTCCCAAAATCACCATTTTCATCTCAAATCAGTTCCAACCAGCATAACAAGTATCAACAACCCAACAAAAGGAACTCTTAATATCAATATTACATCCACACATAAGGGTTTTCTCAAGATTCCCATTAATGCTCTAAAACTCTAAAGACTCCAAACCTCACCAGAACTTTAAGTTTTGCTTTCTATAGTCTCAATACCATTATACACATCATGCTTGTTATTCCGTTCAATCATCCATCCTTTTTGTTACAAACAATACTGGAGCTCTCCAAGACGACACACTTGGCCTCACAATTCTCCTTTCCAGTAAATCTTCCAACTGCTCTATCAGTTCGGGTACTTCTAATGCTAACATCCAATATTCCATCCGGACATACATCTGAAAATCACGCACAACTGGCAGCCCATCACTGTGGCCTTTCTGCCAATTTCTAGAAAACTATCATCACAAACATAACAAACATCTTAGTTTCATCTCCTAAGAGTTTTTCTACTTACTTAGCAGATATAAACCTCAACTATTCGCCTTCGTCCAATCTAAGTTCACTCTCTACTCTCTGAGAAGCAGCCATTAATAATACCCAATCATTCTCCCTCAGAGACATTCCAACTTGACCAACATACAAAAACCTCGAATCCGCCTCACCTTCAGATATAAAAATCTTCATCGACTCGACAAAATAATTCGTAATCATTTTCTTAATTCCAAACAATTCATTGCACACACTATCAAAGTCGGAAAGACACGTCTATTCCATCCAACATAATTTCATCTACTATCAACAAGAGATTAAGGGTGATCAGTTCCTCAATTTGTCAATAGACAGCCGACAATCATGATGGGGCATAAACCATCTTTACCAAACTATAATAGCATTTCTTGCATCTTGTGCACAAACTACCTAAGGCACAAATCCTTAGTTGACATAAACCTTACCTCCGCATTCCCTCCGGAATCTGGAACAACACTGTCCAAACAACACTTACAATCTTGCAACCAACGACACACTGAGCCAATGTTCCAGACCTGAAGCAACTTGGAGAAGTACCAGCTTCTCCCCCACTTATCTCATTCTAAATCCTGAAGACAAGGATTAGAAAACCAGAAAGTACTGACAGTGTTTCACACACATATCACGTACTAAGGAACAAACAACATCGACAATATTCAACTGTCACACAAACTGACTCAACAACTTGGCCGGACGGACCGACCTGCTCTGATACCCATAATGTAACACCCCACAAGGGCACACGACATCACAAGATGCATATCATGATGCTTGGCATACAAATGACTCATGACAATCAAATGCATCTTCACAAATCAACAATATAGATTATCTCATCGTCATTATTCATGCATTGGAAATCAATTCAAACAATGCATTTACTTGCCATAAGGCCACCAAATAACACACATTAAATGTCACATAAGCAATGCATTTCATCATAATCCACAAACCACAACAATTAGCATTTTAGCATATACACTCATATCAATTCACATCAAGAATTACTCACCACACTACTACGAAAAACCCATTTAACAACGGTTGGGAATGACATATAATGACGCGGGCGAAGGCGTTGTTATGTAGATTGTCGTTGTAAGTTAGTTGTTTCTACAACGGTCTGGAAACCGTTGTTGAAAGGCAGGACGCGTGTCATATATCACAACGGTTATGATAATAAACCGTTGCGATACATACACTTAAGTTCTGGATTCGAAAGCCATCAGTAGCGAATTTATATAAAACATAAATTACTTATGATATCGGTTACAATATATAACCGTTGTTATAAGTACCCTAAGTTTATTATATTAAATGTAGATTGCTTATTTTCCAAACACCTCACTAAATAAATATACATGGATTAAATTTGATGAAGATGTCTATAATCTGCAAATTAAACTGTTCTTGAAAACCAACTTAAACAAACCAATGTTGTTTTCTGATTGCATTCGTCTCATCGTGCATTTCACGCTCTTTTACATATATTGTGGTTTATTGATCTGACTCCTTCGATATATCGCTATCTTCGATTATAGTTAAATTTCCACAAGATAAACAAGACATTGGATAATTTGCCTCATCTTTGATTTAACTATATTGGAAGATGGCGATGCATCTAAGGAGCGAGATCATTATACCATAATCTATATATAAAAGAACGTGAGATAAATGATGAGAGGCATGCAATCAAAAAACAACATTGGTTTGTTTAAGTTGGTTTTCAAATACAACTTAATTTGCAGATTATAAGTATCTATGTCAAATTAACTGAATGTATTTTAAGTGAGGGTTAGTGAAACAAACAATCTACATAGAATATAATAAACTCAAACAAAATTCTATACCAGATCCAGATATTATAAACTCATATAATACGCTTGCTACCACCAGCAAACTTTAAGTGAGGGTTAGTTAAACAAACAATGTAAATAGAATATGATAAACTCAAACAACATTCTATACCAGATCCAGAAATTATAAACTGATATAATACGCTTGCTTCCACCAGCATCATCACCCTGTATCATCCCCTTAACCTGAAAGGAAACAAAGCAAACTTCAAAAATGAGCATCCTCAGTTGAAAACAAACCCTAAAACCATAATCCAGTGATGAGTAAAGAGAGGAACAAGAATAACGCACCTTTTAATGAAACTAATCGCGGAACAGGAATCAATTATGATGTTGAACTAGTTTGGGAAGCCATGAAAAAGAAATATAAGGAGGAAGAAGCTTACACAAAAGCTTCATACTTCTTATACTTCTTTTCATTGCTTCTAAAACTAGATAAAGTTTGCTTACACTGTTGTTTCTTCATTTACTAACATCTTGTTCGTGATGCTATGAAGAAAAGGTATAAGGTGGATGAAGTTTCCATCATAGCTTCATGCTTCTTATACATTTTTCCATAGCAACACAAACATTATGAAGTTTCCAAAGTATGGTCTTTGTTAAGGTAGTGAAAACGAATCTGAAAAAATGAGAACAATCAACAAAAACAACATGCAATAAAGGAGATAATGGGAAACATCTAACAATAGATGGAAGAAGAAGAATACCTTAATGTATGAAGCACAACATTCACGGCTAATGGTGAAAACGAAGAGAAAAAATGGGTTCTAGGGTTTCACTTTGAAGGCAACGACGTTACTGTCAATTAAGTGAAAGTTATTTCGCTTATATATGGGTAAACTATTTCACAACGGTTAACAATAACAACCGTATAGATATGTATTTATTTATTATAAATATATCACTACGGTTTACCAGAATAACCGTAGTGATAACCCTTTTATCTGTGAATTTTAAAATAAAAAAAAACCGTATACATAGGTATTTATTTATTATAAATATATCACTACGGTTAACCAGAAGAACCGTAGTGATAACCCTTTTATTTATGAATTTTAAAATAAATAAAAAAGAAAATGTGCGCCTTAACTTCTAACTTAATGCATCTGCAGTTTAAACATCAACAATGTAATTCATAATGCATCTGTAGTTTAAACATCAACAATGTAATTCGAACCCTAATTCAACTATTACATTTCATAACAAAGTAAATATTAAACATAAAGGAGACAAAAAAACATAACATCTTGATATTTCCAGAAAATATCTCTGATTTCAATTTGTTCTTCAAATTCTTGTTCTTTTTCTTTAAATCCTCATACATAACCTTCAGATAGCCCACAGCTTCCAACTCTGACTTCATAATGCTCTCATCGTCATTTCCATCTCTTTCTCCCACGTCTTCATCCCATATGAACAAATTACATGTTTCATCGCTCCTCCAAAATGGACATCTCCAAAAAATCCTTCCTTTATTTTGTCCCTTCTTGCATTGATACGAAACCATACGACCATCACAACCACAAAAACTTCCAGATCGAGATTTTACACTAGAACAAGACGTAGAAACACCTTTGGATGATTTTGTCTTCAAATGTGACATTGCAACACCTTAAAGTAGAACACTTTATTGTTGTTGTTGTCTTCTTCTCGACAATGGTGACGGCGTTGGTGTTAGGGTTGTTTCAATGGATAAATTGATATATATACATGGTGTTTAAAATACATAAAAAGAAGCTTCAATTTGTAACAACGGTTTTGATAAATATCCGTCGTGATATCCTTATTAGTTTTTAGTTAAATATTAATAAAAATTAAAAAGGGAGCATTTACATCAAAGGGATAAACTATTTGAGGGCGATGAGGTTCGAACCCATGATAGCTAGATTGTATCACCACAGTTTTAATAAAAACCGTTATTATACCCTTGAGATTTCTAATTAAAATAATGCGCGCGCATCCAGTACGCACTATAAGAACGGTGTATAGGATGCCGTTGTAAACCTGGCGTTGTTGTTTTGCCGTTTTGTAGTAGTGCCATCAACCACAACAATTACAACAACTTATCACATGCTTCAACATCATATAAACCACAACAATCCCCCTAAACCTCATAACAACATACATTGATATTCAATCAAACAATATATTTTATCACACAAAAACATCATTATCACATGCATCAACATCATATAAACCACATAAAAGCTCCACGTTACATAACAATAGCACAACACACGGTAAAACACCAACCGCACACATTTAACGCGATAAAAACCCGACAACCCAACACTTTTACAAAACCACAACTTAAATAATTCATCTACTCCCCTCTAAACCATTTTTAATAGAAAGAATATTTCATTAGCTTTCCAACGCTTTGAACGGGGGTCAAAACGGACTTACGGTTCAAAAGTTATGAATTTTTAAAGTTTCGGAAATTTTTCATTTTTGCCCAGACCGCGCTAAGCGCACAGACCCACGCTAAGCGCGATACTTGCGGAGACTCAGCGGAATTTGGCCTTAAAAACACCATCGGAAGACTTCCGGACATCCGTTTTCGATTCCGTAAAAAGCTGCGATCTCAGAATTCAACGTACTACAATATTTTCATCATTAAAAAGCCATCCAACACATTTTCCATTGTTGAAATATTTTGAAACATAGTTTTATCAATTTAACCCAATTCCAAACTCGATCAAAACCACTCGAAAACACACAAGCAACCATTCCCGATTAATTCCTATCCTCACCCGACTATACTACACAACTTATTCTGCATTCCAACCGTGAAAACATCGATTTCTCACTATTTCATCATTATTGCCCTAACTCTCACAAACTATATAACTCAATCTAAAACTCCCTAAATCATACCAACGAGTATTCGTAATTATATCCAAACATTACTCGACTATTCTACACGATCTATTCCAAATTCTAACCGTTAAAACATCGATTCTATCGAAATGATCACAATTCCAATCAAGTGGAAAACATATATTTTTCAAACAAACATTCAAACAAATACATACATATACATATACAAGCAAGATATAATTGAAACTTCTCACCCTTACCCGATTAATCGCGATTGAAACGGAGTTTTCTTCGATTTTCCTCTTCTCCTCTATTTCCCTTCCTTTCTCTTTCTCATCTTTCCCTTTCTCTTCTTTTCTCTTTCTTTTTCTCATAAATCTCTATTTATATAAATATCTAATTTTTTCTAAAATATCTAACTAATCAAATGACCATTTTACCCTTACGCTCAAATATCTCCCAAATGCTCTCAAAATGCGATAAAACATAAACAACGATGAAATATATTTCGGGAAATAAAAGTTGAAAAGAAATTATAATTTATTGCAAATATTTTACCTATCAGGGAATTTAACCAATTAACTCAATTAGCAGGTAAAATACAATAAATTCACACATTTCACAAAATTCACATAAATGAAATAAATAAATACAATTAAACAAATCGGGGCGTTACACTACACAAGAGAAACGTAAAAAATGGAAAGGTTGCAGATATGGATATCTGGGAAAGCATCGGATAAAAAGAGATAAAAAATAAGAGGTTGAAAATACGAATATCCGGGAAAACGTCGGATGTAAAGAGACGATGAAAAAAGAAAAGGTCACTCGCAAAGACTTTAAGTCTTATGCCTACGTATTCTCAACGGGATGTTGGGAAATCAGAGCAGTCGTAGTTCACCCTTATGGGGCACGAACTACAGAAAATAAAGTTTAAATCGCACGGTGGCGAGAGGAGAAATCTAACCTAATGTTATCATGCAAAGATGGACATATTCTAATGTCTGTCTTATTTCAAACCTAATCGAAAATTAAGTTTGAACTAAGAGATCCTAAGGGAACATGCAAACGTGGCAAAACATCACGGAATAAATAAATACACGGCAAAGCATCGTGACAGATAAAATATACATGGAAGAACATCGTGAGATAAACAGAAAGAAAATACAATCACGGAAAAACATCATGGGAATTGAAAATATACACGGCAGAACATCGTGTAAAATAAAATAGATATTCACGGCAAAACATCGTGGATAAACAGAGAGAAAATACAATCACGGAAAAACATCGTGGGAATTGAAAATATACACGGCAGAACATCGTGTAAAATAAAATAGATATTCACGGCAAAGCATCGTGGATAAAAACAGAGGTACACGGCAGAACATCGTGATAAAATAACAGACATTCACGTCTAAGCATCGTGGAATCAGAGATATACATACATGGAAAAACATCATGTTATAAAATATATACACGGCAAAGCATCGTGACAGATAAAATATACACGGAAGAAAATCGTGTGAATAAAAACATGGATAATGAGTTCAAGAAAACTTACCTATTGGAGCAAGGTCCAATGCCTCTTCTCAATCTTCCAGAAGCGAGATAATGATCCCCAAGGTATCTGATGAAGCTTTAAGCATCCAGTGAGTATCCAATGATCATCAAAGTATCATATAAGAATTCTTGCGTCAGGTAAAAGACAAAGCAGAGAAAACCAGAGATCATAGAGAAATTCCCTAAGTCTTATCAAGTGGTTAGAATCGAATTTGAACATTTAATTAATTATTTACAAAAGTTTTACTTGAAAATAATCCTAAGAATAAATTACCAAATAATTGAATAAAACAATTTAAACAATTAAATGATTAATTACAAATTAATTAAAGCAAATTTAAAAACTTAGAAATTATTAACATATTTTAGAATATTTAATCAAGATTAACTAAACTAAAAATTATCATAATAAAAAAACTAAAGTTGTATAAAAATGAAAAATGGGTGCAATTAGAAACTGGGCTCATATCAGCCCAATTCTATTTCCTTTATAAACTTAAAATAAAAGATTAATAAAATATATAAATAAAAAAGACTGAGAAACACAACAAACCTGATTTTTCGGAAGGTTTTTACTCCGTTATCTCTTTCCCTGGCCGATTCCCCACCATCGCAAACTCCCCCCGTCCGTCGCGATTCTAGTTTGTTTCTGGTGCGGTTCCTCCGTCCGTTTCCGTTTTGTTCTGGCCGCGGGTTTACTTCGATGGAGTCTCCGGTTCTGGTACTCCCTCCGTCATCGATTGCATCTGGGAATTCCCCTCCGTTCCGGCGATTGCGGCTGGTTGTTCTGGCGATACTCCCTGCGTGCGTGTGAAATCCGGCCGTGATTCTCCGGCGGTGATTTTGCTATGAGATAAGTGATCTTCTCCTTCTGTTCTAGTTCTAATTCATTTTCGTTTCAATTGATTTGAATTGCTGAATTTTGTTTTGACAGTAGCAGTTAAACTTGATTTTTGGATGGAGCTGCTGTGATTTTGTAGTTTGCTCTGAATTGATTTCAATTGTTGTTGTGGTTATGCAATATGAATTGTTGTTCTGAATTTGGGCAGGAATTTGCAATTTTGTTGAAATAATTTGTTGGTTGCAAATGCTGTAAATTGATGGAGATGGTGTCATGGTTGAATACTGCAAGAAGTGTAGTATGTGTAGGTTTGTAGTAAAGTGTAAAGTTATGTATGTGTATTGTAGTTTTGCAGTATGTGAAGAATTGAGAAGATATTGGAAAGTTGTGTTGTGAAAATATAGTATATGTATATGAGAAAAAAGTTGTATGGAGATGGAGTAAAAAAAAGAAAAATATGCAGAGAGTGAGATTGAGAAAACAAGTATGATTTATTGTTTGTGTGTGTAATGAAAGTGAAAGAATGACATCTATTTATAGTGAAACAACTTGATTAAGAAGTTTGATGAGCTAAGCCACATGATGTAATCCAAGTGATGTCATAAGTTGATGAATCTTGAATGAAGAAGGTTGAACAAGACTTTGGATAGAGAAGAAAGACTTTGAATTGATCTTTGAATGAGAATGGAATCTTATGTTGAAAGTGAAAAAATGTTACTAGAAGAATGTTGAAAGTGAACAAGAGCTTTGTACTATATGAAGAGTAAAACAAAATTATTAAATCACTAGAAACAATAAACAAATGGGCAATATTAAAGGAGTTATATGTGTTATAAAGTGGTAGCAAAGTGAAGAAAATATGCAGGATGGGAAATATACCTAGGGGGAGGCGTGTAGTTAGTTGTGTGGAGAAGAAGAAAATGTTAGTGAAGTGCTATTATATTATATTATCATAAAAACAACACTATAATAAAAATAAAGGAATCAAATATAATAATAAAAAAAACTAATAGAAATAAAGTTTATTAAAAATCTTATTAATAAAAAAAATAATAAAAAAAAATTAATTAATTAAAATCGATACGGAAATCGGTAAAAAATGATAAAACAATCTGGTATCGAAGCGTCCGGAAAGATAAAGTGAACACACCAAATTGATCAGCAAAAAATATATGTATTGAAAAAATACACCGCTTTGTCAAATTTTGAAATTGATTTTACTCGCTAAAAAGGCTCAGACAGATCAGAAACATGATGACCGGAAATTCAAAAAATTAAAATAAGCACACCGGGTTAAAGGACGCGAAAAATAAATAAAAAATGATGTCTGAAAGTGCGATTTTAAAAATTGTCCGGATACCGACTTTTTGCATTGTTGACTTTTCAGTTTAACAAAAAATACCTAAAAATTTAACACGTTAATTCCGGCTAATAATTCAAAAAATATTCGTGAAGAAAATATATGATATTATATGCAGATGACACGGTATGAAAATATAGACAGATGAAATGAGAAAATAAAAATGTCTGGTTAAAATTTATTGTATGACACACCCCAAATTTGTTCTACCTTGTTTATTTTCTTGTACCTAGCTTTGTGTTGCTTCTTAATCTTCCCATGGATGATCATTTGGCCTTTGGCCATGATCCCATGGGGTTTAGGTCATGATGTCTTGTGTGTGTTTGTGGTGTTGGCAAGCTTTTGTTAGGATGCTTTAGTTTCAAGAAAAGATAGGAGGAACGTGCTCTCATTTCATGGATTAAGATCTCATCAGATGAAATGTGTTTGCTTTGTGATTGAATGGAAGATTAAGATTCATAAAACAAACATGGTATGGAGGGCTAATGAATTCATCGATTCAAGAATGTTCAAATGGCATCAAGTTCTTATGCATTTATTTTGTTCAAGAATTTGATTCAATAGGAGGATGTTTTGTGTGGATTTCTTGGGATTCAAGTAACAAGTGTGTTATTCAAGTTCATCATTATCTTAGGGTTCTCATCTTTGATGTGAGCTTGTGGATATACATCAATAAAAGATTGTGGTTTATGTGAAATTTCAAGACCAATTTCAAATTTCAAGTCCATATCATTCATGCTTTCAAGTTCCCAAACATTATTCACCCATTCGAGTTCATTTCAAATAACCAAGGCTCAAATTTAAGATCGCAAGAGTTTAGCTTAATGGCATGATCATGATCCATTCACCATAAACTAAAGGAGTTTTTGGCAAACTAACATTTTCATATTATTAAGATCCAAGAAGCTTAAGTTTCATCAAATTCAAGGTGTTCAAATCAATTCCAAAATTCAAAGATTAAGTTCACATTATTCAAAATCCATCCAAAAAAATCACAAGTTCAAGTATAAAGGGTCCAAGTTGCAACATTTTTTACATTCAAAATTCAAAATCCATGTTACATTCCAAATTCTAAAGTGAAAATCCTAATCCTTCCAAGTTGTCTAAATCCAAAACAAAAGTGATGATTCACTCTCAAGCTATCACAATCCCATTTTGTGAAGCATTTTCCGGGTAGTTTACCACTGAAATTGTTGAAGGCTAGGACAACTATCTGAAACATGTGCCAAGTACCATTTTTCTTTGGGCATCCGATGGGACCATAGAATTTGTTTTTGCGCAAGACTATGACACAAATTATGGATATGCTCTTCAACAAACATGGAAATATGTCATTGATGTTGTTTTCTGCAAGATCTAACATTTCTAATGCTGAGCAATTCACAAGGGATTTTGGAATTTGTCCATCTATATTATTCTTTTGAGATCAAGAGTTCTTAGAGCACAAAAAGGTGGAAACACATCAAGGATGGTACCAATGAGATTGTTCATCCTCATATTTAATACCACAAGGGTTTGAGTCATTGTCATTAGACATGAGGGAATCATTCCAGAAATGTTATTAATGGAAATGTCAAACACTTGAAGATTTGAGGCAACACAAAGGGATTTAGGAATACAAAGGGATTTGAGGCAACACAAAGGCCATGGCGCGGCGGAGCTATTGATCTTCTGAGAGAATGAAGAGCATCACTTGGATAGAGAGAAAAAGAGAGTGAGATAACAGTAGCCGAGAGAGTGAAAAGAGTAAAATGAGATTAATGCTGAGTTCTTTTACCCTTCTTGATGTTGGTCATACATGTGAAACACGGGTGGGCCTTGGTGCCCAAGCCCAGACCTTGTTTTTTTTTATATACCATCATATTTTTTGGCACCCTCCTTGGATATTAGAAGAAAGTCTTTGGGCTTGCAAACAAAGGCCTACTTTTGTTTCTCTTCACATCCATTAATTTCATTTTTTTTACCTCTTTGTTGATTTGATTTAGTTTTATTTTTTTTAATAAATGATTAATGTGAATTTTTTGATTAAATGGTTAGATTGATTTTGATTTAGATATTAATTTTGATTAAACCCCTAATTTTGAGATTTTAATTCTAATTGATTAATTGAAATCTTGATTAATTAAAATCTCAATTAATTAATTAAAATTCTAATTTATAAATTAAAATTTTAATCGGTCTTGATGTTATCTTTGACTAATTGTCCTCACAAGAAACCTTGATAGTTTTTTTCTTAACGACTCTTAAATAATCCTTATATGTGCTCTTAATGATTTTTATTTCCACGTTCCCTTAGGGTTACTGATTCAATTTTATCTTTGATAAGTTGAATCAAGATAGACTTTAGGATCAATCTCTGACATGATAACATTAGGGTAGTTTCCCTTCAATCCTAACCTTAGGTCTATTTTGCATGTTAGTTCTAGGATAGGATTTTCTTTTTATAAAAAACAAAAATCTTTTCTTAATTAACAATACAAAAATGCTTAACTAATACGATACGTATTATGTATCACGAGCCTTAAGTACATAGGAAAAGATGAGCAGGGTTTTCCTCACCTCTTCTTAGGGTATGTTGTACATGAGACGCCTAGCTCATCTGTATAACGCATCCACTCTTATTGTCATAGACTTTAGTATAGTATGTATCTCTAACCTTTTCTCAAATCTTAATAAAACACCTTACAAATTCAAACTTTTTAGCCTCCGAGCTTTTCTCCTTTAAAAACATTTTCAAAAAGGGTATGCTACTTCCATTCTACCGCAAACAGATAATGCCTCTAACTGCTAAAACTTGGACTTAGCATCGTCCATAAAAAACACATAACAAACCAAACTTTTTCAACAAGAACTACAGAGTTATGATTCCCTCTGGGATACATAGGCATTGGGTTGCAAAATTCAGACGAACTCAATAATAAAAACCTTTTGTTTTCCCCAAGTAATCATCTGTTGTTCCCTTTAGCAAGCTTTGAGATATTAAATACCCTTTCATGCTTAAACAACTTATATGGTTCCCATCGAGTACGATGGATGTAAGGGGTGCTAGTACCTTCTCCTTACATAACCGACTTTCGAACCCGATATGGTTGCGATGACCATACCCTATCCTTTCACCCGTGGCTCTTCTCGATGTTTTCCCTTTCCCCTCATGGGAATAAATAAAGTTCGATGGCGACTCTCATAAGTCTATTCGTGATCGTGCAACCCTTGTTTTACACATCGCGAAGATTGTATTTTTCAAGGTACGACATGTATACTTTATTGGATATTCTTTTTTTGTTGATGCTAATGTTTGGTCTGAGTATGGGATTCCTTTGATTCTCAATTATGTTTCTGCTTGAAGAGTTGTTCTGCAATTTTTTTCCAAAGGGGGAGATTGTTAATCATTTTGGATTGGCTATATTATGCAAAACAACATGGAGTATGTTCAAGATGTTTCTGGTGCAGAAGGGACACATGTGGAACACAATGTTCTTACATGTGTGCTGCAATATTTGGTCTCTATGAATAAACATATGTTATTGCAGTTTTGATTCAGTTTATTTAATCCAAGATTCACTCTACAAAGAAGATGTATAATTCATAAAGAGAGTTAATTTGGATGTTCCGGTGCAACATGTGGAACACGATGTTTTAGAATATGTGCAGTGCAACATCTGGCCATAGTCAGGAGGCCATGATGGATGTTGTTAGGTTCAAAATTTATGATTGAGATTTAATCATATTTGTTGCAGATTGTTTAGCAATTTTTGTGTGATTTATTTGACAATTGTTGAAGATCAAATTAAATTTAAATGGAGATTTAAATTTGAATTTGAATTAATAATAAATCATATCTTTTGTTAGAGATTTTTATGGAGCAAATCAAATCCAACAAATTCAGCTATTATTCTGAATGAAATTAAATTAAAAATCCAAAGGAGAAAAGTCAATAATGCATTGCTATATAAGGAGACTCAAATCTCATGTTTGGAACAAATTTTGTGCGCTAGGATTAATTAGGGATTTTGAGTCTTTTGTTATTTGTATTCCACACTAATGTCATCACTCATATCATAAGGATTAATATTGGATCTTGTTTGTGCACACCACACTATTGTTTTAGTAACTTAGCATAGTTGTGAGTTTGTCTTAGTTGAGTTGTAAATTCAAAATTCAATATTGTTGTTATTGGAGTAAATCACTTAGGATTAGTGATTGAGACAAAGTGAGTGAGATTCCCATATTTAGGGGAAGTCCTAAATAAAAAGTCACTAGGATTATGAAGAATAATTAAACGTCATGGGGTTGATGTTCCTATAAGAATAATTGTACTAATTCAAAATATTGAATTTTCTTTCTTGGATAAAGTGCCTTCTAAATGTAGGTGTTGTTTGCACCGAAATGAGTTACCAATCTCTTATGTTATTTTAGTGCTTTCTGAATTGTGTTATTGATGCTGTTATATTATTGTCATATTGGTTTAACAAGTTGGACCAGTTGTACCAACATCGTGTCCAACATCTGTCTCCTCAGAAACATAATTTCAGTTATCTTTAATTTTACATATATATATATTAAAAATGTTTAGTATGTGTGTATCAATATTTTTATTTTTATTGAATAAATATAATATAATAAGATAACAATATCGCTAGATTCTTCATTAAGAGTATTCTTTTATGTCATTTTGTATTTATTAGTTATTGTAACCGTTAATTTATCAAACACTCAAATTAACTTATCAATTACCAATCATCAGCTCTCAACTATCAGTCATCTATTATAAGCTATCAATTATCAACTATCAGTCATCAACTATCAACTATTAACTATTAGCTCTTTTTATCAAACAGAGCTTATATGTCTGATTCGACGCAATTTTTTTTGGCTTAAATAGTCATTATGTCCTTGTAAGTTGGCGTGATTTTGTTTTTAGTCCATAATTTTTTTTGAAATAATTCCTGAATGTTATTTTTTTTAATTTATTTTTTAAAATCAAAATCCACGATTTTTTATGTGGATTTAAAATTTGCAAGTTTTCTGCAAATTTTCCTTCGAATTTTTATGTGGATTATCACTTTAGGAATTAATACCAAAATGATTTTAATATTTGGGGATTATTTCCAAAAAAGAAGATTTAGGGAGTAAAAACAAAAACACGTCAACTTATATTAGTTAAAATGATTATTTAAGTAAAAAATATTAAAATATAATTGATTTGACACAATTAATTTTAAATAAAAATAAATGAAATATAAATTAATTTATGTTTAAATACAATAAAATAAAAGGGATTCTTAATATTTAATATTATTTAGATAATTGAAATTAAAATTATTTTAAGATGTATAATTAGCAGATTAAATTTTAAAATGTGTGTTTTTAGAAAACATAGAAATAAATTACTAAATTACTAATAATTAAATATAATTATAGTGTTTAAAAAAAACTTGAATGCGTTAAATATAATTATAGTGTTTAAAAAAAACTTGAATGTGAATTGTTTAGATGATTTGAATACAATTGTTTTCAAATTTGATATTATCAAAATAAATTTTAAACTTAAATAGTCTTTTGGTTCAGATAAACTGACGTGTTTTTAATTTTAGTCTCTGTATTTTTTTTATAAAAAATAATCTTTAAATATTAAAATCTTTTTGGTTGTAATCCTTGAAGTTAAAATCGATAAGAAAATTCGAATAAAACCTATGAATTTTAACTTTAAGGACTAAAATCAAATAAAATTCAATATTTAAAAACTTTATAAAAAAAATGATATAGGACGGAAAAATAAAAATATGTTAACTTACCGGAATTAAAAGACTATTTAAGTTAAAAATTTTAATTGTATTTGAATCTAGATATTTTATTAAATTATAAATATTTTTTAAATTTTGCTTTGCATTATTAAATTTAAATAAAAGTTATTACCGCATTTCTTCCCCTAAATGGTTTAACTAGATTTTGATACTACTTATCAAAGAGATCGGAAAATATATAATCTACAATGATTTATATTCACATATATTCACATAAAATCTTGTATAAGTCATTTCTCTAATATATACAATATTGAAATTCAACATTTTTAATTGTCTTGTTTATTATCGTCTTTGATTTTTTAAGAAAATTAAGGACGATTTTTATCAGGAAAGGGGGGTTATCAATTTTTTCAAAAATAAAATATTTATGAGTGTATTTTGATAAAGATAATCGACTTTAGCAACAGTTTGAAGAAATGTTATAAAGGCCATTTGGAAAATATGGACTATGCAGCAACATGTAAGCTGTAGAATTTTTTTTATTCATTATGGAACATAGGATTTCCTGCTTCATGTATAATCAATTTGGAGGCCAATATGTTAGTGTTGGTTAAAGTAGCTAATGCAAAGTTGACAGAGGCATCACCTTTTTTTTCAAAGGGTTGCTGGGAAACTACAACTATAACCCAAGATAACTTTTGAATTGATGCCCTTACCTTTGAGATGTTGCACTTTGATTTTGAAATAACAAGGGCTATTTACGACAATTCCGCTCAATTGGGATTCTATTGATTTGCCATAAAAAATTTGTTGCAAATGTTGCATTCTTGAGAGTGATTGCAGGAATGCCATTCTAGACGTAGAAAAGAAGAAGTCTGATTGTGAAAGATTATTTCCAATCTTTCATTTAGAAAATTTGGGCCTTTGGGCCTCTTTTTCTGCTCTCTCCTTTAAGGAGATTATCAGAACTTAACCAGCCACCCTCGAAATTATACCCAGCACCCCCAACTTTCATAATTTTAAAACAGCCTTTAAAAAAAATTGAAAAAAATAAAAAAAAATCATATTATTGAAAATTTTAAAATTTCGTGTAAAAAAATAAAAATTTATGAAAAAAAATATAAAGAATATCGAAAATTTCAAAATTTTCAACACTATCAGAAATTTCGAAATTTTCGATAGTGAACAAATTTTAAAACTTTTGATTTTTTTTACACTACCAGAAATTTCATAATTTCCGAAATTTTTTGAAAAGTTACAAGGTAATTTTGTCATAATTGAGAAATGTGTCAAGTTTAAGTGGGGAGTGTCAGGTTAAATCCTCGGAGATTATATACGACATTCCTGAGTTTATATCTAACATACCTATGTAATTTATTTTTATAATTTTTTGAAGAAAATTACTTCAAAAAATCAATAAAAAACAAAAAAATTGGTAGTTATTATTAAAAATCTAGTAGAAACATGTAAAATTGGAAAGGAAAAAGTTGAGTTATGCACTGAATTATTAGTGCAATTTAAAAATCTGGTGGGATTTGATATCGAATATATTGAAAAATGTAGTGTGTAAAATTTGTTCATGCCAGATATTTTGAAAAGTTCGATGTATTGGATTTTTTCTTTCTCCTCAAAAATTCAGCGGCCTTGTATATCTTATTTACCTACTCACAATACATTTGAAATGAATTTTTCTCTCGCAGATTTTACACAGTTATTCGCCATTGACTTGGTATAATTACTTGCATATTTTATCTGAACTTTTGAATTTTTTAATTGAATTATAGAATCTATGAGTAATCATTTTATATTTTAATTGACAGATCTTTCTCTCCCGAAGAAGTGTTATCATGAGTACAATCTATTTGGATATAACACGGTATTATTGTGATTTCCATTTGTTCTGATACAAAAAATGGGCAAAGTGGTTGGTGCGACAAATTGATTATTGGTTGTAATAGGGGATGAAATTACAAGAATAAAGGAAAGTTAGAAGTTACTTGTAGCAGAATAGTTGAATTTCCTTTTTGGTTGAGATTTATTCCAAGTGGTTGTGGTTGGAGCATAAAGGATAGATGTGGTATTCACAACCACTGTCTAGCTAAGGATTTAGACATTCATGACATGTTAGGCCGTCTAAAAATCGAAGAAGGACAATTTGTGAACGATAAGACAAAGTACAACATAATACTGAGGTTCATAATGAGTGCATTGAAAGATAGGAATGTTGATAATCTGACAAGTGTGGTGCAAGTATATAAGGCAAGATCTACATATTGGTATACTATTAGAGATCCATTGACGAAAATACAAAATTTGTTGAGCTTAATTCATAATGAGAAGTATTTGTGTTGGACCAGAAACTGGGTGGACTCGAATGTTGTGGGTGATACATTCTTGACACATCCCAATTCAGTGAAGCCTTTGATCTTTGATTGCATGTATAAAACCAACATGTATAGGATACCACTATTTGAGATTGTTGGTGCAAGGTGCAAGGCATTTGTTGAGGTTAATTGACAAGAACATGTGATGAAACTATGAAATAAGTGTTAGAACAAGATTTGGTTATGCATCTGGCCTTATGTATTGATGATAACAATGCATAGTGTTTCAAAGAACAATTTTGTACCCTAATCAATTTGTTTAGTGTGCAAATACTAGAATCAAGTTCTGACTCTGAATGAATGACATGTGAAGTCATCAGATTTTGAACCTAGTGTACTCTGACTTTGACATATGTGGTTTACAAGATATTCAAGCTCTGAATTCTATACTTCAACGCTTTTGAATCTACGCTCATCCAAAGCTTTGACACTCTGAAGCTTCTAAAGCTATTACGCTCTGAAGACCTACGCTCCAATCAACTCGAAACTTTGTCAAAAGAATCTGAAGACCAGTTTCTGAGGAACTGGATCAAGACTCTGAAGACCAAAGGTTATGAAGATTCTCTCTACCAGATTCTTATTCTTCTCTTATGAATGCTTCATCACTAACTTATCAGAAGCCTCTAAATAGTGAACATAAGATCAAAAGTTTTATGTGAGAAAAATAGTATACAGTACAAGATCAAATATTCCTTCCACTACACTGATTTTGTGGAATAGAATTGTACTATTGTACCATTTTGTCTCCCACCTTTGCAGACAGTTATGCAAGGTGCCAAATAATTTGTGAAGATCTCCATCCACACTCTCCAACGGGTCTTTCCTTGCCTATATAGGAACACTTGGAAGAATGGAAAAATGCTGCTTTGAACGCTTATCCAATATCTCATAACGCTTTTGATGAACTGAACATTATTCTTGTGAATATAGAAAAGAAAACACACATAGAGCCTTTGTTTGCTATTGTATGATAAATTCATTGTACTTAAAATTTGTGTAATCTGATTTCTTAGAAGCAATCTTGCAAACACATTTAGTGTATCTCATTGATTGAGTTTGTATTCCTTGAGAGACTAAGGTTTAGTTAGGATTCTCAAGAAGACGTTGACGTGTTGTTTTTGTGTGTTTGTAATCAGTTGATAAGGCAAAATCACCTTGGCAGGTGAACTGGAGTAGCTTCGTTAACAGCAAACCAGGATAAAAATATTTGTGTTTATTTATTTTTGTTCTTGTTTCATCTTTGAGTGTTTTGAGTATGAAAAGTTTTGATCTTAGAAACCCAATTCAAGCCCCCTTTCTTGTGTTTCTTGTCACCTTCAATTCGCATCAGAGCTCTAGTTCTGGTATTGATCGCGTATCAAACACTTTACCGTGTCAAATAAAGATCCAGTTTGTGAAACACAATGGCTATTATCCCTCCACCAGCTGCACCGCTGATAGAGATAACTATAGTGCAAAACCTCCAGTTTTTGATGGAGAAAATTTTGATTGCTGGAAAGATAGAATAGAAAGTTTTTTCCTTGGTCATGATATATATTTATGGGATATTGTAGTTGATGACTATGTTCATCTTGTAGATGCTAGTGGTAACAAGGTGGAAAGAAGAGTGATGATTGATCAACAAAAGAAATACTACAAGAATAATCACAAAGCAAGAACCATCTTGTTAAATTCAACTTCATACACTGAGTACGAAAAGATTACAAACAGAGATACTGCAAAGTCCATATTTGATTCTCTGAGAATGACTCATGAAGGAAATTCTCAAGTTAAAGAAACCAAGGCACTTTCCTTGATTCAAAAGTATGAATCCTTCAAGATGGAAGCCAATGAAAATGCTGAGAACATGTTGTCAAGGTTTCAGACTCTTGTTGTAGGACTGAAGGTCCTGGACAAAGGGTATTCTACTGCTGATCATGTGAAGAAGATCATCAGAAGTGTACCTAAAAGGTGGAGACCTGTGGTAATTGCGTTGAAGTTATCAAAGGATCTGAACAACACCACTCTTGAAGAACTTGTGAGTTCTTTGAGAAGTCGTGAGATTGAGCTTGAAAAGGATGAGCCCCAAAGAAAAGTCAAATATGTGGCTCTGAAATCCATAGAAAAGTCTGAGAAGCCTAAATCCTTTCAAGCTGAAGAAGAGGACTCTGAACAAGATTAAGAAGAAGAAGATGAATTATCTCTTTTGTCTAGACGTGTTAATCAACTCTGGAAGAAAATACAAGGCAAGTTCAGAGGCTCCAGAAGGATAGGTGGTGGCTCTTAGTCTACATCTGGACTGAAGAAGTTTGGTGCTGACAAGCACGCTATTTGCTTTGAGTTCAAGGAGCCATGTCACTACAAGAATGAGGGTCCCTAGCTAAAGAAAGACATGCCAAAGAAGAAGGACTTTAGAGGAAAGAAGAAGGGTCTGATGGATACCTGGGATGATTTAGAATCCTCAGAAGATGACTCTGAGGAAGACCAGGCTAATGTGGCGCTGATGACTCTGAAGGGATTTGGGAATTTTGGTGCATGTATGAGAGGAAAAGAAAAGTGAATAAAAATGCTCCAAAATTGACTTATGAGTCGACCTCTTGGTAGCATGTGCCGACATAAAAAGGTTATGAGTCGACACATACTAAAGTGTATTTAAAAGATTTCAAAAATTAATCCTATGTGCCGACCTACACAAGCATGAGTCGACACATACTGAAACAATTTTGAAAAAATTTAAAGAGTTATTTTCATGTGTCGACCTATACGACACATGAGTCGACCTATGAGGTCTAAAATTTGAAAATTTTGACACCTATGAATTTTGGGATGACTTTGGAACACTGAACTTGACTTATGCATAACTAATTGATGAGAGACATATGCATATGATTGTTTTTGATGATTTGTTAGCCAATAACATGCAAACACACGCATGAAATAGAAAAATATATAGATCACATGTGAAGATATTATGAATGAGGCCACTATAAACATGTTAAATGAAACACACAATGGTTACACTTGAATTTTGTGGAAATGAACACTCACAACATGTATCATACATACCTTTGAAAAATAAATAAGTAAAAGAGAAAACTTACTTTCAAAGCAAAAATTGAATGGATATTACCTCACCGTATGAATGACAGAGGATGTACAAGCATTCCACAAGGAACACTCGAAGGAAAGTTGGAATGAATGCAAATTATGCCACAAACCAATTAATAACAACGATCTTACCACCTTTCACTTTGACAAAGTATCTAATAATGTAATTTGCAATGAATCCAAGAAAGATTATTGATTTGATGATCATCCTTTTTGGTTGGACTTTCATTCTTGTCCCTTTCATGATAGCTATCCTACTCCTCCTCAAGCTTCTACTTCTTAGGTTGATCAATCTCATATTCAATGTTCTTGAGTATGTCTTTTGAAGATATGCGTATTGTATGAAATGAAATACCTTTTCTACATTTATTGGATGGAACCATTTCAAGCAATCTACACACTTTTACCAATTAAAGAACACTAGTTAAAGAAATAAGGAGATGTCATTGGTATCATGTCTTGAGCCTCCACAAATGAGATCCCATACTCTCTTCATAGAGTCAAGACATTTATCCTGGAAAATCAATAAGAAATGCTAGGTATCCAATCTTCATTGGATCCTTGAGGGTGAGTGAAACCTTGGTTGCATTTAGGCAACCATTGAAAAACGCCTATAGGCACAAGAAATTTTCTAAACTTGCATTTTACAACGGTATGACTCTTTTTACAACAAAAGTGGCAAGTTAAATGATGAGAAAAGTGACCTTTACTATCTTGATCCTTTTCAACAAATTTATACCTCTATAAGGATTATGAGAAGGCATCTTATATTTGGTAGTATCAATAACAAAAGTGACCTTTGGTTGTAATGCCTTGTCCAACTTAGCTTTAAGAGTATTTACTTCTTTTTGCCAAATGTGACAAGTTTCACAATTGAACAACGAAGGTTTTTCATTCTCATCTTTAACTTTTTTTAATATCTACCATAGATTGCTTAAGAGCTTCCATATTCTTTTCGGTTTCCAAAACTTTAGCTTCTAAATGTTCAAAAATTATTTTGATTGAAGCTAACTTTTTGAAAGTGTCTACGACTTCTCTATTTAGATTTTCAAAAGCTTTTTGTAACTCAAAATAAGACAATTCATCAACATGTTCATATTTAGAGTGACTTACATTATTTTTCTTCTTTTCACGATAATAAGTCGAGAGACAAACATTTTCCGCTTCTTCCTCATCACTTGAGGAATCACTATCGCTTTCCCAAGCAATATAAGCTCTTCTAGACTTGCTAGATTTCTTGTGATGGCCTTTCTCTATCAATTGACACTCCGGCTTGTAATTCCCGATTTTGCCACAATTGTAACATAAACGTCTTGATATTCCTTTCTTGTCATCATCTTCCTTTGAGGAGTTTGAATATCTTCTAAATTTAATGAGGTTTTTGTCCTAGAACTTTACACCATTTCTTTTGATGTACTTGTTGAATATTTTCACAAAAGTCCCATATCTTCATCATCTGAATTCTCGCCATCTCTTATTTCACAATCACTTTGCTCATTGATTGAGGACTTTGAACTTGAAGCCTTTAGAGCAATAGACTTCTTTTATTCCTCCTTGTCTTTACTTTTCTCCTTTTTCTCCTTCTTCTCATGCTTTTTATCATGTTTTTCCAAGCAAGTGACTTCTTGCTCGTGTTCTTCTAGCTTGCCAAATAAAGTTGTGAGATCAAGTGTTTTAAGATCATTTGCTTCTTTGATCGTGGTGACCTTGGGTTACCATTCCGTATTAAGATACCACAAAACTTTATTAGTAGTTATATCATTGGAGATAAGATTACCGAGAGCCTTCAAGCGATTTATGAGATGTATGAACCTCTTTTGCATGTCAGCAATGGTTTCACCATGCTTCATGCAAAATAGTTCAAAATCTTGAGTTAACGTATTGATCCTAGCTTGTTTGAC
The DNA here is from genome assembly GCA_022829125.1 of Lathyrus tuberosus. Lineage (NCBI taxonomy): Eukaryota > Viridiplantae > Streptophyta > Magnoliopsida > Fabales > Fabaceae > Lathyrus > Lathyrus tuberosus. The sequence continues at coordinate 689,216 of JALAZF010000079.1, read as the reverse complement.
CTCATTAGTTCCCTCATTGGCAACTTCTAATGCGTCCCACATAGATTTGATGGTCTCACAATGAGAGACGCGATAATATTCATCAACACCAAGTGCGAATATGAGAATATTTTGTGCCTACCAATCATGTGACCACAATCTCCTATCATTTTCATTCCATTGTACTTCCGGTTTTGGTATGCTGACACCTTCAGCACTGGTCATTGTAATTTTATTAGAAGCATTAATGATGGCATTTCATACACCCTTATCAACCGAGTTGATATGGATACTATTTACTGTGAAAATTGTTAAACAACCGTTGGTCTCCAAATATTGATTAACTTGCAGGATCAACCAGTAAATCCTAGGACATGTGCTTAGTGTTTTTAAATTAAAGTTTAAGAAACAATGAACACTTCGAGAGTATTCATGGTTAGGAAATAGTATGCTTTAAAAAGATAAAGAAAATTGTATGACAAAGGAATGGTCGAAAGTGCAGTAAAACGTACTGAAAGTAACTTGTACAAAAATAAAGATAAATTTTTGGGCAAAAGCATAAACTGACTTTTATTAAAATGTAAGCAAGTGAATGGTGTTTCATCAACATACATTTTCTCAACAAACTCGTTTCTCTACACACTGGGTACTTTGAGTATTTTGAGTGATTTTGTAGAAACTTGAATATACACACAATCCTATCACTAAGACTTCCTATTTATATTGAGTCTATATAACTGCCTCTAATGGTCTTTCTCCTAAATTAAGAAAAATGGTGCCCGGTATGTCTTCGACTTTCCAGTATACTCCACGTGTCTTCTTTTTTAAAAAATGGATAAAGACAATGTTCCTTCTTTGATTTAAATTCAAAATCAAGTCGAAGATACCATCAGTAGCACCCCCGTCGAAATACTACTTCAAACCTAGGAAATTTTCCTTAAGTCCATCTAGCCATCTTTCCTTGCATAAGGAGTAACTTCGACTGGGCCCTCAATATTGCACTTGCTTAGTTGAAATCCATCATAACTTGGCAGGTAATTTCCTTTTCCTTATTTCTTCCATAAATCAAAACAGGCGTCGAAATTAAGAGCCAACAAATTGCCCCCCAAAAATGTCATTTTCGACATCATATGAAGAAAAAGGCATTTTTTTTATAACATAATTCGACGCATAAGTAATTCTACGTCATAAACTGTTTATATGCCTTAGCATAATTGTGACGTCAGGGTCATCATGACGCCTTTTTTGAAATGTCTCTTCAATGCCACGGAAGAATCTTTTCAATCATCACGTTTCTAGCCCCTAGAAGATCGTGGTTCAGACTTTTAACTGCCACTGTCTCATCACACCAACTTCATGTAACACGTACCCCACGATCTTGTCACCATAAATGATGTACAATAATCATGCATTGTAATCATCCCACTTCAATCCATCTATAAAAGAGTGAAAGTTACCATTTCCTATTTTTTTAACTTTCTGAACTTCTGAAACGCACCATCCTCAAAACTTCTTCTTTCTCCAAATTTTCTTCACACATCCACTACAAAAATGGCTTCCACTTCAACAACTTCCAAGGAAACTAACAAGAAGGCAAAGGGTTCCAAGAAGTCCCAAGAACTCGCTCCAGTTCATAGGATGTTAGGTCCAAATGTAGTTGGAAATCAACAATACATCCCAGAACCTCCAAATGAAGAAGAGAAACGCGTGATATATCAACCCTAGGTACTTATCCCTATTCTTGTGTCTGGTAAAACTCATGACATGCTAAGTCATTTACCTGATCTTGCTGCTGATCCCATTAAAATTAGAGAGTTTTTTCCAGCTTATCACCGTTACAAACCCATAGCAAATGGTTTAAGACCTGGAACTGATAAGGAAGTTATAATTGATGAGAAATCTAAGGTAGATGGCCAAGGTTTGCCTTCGACCATAGCTTCTAGGGACCCCATAAACATAGAGTTCATGAATACTAGTTTTAGGGTTTTTAAATCATGCCCTCTGTCGAAAGATCCTTCCGACTACTTAGCTTGGCTAGAAAAGATAGAAAAATCCAAGTCCCAAGTTTGGAAGAAAATGGGCATTTATGACCTTATTCAATTGTCGAAAGTAGGACCAGGTTATTGTCCTTTGATGCTCATCACTTCCCTTTACTTCTGAGACAACACCTATAACAACTTCCATCTCCCTTGTGGAATGGTTACCCCAACCCTATCCGACGTTGCTGCCATTACTGGCCTGAAACCCATTGGAATAGGTTATGACCCCAATCTCCTAGCTGATGACTCAATAGGCTTCGATACCAGCAAAGCAGCCTTCACCACCTACATAGCTTATTATCATGACAAAGAAACCACAGAGGTTTCTGACCAAGAACACATTGCCTTCTTGGCTCTCTAGCTCTCACGCTGTATTTTATGTTCAAGGTCTCTTCAAGTGGCGAAGAGGTACATAACCATGGCGAACCAGTTGCATGCTGGACACAACCTTTGTCTTAGAGAAATCACTCTGGACAAGCTATATGAATCCCTTGGCGAAGGCGTCACGACATTGAAGCATCCTTTTCTGGTTGAAATCCTATCAACGAAGCTTCTATAAAAAATAGAAGAGTTGAAGGAACGAGGCTTGCGCTATTGACCCCTAGTGACGAAGGAATGAATCTTCAGCAGACATTCACCAGTTATGTAATAATGTTTGCGAAATGCCATAACTTTTCTTCCAACATGTCCCTTTTTGCAAATAGGAAGGTGGGCCCTGAATGGTTTACAAGAAGATTTCCTCCCGAGTTGAAGGAATAAGAAGGAGAATCTCTCGACATTTGGGAATATTTCCGTACACCAAGACTATTAGCTTCTAGGCTCAACCCTTCCAAACTTCGAATTGCTCTCGTCAACTATGAACCAAATCTTGTCGCTCGACAGTTTGGTTTGATTCAGATTAAACCCAGACCTCTCTTTCTTAAAAATAGCTCACTCATCCATTACAACATGTGGCATAATGAAGCAGAGTGTGCCAAGTTGCTAGCCAAGTTTTCTGACGTCACAGAGTTTAATGTTGTGGCCTTCAAACCAAATTTCCTCTGTACCAAGGAGTTCGACGAATGGTAGAGAGAATACTACAACACATTATTTTTTATGTAACCTCCTTCAACCTTCAACTAACTAGAGCTTTTGCCCTTGTACAGGACAGAGTGAAGAAAGGTACTTCAAGACATATCAAGGAGATCCAAACATTCCAGAAATACTTTGAAACTTCCTGCAAGCCAAATGAGCTTAGTCGAACCATTAGCGAAGTAGCAGTAACCTTAAAAGAAAAGTTTATGAAGAAATTGGAGGATTTGAAACTTCCTTCGTATGTTAAACCTGATCAATGTTACAAGTTAGCTTTCAATCTTTATCCTCCAAAATTCCCTCGACTGCCAATTGCTGATTTTGGTGTGGCCTTTAGCCCTTCATTTCCAAACTGGTTTGTTTGTGGGAATTTTATGAAAAATCTTTGCCAAGATTACCAAAAACGTGCTCAGCGAGTGGTTCCGACTAAGTATACTTTGGACATTTTCAAAGGCCACCTTCATATTGGCATAGAACACGTTTATGTGGAGTCTCTGATATATGAAGGTTTGGAATGGGAGGTTCTTCGACACCACTTATTTCCTTTTATTTATATTTTTATTTTTGCTTATATTGACTGCATTACTTTCTCTTGCAGCTGTAAAGATTCCAGCCAAGAAACCCACTCCCGTCGAGAAAGAAACCATCAAAGAAGAAGAGGACGATAACACCGAAAAACCCATAACAAAGGTGAATTTTGTACTTTTCATTTCTTTTATATATTGCCTTCTTAATCTATCATCTAAAATATGATATATTTTTTATTTTTGCAGGGAAGTCGGAAACCTCCTCCGATGAAGGGGATGTTTCACCAGACCAATCCAAACACCTCAAAAATAAGAAGAAGCAAACAAAAATCACTGATGCAGGCTTTCGCCCTAAACCAAAACCAACCAGAGCGCTTGTGACGAAAACCCCTACCCCAAAGGTAGTAGAAGCTGATGCTACACTTGTTAGCAAGGAATCAACCGACAAAAAGAGCCCTGATCAGGTAGAGAGTGATAATTCTAGCCCTGGGACTGAGAATCCTAAGGTACAAAGTTTCTTTTTCGTTTTGAACTTTATGGTTTTCTTCGACTAACGTGCTTCTAACCTGTTTTGATTTCTTCTTCTTAGAATGCCAAAGATGATCAAGGGCATCCCATTGTACAACAAATCATTCCCATCACCAGCAGTTAACCTACCTATCATCCAACCAGCCCTTCCAAAACTTCTCCCAAGGATTCCACATAAGGGTCCATTGACGAAGTGAGCCAACTTGTTGATGTTCAAAAGAAATCACCACTTAAGGTCACTACTGAGCTTTCGTATACCAACGAACCTGATCAAAAAACAAGCCCAGCCATGGAAGAAGTTATAGTTGACGTCGCAGGGGATACTGAAATGCCTTCTGCATAACAAGTTGTCAAAGATAAATATGAATATAGATCCCCAATCATTCAACAAAATAACGACGACAAAAAGGTGAGAAGGATGGAGAGGAGGAGGAAGACCAATCAATGTTTGATTTTGAAACTGAAATCATCGTGGAAGCTGAAGAAAAAGAAGAGGAACGAGAAGATCAATTGAAAACCGACCCTTCTAAGAATACTTCGACTGACACCAACTCCACCAGCCTTTCACATGAAGAGCTAGAATCCTTGAAAGTACAAAGGCCGCTGGTAACCAATCAATCGGTAAGCCTGAGGATGACTTGCTTCCTCAAATTAAAGAGAACATTTTTAACGCGGATCTATTCCAACTCTTGGAAAAAGACGTTTCTGCCAGTTTTGGGCTCAAAAACTCTTGAATCATGTCAATGTCTTGGAGGTTTCTCCTGAAGTTGCTGACGCCATAATGGAGTTGGACACGTTGATTGACCTTGTTGTTGCTAATATGAACCGTCTTCGAGACTTCTCAAGCAAAATTAACAATAAATCGGAGACCCAACTGGCCGAATGGGGTGCAGCCTCTGAATCTACCACGAAGGTTTCAAATTTGGAAAAGGTCTCTGAGCAAAATAAGAAAGAAATCAAAATCTGTGACAAGAATGTCGAAGAATGGTAAAAGCAAATCAAGGCTTTGCAAAACAAAATTTCTTATGCCAAACAACGTAAAGATGAGCTTCTCAAATCTGACCAAGAAGAAGTGGCCAAAGAACTCAAGATTGGAATGTATCATGTCGACAGAGCCCAACAACTTGGATGGGAAATCGAAGCCCTTTCAACTAATAAGGCTCTATGTGAACGTCGCTTGATGCTTCAGAAATCCAAATATGAAAAGATGAAAAGCTCTTTCCTATTTTAACTTGATTATTGAACTTTATTTATTTCAATTGTAATTTTCTTTAGCTCTTTGTGACATGAATTTTAATGACTTAAGCCATTTTGGCAATATTTATCTTACTTTACCATGTTGGCTTCGACCATTTGTATGTAATTACTCATTTGCTATTTTTACTTCTTGGAGTGCAGGTTTGTATTTTTTCAAATACTTCTCATTCACTCTTAGAATCCTTTTATCTTCATTCAATTATTCGATTTCATATGCACCATTTGAAAGAATTTGTATAATCTGGAAGGGACCTTCCCACTTAAGGGACCATTTCCCCATAATTCTATCATTTCAATCCATGGGAAGGATCACTTTCCAAAACAAATCTCCAGGCAAAAATGGTTTAATTTTAACCCTTTTGTTGTATGATTTCTCTACTCTCTTTTTCTGCCTTTTCAACAATTCTAAGGCACATAGTCTTTCTTCATCTAAATCAACCAACTCATCCAACATCATGTTCCAATATGATTCAGATTGAATCTCAGGGTGTCTTTGGATTCTTGTTGACTATAAATAGATTTCAACTGGTAGGACTGCGTCATGACCGTATGTCAGTTGAAAGGGAGTAGTATTAGTAGCTTCCTTAGGGGAGGTTTGACATGCCCAGAGACTCTGGTCTAATGTTTTATGCCAATTCTTTGGATTTTTCCCCACATGTTTCTTAATTAAACCAATCACAACTTTATTTGTTGCTTCGACCTGTCCATTGGCTTGAGCATAATAAGGTGTAGATGTCAATAGTTTGAAACTTATTTCCTTTTCAAACTCTTGCACCTTTCTACCAGTAAAGACAGATCCTTGATCCGTTGTAATGGTCTCTGGGATTCCAAACCTATAGATAATGTGTTTCTGGAACCCATTTCCTTTGCGTCGAGCCTCTAGTTTTAAAGCTCATCCTGAACCTTATCAGGTGGTTCTGGATCGAAATCCTTACCAGGACCAACTTGATCTGATTCAATCTTCTTGGCTTTGACATCTATGAATTTTACTTCGGCCTCTAAGGCCGCTTTGAGTTTGTTTTTGGCTATATAAGCCGAAATCTTTTCGAGCATCAGTGACTCACTCATTATCACCGAATTCGCTTCCCCAGCCAGTTGGCCGGATGTGTTCTGTTCCAAAGGCATAATCTTCTTCGCCAACGACTTCTCTATCCCACTGAAACCCATGGGTTAGGTGTAGATAGAGAGATCAAAAACGTTGTTCGTTGGCGTCATATCGAATTCCGCATGGCTACATGGACCAATATGAGCCAAATTTCGGTCGAAACTCCTTCTGTTAACCTGATTTACTTCAGCCATAAAATAACTCTGGTCCGCTTCAATGTTCTTGACGATTCCATCGTTGTGCCAAATTGAAATCCTTTGGTGCATTAAGGAAGAAAGGACACCAATGTCGTGAATCTATTCCCTACCAAGCAAGAAGTTGTAATTAGCCTTCGAGGCTATCACCATAAACATCGTTGGTCTAGTTATAGTATCGACAATTAAATCCACCTGTATAACCCCCATTGTGGTCCCTATCTTACCTTCATAATTCGACAACACCATATTATGGGGTTTCGTATCTATGTTGTCTTTCCCAATCTTTTTAAGCATGTAATGCGGCATTAAATTAACTGCCGTTCCGCTGTCGACCAGTATCTAATTTACTCCGACATTTCCCACTTTCCCTTTTATGAACAGAGGTTTTAAGTGGCTTCTCATTGAATCGTCAGGCCTCTCGAATAATGCATTTTGTTCCTCTACGCAGCCGTTATTCACGATGTAGTAACAGACAGGCTTGTGTTGAGCCGTCACCATTTCCATCGTATCTTCTTCTTCCTCCACTTCCATCACTTAATCTTACTCTCTAGGGAGTACTGACACCACATTACACATGATGTCTAGTGAGGCCTCCGACCCAGAGTCAAAATCATCAGTCATTTCGTCGTCCTCATGGTCAGTCTTTTTTTAAGACACCTCTTTATGAGTGTAGCTCCAGTTTTGTGACGCGACCACTACCGCATTTAGTGCTACTTTTTTATTTCTAATATTTATCCTATGATGCTTAAAAGGAAGGGGAAGATATCGTAAACTAACCATGCTCACAAATGTTTTTCTTACAGATGCTAATAGATATGGAATTGGGGGTTGGTTATACTGAGGGAAGCTACTAACATCCTAAGTATCTATAGTAATCTATAGGAACCTTTATTTACATTTATTTCTACTGTTGAATTACTTGGTTGCTTAAGTCTATTTGCTGCTGAATTGGGAAAGTTTCTCCTTTGTGAAAACTGAGTAAATGTTTTTGTTGTTTTTATGGTTTTCTATTATTTTTGGGAAAGTACTTGACCTAAGGTTTTCGATTAGTGCGCTCGCTAAGATTTCATAATCTTATGCCTACGTATTCCCATAAAGAGACTGGGGAAATCAGAGCGTTTATAGTTATTCCTCCTATTCTATTGGAGGAGGAAGTTTGTGTTGGTGCCTTGTTCAAAACCCAAGATTGAAGCTAAAAGAGTATTTGTGTCTTGATCAAAGCCCAAGATTGAAGCTAAAAGTTTGACTGAGAGAATTTGTCATCTCTAAAGGGAGATATCTCACCTATTCATCACAAATACTGAAGAGTAAAATCACAAAGGAAGAAGCTTTAAACTTGGATCTTTGTCATCTAGGGTAATGTCACATCAATCTTTATAGGAGAAGTGAAATTTCATGAAGGAAGAAGCTTTTAAACTTGGATTTTGAAATATCTGGATCAATGCCACATATTTCTTCATGAGTTTTATCATAAGGGAAAAAGCTTTAACTTGGATTTTGAAATATCCAGAGCAATGCCACATCCTCGTTTATGTAAAACAGTTTGAATGAAAATTTGATTTGATTTAAAATGTGATGTATAGGAGGGATATCCTCCTACAGAGAGGACTCAGAGTCTCATCTGTGGGGAAGTTGAATTTAGAGCCTTGATCAAAGCCTAAGGTTGAAGCTAAAAAATAATTGAAAAATGACTCAACTGGGGAGTTTTTATCTGTCTTGTACAAAGCCCAAGATTGAGGCTGACTGATTGGAGAAATTATTGATATAGCCTGAGAGAAGGCTAATAACTGTTGAGCAAGCTTGAAATGACTGGCTCAATACTGATGATTTGACTCTTTTGGGAATTTTATTTGTATCATGTACAAAGCCCAGGATGAATGAGGCTAAAAGAGTTTATTTGTATCTTGTACAAAGCCCAGGATGGTGAGGCTAAAAGATTTATTGTATAATCAACTAAGACTTGACTTATGCTTTTAAAAAGCCAGAGGGTCCTTGTATGAAGCCCAAGAGGAAGCATGATGCTTGGATAAAGCTCAAGAGGAGGCTATGATGCTTGGATAAAGCCCAAGAGGAGGCTATGTTGCTGGGGAGATTCTTTGTATGATGCCTAAGAGAAGGCAAAAATGCTTGAATAAAGCCCAAGAGGAGGCTATGATGCTTGAATAAAGCCCAATAGGAGGCTATGATGCTTGGATAAAGCCCAAGAGGAGGCTATGTTGCTTGAATAAAGCTCAAGAGGAGGCTAATTGTACTAGGGAAATTCCATGTGTACAAGAGGGAACTAGTTGTTTGAACTAAGTTGTAATGAGTGAAGGGATCCTATTGTTTGACCTATGTCTAAACTGACGATGACCTAAATGCTAAGAGAAACTTAAAAAGATATAAACAAGTATATTATCGAGCATAAAAGGAATTGAAAAAGGTGGTGTTGGGTCTTACACTCTATCAGAGGCCTAAGTGTATTGTGATTTATTGAATGATTTAAGATTGACTGAAAGAATTAGGATTGACTGATTGAATGAATTAGGATTTTGAGAAATTGAAGAAAGTTTTGATAGGAGGAGATGATTTGAATTTGAATTTGAATTTGAAGATGACCTTGATTTTAAAAATGAGAGAAATAAGAAAGGTGTTGGGTCTTACACTCTAGATAGAGGCCCAAGATTATTTGTATCATGTACAAAGCCAAGGATGAATGAGGCTAAAAGATTATTCTATTTAAAAAAGGGGTGTTGGGTCTTACACTCTAATAGAGGCCCAAATGTATTGTTTAAAACAAAGTTTATGTACAGAGGGATAGGACTTACACTCGTAACAGAGGCCTAAAGATTGTTATGAAAACAGTGATCGCACCGTGGTTTTGAAAAGCGCAATGGGACTTATACTATAGCAGAGGCCCAAAGATTGGTTTATTTACAAAGAGGATTGGGTCTTACACTCAAATAGAGGCCCAAGGATTGTTGAAATGAAGTTTGAAAAAGGTTGAATCAAGGTGAAAACCCTGATTTCATTTTTTAGGACATTTTAAAAAGAAAATCAAATAAAAATGGTATGATTTATCAAATGAATCCATTAATCATGTCATGAACAATGATTAAGGTTTATAAAAAGATGTTTTAATCACATGAATATTTGAAATCAATTAGGTTTAAGAAAAATCAAGAAAAGAAATTATATTAAAATATTTAAATATGTGACTAATATTTGTTCAAAAAATCATTTGAAAATAAATAAAATTGAATATAGAAATTAATTATTTGAAAATAATTAAGAAAAATATGAAAATATGTGAAAATTGGAAAAGTGATAAAAATTTGTCATGGGTGGGGATTGAACCCACGACCTCTCACTCTCACACAAGCAAAACACGCTCTTGCCAACTAAGCCAGCGTGTGCCAGAGATAGTTATTTCGCTTCTATTGAAAAAAAAATTAAAATTGCGTAGGAAATTAAAAAAAACACGCGCGAAGAACTTCATCTTCTTCCTCCAGCCGGATTTGCAAAAACTATCGTATCTCATGAAATACACAATGAAATTGAACGATGTAAACACGAAAGTTGTTCGCTTTTAAACAAGGAATTCAATAGTGGTAATTAATTTCATTTCATTTTAGTGTGGAGTGAGTTATCAAGCATGAACACAGAAATCCTAAAACTTGCAAAAACTAATATGAAATTCCATACACGAATGATAACTAGCAATTGATTGAGTTTTAATGATCTATGAACATCCAGAAACATGTTGGTAACTTGAAACAACAATTATGATACATGATTCATGAAGTTTGAGAAGTTCAGGCTTACCTATGCAAGAGGAAATCGGATCCTCAGTTGTAGGTGTTACAAATGCGAAATGATGACCTCGACAGCTTCCCTAGACCTCAAGGAACGTGTTGATGTGGTTGGAATGAATTGAAATCTTCTAGATTGATGGGCTCGAATCCAACTAACCTGGCTTGGGATGAACTATGATCTTGATGAATTTGATGTTATAGATGATGTTTAAGTGTTTGGATCACTCATATATGATGTATGTGAGGTGTTTGGATCATTGGTTTGGATGGAATTGCTCTGGTTTGAGAAATTCGAATTCTCCATCACTTGGAACTTTGAATTTTGGAACAAGGATGAGAAATGAGAAAACAAGTTGTAATGTTGTTTTGGTGTGTTTTAATTGGTCAGAAATGATCCCTATTTATAGGAGAACAAGTTTGTTTTTGGAGGAATAGTGAATGGATGAGGGATCACTCTATTATCCAATGGATACAGCTAGGTAGCTTTTAACTTAAATGCCAAGGTACCAAAGTCTTCTTTGGCCTAACTCTTATCTTGACTCCAACCACATTTGCAGGTTTGAACACTCATGTTTCTTGACTCATCTTGACTGGTGTGGCTCATCTCTTGCTGATTCAATGTTCCACATTAAAGCTTGCAAACAAAACTTAAGTTCCATAGCTAGCAATGATGTTTCATGACTTTCAAAGGGCTAGATTCTTGACTTATGGCCCAAGTTTGCAGGTTCTCCATGATTAGCTAAGATTCTTGTTGAATTAGATGAGGATTAATCTTGCATAGTCACTCAATTTTGGACTCAAATCGTGGGATGCAAGTTATGTACCAATGTTGCCTAGAAAAATTAGTTTATATCAAGGCATGTTGTGAGGTTCATAACTTCTTGCTCAAGTTGAATTAATGGATGTTCTTGTACTCTTTGGAAATCTGATATGATGTACTACAACATTGATGTTTGCATTTGGTCTTGAATCTTCTTAGATCATGGTGAGAAATGTCTTCAAAGTGGCCAAAACATGAAACAAATTCTTCCTAAAAATTTCTAAGTGTCAAAGTTCAAAATACCATGAAACCCTAACTTTATAGCCCTATAAATTAAAATCTATGCATTTTTTGGGGATGGTTCAGCCCAACAATCTTGTTGTATGGAAGAAGATCTATCATTTGAGCTTTTGAGGGCAAAAAATGGTTGCTTGGATCATAAGTTATGGCCTTTGGAAGTTAGGAAAAAAATCATGTTTTTCCATAACTTAGTGAAATTTTCAATTTCTTAACATTGCCCTTTTTACAAGTAACCTTGATTTCTTGATCAAATCTTTTTCAAATGCAACAATGGATCATGTTTTCTTGTATAATGGCTCATGATGCACATTTTTGGCCAAAATGTCAAACTTTGACTTTGGGTCTCAGATGAATTTTGTGCAGAGAAACCCTAATTCATGATTTTCAATGCATGGATGTGCCAAGGTGATTTTAAACTTATGAATGGACTTCAAGGGTACATTTGAGTGTCTTGAATCATATCCCAAGGTTTGAGATCATGTCTTGGCCAAAAGTCAAAGGTATGGTAGACTTTTCATCAAAACTCTAGTTTGTGGCTCAAATGGATTTGAATTCTTGCATTGTTTGTGAATCAAGTTCTTTGAATCAATCCAATCATATGAATGGACCAATATTATGTATTTGAGGCCCTTGAAACATATCTTGAGGTCTTGGCTCATTCCCAGATGAAAATTTCCCTCTGGAAGCCTTGGTCGACCAAAACCCTAATTTGGTGACACTAATGATCTTGAGGCTTGATCAACTTGAAATGATGCAATCTTGTACTTGATTTGAGGATCTCTTGACCTATATGGATGATTGAGAGGCTTGATAAGTTGAAGATCATGTAAATTCTTGATTGATTATTTTCCCGAATCCTCTGAGAGGCTCAAAACCCTAATTTTTTCCTAGAGTGAACACTCAACAATCTTTGAGAGGAACAGTGATGCATAAAGGTAAATCCATATTATAGTGATGATTTGCACAATAATGTGATGTATTAGGGTGAATATTTAGGGTATGACAATTAAGAGAGAACAATTTCCTCTCAACAGGTTTCTTTTCTTCTTTCTTCACCTGTATGTTGCTACTAGATTCAGGTTTAGCCTTCTCTATGGCTTCCCTTTCAGATTTCCTTCACCTTTGTTGCCTCATCCACTGGGATCTCGACATTGGATTCTTGCCTTTATAATTCTCTTAAGGGCATGCCATCCGCTTCGACACTTGGAATTCTTTCCTGTACGTCACGAAGGAGCCTCTCTGAACCTCGAAATTCTTCCATTTCCTCTGGCCCTGCTCTTGGTTTCCAATTGGTCTGACCCATTTCTCTTTGGGAGCTTCCATCGAAGGTTTGAAAGTAGTAGGTTTGTTACCATTAAATCTTTGATTTGTCTGCTCCCTTCTCCTTGGATCACTCCTGTTGTCGAAATTCTGGTGGCCATGAGATGCTTTCCAATTTCTTTTACTCATTGCTCTATTAACCCCTTCGAGATTCTGTTCTGCCTTTTCATCGAAGATCGCACTGCATTGAGGGTAAAGCATGACCTCTAATTTCTTTTTCTGACACCTGTGAAAGAAGTCAGTTAGGATCTCTTCCTCCTTTGGGTAAGCCAATTTGTTATACTCTTTCTGTCGATGTTCCTCATCAACCTCCATCGAAGTTCCGTGAGAGACTTCAACCATGTTTACACCCACGCTGGTCTTGTCAGAAATGTCCAGCTTTTCCAATTTCATCCTAAGGCCCTCAGTAGCCTCAGTGACATTATCAATCTACACGAAACCTTCAGTGGTTTCTTTTGTTGTTGTCATCGAATTGGGATCTTTAGTGATTCCTTCGTAGTAACTCCCTCGATAGAGTCCTCAGTGACTCTCTACGTGAAACTATCAGCAGTTTCTTTCTCGAAACTTTCAGTAGTCTTGTTAGTGGTGCCTTCAGTGACTTCACAGATATAATTCTCAATGATTTCTTTGTCAAGATCTTCAGTAATCTTGGCCATGAATGCTTCATTGATGAAGTCATCAGTAACTTCGATGATGTCAACTCTGTTGGCGAAGTCTTTAGTAACTTCGACCATATTCATATTGTTGGCGAAATCTTCAGTAACTTCGACCATGTTGATTACAGACGACTCAGTATAGTGGGCATGATCCACCTGAAGAGGATCAGAATCGATCTTCATTTGGGCTTTTGACTTCTCTCCAAATCTGAGTCTTTCATCCTTAATTGTGTTTTGAACGAAATCCCTGAAAAGAAAACATTGAGATGTTTTATGACCCAGGATATTGTGATACTTACAAAAATCTCTCTTTTTCCTTTTCTCTAAAGGCGGCATTTTAGCACCTGGAGGCACTATCATTTGGCCATCCTTGACTAACAAATCAAATATTTCGTCACATTTTATGACATCGGAAATGTAAGTCCTCTTAGGAAATTTATCGTTCTTTTCAGTTTCGACTGAGTTTTTTCCATTTGAGGGGGCTAAGATCTTACAAGAGTAAGGTGGTCCTTGCTTTAGTTCAGCAAGGTCAACCTCGTTCTCGTCAAAGTCTAAAGACTCATTATATGTTTCTTCGTCGTCTTCATTAACTCCGACGTAGGCTACCCTCTCCTTTCTATTCTTGTTTGCCCTAATTTTTTCAGCCTTCAATCGTTCGACTTGTCAAACTCTGTCAGCCAATTGGGCCATATCCCTCAAGTACTGGGTATCCAATTTCTTTCTAATTGAGTAGTCGAGGCCACCGGTGGCCATTTCGACCAACTCGTGTTCAGACACTTGAGTAAAGCACCTTGCCTTAAGTAATTGAAACCTATTTAGGTAATCACCAATTGGCTCTGAGAACTTCCTCTTAATACTAGCCAATTCTTTTAAGCTTATCTTTGGCTGTCCCATATAGAATTGCTAATGGAACAGTCTCTCCAACTGAGTCCAATTGTGGATCGAATTTGCCGGCAAGGTTGTAAACTAAGTGAAGACATTTTTAGTGAGCGAACTTGGAAAATATTTCACTTTTAGGTTTTCGTTGTTTGCAATCTCGCCAACCTCTATCAAATATCTTGCCACATGTTTGACTGTGGACTCACTAGTATCCCCAGAAAACTTAGTGAATTTGGGGACTTTCCATCTAGGGGATAAATCTGATTGTAAGATATATTCAAATAAGGGTGATGTATAGTTTGGCCTATGCAGGCCAATATTTACCCCGTTTCTGGCCATAATCCTTTCGACCGTGGCTGCGAAGTTTTTATCTACCGCTACATCCTCGCGTCGAACTTGGTTTATAACTTCATCAACGTTTTGGTTTCTATTTACCATTACTACCCTTGGTTCCCCTTGGATTGGGTGGTCGACTCTGGGAGGTTTAACCCTATGTTGTTCGACTACTCCCCCTGGTTAAAAATGTTCTCCTGAGGGACATTTGGTTGAACTTGATTAATTATAGGTTCTTTTTCTAAAACTACCCCAGTATTGTGTACCATCCGCTTCCTCTGAGGATGTCGAGGGGGTTGTGGGGACACCAAAAAAGTCATCAATACGCGTCATCTGCGCTGCCAATTGCTGGTTGGTTTGGGTAGTATTTTGGATTAAAGGGTTAAATATAACCCCCATATATTGGCAAGCATTTGGACCATAGGATATCTGGTTCCTAAGGGTTGACTCATTCAACCCATATTATTTATACCTGAACCGGATCCCTGTAGTGGCAAAGTCACATTCACCACTGGTTCTTCAAATGTTGATGAAGCATTGTGCAAACTTGCCATCACCGACGTTGGCATACCATAAGGTTGTTCTCGACCCATTGGAGGCATAGAAAATCCAGGCATATAAGGTCTGAATATACTACTTCCTACTGAAGGAGGGTTTATTTGCGGACCCTGTGTTCCCATATGGGACAAACTGGGAGCACTTTGGGGAATCGACGGTATTGGCGTCGAACCTGCGATTGATGGTATGGCCTCAGATACTGATATTGAAACTGTACTGCCCCCAGTCAAAGAGACAGGGGGCGGTTCTCCATCATTTGGTGGAATTTGATTGTTTGTCGGATTTGGATTCACCATTCTTCTTACGTATCTCCTTCTAGGTCTATCTTCGTTACTAATGGCTATTTTACCATTCCTAAGTCTCATGCAAGGAAGCGTAGAAAGATTGTAAGAACGAAGAACTTAAAAAGTAAAAGAATTTTTTTACACACTATAGCATTGTCCCACTGGGCGTGCCATTTTTGTTTACCGTGAAAATTGGTAAACTACCGCTGGTCTCTAAATATTGGTTAACTTGCAGGATCAACCAGTGAATCCTAGGACATATGCTTAGTGTTTTTAAATTAAAGTTTGAGAAACAATGAACACTTCGACAGTATTCATGGTTAGGAGATAGTTTGCTTCAAAAAGATAAAGAAAATTTTATGACAAAGGAATAGTCGAAAGTGCAGTAAATCGTACTGAAAGTAACTTGTACAAAATAAAGATAAATTTCTGGGAAAAAGCATAAACTGACTTTTATTAAAATGTAAGCAAGTGAATGGTGTTTCCTCAAACGTACATTTTCTAAACAAACTCGTTTCTCTACACACTGGGTACTTTGAGTATTTTGAGTGATTTTATACTAACTTGAATACACACACAATCCTATCACTGAGACTTCCTATTTATATTGAGTCGAAATAACGGCCTCTAACGGCCTTTCTCCTAAATTAAGACAAGTGGCGCTCGGCATGTCTTCGACTTTCCAACATACTCCACGTGCCTTCTTTTTTTAAAAATGGATAAGGACGACATTCATTCTTTTATTTAAAATCAAAATCAAGTCGAAGATACCATCAGTAGCACCCCCGTCAAAACACTACTTCAAACCTAGGAAATTTTCCTTAAGTCCATCTAGCCATCTTTCCTTGCATAAGGAGTAACTTCGACTGAGCCCTCAATATTGCACTTGCTTAGTCGAAATCCATCATAACTTGGAAGAAAAATTCATTTTCCTTATTTGTTCCATAAATCAAACCAGACGTCGAAATTAAGAGCCAACAAATACCCATACAAGTTTTCCAATGGCCATAGTTTTCACTAGCAAAAATAGGCGCTCTATTGTACGCCCATTTAGATTCGGTAGCCATTTTATAATAATCAAATATTGAAGCACAAAATTAACCAGAGCTCGTGATACCACTTGTTAGACGAATGAGACTTATCTAGAGGGGGTGAATAGATCCCCAATAAAAATTTCTTTACAAAAAAATTTGTTTTCAAAAACAGTGGCTAGCAGAAGTGACTTAGATCAATTCGTCTAAACCGAACCACTATCGAAAAGCTCGGATATGCGTATATGAAAACCAATTAAAGATAATGATAAGTTATTCAACCAATATGTTTCAATCACAATCCATTGAAGGCAACTTAACAAGCAATGTAATATCCAATGATAAGTCACAAAAAATAATAATTAGGCAACTTATCGAACACCTTGTGTGCAATCGATTTTGTTTGGAAATTTGTATAGTTTCGTTGATCTTAAACTCTAACAACAATCTAAAGGATTGTGATTGTTGAGTCTCTGCTTTTGAGGTTGACATTAATTTTGGTAAAACTAACTTAGTAGAAAGATGTTGGACAAGATGTCCTAACATGTTAGACTAACTGCAGGTTGAGATGTTTGACAAGATGTCCTATCAGGAGGATTCGACATCTTTGTCTGTTACAGTTTTGAACTAACAGTTTTTGGTAACAGGTGTGATTGGAATATGACTAGGATTCCAGGTGGCATATGAGATTGTGGAATCAGAGATTCTGATTCTAATTGGATTTGCGGTTTCCTTGTGAAGGAGACATTTTTGGTAACTTGGGATTGAAGAAAGAATTAGGTCGCTAATTCTGAGGAAGACTTCTGCTGCATTTTAGAAACCCAAGTCTAGCTGTGGTTTGCAATATAAATAGGTTAGAATTAACCTAGTTTATGGTTGGTTGTTGTAGCTATTTAGAAGTACTAAGGTTTGTACTTGTGAGCCTCTCGTGTATAGTGTGAATACTTGAGAAGGACGTTCTTATTGAGTTGTAATATTTTCAGTCACTGCTGTGATTGGAAGGGAATTGAGAAGGGTCTCATACCTAGGAGAGTCTTAGGTAGAAATCTAGGAAGGGTAGTTTCTAGGTGATAAGCTGTAAACGTTGGAGTTTAGCTTAGAACCAATTCTACATAGTGATTTCATTCCTGGCTTGGTAGCCCCCAGACGTAGGTGTAATTGTTCACCGAACTGGGTTAATAATTCTGGTGTTGTTTACTTTCAGCTGTTTACTTTTGTTCTTCCTCAGATCCGTGTAAGAAGCAGAGATCAAGTGTCACGACATCCTGTCTGACATCTTCGTGATATGCTTAACCTGAATTTCAATTGGTATCAGAGCAGGCATCCTGCTCTGTATCTAGATGAGATTCAGGGACGATACTTTCTGGTATGATGGATAAAGAAGGAGGGATACTAAATAGACCACCAATACTTGATGGTTCCAATTATGACTATTGGAAGGTTCGCATGGTGGCGTTTATCAAGTCTATGGATGGAAAGGCTTGGAAGTCTATGATCAAGGGGTGGGATCCACCAAAGATCAAGGACAAAGACGTGGAGCTCACTGAGGAGCTGAAACCTGAAGAAGATTAGGATGATGAAGATGATAAGCTTGCTCAAGGGAATTCTAAAGCCTTGAATGCCTTGTTCAATGGGGTGGACAAGAACATCTTCAGACTCATCAAAAATTGTACTACGGCAAAGGATGCGTGGGAAATCCTGAAGACTGCGCATGAAGGGACCTCTTGTGTAAAATCCTCAAGGCTTCAGCTTCTCACTACTAAATTTGAGAACCTGAATATGAGAGAAGATGAAAGTATACATGACTTTCATATGAATATTGTTAATATTGCCAACACATCTAGTGATTTTGGAGAAAAAATTCCTCAAGCCAAGCTAGTCAGGAAGATTCTGAGGTCTCTCCCCAAGAGGTTTGATATGAAAGTGACGGCTATTGAAGAAGCTTAGGACATTAATACTATGAAGGTAGATGAACTGATGGGATCACTCCAAACCTTTGAGATGACAATTAGTGAAAAGGAGGAAAATAAGAAAAATTTAGCTCTGGTAACTAACCAAGAGGAGGGAGATACCAAAGAGAATTTGGCCAAAACTGTAGGGCTCCTGGGAAAACAGTTTCATCAACTGGCGAAGCAATTAGATGAGAAGTCTAAGCCAAATGTCAAGGCTCAGACTTTTGACATCTACAGGTCAAGAAACTTAGGAAGAAGACCTAGCTATTGTAAGCATCCTAATCGAGGTAATGGAATAAAGTGTCTTGAATGTGAAGGGTTTGGACACACTAAATGGGAGTGCCCTACCTTCCTCAAGAAAGATAAGAAAGGTCTCCATACTTCTTGGCCATAAGTTGATTCTACTAGTGATGAGGGATCACCAAAGCAAGTATCTGCACTCACAGGAGTGCTTGGCACTCAAGTAGGGTCAGCCATTGGAAACCTATCCCATGATACCTTGGTCAACTCGTTCAGGGAGCTGTACACAAGAAATGTGGAAATCTACCAATCTAGAGAAGATCAACAGAAGATTATCATGCTTCTTGAGATTGAAAGATTGAAGCATCTCGGCATCATATCTGATCTTCAAGAGGAAATTGCCTTGCTAGAATCTAAACTCAACAATGATGGAATGATCAACGACAGATCTGATAAGATACTGCAGGATGGAAGAGATCCTGAAAGTGCTAGAAATCTTGACAGCATCAATAAAGAACTGTCAAGAAAGAAAAAAATTTAAAAAGGGGAAAGATGTCCAACCAAGTGTCACAATATCATCACAGACATCAGAGAAGACAAGACTGGAAATGTCACTATTATGGAAAATATGGCCACATCAAACGCTACTACTACAAGCTACATGGATATCCTAAGGGTAGGTTCGTTAAAAAAAAGGAGAATCCGAGCATGAATATGTGGCTCTAATATCTCATTCTTTACAAAAGAAGTATACCGGAGGAAAGTGGTACTTTGACAGTGGATGCTCAAGGCACATGACTGGTGCCAAAAACTATCTGGTGGATTAAAGGATCATTCCTCTAACTATGTCACCTTTGGAGATGTATCTAAAGGAATGGTTAAAGGGATTAGAAGAGTGGTTCAATCTGGAAATCCTGGACTTGACAATGTACTATATGTAAAAGGGCTATCTGCTAATCTTATTGGTATCAGCCAACTGTTTGACCAAGGTCTAAAGGTTAACTTTACAAAATCTGAATGCCTGGTTGTGAATGCTAAAAATATGGTTCTCATGAAGGCTGTCAGATCAACAAATAACTGCTATGTTTGGACTCCTTTACTGACAGAGGTCTCCCAAATGACAATCAAGAAGCATCAGCAATATCACTCTAAATTAAACCTTGGAAAATGGAAAATTGAAGGATTAACTAAAGCTACACATCGAAAGATCATCTCAAGAGCACAAGACCTTCCGTATAAGACATGTATGAGAGATGATCTGGAGGGTAGAGAATGTAGTTTTGTGGCCACCATTGACTCAGCAACAAGGGACAATGTCACAAAGAATGGTGTGGCATGTTCTCATAATAGCCTGAATGCTCTTGATATCCTTAAAAATAAGCTTGGTAAGCTAAAAGACAATTTAGGGCTTTATCTTACGTGGGCCCTAAACAGATTAACCGGGAAAGACACTAGTCGGGAATGTGTAAGTCCCTCATAAATTAAAGAAAGGTTTCAAAAGAGATCAATTCAAATTGACACAATCCGCGCTAAACTTACTCTCGTATCCTTTGCAACCACGATCCCACAGTACGGAGAAAAATCCAATATTGCTCCACCCATGATGTCGCACCAACAAAGAGGAACTAAGGAAATTTCTACATCTTCAGGTGCTAGGTCAACTGAAGAGGCGATCAATGTCGTTCCTCTGTCAATGGTGTCATGCAAGCCTGAGAAATTTCCTATACGAAGAGTTGTAACACCCCCCAATCTATACCCCCAATTAAATAAAGCGATAAAAATTTCATCAGAGTATAATTAAACATTCATGGCATAGACGAAGGCGTCACATCAATTGAGACAAAACATAATAAACCTGCTCATAAAGATATGCAATAATCAGGTAGCAAATAACAGAGGAACTTAGTTCCTACTACCCACAATTCAGATACAGAATAAAAGCGGAAAATCTGCAACTGAATCTCATATATATATATATATATATATATATATATATATATATATCACATAAAAAGTTTGTCTGTCATACACAGGTCCATACATATACAATCCAAAAGATATCTATACATATACACATAAATCACAACGATCTCCCCGACTACCCGGTGCTACATATCAGAGCCGACCGACAAAAAAATGAAGACCTAAGCTTCACAAAAAGACCTCCAGCATCTAATCTACAATTCCTCATAGAGCATTCAAAACAGCAGAAGGGTGAGAAACACAATCATAATATAATTGCATACAATTATGAAATAACACCAAAATACACATGTAATATTCTCACCACAACTTATACCAGAATTCAAACACAAAACAACACAATGCATATCATCATATATCCATCACCAAGGCATATATAATCAAATAAATGCATTTATCAACAACATATATATATATATATATATATATATATATATATATATATATATATATATATCTCAACTCATCAATTCCATTCGCAATTCCACACAAAATCAATCCATTCCTGATTTATGCAAATGCAAAGAGACCGACACAACGACTCTATGCAAATGCGGTACCATCCATCCGTCAATCTCAACACTAGTTCACTCAGGAACTATTGGAACCATCGCTTGTTACTTAGTGTAACTCCCCGTCGGGCAAACGATGTTCCCCGTCGCTTTAGGTCCTCTTGGTATAAGGCTCAAGACGTTTATGGATTGCTTTAGGTCCTCTTTATATAAGGCTCACAATCCGATCGCTTTAGGTCCTCTTTGTATAAGGCGCACGATTGTCAATAATCATCGCTTTAGGTCCTCTCGGTATAAGGCTCACGATGTTATAGCAGATTCCCTCTGGAATCGATTTGTCGCTCACACCCACTAGGGCACACGACATCACAAGAATGCATATCATGATGCTTGGCATACAATGACTCATGACATTCAAATGCACACATATACACGTCCATAATCATGCATATATCATCAAATACCACACATTGCATTTTCTTGCCCTTAGGCCACAAACCATCATTACAACATTTTATCACATGCATTTCATCACACAACAGCACACAAGTCATACAATATCCATATCAACAGCACATTGCATGATACACCTCAATTACACACAATTACAACGACAAAAGTCGACAAAACGACACTATTCCGAATTCCTGACATAATTAAATCAGCCAACAATCTCAAAACCATTTTAATAAGAAAGTATATTTTATTAGCTTTCCAACGATACCAAGAATGTTCAAAACGGATAATCGGAACACAAGTTACGGACGTAAACGGAAAAGACATTGCGAAAATACAACATTTACACTCCTGCTGGCCATACGCGTATTGCCCTGAGCCATACGCGTATTGCCCAAAATCTTACGCGTACCATTACGCATTTCAGCAGATGGCCGAGAAAAATGGAACTCCATACGCGTATTGCCCTTATATCTTCATTGCCATACGCGTATTGCCTTAACCAATACGCGTATTGCCTTGAGTGATACGCGTATGGGCAGTGGAAAACCAGAATTTTTTCTGCAGAATTTTTCTGCAAAATCCAACTAAACCCTCTCCAAATTTACACCTAAACACCAAAAAATTGCCAATAGATAGCACAACAAGATATATCTAACATGTATCAACAATAAAGGACCTGAAAACATGATTCCCGACACAATTTAATCGAATTCTAACAATTTCACATATTATGGGTTTTTGTTCAATATCCAATTTCAATCCAAAAACAACCAAATACAAACATACATAATCATACACAAGTACAATATAATCGAGTTTCGCACCCTTACCCGATTTAATCGTGTTTTCAATAGTCGGTTGATCGATTTCTTCTTTTCCAAGTTTTTCTCTCTTTTCTCCTTTCTCTTCTCTTTTCTTTCCTTTTTCTTCTTCTCTTTTTCTTTCTTTCTATTTTTCTCTCTTTCTATTTCTATTCTTACTAACTTAAGAAAAATAAAGTGAAATGACCAAAATACCCCTACACTCAAATATCTCGCAAACGTTTCCAAAACGCGATAAAACATATTCACGACGAAAAATAACATATTATCAAATAAAAGTAAAAAATAAAATAAAATAATAATAAAATAATCAAATCGACTCGATTAAATAAAACTAACTAAAACTGGGGCGTTACAACTCTCCCCCACTTAGAAATTTTCGTCCTCGAAAATATTACCTGAGACGAACAACTCCGGATACGACTCCTGCATCCGACTCTCCAACTCCCAAGTTAAATTGCCCTCAGCAGCGCCTCCCCACGCTACCTTCACAAGTGCAATATCCTTGCCCCTTAACCGCTTCAACTCGCGATCCAAAATCCTCCCTGGTAATGCCTCAACCGTAAGGGTCTCCCTTACCTCAACCTCCTCCATCAGAATCACATGCGACGGATCCGGAACATACTTCCGAAGCTGTGAAACATGGAACACATCGTGCAAATTCGAAAGACTCGGCAACAACGCCACCCGATAAGCCACAACACCCACTCTCGCGGATATCTGATAAGGACCAATAAACCGAGAAGTAAGCTTCTTCGACTTCAATGCACGACCAACACCCCTCACCGGTGTAACTCTCAAAAATACATGATCGCCCTCTTGAAACTCAAGATCTTTCCTCCTTCGATCATGATAACTCTTTTGCCTACTCTGAGAAGCCTTCATTTTCTCACGAATAAGTTTCACCTTTTCTGTAGTCTGTTGTACTAACTCCGGTCCAACCACCGAACTCTCACCAGATTCATGCCAACACAAAGGTGTTCGACACCTCCTTCCATACAACGCTTCAAAAGGTGCCATTCCAATACTCGAATGGAAACTGTTGTTATACGTGAATTCCACCAACGCAAGATAACTATCCCAAGCACCACCTTGCTCAAGAACACAAGCTCGCAACAAATCTTCCAACGACTGAATGGTTCTCTCGGTCTGACCATCCGTCTGCAGATGATAAGCAGAACTCAATCTCAACTTGGAACCTAACGCCTTTTGTAAACTTTCCCAAAATCTGGAAGTAAACCTCGGATCTCGATCTGAAACAATACTCAACGGAACACCATGCAATTTCACAATCACACTGATATAAATCTCAGCCAGCCTCTCCAAAGAAAAATTGATGTCAATTTGAATGAAATGCGCTGATTTATTCAGCCTATCCACAATCACCCAAATGGCATTATGTCCCCTCAGTGTATTCGGCAACCCTGTCACAAAATCCATTGAAATGTTGTCCCATTTCTACTCGGGAATATCCAACGGTTGCAATAATCCACTAGGCTTCTGATGTTCCACCTTAGACTTCTGACACATCAAACACGCATAAACAAACTGAGCCACATCCCTCTTTAATCCAGACCACCAAAAGATCTTCTTCAAATCTTGATACATCTTATTAGCTCCCGAATGTATACTCAAATTACTCCGGTGTCCTTCCTCTAAAATCATCTTTTTCAAGTCCGAATCATCAGGAATACAAATCCTACCATGAAATATCAAAACACCCTTATCATCCACTTTAAAGTCGCCATTCCCACTTTGATTTCCAACTGTCATCAAATCAACAAATTTCACATCCAACTTCTGTTTCTCGCTAACGGTTAACAGAAAATCATTAGTAACCTTTAACATACCAAGCCTCACGCTACCAGATGTCAATTCACACACCAAACTCAAATCCCTAAATGCTTCCAAAAGTTCCCACTCTTTAACCATCAAAGGGACATATGCAACGATTTCTGGCTTAACGCATCGGCTACCACATTAGCTTTACCAGGATGGTAATTCAAGCTAAAGTCACAATCCTTCAAAAATTCTAACCATCTCCATTGCCTCATATTTAACTCTTTCTGATCAAACAAGTATTTCAAACTTTTATGATCACTAAAGACTTTGAATCTTGCACCGTAGAGATAATGCCTCCAAATTTTCAACACAAAAACCACAGTCGCTAATTCCAAATCATGAGTAGGGTAATTTTTCTCATGAATCCTCAATTGCCTCGAAGCATAAGCCACAACCTTACCTTCTTGCATCAACACTCCACCTAAACCAATCAAGGACGCATCACAATACACCACAAACGGTTCACTAGGATTCGGTAAGATCAAAATCGGAGCTGTAGTCAATCTTCTCTTCAGCTCACTAAAACTTTCCTCACACTGAATATACCAAATGAACGCTTTACCTTTACAAGTGAATTGGGTCAAAGGAAGTTCTAACTTAGAAAAGCCTTCAATGAACCTCCGATAATAACCAGCTAAACCCAAAAAGCTTCTAATTTCAGTAACAGATCTAGGAGCCTCCCATTGTAGAACTGCATCTACTTTAGATGGATCCACAGCAATACCATTACCTGAAATCACATGCCCAAGAAAACTCACCTCTGACAACCAGAACTCACACTTGGACAACTTGGCAAAAAGTTTCCTTTCCTTCAAAATTTGCAGCACAACACGCAAATGTTCTGCATGTTCCTCTCGGGACTTAGAATAAATCAAAATGTCATCAATAAACACAACAACAAATCGATCCAAATGCTCATGGAAAATACGATTCATATACTCCATAAACACACCCGGCGCATTAGAAATCCCGAACGGCATCACAGAATATTCGTAATGATCATATCGTGTCCTAAAAGCCGTCTTCTGAATATCTTCCTCTTTCACTCTAATCTGATGGTAACCTGATCTCAAATCAATCTTACTAAACACACAAGCACCTACCAATTGGTCCATCAAATCATCAATTCTTGGAAGAGGATACTTATTCTTAATCGTCACCTTATTCAACTGGCGATAATCAATACACAACCGCATACTTCCATCCTTCTTCTTCACCAATAAAACTGGAGCACCCCAAGGCGACACACTTGGCCTCACAAACCTCTTTTCTAACAATTCATTCAACTGCTTCTTTAACTCAACCAACTCAGATGCCAACATACAATAAGGTGCCATAGATACAGGTCTAGTACCAGGAATTAGATCTATAGAAAACTCCACCTCTCTCTCTGGCGGCACATCTGAAATATCCTCAAGAAACACCTCTGGAAATTCACACACAACTGGAAACACATCAAGTATAACTTGACTATCCACTGTCAATGATGCAAGCAACCCAAATAACTGAGCTTCCTCTGCTAAAAGTTTCTTCAACTCTTTGGTAGATAAGAAACTCGATTCTTTGTCTTCTTCAAGAGAAGGAAATCTTACCATCTTATGATAACAATCAATATGAACCCGATTGAACTGCAACCAATTCATACCCAGAACCACATCTAAAACCTCCAACGGCAAACACACCAAATCCATCTCAAAATCTTTACCATAAATGGTCAAAGGACAACTTAAACAAACCAAAGAAGTAGTTACTGACTCCATTGCTAGAGTATCAATAACCATCTCTCCACCCATCGAAGACAATAAAAGATTCAAACACTTCGCGCACTCAGACGAAATAAACGAATGAGTCGCTCCAATATCAATAATAGCAACTAAAGGCGTACTATTAATAAAACAAGTACCTCTGATCAGACGGTCTGCACTTGTAGTCTGAGTTCCTGCCAATGCAAAAACTTTCCCACCAGTTGTAGCTTGCTTTGGTTTCGGACACTTCGTGCTAATATGGCCAGGTTCACCACAGTTGAAACACTTCACCACATTCTTCCTCTTGCACTCAGCTGTTACATGCCCTAAACCTCCACAATTAGAACACTTCCACATATCTTTCCTACACTCAAACTGACGATGTCCTAAGTCACCACACCTAAAACATCTCGGAGAATTAGGCATTCCTCCCCCCTTGGCCTTTTCTCAAAACTACCTCTTTGTTTACCCTTATCAGCTGGTGTCACATAAGGACCACCACGAAACGGTTGCTTCCCTTTCCTTTCGTTCACACACTTATAGTGAGTAGAACGAGCTTTGCTATCTTCCTCATAAATCCTACAACAATCCACCAAGTCTGAAAACCTTCAAATTCTATGATAACCAATTGCCTGCTTAATCTCAGGACGCAACCCGCTCTCAAACTTCACACACTTAGAAAACTCCGCAGTCGCTTCGGCATAATATGGATAAAAGTGAACAAGCTCCACAAACTTAGCAGTGTAATCAACAACAGACATATTACCTTGTTTCAACTCCAAGAACTCTATTTCTTTCTTTCCTCTTACGTCTTTAAGAAAATACTTCCTCAGAAACTCAATGCTAAACACAACCCAAGTGACTTCTTCCTCTGCAGCTTCCAACACATGACGAGTACTAACCCACCAATCATCAGCTTCTTCCTGCAACATGTGAGTACCCAGTCACACCTTATTTTCCTCAGCACAATCCATTACTCGAAAGATTATTTCAATCTCCTTAAGCCAAATCTGTGCACCATCAGGATCATGTCTCCCTTTGAAGACAGGCGGTTTGTTCTTCCTGAACTCATCATTCTCACCAGCATTAGGTGCACCCTGCATAGCCCTAGCCATAGCTTGCACAACAGCAGCTAAAATAGCATCATTCCTACCAGCCATATTATGTTCATTTCCAATAACAGCAACTATGGTTAAACAAACAGCTCACTCAAACACAACGACCAATAAGGACTGACACAAACTGACACGGACTGGATCTGATACCACTTAATGTAACACCCCCAATCTATACCCCCAATTAAATAAAGCGATAAAAATTTCATCAGAGTATAATTAAACATTCATGGCATAGACGAAGGCGTCACATCAATTGAGACAAAACTCAATAAACCTGCTCATAAAGATATGTAACAATCAGGTAGCAAATAACAGAGGAACTTAGTTCCTACTACCCACAATTCAGATACAGAATAAAAACGGAAAATCTGCAACTAAATCTCATATATATATATATATATATATACATATTACATAAAAAGTCTGTCTGTCATACACAGATCCATACATATACAATCCAAAAGATATCTATACATATACACATAAATCACAACGATCTCCCCGACTACCCGGTGCTACATATCAGAGCTGACCGACAAAAGAATGAAGACCTAAGCTTCACAAAAAGACCTTCAGCATCTAATCTGCAATGCCTCATAGAGCATTCAAAACAGCAGAAGGGTGAGAAACACAATCATAATATAATTGCATACAATTATATAATAACACCAAAATACACATGTAATATTCTCACCACAACTTATACCAGAATTCAAACACAAAACAACACAATGCATATCATCATATATCCATCACCAAGGAATATATAATTAAATAAATGCATTTATCAACAACATATATATATATATACACACACACACGCACACACACACACACACACACATATATATATATATATATATATATATATATATATATCTCAACTCATCAATTTCATTCGCAATTCCACATAAAATCAATCCATTCCTGATTTATGCAAATGCAAAGAGACCGACACAACGACTCTATGCAAATGCGATACCATCCATCCGTCAATCTCAACTCTAGTTCACTCAGGAACTATTGGAACCATCGCTTGTTACTTAGTGTAACTCCCTGTCGGGCAAATGATGTTCCCCGTCGCTTTAGGTCCTCTTCGTATAAGGCTCACGACGTTTATGGATTGTTTTAGGTCCTCTTTGTATAAGGCTCACAATCCGATCGCTTTAGGTCCTCTTTGTATAAGGCGCACGATCGTCTATAATCATCGCTTTAGGTCCTCTCGGTATAAGGCTCACGATGTAATAGCAGATTCCCTCTGGAATCGATTCGTCGCTCACACCCACTAGGGCACACGACATCACAAGAATGCATATCATGATGCTTGGCATATAATGACTCATGACATTCAAATGCACATATATACACGTCCATAATCATGTATATATCATCAAATACCACACATTGCATTTTCTTACCCTTAGGCCACAAACCATCATTACAACATTTTATCGCATGCATTTTCATCACACAACAGCACACAAGTCATACAATATCCATATCAACAGCACATTGCATGATACACCTCAATTACACACAATTACAACGACAAAAGTCGACAAAATGACACTATTCCAAATTCCCGACATAATTAAATCAGCCAACAATCTCAAAACCATTTTAATAAGAAAGTACATTTTATTAGCTTTCCAACGATACCAAGAATGTTCAAAACGGATAATCGGAACACAAGTTACGGACGTAAACGGAAAAGACATCGCGAAAATACAACATTTTGCACTCCTGCTGGCCATACGCGTATTGCCCTGAGCCATATGCGTATTGCCCAAAATCTTACGCGTACCATTACGTGTTTCAGCAGATGGCCGAGAAAAATGGAACTCCATACGCGTATTGCCCTTATCCCTTCATTGCCATACGCGTATTGCCTTAACCAATACGCGTATTGCCTTGAGTGATACGCGTATGGGCAGTGGAAAACCAGAATTTTTTCTGCAGAATTTTTCTGCGAAATCCAACCAAACCCTCTCCAAATTTTCACCTAAACACCAAAAAATTGTCAATAGATAGCACAACAAGATATATGTAACATGTATCAACGATAAGGGACCTGAAAACATGATTCCCGACACAATTTAATCGAATTCTAACAATTTCACATATTATGGGTTTTTGTTCAATATCCAATTTCAATCCAAAAACAACCAAATACAAACATACATAATCATACACAAGTACAATATAATCGAGTTTCGCACCTTTACCCGATTTAATTGTGTTTTCAATAGTCGGTTGATCGATTTCTTCTTTTCCAAGTTTTTCTCTCTTTTCTCCTTTCTCTTCTCTTTTCTTTCCTTTTTCCTTCTTCTCTTTTTCTTTCTCTCTATTTTTCTCTCTTTCTATTTCTATTCTTACTAACTTAAGAAAAATAAAGTGAAATGACCAAAATACCCCTACACTCAAATATCTCGCAAACGTTCCCAAAACGCGATAAAACATATTCACGACGAAAAATAACATATTATCAAATAAAAGTCAAAAATAAAATAAAATAATAATCAAATAATCAAATCGACTCGATTAAATAAAACTAACTAAAACTGGGGCGTTACAAGAGCTAAAACCTTCCTTGCAGGTAATACATCTGAACTTATTAATCCTCATTTCGATCCAAGAAGTAAGAAAACAGTTGATGTTGAGACTGATAGGAGATTAAGAAAACTAGTTGCTAAGGAACTAAATATAAAATGTAAAGTTAGTACTGATAAGAAGGCACCTGCCACACTGACTTCTGGTAAGGAGCAAGGGGGTGATAAAATTACAAATGAAGGGGTTGGGTCTAGCAAGAGTAGATTTTAGCAAAAAACTTCTCTATTAGAACAGACACCAGAGAACATCATGGTAGGAAGAAATGATGCATAAATTAATCTGAATGAATCTTCGTCTGATGATGAAATCATTGCTAATGTTGTCAAAAAAACTGAAAACAAGAAAAAGAAAAAATAGGGATACTAAAAACAAGGCTGACAAAAGAAGCAATAAGGTTGCTATTGGGCCGCAAAAATCTTGGAGCAAGGTTGCAGTTGTGCCTAATGAAAGGCAGGTGGTGTCGGACACATAGTCAGATTATACTGTCACGGATGATAGTCAGGACATGACACACACAAAGGGTCAAAGCTCTAAGAGACAAACTGTCAGTATTACCAAGGTTCCACTATATAATATCTCCTTCCACGCACCTGATTATGTTCACAGGTGGCCATATGTGTATCGAAGAAGGATGACACTTGAAAGAGAACTTGGAAATAATGCTTTAAAATGCCATGAGGTGATGAAACTGATCAATGAAGCAGGGTTAAAAAAGATAGTGACTAAGCTTGGTAAATGTTATGAGAAACTTGTGAAAGAATTCATTGTGAACATTCCTGATAATTACAGTGATGATTACAACAAGATAGTATATGTCAGAGGAAATGATGTGACATTTTCTCCCATAATGATAAACAAGTTCTTAGGAAGATCTAAAGGTTCTGAACCTGATTGTGAAGATACTGATGACCAAGTTTGCAGAGAGCTTACTTGCAACGCAGTTGAGTAGTGGCCTAAAAATGGAAAGCTTCCAGCTGGAAAGTTGAGTGTGAAATATGCAATTCTACATAGAATTGGCACCATAAACTGGATACCTACCAACCATACTTCAACCATCTTTGTCGGCCTAGGCAGATTTATCTATATGATAGGGAAAGGAAAACAGTTTGACTTTGGACTTCACATCTTCAACCAAATTGTTAAACAATCTACATCAACAGCTGTAAAACTTCCTATATGCTACTCTTCGCTTATTTGTGGGATAATAATGGATCAGTACCCAAGAGTTCTAGACTCGACAGATCAGGCGATGAAAAAAGCATCTCCTTTAACTCTGCACTACAAACTGTTCACTGGCAAGCATGCTCCAGACATTGTATCAACATTCACTCAAACATCAATAGCTACAGTCTCTGAAGAGGATACCATTAATTAGCTGAAAGCCACTTGCAAAGAACTTGATGATCTAATCAAGGTAAGCACTGCAAGAAAAGAGAAGCTCGAAAGATTGATACAAGCTCTGGCTGCTAAGCAAAACAAAGTCACTAGAGTCCATGCTGAAGATGCTGACAAGGGTGATGAAGACAACAATGGTGCAGAGGTTGATGATGCTGAAAATGATGCTGGGAGTGCAGAAGGAGAAGAGGATGATGAGGAGACTAAAGATGACCTATGAGAGTTGTCTTCTTCTTTACTGTTTTGTTGTTTTTTTTTTTGCTTTGTTGTGTAAGGGCTGAATGCCCATGATAGTTTTTCTTTTCTGTTGGGTGTGTAAAATTTTACTTTGAACTGGTTTATTGGTTTTTGGGTTAGTCTTTCAACCTTTGTCATATTGTGGCTAAAAAGGGGGAGAATTACTAACATCACTAACCACTGTTGACTGCTGATGATCTACTAACTACTGAGGGGGAGTAGATTTGAACTAATTGAGGGGGAGATATGTTTTGATTCCGTTGCTGCTCTGATAGTGGTCTCCCTGATATGTATCTGCAGGTTAATGAAAGTTAGTTTTATGCCAAAATCTGCCAAAGGGGGAGATTATTGAGTCCCTGCTTTTGAGGTTGGCATTAATTTTGGTAAAACTAACTTAGCAGAAAGATGTTGGACAAGATGTCCTAACATGTTAGACTAACTGCAGGTTGATACGTTTGACAAGATGTCCTATCAGGAGGATTCGACATCTTTGTCTGTTACAGTTTTGAACTAACAGTTTTTGGTAACAGGTGTGATTGAAATATGACTAGGATTCCAGGTGGCATCTGAGATTGTGGAATCAGAGATTCTGATTCTAATTGGATTTGCGGTTTCCTTGTGGAGGAGACATTTTTGGTAACTTGGGATTGAAGAAAGAATTAGGTCGCTAATTCTGAGGAAGACTTCTGCTGCGTTTTAGAAGCCCAAGTCCAGTTGTAGTTTGCAATATAAATAGGTTAGAATTAACCTAGTTTGTGGTTGGTTGTTGCAGCTATTTAGAAGTACTAGGGTTTGTACTTATGAGCCTCTCGTGTATTGTGTGAATACTTGAGAAGGACGTTCTTATTGAGTTGTAATATTTTCAGTCACTGCTGTGATTGGAAGGGAATTGAGAAGAGTCTCATACCTAGGAGAGTCTTAGGTAGAAATCTAGGAAGGGTAGTTTCTAGGTGATAAGTTGTAAACGTTGGAGTTTAGCTTAGAACCAATTCTACATAGTGATTTCATTCCTGGCTTGGTAGCCCCCAGACGTAGGTGTAATTGTTCACCGAACTGGGTTAATAATTCTGGTGTTGTTTACTTTCAGCTGTTTACTTTTGTTCTTCCTCAGATCCGTGTAAGAAGCAGAGATCAAGTGTCACAACATCCTGTCTGACATCTTCGTGATCTGCTTAACCAGAATTTCAGTGATCAACTCAACAAAATATTTTTCAAACAGTTTTCAAAAGAATTTTCCAAACGAATTAATTGCACAAATAATGAACTCAACAATTTGCAAGTGAAATGTAAGAGAGAGAGAGAGAGAGAGAGAGAGAGCGTACACAAGGATTTGTTTAGGTAGTTCCCCAATCGGCTTCGCTATGGGTACGTTTGCCCTCAATTCGAACTCGAATTGAGATAGTGAAATTAACCTTACTTTGCAAATTGTAGTTTACAAGAGAAATGTAGCAATTCAACCCTATAAACCCTGTGTTTGGTGTTGATCATAACACTTTCTGTTCTCTTGATCTGAGGTTGATCAAGTCACCCAACAGTTCCAATTTGATTCACTGTCTCACGCTACTCCTTTGCAAGAACCGCAGTTCTTCAAAGCATTCACTCAATGGAATCCAAATTGCGAATTGTTGTAATCCAAGATTTACCAACTTGATTCACCGTCTCACGTTACTCCTTTGCAAGAATCGCAACTCTTCAAAGCTTTCAGTTGATCAAATCCAAATATGTGTAATCTTGTTCAAACCCTTCAAATCCCCACTTTGATCTTGAAGGAAAACCTCACCTTGGTTTTCTTATTTGAAACCCCCAAAATATCTCAACCCAATTTACAATACCACAAGTTAAATTGGACCTTATCAACTTGATTATAGATGACACCCAAACAATGAATGATTATGTGTATTTTGTTTGTGTGTATGCATAAAATCAAGGTTGAAGATAAAGAAAACTCTATGTATGTTTCAGGTTTCGTTTATGATTTTATCAAAATGATTGAAAAAAAATTATGCATGTAACAGGTATATATGTGAGTAAGTAAGAAGTAAAACGAATGCAAAAGGAATGAAAAACAATGCAATTTTTTCAGATTTTTAATGTACAAGTTGACCTATACAAGTCATGTATCGGCCTGTAAAGGTGACACATCTAACGGAGCCTACAAGCTTTAAAAATACAGCACACGAGTCAACCTATAAAACGTATATGTCGACCTGTAGAAAACATTTTCTTTTATGTGTCGATCTATAACGCGTATGTGTTGACCTGTAGAAGAATTATACTTCTATGTGTCGACCTATGATGTGTATGTGTCGATCTATAGGAAGTTTTTCACATAAAAATTAGTTTTTGATGCTTAAAACCAATTCTTGATGCGTGAATATTTTCTAAACCTTTTCGAACATGTTGTCATGCTAAAATGAACAACTAGACTCAGATGATATTGTCTAATTTACATAAACGCTAAAGTTTTCTAGTTTTGACAACATTTTCATTACATCTAATCGGAAAGTTGCACTCAAAAAAGATGGATGAGATATATTTTATGACATGTTATCCTTAAGATGGATGCGAGGCATCAGGGTCACGATGTGAGGCATTAAGGTCACAACGTAAAGAAGATGTATGCCATATATTTTATGACATATTATACTCCTTAGCATGGGGGCAAGGCATCAAAGTCACAACGCTAAAAAGTGATTTTTAATGTTTGACAAAAAGTATCCACTAGATTAGTGTGCATATTGACATTTCAAAAGCTTACGATGTGTGCTTATTGACATTTTATGGTGATCAGAAAAGCTTACGATGTCAACTAACATTCGAACAATTGAGAAAATTGGATAAATTTAAGATCAAAGACAATTGAAATGTGCAAACTCAAGTGAAAGAAATCATTCATAATTAAAATTAAGAAAAGACTATGGATTCTTATTCCCATATTACTATTGTTCATGTTTTGTTCATATTGTTAAGAGATTGGATGGATGGATATTTTGTGGTTGCTTTTTATTTATTTGTGTCTTATTAACTTTTCAACAATCTCTATCTATTGTCTTTTATGTATATGTTGACTTTTCTTAAAATTGCTTCTACACTATATAAGGAGAATGTCCCAACTCAAATGCCTCGAGATAATTGTAAAGCTTAAAAATCTCTATCATCCAAAACACAATTTTCAAAAACCAAAAGAAAATTACTCCTATCCTTTAGTTATTAACTCTCAATATTTTGGTTTAGTAAAAAAAAAAAACAAAACCCAAGATTGGTGAGATGTAAGTTGTAACGTATCCATCCATCCATAATAATGGATCTTAGCTGCATTCAAAACAAAAACAATGACCAATCAAGTCACCATAAAAGAACAATAAAACCACTATACCGAAAAAAGTGGAACTCACATGAAGAAAACAAGAGAGCTTGTACACTCTCTTTCAATTCAGTTTCAAAACAAAAATTATAGAATCATGTTAAAAGTGAGAAACAAACTTTAAGAGTACCCACTACTCAATGGGGCAACAAACAATAATACTAGTATTATTACTGACCGCTATTTACGCTGCATTCATTTCCATGTGCCTTTTCAATTTTGTATTAATTACATCGGGGTCAGATCACTAATGCTACTAATTTACTGCACTTTTTACACCGCTTTTTTATATTTGGTGTAAAAAGTTTGCCAATACTTTAATTGGATACATGTGAAAAGAGGTAGTAGCTGCCAAGAAATTGTTTACACAAACCCTTGAATTCAAAACTAAAAGACAAAGTGTCGGATGCAAATTATCAGCACCCATTTAGCGCTTTGATTCCCGAAAGAAAAACAGAATCATACAAATGAAACAAGAAATGAAGCACTACTACACACACAAACATGCAGATACAGATACATGTTAGACACCGTACATGCCTTTCAACCTATTGAATAGTGTGTTATGAAACAGTGAAATAACAACTTCGATCACGAGTCACGACGCTGATACAAAGATACTGATTTTCATTTACACGTATCAGATGCCAGACAACTCTAAACTCTAATACAAAGATACTGATTATCATTGACACGTACCAGACACCAAACATAACTCCAAACTCTGATATAAAGATATTGATTATCATTGACACGTATCAGACATTAGACATAACTCTAAACTCTACGCAGACAAAAAGTGAGTCCTAAGCAACATATACATATACAACAAAGAAGAAAGAGGAAGGAATCACTCAATAGCATGTGAAATACTGGTGTACATACACAAATATGCTATTAGGACAAACATTGAAAACAGAAGCAAAATTCAGAACATAATAGAAAATTTGGGAAAATCTGCTTCTTTGCCTTAACAGTAATAAAAACAAACCACAACCAACTCACCTAACATGAACACAAGAACTAACAGTTTAAGATGAAGACAAACAATTAGTGGGACACAATGACAGAGTTAAGAACAAGACAAACTGCATAGGATAAACTGTTAAAAATTTCTACATCACACATTATAGTTAAGAAAATTGAGTACAAAAGAACTAAAAGTTGAAAACAATATGCAATTAGCTCTAGGAAATTTCACCTTATCTCCAATTATCCAGGAAAATTCTTGTTTGATAATGATATACTACTGTTCTTCAAAATCAAACATCTTAACAGAATGCAAATTAATCCTAAGATTAGATAGTAATGTCAATTCCAAGAGCTATGCAACATTGACACTTCTAACCATAGACGTGTCTAGTGTCTGTCACATCGTTACATTCAATCAAATTATAACGATCGATATCGATTGATCATATCAGTGTCGTGTCAGTGTCGTATCCTGCATCCGTGTGTGTGCTTTATAGGCAAAAAAAATAAAGTATGACGTGTGACCGAGTAATAACATAAACCAGACTTAATTAACACTGCTAAAGACAAGAAATTAGACAAGAACATGTTTAATTACTGTGCTAATCTTAATTAAGAGAAATTAGAAAAATAGTATAATAGGTCACAGAAAAAAAGCCCCACTAGTGTCAATTCATTCTGCAACTGCTACATCACACTGAAGCATAAAGGGAAGAAACAGTGAGCAGAGGTTTCAATTCCACAACAATGCTCACTGACATTCTTGGACCACATTTGATCTATGTTTTTTCCCTTTTCCCCCCTACCCTCGTACATTATTTCACCTATAACAACACAAAAAATAATAATAATAATAATAACAATAAAAATAAATAAAACAGTTATTTCTCAATCCTCATCTTGTTCTGAAATCATACCAAGCACTTCACATAGTCAACCACAACAGCAACACCAACCACAAAATTTTAACAAACCTCATTATTGGTTTCAACAAATCCAAAACAAATAAATAAAAACCTAAATATTATTATTTAAGAAATAAGCAATAAAATAACTTAATAAATGCAGAACAATAAAAAAAATGCAAAAATTAAGTCAATAAATCAAGAAAATTCTGGGTACAATTTTTCTGATCTTTTTGCATTTCTAGTTTTGTAGAATAATAAAGACAAAATCCATGATCGATCAGAAGCAAAATAAAATATAAAAGAAAAAGAAAAAGTGTTGTTGATGATGAAAACTAAACCAAAAAAAGAGAAAATAAATACTAAAATATTATAATATTATATTATGCCTGGCTCCATCCTGTCTGCCTTTATGGACGCAACGAAGAGAGATGAGGAGCTGTAGATGATGAACGGACGGTTGGGATTTACAAAGGGAAGTCGAACCTGTTCGGGAGAGGAAGGGTATAACGGTCATTGCATGTTACCGCCACAACCGCGTCATTGTCATTGTCATCCTCTTCCTCCATTGTTTGTTGATAGTCAAGCTTTTCCACTTTGAGTCACTAGGATTTGATTTTTTGTGTTACTACTAGTAATGGTTGCTTTGTTTTCTCTCTCTTAAATATATATATTTCTAGAGAGAGAAAGTGTGTTGTTGTTGCTTTCTAGTATGGGAAGAAAATTGAATGGTTAGGGTGTGGTGGAGTGAGAGGAGGCATTGAGGGGTGTGATGAAGGAGAGTGAAAGGCCATTTTCAACTTTCTCTTTTTCCTCTTTTCGGTAATACTCACCGTTTTGTCTCTCCTATAATCTACTCTACCTTTTCTTTTCCACTTTCAAAACCCACTATTTTTTTTATTCAAAGGGTTTATTTTTTGTTGTTGTGTGCTTCCCTATGACTAATCTGCTTTTTAGTTTGCACATTTTATTTGCACATGTAATAAAAATGTTTTTATTTAAAATTTGAGTGACTTAAAATTTGAACTTTTTGGATGATCAAACTCTTTTATTATCACATGAGTTCATTAACGTTTGATTGAATTTTTAATAAATAAAATTCATAATTTATAAATATGAGATACTATAAATAATGTTTAATTAGTGTTTGTTTTCGTTTTTACTTTAAAAATTATATGTATTTTTATATGTTTAGTAATTTCCGACATGACTTGGCGTATTTTTCATTAATTCTTTTTATTTTTAGTTTATTTTTAATTTTGTTTGAGTTTGAGTATTTTATATTAAGGGTTTGCGGGGCGGTTTTAACATTAAAATTCATCTGAACTGTAAGAGAAAAATAAGTGTGATTCGATTTAGTTTTGTTGATTTTTGAAAATAAAATTAAATCAAATCAAACCAAATTAATACGGTTTGAGTTGGTTAGGTTAGTTCATTTTTTTAAAGATTTTTATTGAATCATACACATATAAATATAGAGATAAAAACATAATTTTGTATTTAATTATTCATACATTACCATAAAATAAGTTTATAATTGTCAAAATAAATTTATAACTGAT
Organism: Lathyrus tuberosus; assembly: GCA_022829125.1. NCBI lineage: Eukaryota > Viridiplantae > Streptophyta > Magnoliopsida > Fabales > Fabaceae > Lathyrus > Lathyrus tuberosus. The sequence goes on along the minus strand of JALAZF010000079.1, from coordinate 650,881 downwards.
GCATAAATATGAATAACATCTTACAAGTTTATATTGTGTCTAAAGTGTTGGAACAATTAGGGTATGTTTGGATGTAAGAAGAAATTAAGAAGAGAGAAGGAGATGAGAAAGAGTGTGAAAAGAGAGAAAAAGATGAGAAATAGAGTAAATTTGCACTATTGTTTGGAACAAGAGAACATGGAGAGAAATAGAAGATAAAGAATTGAATTAAATTTACAAAAAGACTAAAATATCCTTATCTTAAAAATATATTTTGTAGTTTATTATTATATTAATTTAATTTTATATATCAATTATATTAGTTTTTATTCTAATTTTAATTCATAAATTAAATTAATTTCTACATAAAAATTTAATACTTTAATTAATTTTAATTTTTTTAATTTAGTAATTTAGTTAAATTGTTCATTAGTTAACATTGAATTATTATAGCAGGTTAATTTTTTTAATTATTAGTTTTATATGATAAAATTATAATACTTTTTTTTATTAAACTTTTACTCTAGTTTTATTGAATTTTTTAAGAAATACTAAGACAAAGTTAATGGTCAAAGAAATATAAAATAGCTTTATACTAAAAAAATTAAAATAATTTTGTATTATGGTGGGGATATATTGGAGAAAGTTTAAAAAGTTTACATTTCTTCGCATCATAGCAGAGAAACAAATTTGGTGTGGGACCCATTTAAAATAAATCTCTCTTTTCTATTTCTCTTCTCACCAAACAACTTTGATGGGACACTTCTCTTCATTCTCTCTCCTTTCAACTTCTCTCGTCTCTCTTTCTCTTCAAACAAATAAACCCTTAGGGTTTTCAAGAAGAATGAAGAGAGAGAGAGAGAGAGAGAAAAGGGAGAGAAAGTATATGTGAAGAGAGGATTTTATTAAAGTGAAGTTGCTATAATCAATTTACAATGTTACATGTATATATAGGCAACCCAAAAAATACAAGCTTACAAGTTGCAGCATTTGACTCATTCGAATTCATGCTTACACAATTTGGCCACTACATGTTGTATTCGACCCTGTCGAATACAACTAACTTCTAATAGACTCACTACTTCGACTAGGTCGAACACACCTATGTAGAATACAGTCTTCTCTACGAACAATGAATTACATATTATAACACACCACCTAATTCATATTTTTGAGACTTCTCGTCTTAATGCTTCTCTTCAATTCATCGAACATGACTCTCTTCAAAGGTTTAGTGAGTATATCAACTAGTTGTCATACTGTCTTGCAATGCTTAAGTTCAAGTTTCCTTTTGTTTACTTGATCCCTAAGAAAATAATACCTTCTCTCTATGTGCTTACTTCGACCATGACACACAGGATGATTTGTGAGGTCGATAGCTGACTTTTTGTCGACAAACAAATTCATTTTCTTAGGTTTCATGATCTTGAGCTCTTTAGGAAACATCTCTATCCATTCTGCTTGACATGGTTGTCGTACCTCAAAAAATATGATCTTCGTGATGCACAAAACGGGGTTGCACGATCACGGATGGAATTAGGAGAGTCGCTATCAAACTTTATTTATTCTCATGAGGGAAAAGGAAAAACATCGAGAAAACCCATGGGTGAAAGGATAGGGTATGGTCATCGCAATGATCGTGACCTTACGAGTGTGTCAGATGATCTAACTGCAAGTATATAGTATATCGCATAGTTTTAAAAGATATCGAACCCACATGGACTAATAATCAATCTACTGTTATCGATTGATGCTATGTAAAGCTAAGACTAGTGATTAAAAAGGTTTGGACGAAAATAAAACGTAAATTGCTAAAGATTCAGAAAGATATCAATAAAGAGGGGCCCTTTAGTAGCACATCTTGTTTCGTATGAAGACAGCTGGATTGATTCCTCCCGTTAGTAGCACATCAGGATCAAGTGGATATACAGACTGGATACTTTTCCTTGGAATTTGTCCTTAACTTTTTCTTGGATCGCCCTTTCGGGGTTTCAATCCACCGGGACGCCCTTTTTTTCTAAGCCACCCTTTCGGGTTGTCAACTCAGCGGGCCTTATTTTTATTTTATCCCTAATTTTTTCCTGGACCGCACTTTCGGGTTTTCAGTACACCGGGATAGCCATTTTTGCCTAAGTCTCCTTTTCAAGTTTTCGACTTAGCGGCTTTATTATTCCACTTTTTTAGGCGTAGTATCGTTTAACGGAGTCCGTATTCACAAGATATGGCAATTCATCGCCATCCATGGTTGCGAGTTTTAAGGAACCACTAGAGAATGCTCATACTACAACATATGGGCCTTCATAGTTCGGTGTCCACTTGCCCCTGAATTTATTCTACATGGACAAGATCCTCTTAAGCACCAAGTCCCCTTCCTGGAATGTATGAGGCTGCACTTTTTTGTCAAAAGCTTTCTTCATGCGTCTCTGGTAGAGCTGAACGTGACATAATGTTGCTAAACGCTTTACCTCAATAAGGTTGAGCTCATCAAACCTTTTCTTAACCCATTCTGCTTCATCAAGATGAGCCTCCATTAAGACTCTCAGTGAGGGAATTTCAACCTCTATTGGAAGCACCGCTTCCATGCCATAAACTAGTGAGTAGGGAATTGCCCCTGTGGAAGTTCTCACTGAGGTACGGTAGCCATGCAGTGCGAAAGGTAGCATTTCATGCCAATCTTTATAAGTGACCACCATCTTCTGAATGATCTTTTTGATATTTTTATTGGCTGCTTCAACGGCTCCATTCATCTTGGGTATGTATGGCGTTGAATTGTGATGTTCAATCTTGAAACTAGCACACAACTCCTTCATTATCTTATTGTTGAGATTAGACCCATTGTCAGTGATGATGCGGTTGGGAACCCTATATCTACATATAATGTTGTTCTTCAAGAAGCGGGCCACCACTTGCTTGGTAACATTGGCGTGTGATGCAGCTTCGACCGACTTGGTAAAGTAGTCTATGGCAACACTATAGCAAAAATGACTTTTGGCAACAACGGAAAACCTCAGCCTAAAGTGTGATAACCGTAGCCTAAAGCTTTAGGGGACAGTTTTACAGGCGTGGAATAAACGGCCGTTGCCTATTCCTTTAGCGGGCGGTTTTTTGACTTCTACCCACGGATTATGAACACCGTCGCCATAAATATAAAAAGTCCACGGTTTTAGTTGGAGTTTTAAGCCGCGGTTTTCAATTAGCAACACAAAATAACCGCGGTCTATAGTTTAAAAACCGCGCTCTATAGATTAAAAAACAGCGGTCTATAATTTACAAGACAGACATAACCGCGCCAAAAAATCGCAGTCTATAGATTATAAAATAAATCACAAACTTATATATTTGTGCACTTTAGACATTGAAAGATACAATTACTATAAAATTTCCAGTTCATTTATATGATGATACATTTGTGGTCATATATAATACATTATTTGCCAATATTATTTAATGAGAAAAAGTATATTTATAAATTGAAAACATATATAAATATGAAGTATTAATAAGATGAAGTTGTAATAAACTCTTTCAAATGTAAAAATTACTAATATTTAATTTCAAAATACATCCAAGCGATATAAGCTATAGTTACTTGGCTAATGTAACTCCATAAAACAAAACATAATCGTCCATATATGAATCAAAGACGATCTTCATTCTTGAAAATTATCGTATTGAAGATCATTGTCATCTTGATCATATTGAAGATCATCATCATCTTGATCATATTGAAGATCATCGTCATCTTGATCATATTGAAAGAGATCATCATCATCTTGATCATATTGAGGATCATCATCATGAAGATCGTCATCTTGTTCATCTTGGGGATCATCTTCATTTATAACCTGTAAATATGAAGAAATGTTTTTATATATTACGATGACTAACGAAGTTACAATAAAACGAGATATGGTTTAGTGAATGCAAATGATATTGTGCGCCAATGTCATTGGCACTTTCAACACACAAAAATTTGTTAGCTTTAGTAGGAGTCAAGTTGAGAATTTGGCAAAATTGAAGAGTTGAATAAAACCATGGCTCGTTGTGCTACTATATGATCCATGGTGTCCCTATTGTCAGGTAAATTTAATTTAATTTGCTGAATTTTCAGCTTACTGTTTTGATAATCACTTTCTAATTTTGTAAACTTAAAAGTATTTATGTTTATAAGTTCACTTTCCATCTTGTTATTTTTTTCTAAGGTTCTAATTGAAATTACATAACCTAAAAACTATAATAGGAATTGTAAAACCCATAAAACAACCTAGCTAACATGAATACTTGAAAGTGATAAAAGGATTATAATAGCTAAGGAGAAGAAACGGATAGAGGCCATTTGAATGTGAAAGTGTAGTTTTAGAGCAAATAAATTAGACAAGTGACAACTTAAGTGCTAGATCTAGAGATTTTATAGTCCACCTTAGACTATGTTTGGTGGAGTTAATTATTACATGCATACAACAAAATTAGATATACAAGGAAAATACTAGATGGTAGTATGTTTAAAGAAATATTTTATGTTTTGTACTAAAAGTATATTTTAAGAGATAAAGTATTAAAGTTTGTCATGTAAATTGTATTCAATCAATTCTAAAAAAAATAGAGAAATTTTACTGATATAAATTATACAATATAAATTGTATTCAATTGATTTTATGGTTGTATGAATTAGCATCCAATTGATTTTATGGTTGTCTGAGCGGCAATTCTTAAAAAAAATAGAAATTTTACCGACATAAAATATATGAAAATTATAGTAATTATATTTGTTGAAATATTTCTAAATAATTTTTTTATTTTCTTATTTTTATGCTATTTACAATTTAAATCATTTTTTATACTATATTTTATTATGACCTTATTATTAAAATAGAACAGGACCTCTAAATAGTCTGGACCGACCCTGTAGTATTTATCTAAAGTTCATTCGCCCAAGGAATATTTCAAGCAAGGTTCAAACTCAGTACTCCAATCGATTTGACATTATCTAAAGTTCATTAAGCACTTGAGCCAAACCACTTGGTTAAAACTAACGTGTTCTATATTGTGGATCATATTTAAATTATATTAATTTAAGAGATCAAATTGTTCATCAACGCCTACAATTTCAGTTTCAGCTACTACATCGATGATTCATTACAATCACAATTTGAAAATAACCTTGCATATGTACCTATACTAATACTAATTGATTACACATCATCGATTTAATTTTAAAATAATTGGCATCAGTTTGAATCCACTCACTTTGATCAAAGCTGGATCCCGCGGTTTGGCAAGTGTTCCTTGAAGTGTACACTGAGGTGTATGCAATCCCGACTGCAAAAACTGGTACAAACAAAAACACAAACACATACAATGCATTAAAAAAATCAATCCAATTCAACTAATTCATTTGTTCCAAAAAATTCAATAGAAAAATACCTTAACATGAAGTGAATAAGGGGTGTCAATCTTGTCATTGACAAAATCATAATCTAATCACACTCTAGAAAACAACTATTTTCTAGCGAGTAAAAAAATTAAAAAATTCCGATGAAAACATGTAACCTCTTCTTTGATAACTACTTACACATTTTTTATCTTTTTCATGTGACCATTATAAAGAAATCCTTATAAAGAAAACCTTAACAATATCCTTCTTTGGTGTACTTATTTTGGTGTTATAATATTACTTTGAAGGATTTATAAAAATATAAGACTCTCACATTAGAATAAATCTGTAGTTGTAAGGATATGATATGGGTTTGTATGTTATAAAGAAATCCTTAATTTAACTTACTGTTAAATTATAGTATCCTTATAAGGACTATCATCTGTTATAATAACTTCTTTTATTATATTAATAATAGTATCTTTGGTATCCTTATATACAATATCACGGTAATTATAAGTTATCCTTATATTATATCCTTATTAATGAGTATCCTTATATTATATCCTTATAGTGGGTTTGTAATATACCAAAAGTACACCAAAGAAGGATATGGTAAGGATACCAAAATAAAATATAAATCCTTAAAAGTACACCAAAGAAGGATACTACGTTTTGGTATACTTTATAACAGTATCCTTACAACTACAGAACATAACCAAATTCCAAATGCTCCTAAAAATAAACAGGACAAATCTATTTCCTAATAGTTTTGTGTCACACAAGAGGCTAGCATGAAATTTGTGAACATGCTTATTTAACTATTTAACATTAGGCATTGAACCAGGTAACAATCATTTAACGTTTGTTAACATTAGGCATTGAACAAGGATAAATCATAACTTACCGGTAAATCCTAAACGAAATAGTTGAAAATACAAAACAAGTTGAATTTACGAGCAACGATCTGAAATAGAAGTTACCTACCAAATCCACAAATATCCAATATGAGTAAACGAGTCGTAGCAGTATAATCCTTAATAAAATTTAACACTCTAGTTTCATATAAACACTACATATACTCCAAATTTAATATTATTAGTAGCAATAATCACTATAAGACAAACAGACAAATGTAAATTGTTAAAAAAACTAATTTGAAATACAATGACATCACTTTAATATTTGATAGTTTACAATGGAATTGGTTAAATATACCTTAGAGGTATTCATTCAGACAATTTGATAGTTTATTAGTGATAAGTGAGAGTTTATTACAAAGATGGATTTTCTTACTGCAAGAAACTTAAAGTTTATAGAAACCTCCTAAAACTAATTGGTTTCTTTCCAAACTCAACTGAAAGAATCTCTATATGAGCATTTAACCTAATTATCTAACTATTAAGTGCATAAATATGTGAAGAAACCTTTAGGTATAGAAATTCAATCATATTTAACATCAATAACAGTAAGCATAAACTTGATTAACACCAAAGTATTTGATAATAAAAGATTAACAATTAAAACTTATTAACAGTAGAGAAACAGGAATTAATGAGAAAGAATATTTGAACATGAGAATGAAAATGAAAATGAGAAACTTACTTTTGAGAAGTATTCCATGAAATCATGAGCATAAGCGTGAGTTGGAGAGAAAATCGGTGTAGAGGAAAAGAAAAAGGAGAACGACGCTAGTACAGAGAGAAAGAGGGAAAATGTAATTTAGGGTTTTAATTTTCACAAACCTGGTTTTAGTGGAGTATTAAAAAAATATGACTATTTAATATATAAATATAATTGACGATCACATTTATTCAAGAAAATATATTTGGCATAGTGGAAGCGAAGCATTCAGTTGAAGTAGCAGTCTTGAGTTCGAATTCTCCAAGTTTTATGTATATTGATGAAACATTTTTATTTCCATTTTTATATAAACACAATAAATTAATATAATTTAAATCAAAAAAATACTTCAAGAACGGGGTTCGATCCCTATGTTCTACATTTTATTTTAAAGCGAAAATTTAAATTCAATTAAAAAAAAATAAAACTTAAAAACCGTAGCCTTTAACAATAGGCTGCGAATTTTAGTTGTTGTTATTTAAATAAGACACGTCCACGTTTTAGTAACCGTAGCTTATAATGAATAGGGGACAGTTACTTTATGCCTACACTTTGGTAACCATAGCCTAAAGAAAATAAGGGACGGCTTTTTTACAAAAGTCTATAAAATCGTCAACGCATAAAAAAACCGTGGTCTTTATACCTTTAGGTGACGGTTTTATAGCCGTTGCCTTTTCATCCGTTGCCTAAAGTAAAAAATGTTGTAGTGCAACTAGAATGAAACGGTGTCCATTTGAAGCTTTCGGCTCGATCATCCCAATCATGTCTATTTCCCTCATGGAAAAGGGCCATGGTGAAGTCAAGACGTTCAAAGGAGTAGGAGGTACATGGACCTTGTAAGTATATATCTGGCACTTGTGATAAGTTTGGGTGTGATGATAGTAATTAGCCTACAAGGTTAGCCAGTAATAGCCTGCTCTCAAGATCTTCTTTGTCATCGCATGTCCACTTGCATAGGTGCCAAAGGATCCCTCATGAATTTCTTTAAGAATTTGTTCAGCTTCATGTTTTTCCACACACCTGAGTAAGACGGTATCATGGTTACGTTTTTACAGCACATTCCCATTTAGGAAGAAATTGGATGCCATTATCCGAAAAGTTCTCTTGTCTATGCTCAAGGCACATTCTGGATATTCTTGCTTCTCCAGGTAGCGTTTGATGTCATAGAACTATGGCTTTTCATCTGACTCTTCAGTGGTGGTTAAGCAATGAACAGGTTCCTCAAAGTACATGAGATTAATGGATGGCTGATGGTTGGGCCATATCAATTTATACATGGATTCTAGGGTTGCCAAGGCATCCGCCATTTAATTTTCCTCTCTAGGCACATGAGTAAAAGTGATATCATCAAATCTAGGGAGTAGTTTTGCCACATAATCTCGATACGGAACTAAATTGGTGTGTCTTATTTCCCAATCACCTTTAATTTGGTGTATTACCAAGGCAGAGTCTCCAAAAACATCGAGGGTCTTGATTCTCAAGTCAATAGCCTCTTCTAACCCCAGTATACAAGCTTCGTACTCAGCCATATTATTTGTACATGCAAAGCAGAGCTTAGCTGTAAATGGTAGGTGAAATTTCTTGGGAGATGTTAGCACTGCCCCAATTCCATATCCATAAACATTTAAAGCTCTGTCAAACACGAGAGTCCATTGCTCCCCTGGTTCGGGTCCTTCCTCTGGTCCAGGCTCTTCATAGTCTCTCAAAACCATGATATCTTCATCTGGAAATTCAAACTTCAAGGGTTGATAGTCATCCATTGGTTGATGGGCAAGATGATCCGCCAGCACACTACCTTTGATGGATTTTTGAGTAACATATTGAATATTGTACTCAGACAGAAGCATTTGCCATCGAGCAATTCTGTCAGTGAGAGTCGGTTTCTCAAAGATATATTTAATGGGATCCATCTTGGAAATCAGATAAGTAGTGTGTGTCAACATGTACTGCCTGAGACGCTTAGCAGCCCATGCAAGTGCGCATCAAGTCTTTTCACGTAAGGAGTAGCTTGTCTCGCAATTGTTGAACTTCTTGCTGAGGTAATAGATGGCATGCTCTTTCTTGCCAGTCTCATCTTGTTGGCTCAACATGTAGTCCATAGACTCATAGAGCACAGTTAGGTACATAATAAGTGGCCTTTCAGGAATATGAGGTATCAGGATTGGTGATTCTTGTAAATATTCTTTAACTTTGTCGAATGCCTCTTGGCATTCATCATTCCACACAATACCTTAATCTTTTCTTAACAGTTTGAAAATTAGTTTGCAAGTGGAGGTTAGATGTGAGATGAATCTGGCAATGTAGTTCAATCTCCCCAGAAAGCCACAAACCTCTTTCTGTGTCCTAGGTGCAGGCATATCCTGAATTGCTCTGGCTTTATCAGGGTCCACTTCAATCCCTTTTTGGCTCACAATGAAGCCTAACAAATTTCCATATCGTACCTCAAATGTACACTTGTTTAGGTTGGGTCTTAGTCTGAACTTTCTCAATCGGGCAAACATCTTTTACATATTGATCAAGTGTTCTCCCTCGGTCTGAGATTTGGCGATCATATCATCGACACGTACTTCAATCTCGCCAGGAGTTTACAATCTTCCTCGCCTTCTTCTTCAGCTTGGTAGATTGGGTTGTCAAAGTCATATAGGTGCATAACAACGTCGTTATCAAGGACCTCGGTGGTGTTTCTGCATGTTATGACTTATGAAGTTTATTTAGGAAGTGCGTGCATGCAAATATTTCCATTTATTGTAAAAGTAAAAATGCAAAAGAAAATGAGCGAAATTGAATGCAAACTATTATTTATTAATGATAATCATTGTTTTGAAAATATCAGGGGGGCCCATACTATGTTTGTGATTGTTGCATAATCATGCATTCATAAACATCTATTTTTCACTTGGTTTCAAGGAACTTAGGAATTCTATTTGCAAACATCGTAGGTAATTTGGTCATGGACTCTAGAAGGAGATACACTCATCAGTTTTGTTACAAGCTTCCTGAATTGAAAGAGTTGAAAAAGTTAGGATCTTTGGTGACTTGTCCTTCTGATTTCAAAGACCGGTATGGAAGACTTCTGACTGTGTTGAACATTGATGTAGAAGGAGGAGCTCTAAACACCTTGGTCCAGTTCTATGATTTAACATATAGGTGCTCCACATTCCCTGATTATCAGCCCGCACCTGCTTTGGAGGAGTATTCTTATCATATAGGATTGTCTGTGTCAGATCAAATACTGTTCAGTGGTTTAGAGGAGATTCCTAAGTCTCGTATCATTGGAGAGACTGTGCACTTGAGAAAAAGGGAGATTGATGCTAACATTGTGATTAAACGAGGTATTCTTGGTCTATCTGCTAAGTTCTTGATGAAGAAGGTTGCTAATCTTGCTAGTGCGGGGAGTATGGTTGCTTGGGAAGTTGTTCTTGCTTTGCTTATCAATGTCATAGTTCTATTCCCCAATATTGACAAATTTGTATACATCAATGTTATTCATATCTTTCTGATTCGGAATCCATTTCCTACTTTGCTCGCAGATACCTACTATTCTATCCATCACAGGACGGAGAAAAACGGAGGAATTGTTATGTGTTGTGCACCTTCGCTGTACAAGTGGTTTATTTCGCACTTGCCTTAATCTAGCTTCTTCAAGGATAACAAGAAGGGTTTGAGGTGGTCTCAGAGGATTATGTCTCTCACCAAAACAGATTTGACTCAGTACTCTAGAGTTTATGACAATGAAAAGATATTGATAGTTGCAGTGAATTCCCTAATGTACCTCTTCTTGGTACAAAAAGAGGTATTTACTACAATCCTGTTTTGGCTCGACGTCAGCTTGAAAGCTTTATTTATTCAAGAAGGTGTTGATAGCAAGGTAACTGAAAGAAAAATATGATTTGCTTGAAAAACAACAAAAGAAAAAGGAGAGAGAGCGAGAGGCTAGGACTAGCGCTTGGAAAGGTGTTGTTGACAAGATCATGAAAGAAAAGGCTGAGATGAAGACTGCTTTTGAAGCTCAAATTAGGAAGCTCAAGAGGAAGTTGCAGCATGGGGATGGATCTTCTTTAGTTATGGATCCCTCAGATCCTAGGCCTTAGTTTATGTCTTTTGTTTAGGATTGCTTTGAAATTATGTGCTGAAGTTGTAATCCTTCCACACTTTAATGAAATGAAAGTCCCAATTTTTCTCTTAATATGTTATTACTTATGATGTTTGCAATATGTTTATAGTTCCTTAGTTCCTTGGAAATAATCATTTGCATATGCATCTCACGCATCATTTGCATCATTTGATTTTATTTTCTGCTAGCCTTTCAGAGTCTCATTCATTTTCCTTCGTCTTTGTAGAAGACAAACTGACACACCGCTACGATACTCAGGCCAATTCAAGATGAAAGATTGAGACAATTGAGAAATGACAAAGGGAACTTCGTGAGGAAGTGAATTCATTGAAGACATGAATGGACAGAATGACTGCTCTATTGGAATCCTTGGTGGCAGCTCAGAATCAGTCTCCACCTCTGTCTCAACCTTAAGTGACTTCTATCTCTGAGATTGTGAAAACTCCTATTATATCTGATGTGTCTACTGGACCTCTGCATTAGAATCAGATGCCTGCTGGTTATCCTTGGGGTATGCCTTCCAACTTTCTGCCAGAGAATTTCAACCCTGCTATTGAAGCTCCTTTGGTGAGTCGTGTTCCTCCAGTTCAACCCGTGATGGCTATCGCTCCTCCAGTTGTGCATGTTGTGCCACAAGTAGAGGATCCTATTTTCCACACTTCTCCTAGTGAGAATCTGGATGTTTATGAGAGAATGGATGAATTCCAAGATCAATTTCAAGAATTACAGAAAGAGTTGAAAGCTATGAAGGGTAAGGATCTGTTTGGTAAGAACGCTCAAGATTTGTGCTTGGTACCCAACGTCAAGATCCCTGTCAAATTCAAAGTTCCTGACTTCGAAAGTACAAGGGTAACTCCTGTCCTCAGAGTCACTTGACTATGTATTTTTGGAAGATGGCTACTCACACTGATGATGATAAGTTATTGATCTATTATTTCTAAGACAGTTTGACTAGTGCAGCTTTGAAGTGGTATATGGGATTTGACAGTGCTCATATTAGCTCTTTCAAAGACCTTGCAGAGGCGTTCGTACGTCAGTATAAGTATAATTTCGACATGGATCCTACTCGTGACCAGCTTCTTGCTATGTCACATAAGGATAAGGAATCATTCAAAGAGTATGCTCAGAGGTGGTGTGAAGTTCATGCACAGATTAACCCTCCGATGGAGGAGAAGTAAATAACAAAGATGCTTCTCAAGACGTTGGGTTCTTTCTATTACGAGAGGATGATTGTTATCGCTCCAAACGATTTCATCGAAATGGTTGGTATGGGATTTAGATTGGAAGAAGGCATCAGAGAGGGTCGTTTGACAAAATAATCGAGTTCACCAAGTTGAACAAAGAAGTCTGGTAACAATTTCCATAAGAAGAAAGAAGGGGATACCAATGCTATTTCTCAAGGAGGAAGGCAACGAAGACCCAGAACCAGAGGTGGTCAGCAAGACCAATCTCAACAGTATTATCAACAACCTCATATTGCCGCAGTAACTCTGGTGGTTAGTTCAGCTTCTGCTGTTCAGACTTATCAACAACAGAATCAACAGCTTAATCAGAATGAACAAGCCTATGCTCCTAGGAAGGCTAGGTTTGACCATATTCCTATTACGTATATGGAATTATATCCCACTTTGTTGTAGAAGGGGCTGATTCAAAATAGAGATCCTCCAGCTATTCCGAATCTAATTCCATAGTGGTATAACCTGAAACTCATTGTGCTTTTCATCAGGGAGCACCGGGGCATGATCTAGAGACATGTTTCTTGTTGAAAGCAGAATTTCAGAAGCTAGTTAATAATGGTTTGTTGAAGTTCCGAGAGGTCGGATCTAATATGCAAAACCTTTCTTAAAAATAATGAAAACATTTTTTACTAAATGTAACACCTCAAAATTTTCCCTCATGCTCTTAACAATAACTGGCTTATGTTTCATTTCATTCTTTGCATTATCATTATTGCATATCATTGGCTCTTGGCATGGGATCGAGGTACAAAAGAAACTTCAAGTGGATCACATTCTCCTAACCAGTGCAAAAATAAGGTTTTGGAATTCTTGAGTATAATACCCCAATGAGCAAGATCCTTGAGCTTTTATCCTCACCAAATGGCATATCTCATCATTGTTTGAGAGGATACACATCATGCTCAGAGGAATTTGGATTTGGAGGATGTGCTGATTTCTCCTAGACTGAGGGCACCAAAACCAGGGTTTGCCATAAAATCAGTTTATTTCTGATTTTTGGGCAAAACTTGATTTCATGGTAATCTACATGTCCTTAAGTGTCTAAGGTTGGAGAATTGTCCATCAATTTAGTTGGGAAGGGTTTCAATTGATCAATTGATTGAAAATCAAGAGAATTGGGGAAAAGTCAATTGTGCAGAGGAAAAAGTCAACTCCTGACTTTTTGAGGTCAAATTCATGTTCTTCAAGTTCATTATTATCATTGGTGAAGATTTGATCAAGGAATGTCTAGGGATTCATCAAAAATCAAGAAATGTGAAAAGTTTCCAAAAATAGAAACTTAGGGTTTCTAAAAATGGTGAGTGTAGGCAAGTTGAAGGGTCACTCTTGAAGCATTCTTTTTCCATGTTCCAAGCTTCAAACTGAAAAGTTATGGAGGCCTATCAAAAGTTCATATTTCAAGCTTCAAAACCATATCAAGAACATCTCCATTTGATTAAAGTTTAGAGAGATATGATGGATTAAAGTTGAGACAAATCAAGGCTAAATTAGCTAGTCAGGCAAGTCATGACCAGTTGGCACGCAATCATTTGATCAAATAGTTGGTGTGCATGTTTTGTCCAAGTTCATAGCCAAATTTCTCTATGATAGAGACTTCAATTGAAAAAATGTCCAACATGAAAATTGTTCCTCTCAATCTCCTCTTCAACTTTGGTGTTGAGAGATTTTTCATCTGATCAACTCATTGAGAGTTACAATAGGTTAAAGTTAGGATCACCACACTTGAATTTCACACGCAGATGGTCTGGTCAAGACTAAGTCAGGGTGACATGTCACTGCAGTCATGACTACACACTTTCAGGATCATTTTCAAGCATGTTAGAGGCTCCATTTGCAAGTATTTTGAACATCAATATTGTTCTCCTCCATTTCCTCTTTCCAAATGGCCCAAGAACTTGTCTTTCCATCCATGGATTATGGAGAACCAATGTTCTAAACTCATCATTATGCCATATGTTTTCTTTTATGCCAAGTAACAAAACCAAGACAAAGCTTTGTTTTTCTTGTACATCATGCGCATGCTTCACATACATCATGCATAACATTGCCATTTTGAGCTAAACCAACTTCTTACACACATTACATGGTCATGTACATCCTTTCCACAAATGTTCAAACAAAAGAGAGAAAAAGAAACTTGCATAGAAAGTTTGCTGCAACATTGTATTAACTCACCATGACCTCACCATAAACTCCCATGATCTTCTCCTCACCATAACAAAACAATACAACTCGAGCCATAACTAACTTGACTCACTCTCAACTCAGTTAACCAAGCTTCTAATTGTTAACCACAGTTGGTTAACCCTTAACCTCACATATAAATAGAAACCTCTAACAGAATTTGAAAGATTCATTCATTCTTCACATTTCACAAAAGTTCACACTCTTTCTCTCTCTGAAAATTCTCTCTCTCTCTCTCTCTCAAGCTTATTCTCTGAAGTGTTCTTCTTCAACCTTATTCAACACTCATCATCTTCATCAAGAGCTCATTGATCTTGAAGCATTGAAAGCTCATCTGCGTCTTGTATTCACTCAAGATTTTCAGCAACCACAAGTATTTCCATAGCCTTTATTTGGCGAATGTGAAGTTCAAGAAGCAAGGAATCTCATCTCTGGTTTTATCTTGTAGCAAAAGAAGCTTCAAAGTACAGGTTTCAGTTCAAACTCTTTGTTCTATTTATGCTCTGATTCTACTTGTTTTTGCATGATCTAAGCTCAATAGGAGCCATGTGAACCTCTGGCTAGTTGATAGGCACCTTAGGTGCTTAGTTGAAAATTCTAGGGCAAAATGTTTGGTTTCGATTCTCTCTGTGTGTGCATGATATGTGGTTTTTGGACCTGGATTTGTAATCTACATGACCTAAGGATCATTTTGGTGTATGATTTATGTATTTCTGGTCACCTGAAATTTTACCCACGGTGGTGATTGGCCGGAGAAGATGACCGGAGTCTTCTCCAGCCGCCTGAGTTGATGAACTCACAAGAACCCTAGCTTCTCTCCAGTTTAAGTCCCAACCATTAGATCTTGTTAATCCAACGCTTCTAAGCGCCCATTGAATAAATGAAGGAGGTGGCTGGTCATGTGACTTCATTTTTGAATCCATTTGGTTTCAGATGATTCTATGCGTTTGCCTCATCTTTACATAGCATGTGTATGCGTTTTGATCCATTAGATTGTTTTACTTTTTGGTTTGACTTGATCTTGTGGCTCATGATGAGTCAATTGGTTGACTGAGTTCCATGCTATGCACCCCTCAGACCCCACGCTTATTGGACTGGGCTCCTTTTTTTATTCACACCCCATCCCTTTGAGCCCAAAGCGCGTTATAACTTGGAAATTGCTAGTGTAGCACCCCCTGCCCATTTTCTTTTATTTTTATTTTCCTTTTGCATATTTGTTTCATTCTTAATTTCTAAAAATACTTCTCAACATCTAAAAATTCTGGAAAAATTCATGGAGTATTCTAATGCATTTAAATAATTTTTGCATATTTTATTTTCTGATTTTGGCATATTCTTTTATTCTTTCATGAATTTTCATTTAATTCTTTTTGTATGAATATCCATTCATGATACATGTTTCATTCTCAATTTGTTTGACATAGTTTTGATTTGAATTTTCACATGAAAATTAGTATATGCTTGTATGGTATATTAAAGCATCTCATTCATTTTTTTATAGATTTTTTAGGTCACGTTTGGTTGATGTTTGAATGCCATCTTTGAGCACTTTGTTTGTGTGACTTATATGAGATTGTGAAGCATGTTTATGCATGATCCCTAAGTGGTTTTGATCCATACTTTTGAGATATGTTTATACACTGGATGCACTTCAACTGACTTGAATATTCCAATTTTATTGAGCCTCTAACACCACTTTGGATTCATTTTAAAAGTATGTTTGTTTGTGTGAATGTTAAGGATCATGTGTCAGGGTCTTAATGTGCATTGTATGCAACCCTCTTTGACAATTGTTGAGACCTCTTGATCCATGTTGTGTGAACATTATAGGTCATTCAAATCAAATTATAGGTCATTGTTTGTTCATCTTTACATGACTTGTGAACATTAGTTTGAACTTGCATTGTGATACAAGTTTGTGCATCCTTACTTGTCCATCTTTGATAACTTGTTTGCATCAACACTTGTATGGCCTTGAGCATTCATCCACACTTGTTTACCTACTGTATGTGATCATCCTCATTCATTCAAATTAAATTCTAACTTCATCTTACATGTCTCCTAATCTCATGAACACATAGGAAGTTGTATGAATGGTTTGCACCTAGTTTGCTTATCTTCTTCAAAGTGTTTCAACTTGAGATGTGTGTGAATATTATATGCTCATTCTTGCATTTAAATGTTATCTCATATACCATATGCTACTGTCTTGCATTCATTTCCAAGTATGTTCATCTTGCATATTCTTTCTTTACTTGCATTACAAGTATGCATGTTTGATTGAACTTAAGTGTTGTTTGTTTTCACTTCTTCTCTCTTAATTAATGTTTGCATTTATGATTTGTATGCTATCTTAATGACATATCCATGCCTTAATAAATGTCATTCACTTCTGACTTTGGTGCTTGCATATGCATTTATTCATGTTCATGAATCATATGCATTCATCTTGCATAGTTTGTGCATAACTTGCATTTGTATGATCTTTTGATGCATAGTTTGACTTTGTTTGCCTCCATTTGGCATGTTAACTTTGGTAAGGACCCTTGACATGTTCTTACTGACCTTGTATGTTCCTTAACCCTTAGGACCTTTCTCTTTTGGTTTAAGCTTTGTTTACTTCTTGAGTTGTCTTCTTAAGACAACTAGCATTGTTTGGTTTACTTTCTAGCACTTATATTCATTTCTTGTAATTATTTTGCTAACCTTTTATGTAGGGGCAGAGGTAAGGTGCTTGAACATGTGGATGGTTATCCATGTTCATCTCTTCTTTCATCCCTCACCTATCTTACTTGTCTTTTCCTTTTGTGAATAGCATGATATAATGCTTTGTGTACAACTTTCTCACACCCTTTGGGATCCTATCTCATCCTTAATTTTTGATTAAGGTGAGGTGGGATAAGCATTAGGTAGTGCTATTCCTCTCTTGTTTTTAGACTTAGGTTCTTAAACCTTGACCTTAGGGCCACCTTTGTATGATAACATTAGGATAGAAATTCCCTTTAGAGTTTCCTTTTCCTTGAGTCTTCTCTTCTCATCCCACAACCACTCCAAAACACTTAATAAAGATTAACGTGTATTGCACATGAGCATTGTATATGGGAAATGAGAAATGAGGGGTTTCAATTTAATTTTTCTAGGATGCTTAGTGTACGTCCTGTTGGGGACGATACGCGACGTATTCGTTCCTATGTTCTAGACGTGGGTGCAATGCAAGTTACAAACTAACTTCAATCCATTTCTTGTCTAAAAAACACAAAACAAACTCAAACCTTTTTATCCTTCGGGATTGTTAAGTTTCAACTTTTTTCAAAAAAGGGCACGTTAATTTTCTGTCTCGTCGCAAACAGGCATCGATCCTAACTGCCGGACGCGAACTTAGCGTCGCTCATAAAAAATACTAAGATCTCGTTAGGTCGAACTACGACTGCTCTAATTTCCTCTCTCTGGTTAGATTGAGGATACGTAGACATAAGACGGCGATGTCTTGGCGAGCAACCTCCCCCCTTAGTTCATGTCCGAACTACGTTGACTCTGACTTTCCCATTGCACGAGGGAATACGTAGGCCTAGGACTCCGACGATGTCCTACCGAGTCACCTCTTTTTCTTTTCTTCTTCGTTTCTTTGTTCTCCTCCGTTCCCGTTCCATTTCCTTTCCAGTACCAGTGGAGCTCCAGATGACGACACCCTTCAATGTAGACAACAAGCGTGGATCCCATCGAGTACGATGGACGCGTGGGGGTGCTAATACCTTCCCCTCGCGTAATGGACTCCCTTACCTGTTTCTCTTGGTCGCGAGACCATGCTTTTTCCTTCCCTTAGGTTTACGCACTGTTTCCTTTCCCTCTCTTGGGATAAATACACATTGCTGGCGACTCTGTTTCTGCGCCACTTTCGCGTTTGTACTTGGATGAAAATCCCGGGAGTGACAGCTGGCGACTCTGCTGGGGACAGATTGACCTCTTGCTGGTCCATCCCCTATGCGAGTCAATTCTAACGCCTGTTTGTTTTCTGTTTTAGGGTGTTTATCTGTTTACTTTACTTACTTTATTTACGACATTGTTGCATGTTTACTGTTTTACTATATTTACTTGCTTCACATTTACTGTTGCCGTATATATTTTTCTGTGCTGGACTGTGCTAGATTTTTCTGTTTGGTGGGCAGGGTGATCTGAGAGATAAGCCCACTACCCAGGCTTGAGCATACACATATGTATTAGAGTGGATAGTCGTGACGCTTGCGTGGTGGTGACCACGTATTGTTGTTCACGAGATCCATAGCGGTCATACCCCAAATTTTGACCACTAAGATTTCCCATCATTGTGCAAATCATCATCACAATATGGATGAACCATTAGTCTCCCCAAAGATGGGTGAGCATCCACTACAATCAGACTTAGGGTTTCAAGCCCTCTCAGAGCTCTTAGACAAAGGATCAATCAAGAAATGACACGATCTTCAACTTGTCTAGCCTCTCAAACATCCACAAAGGATCAAGAGGACTCCCACTTCAAGAATCAAGCACAAGGCTGCAGCATTCCAAGTGGATTAAGCCTCAAGATTGCCAGTGTCACCAAACTAGGGTTTTGGTTGACCAGGGCCTCTAGTTGGAATTTTTCCTCTGGGAATGAGCCAATGCTTCAAAGCATAACCTATGATGCTCCAAGGGATCTCATGAACCCAATCATCAAGTCAATTTAGCCTCAGGGGATGCATTCATAAAAAAATCAAGAATTAGGGTTTCTTGACCTAATTCACCCCTAAGTTGACTTTTAGGACAAAACATGAGCCAAGACCTCAAGAGGGGGTTTGAGGGTCTCAAATACATAACATTGATCCATTTGCAACAATGGATTGATCCAAAAAGCTTGAGCAACAAGTTTCAATTTCATCAGAACCTCAGTTAGGGTTTCGCGGAAAAAGTCAACTGTATCTTTGAATTTTGACCAGGACATGCTCCCAAACCCTAAGACATAATTCAATACACCCTATAACACCTATTAAATCAATCCATCAAGTTTGATTTAGGTCAAGGACTTGATTTCATAGAGGATCGCACAGTTTGGAATTCATCTGACAAAAAGTCAACTGTGCACAAAAGTCAAACTTTGACTTTTTGAGATTTTTCACAATTATGGTTCTTTGACCCCAAAATGATGTTAATGTATGATTGGAATCATCATTCATCAAGAAAAGTGGGATAACTTGTAAAAAGGGTAACCATAAAAAACTTAGAAAATTTTCTAAGTTATGGAACAAAGTGGCTAGGGTACCAACTTTGGAGGATCATAACTCCTAAATCACAAGGCCATTTTTCCCATCCAAAGCTAGATCTGTAGCTCTCATTACCCTCTACAAAAGCTTCAACTACCACTCACTCCAATTCCCCATGGATTTTAAATTCTGGAATGATCAAAATCACAAAAAGTGAAAATGTCACTTTTTTCCAACACTTAGTGAAATTTTCACTAAGTCAGAATCTGCCTTCACTTTTTTCCAAACGTAGGGGCATTTTTCACTTGGATCCAAAACGTATCAAAACCAATTATGATCAAACAGTTATTGTATCATATGAGGGCTTTCCAAAATGGCCAAGAACTCCATCAAATTCCACTTGAGCCATGAGATATGACAATGGCAATATGCCTTGCTGAAAACTGCCAAGGCTAGGCAGAATTTTGCACTTTTGCTCGATTTGGCAAAATCAGATAATTCCAAGCCTTTTCATCACTTTGGACACATCTGAGGATCAAATCTAAAGGGAACAAACACTGATCCAAGCCTCCAAAGTCTTTGGAACAAGAAGTAGCATGCCAAACCTAGATATCCCTAAAAGAGGGACAAGACTCCAATTTTGGATTAGAGCATTTAATGGACGCTTAGAGGTGGCATGAACTGAGCTTCCTCCAACTGAATTCAGTCAAGATTCATCCAACAACTAGGGAACCACAGCTCTGTGCTCTAACTTCTAGTCAATGGCTAGAGGAGACTTGGATTCCTATTGATCAACATTGGATAATCCTCTGTTGTAGTTACCATTCACTATTGATCCTAAAACAAACTTGATCTACTATAAATAGAGCTCATTTATGCTCAATTTGAGTACGCCAAAGCCGTCAAACAGATGCTTTCCTCAAAATCACTTTCTTTAGGCAAAAATACCTTCTTTAGCAAGGTAGCTCTGAGTTTTTGAATTAGAGAACATTTCCATCACAGCTCATGATCCAAACACATCCAATATGTCATATCTAAGCTGTCCAAACTCACACAAGTGACCTGTAATCCTTAAATCTCAAAGTCACATCTCAAAACCTCAAAATAGGCTTTTTTTGCATTTTTCAAGCCATGTCTTGATTCAGTCACTTTCCAAACCAGATAAAGCCTCAAACACACTCCAAATATCATCCTTGAATTGTCCCAAATGGCTCCCAACATCTGGAACACCATTTGAGAGAGTTGCTATTTTGGCCATTTTAACCCCTTTTGCAAGAAAGGGCCAGTTTTTGTTTTTGCAGGTTCCAGCTGATTCCAATCATCCTAAAAGATTCTAAGGGATCATTTGAGAGTGTCCAAAGCATCAAACCATTTCTGGAACAAGAAACTTGGCAGATTGCACAAAAAACTCCAAAAGCTCAAAAAGAGGTAAGCATCATGACTTGAACTTTCCAAAATATGCATTGCTTTGAAGTCCACTGATCATGCATCTCTTCTACATGTCATATGTATTGTGTTTGCATCAATTTATCATGTAATTCATACATGTACCAAGATGTAGCACATAAAATGCAAAATATGGTCTATTTCAAAACCACTATCGAATTTTGAGGAGGGATCATGATCTGAAAAAAATACCACCACCATTGGATTCCTTGTGAAATTCTAGGCCAGATACATATAAATTTTGTCCCCAACCATGGAGAAATAAGAAAGTTATGGACCTTCCCGTTTCTTGTCAAAACTTGCGTTGCCTTGCCTTGGGCCAGGCCAAAAGCAAGGCAAGCCTTGTATATTTATGGTTGTGTTTCAATCAACGGATGTATCACCACCCCAGTGGTAAGGCGCGCGCCCTATACACAAGAGGTCTGGGGTTCGAATCCCCCTCGCCCCAGATCCTCTTTTTGCTATTTTTCCCACTTTTTGTTATGTTCCATATTATTTTTAATAGTTTGAAAAATTAATAACTCCCTCAATTTTAATTATTTTTTATTGGTTCTTTTTGAAAAAAATCACAAAAATGTTGAAATATTTTATTCCCCAGAAAAATTGGATTTATATTATTTATTTAATATAATTAGTATTTTTGTGAATAAATGTCTTTTATTTGTTTTTAAACCTTTTAAAAATAAATATCCATTTTGGAAAATCAAAACCAAGTAGCTTTTAATTCATCTTGTGATGAAAGCCTCATTTTTCAAACCTAAAACCAAAATCACAAGTTGTTTATTCAAACTTATTTGGAATTTTTATCATTTGTATTTATTTTCTTTGAATAATTATATTAAAAAATGAAGAAATTAGGGTTTTATTGATTTTCATCCTAACAAACTTTTCGGAACACTCATGGGCCTCTAATGGAGTGTAAGACCCAATCCTTTGTAAATACAAACCTATTTTGGGCCTCAAATGTTGTATAAGTCCCATTGTATTTCAAAACCTCGGCGCGATCGTCGCCCTTTTCAAAATTAACCATTGGGCTTCTCCTTGAGCTATAAGACCCATCTTTGTTCACTTTCAATCATTTTTGGGCCTCTTGAGAGAGTGTAAGACCCATCCCCTTGTACAGAAAACCTTTCTTGGGCCTCAGTTACTTGTATAAGTCCCGGTACAAAATGATAGTGCGATCACTGATTAAACTCTGGGCATCTCCTTGAGCTATAAGACCCAATTTTCCTTTCAAAAAGCATTTTCTCCTTTGATTTTGTAACATCCTGTTATTTTCAATTTCCTTGTTGAACAACTTGAAGGTGTGAAAAACGCAAGAAAGGGGGGTTTGAATTAGTTTTTCAAACTAATCGTTTCTTTTAAATAAATTTCTTGTAAAAAACTTTTACCCTTTTCTAAAGAACAACAGCTTAGTTAAACACAGAGATATAAACACGTTATGTTTATACTAGTTCACTTGAGAATCTCTCAAGTTAATCTAGTCCACCCGCCAAGGTGATTTCGCCTCTCTCAACGAGGTCTTAATCCATTATTCAACAAAATAGTACACTGCACGAGCTACACACCTGGTGACTAACAACAACCTCTAGAACTCACACGTTCTAGACTTCTCAAGTAATCCAACCACACAGGTCTTACTTAAGGCACAACCTCTAAGACACACGTCCTAGACTTCTCAAGTAATCCAACCACACAGGTCTTACTTAAGGCACAACCTCTAAGACACACGCCCTAGACTTCTCAAGAGATCTGATCACTAAGACTCTCTTAAGGAATACAACTTTTAGTTCAAATACAATGAGTTTACAGAGAATTGCTTCTTATCAAGCAGATAATGTAAACAAGTTTTTAGACCAAGAATGACTTAAGAAAGAAATAGAGTTAGAGAGTATTTTCGTTGTTCGCATGTATATCTTTCTTCAAGTCTTTGAGCTTCCTTTTATAGCTGAGTGAAAAGAGCCGTTGAGATGGAATCATGAAGGCTAGGTAGGCTTACGGCTAGAAGCGTGAGGATAGGTACAAAATCTTCTGCATGTTGTGCGTCCTATCTGTGTCAGATTATCTCGTTTGTATTTCGCACAGTCTTCAAGAATATTAACGTTGTAATGTGGTACAGTTGTACAGTGTAACAGGTTTTCTTGGCTTCTCAACTTCAGAGGATTTTTTTGAGCGTGAGTAAGAAGGGAAAACATTGCTCAGTTCTTGAGATTATCAAGTCTTTGAATCATCAGCTATGCACTTCCAGAATCTTCAGAACTTGTCTTTGGAACCTTGTTCTCTTAATCCACTTTCTCCATATCTTCAGAGGCTTCTGATAATATTTGATTGAAGCATGAATAGAGTCTTCAGAATATCTGATGCTTCAAGTCTTCCGTCGATTGAAGAAGTCCATTAGGAATCAGTCTTTAGAACTTCAGCACTTGGTCTTTAAGAACGTTCTCCTTTTTTGCTTCAAGTCTTCCGAATCTTCAGAGCCTTGATCGAAAATCATGAGGCTTCAGCATTAGGACTTCGTTCCATCAGAACCCTTATCTTTTGACCTTCAGAATTATTTTTCCTTTCGTATCAGAGTTGTGTGAATCTTGTTTTATCTTCGAATTGAGTTCAGTTCTTCGAAGCATCTTTCATTAATCATTTCGCCAATTCACGGAAGCAGAACCTGTTTGCTAGGTTCTCACAAGTAACAACATTAGTTGCACAAAATTGTTCATACAAATATACATTTGTTATCATCAAAACTTAGAGAAAATATTGCAGAACCAAATCTTGTTCTCACAATCTCCCCCTTTTTTATGATGACAAAACTATATAATTTGATGACACAATTTTGATATATATAACACTGGGAAAATGAAAAAGTTTTTAGGATAGCTTATCCTTTTTATGAAGTGCTCCCCCTGAGTATTAGATTAAGGTTCTTGCTAGGGCTCCCCCTGACTCCATTAACCTTTTGAGTCTTTCTTCATCATCAGAATTCTGAGTTATCTGCACAGAGAAGAAAAATACAGAAAAACAATCTAATGGATTTATCTGTTAGCAGGTAAGCAGCATTGTTTTTTGGAGAATGACTATAGGATCAAAATTATCACATTCATATAACTTTCTCCCCCTTTTTGTCATGAATCAAAAAGATAAACATAGGGTAGTCCAAGGGTGAAAAACACAGAACTAAAACTTTAAAAGAAAAACAGAGGTTTATTTCCTGTCAGAGGACAGTTTGTCCCAGATTTTCTTCATCATGATCTGAAGATTTTCATTCACAGTATCTTGCTTGTCAAACCTTTTTCTGAAGTTCTTCTGTTCAGTTCTGATTTCATCAACGACGTCTCCCAGATGATTGATAACAGGAACAGAGGTGGAAGCAATCATAGCACTTTCTTTAACCTTTTCAGCCTCTACAGCTTCTTGTGCCTTTCTAGCAGCTTGCTCTTCTACTTCTTTAGCAGCCTTTTCTTCAGCTTCTTTCTGCTTAGCGGCTAAGAACTTGAGTACTCTGACTCTTGCTTCAGCTTTTGCTCTCTCCTTAGCTTTTGCTAGTTTAGTTGTTATGGTTGTGTTTGAGAAACTTACAGTTCTTGTAAGTTCCATGTCCAGCCATTTTTGAAAACTTTGACAGACACTCTCAAGTTCCATGAGCTTTGTGCTTGTACAAAGTTCCGTTCTTAACTTAGCAAACTTCTCAAGTGCTTTGTCATGAAATTGACTTGTACACTCTTCAAAGGAAGTTGGAGGTGGAGTATTGTAGACAACCAGAGCGAGATTAGATTCGGCATAGTTGGTTTCTGGTGGTGTTTGCTGAGATAAGTTAATCTCAGTAGCAACAGGTTCAGGTGGTTGTTGTTGATTGTTAGGAGAGGTGACTTCTATTGTTTCCAAATTGTTATGAACTTTAGGAGAAGGAAAATCAGACGACTGGGTTAAGGGTTCAGTTATGATTTTCTGATGAAAGGCATAGGCCATAGGTGAGACAGTTATGTCTTGTGAGGTTGTTAATGAAGGAATTTGTGGGGTTTCTGAATGAGACGATGATGATTGTAGGTTAGATGATTTAACATAGACTGATGGATCAGGATTTGATTTTGAACTTGTATTCTCGAGGATTTTTGATATTTTACTCCTTTTCCGTTTCTGAGGCTTAAAAATGATGGTAGCATGCTTTCTTTTCCTTTTAGGAGACTCAATAAGAGTTGGTTCAGAATTTAATTAATCAGTCTGCTCATTTTGCTCTGTTTGTTCCCACTCTTCTTCTTTATGCTTGATTTCACATACATCATATTCTCGTGCCTTTACTCCATCTATGTATACTACTAATTCTTCACATTGATAACTCCTGTGATAGGTAGGATAACCCGGCACCGTGATCCTTCGTTTACTTAAATCGTTAGAGATGGTGAAAGGATTTACCTTTACTTTATTGATTATTCTCATTTGCTTAAGAGTTGTGGCATTTACTGGTTCTCCAAGGTTTATGGTCAGATCTTCTGTGTATTTGACTTCTGTAACCAGAGTGTCGATTATACCACTTTCATAGAAAATGTCTGAGAGCATTCTTCCAAAAGGGATGTATCTTGGTATATCATTTCTGTATCCACCGGTTGTCCTAGTTTTTGTTACCATGTCTCTCAGATAATAAAATAGGATAGAGGGTAGGCACATTGTCTCTTTGGTGATTAGATAGTAAAGCACGTATTTCATGTTGGCATTGAAGAAGTCTGCAGCATATGATGAAGGCCTAGGATTGATGCAACCAAGAATGATTTTGTGCCAAATTTTTAAGTGTGCATGCAAATCTTCTCTCTTGTACTCCCTTTTGCTCAGTTGATAGTTGGCGTAGATGATTGGGTTGATCCTCTTTTCCACAAATGAAGATTTATTGTTCATCCCATATACTCTCTTGTTCTTCATAAACTCCAGGTTGTAAAGATCGGCAATGGATTTTTCAGTGATGACGATCTTTCTTCCCAGAACATAGGAGACAACATGGATCTTGTCACAAACAGCTTGTCTCCAGAAATATTTTACAAGTGCTTCAAAAACTGGTCCTTTGAGCATATCAAAGTAAGTGGTCCATTCTTGAGCTTCTACTTCTTTGATCAGATTAAATCCATTTTCAACAAGATTCTGGAAATCTACATGCATTTCCTTGAGCACAGTTAGATTCACAAGATTGCAAGTGTCAGAAGCTTCTCTTTGGGTAATGTGCTCTTCGCTTATTTGAGAAGGATGAGATGAAGATGAAGCGACCATTTGATTTGTTAGAGATATTGTTGAGGATGGCTTGGTTGAGGAAGCTGACATTCTCCTTGATGATTCTTCAAGTTCTTGTGAGAACTTGACGGCTTCTTCTTGCATTGGGGTCATCATTTTGAGCGATTGAGAGGAAGAGTAGAGATTTAGGGTTTTGGTGATGAGCGAGAGTGATAGAGTGTTTTGAAGAGTTAAAGAACATGAACAAGGAAGAATGAACGTCGTTGGAATGTTCCCAAGAAGAATTAGAGGTAATCTAGGTTACGCGTGTTAACTATTCTCTAATGGATTGAGGGGTTCTGGTATTTATGAGATTGTGAAGTACTTGAGTGGATAGACACGTAAGGAAATAGGTGAATAAATGTGATAAAGTTGAGTCAATCTCGAGAAAAATGTTGTTCGTTTAATTTGAATAGTTAAGTGACTTAATTTTATTCAAATCACGTACAAAAATAATTTTCCGAAAATATGACATGTCACAAAATTATCAGAACTTGAGATGCGTTAAGAGAATGGTTCTGATGATTTGAAAAATACGTTTCTCTGACTAAACACATGAGGTTCTGAAAATGTTTTATTCTGAACAGTACTTCATATTTAGGTGTTTTAAAATGATTAGAAATCTATCTTCAACTAAGGGTTTTGTGAAAATATCAGCCCACTGATGGTCTGTATCAATAAATTTTAAGCATAGAGTTCCCTTCTGAACATAGTCCCTAATAAAGTGATGTTTTATTTCAATGTGTTTAGCCCTAGAATGCAAAATTGGATTTTTACTTAAGCAGATAGCAGTAGTATTATCACAGAAGATAGGAATATTACTCTCATGTATCTGATAGTCTTCCAGCTGATTTTTCATCCATAGCATTTGAGTACTACATAGGGAAGCCGATATGTATTATGCTTCAGCTGTTGAGAGAGCAATTGTAGATTGTCTCTTGCTTGACCATGAGATTAGATTGCTTCCTAAGAACTGACAGTTCCCCGATGTGCTTTTTCTTTCTAATATGTCTCCGGCATAATCTGTATCGCAGTAACCAGAAAGAGTATACTCTAATGTTTTCTTATACATCAGGCCAAGGTTAGTTGTTTCTTTCAGATACCTTAGAATTCGCTTGACAGCGGTTAAATGTGATTCTCTTGGATCTGATTAGAATCTAGCACATAGATGTACACTGAATAATATATCAGGTCTAGAAGCAGTTAGATATAAGAAAGAACCTATCATACCACGATAGAGTTTTTGACAAACCTTAACTCTTGTTTCTTCCTTTCCCATGACACACGTTGGATGCATTGGTGTTTTAGCAATGTTGCAATCCGTCATTTTGAACTTCTTCAGAAGTTCTTTTGTGTACTTGTTTGATGGATGTAAGTGGCCTCTGATCTTTGATCAATCTGAATTCCAAGGAAGAACTTCAGTTCTCCCATGAGGCTCATTTCAAATTTGGCCTGCATTAACTTTGAAAATTCTTGGCATAGAGAAGAGTTAGCAGAACCAAAAATAATGTCATCAACATAGATTTGAACAATGAGAATGTCATTCTTATATGTCTTGCAGAAAAGAGTTGTGTCAACCTTTCCTCTGGTGAAATTGTTTTCTAGTAAAAACTTGCTCAATCTTTCATACCAAGCTCTGGGAGCTTGTTTTAAACCATAGAGTGGTTTTTTAAGTTTAAAAACAAAGTCTGATTTTTCTGAATTTTCAAAACCAGGAGGTTGTTTGACATAAACTTCTTCTGATATATAACCATTTAAGAATGCACTCTTAACATCCATTTGATATAGAGTGATGTCATGATTTACTGAAAAGGATATTAGCAAACGTATTGCTTCAAGTCTTGCAACTGGAGCAAATGTTTCGTTGTAGTCAATTCCTTCTTGTTGACTGTATCCTTGAGCAACAAGTCGTGCTTTGTTTCTGACAACTTCTCCCTTTTCATTTAGCTTGTTCCTAAATACCCACTTGGTTCCTATTACATGAATACTCTTGGGTTTAGGAACTAGATCCCAGACATTGTTTTTGGAGAACTGATTGAGTTCTTCTTCCATAGCCAGAACCCAGTCTTTGTCCATGAGGGCTTCTTCAATTGTAGTTGGTTCTATTAATGATACTAGTCCTACAAATGTCTCTTCTGATGGTCTAAAGGCTGATCTGGTTCTGATAGGAGCATCTTTGTTACCCAGAATCATTTCCCCAGGATGTGATATGGACAGTCTTCTTCTTCGTTGAGATGGGGTATTTGGAGTTACTTCAGTGGTTTCTTGTGTAGGATCTTGCTGTTCTTTAACTTCATATGTCTTTTCCTTAGGTTCGGTGAATCTGATTTCCAAATCTGCAAGTTTCTCAACTAGCTCTGACATTTCTGAGTCAGGCTTGTCATTGAATCTAACATGAATAGATTCCTCCACAATTCTTGATTCTGTGTTGTAAACTCTGTAGCCTTTCGAGCATTCAGAGTATCCCAACAACAGACACTTCTATGCTTTGGAATCAAACTTGCTAAGATTCTCTTTAGTGTTAAGCACAAAACAGACACATCCAAATGGATGAAAATAAGAAATGTTGGGTAATTTATTCTTCCACAATTCATATGGAGTTTTATTCAAGATAGGTCTTATAGAGATTCTATTTTGAATATAACGTGCTGTGTCAATTGCTTCTGCCCAGAAGTGCTTAGCTATGTCAGTTTCTTGGATCATGGTGCGAGCCATTTCTTGTAAAGTTCGATTCTTTCTTTCTACAACTTCGTTTTGTTATGGAGCTCTAGGGCAAGAAAAATCGTGAGATATTCCATGTGAATCAAAAAGTTCTTCAAAGTTTTTATTTTCAAATTCTCCACCATGATCACTTCTGACTTTAACTATTTTACAATTTTTCTCATTTTATACTTGAGTGCAGAAGGAAGCAAACACAGAATGTGATTCATCCTTGTGTTTTAAGAATTTTACCCATGTCCATCTGCTGTAGTCATCAACGATGACTAGTCCATATTTCTTACCATTGAGAGAGGCCGTTTTTACAGGGCCAAACAGATCAATGTGAAGAAGTTTCAACGGTCTAGAGGCGGAGACAACGTTTTTAGCTTTGAAAGAGGTTTTTGAAAACTTTCCTTTCTGACATGCTTCACAAAGAGCGCCTGACGAATATTTTAGATTGGACAATCCTCTAACAAGACCAAGCTTGTTAAGCTGAGAGATTCTTCTCAAACTGACGTGGCCAAGACGTCTGTGCCAGACCCATTACTCTTCGTTTACAGAAAGAATACATTTTACATTTTGATGTTTTAAATCAGATAACTTAATTTTGTAAGTGTTGTTTTTCCTCTTTCCGTTGAATAGGACAGATCCATCCTTCTGACTTATAGCTTTACAAGATGTTTGATTAAAAATGAGATCATAACCACTGTTGCTAAGTTGACTTATTGACAGCAGATTATGCATTAGACCTTCTACTAATAAAACATTCTTAATGGAAGGAAGCTTACGGTTTCCAACAGTTCCAGAGCCAATGATTCTTCCTTTCTGATTTCCTCCGAAACTGACAATGCCTCCAGGCTTAAGTTTTAGATCTTGGAACATAAGCTTTTCTCCCGTCATGTGTCGCGAGCACCCACTGTCCAGGTACCATGACTGGTGTTTCAATGGAGCTATTAAGGATATCTGCAACATAAATAATCTTGCTTTTAGGTACCCATTTTATGGGTCCTTTCACATTAGTTCTTCTAAAGGTTCTGATCCCTTTAGATTTTTGTACGTTAGTGAAACGGTGTGGAGTTTGTGCATAGTGTTTGTGTTTAGGATATTTCCTTAGTGTGTGTGTTTGTGTAATCCCAGTGTTTAAGCCTTTTGGTTCTGAATGCTTAAGGCCAGTACCAGAGCGAATAAACTATTTGAATAGAGGTATTATTTTAATGTTTCTGGTTTCATCATAGGGTTGAGATGGTCCTGAATATCCTAGATCTCTACTACCATTTCTACTGACTCCATAGATTAGTGAAGCCATTTTGCTTCTATCTACGCTTTTGGCAAAAAAAAATTTAAATGCGTTATCATATTTGTCTTCTTTACTAGTGTTAGTTGAGTTTGAAATAATTTCTTCTTCTAACTTAGATAATTTACATTTCATGACAGTGTTTGAATTTTCTAAGACAAATATTTTCTCATTTTGTTCAGAAATGGTTTTCTTGTTTTTAGTAAGATCATCTGAAGAAGCTATAAAACTCTTTTTCAAGATTTTGAATTTTCTTTGAAGGTTTTGATATCTTTTTATAAGTTCAGTTAATCCTAATTCAAGTTCAGATCGTGATAAGGAAGAAAGTACCTCTCTTTCATTGTCGGAGTCTGATAATTCTTCCTCTGATGAGTCAATTCTGGTTTCTGCCATGAAAGCCATGTTGACCCGACCTTCTTCAGCATCATCTTCAGATTCTGGATCATCCCAGGTTGTCATGAGACCCTTTTTGGTTTTCCTAAGTCTTTCTTCTTTCTTGGCCCTTGGGCAGTCATTTTTGAGATGTCCAGGTTCTTTGCATTCAAAGCACGTAACATCTTTTCCATAGTTTCTTCTTTGACCAGATGTAGATTCGAATCTTCTCCTTGGTCCTTTGAACTTGTTCCTTCTGTATTTCCAAAGTTGACTTATCTTTCTTGATATGAGTGATATATCATCTTCTTCTGAATCTTCTTCAGATTCTTCCATTTCTTCTTCTGCCTGATACACCTTCTTCTTTTCTGGCTTTGCCTTTAGTCCAATGGATTTGTTTTCTTCTGAGGTTCATCTCCTTGAAGCTCTATTTCATGACTTCTTAAAGAACTGATAAGTTCTTCAAGACTGATATTATTCAAATCCTTTGCAAGTTTCAAGGCAGTCACCATTGGTCTCCATTTTGCTGGAAGACTTCTAATGATTTTCTTGACATGATCAGCAGTAGAATAGCCTTTGTTCAGAACTCTGAGTCCGGCAACAAGCATTTGAAACCTTAAGAACATGGTTTCAACAGACTCATCTTCTTCCATTTTGAAGACTTCATATTTTTGGATTATCGCAAGAGCCTTCGTCTCCTTGACTTGAGCATTTCCTTCGTGAGTCATACGAAGAGAGTCAAAGATGGACTTTGCAGTTTCTTTGTTTGTGATTTTCTCATACTCGGTATAAGAAATTGCGTTCAACAGAATGGTTCTTGCTTTGTGATGATTTTTGTAAGTTTTCTTCTGAGCATCTGTAAACTCACTTCTTTCAATCTTTTTACCTACATAATCTACAGGATGACTATAGCCATCAAGTACTAGATCCCATAGATCTAGATCAAATGATAAGAAATAACTTTCAATTCTATCTTTCTAATAATCAAACTTTTCGCCATCAAAGATATGAGGTTTTGCAGTGTAAGATTCTCTTTCAATAACATTTGTTTCAGAGGTTGTTGGTGGTGGTGTAGTCATTGTTTTTCACACTTGGATCGGTACTGAACACTGTTAAGTGCTTGATAAAAATTCAATCTTTTTATCACCTCAGAACCGGAGCTCTGATGCCAATTGAAGGTGTGAAAAACGCAAGAAAGGGGGTTTGAATTGGTTTTTCAAACTAATCGTTTCTTTTAAATAACTTTCTTGTCAAAAACTTTTACCCTTTTCTAAAGAACAACAGCTTAGTTAAACACAGAGATATAAACACGTTATGTTTATACTAGTTATCTTGAGAATCTCTCAAGTTAATCTAGTCCACCCGCCAAGTTGATTTCGCCTCTCTCAACGAGGTCTTAATCCACTATTCAACAAAATAGTACACTGCACGAGCTACACACCTGGTGACTAACAACAACCTCTAGAACTCACACGTTCTAGACTTATCAAGTAATCCAACCACACAGGTCTTACTTAAGGCACAACCTCTAAGACACACATCCTAGACTTCTCAAGTAATCCAACCACACAAGTCTTACTTAAGGCACAACCTCTAAGACACACGTCCTAGACTTCTCAAGAGATATAATCACTAAGACTCTCTTAAGGAATACAACTTTTAGTTCAAATACAATGAGTTTACAGAGAATTGCTTCTTATCAAGCTGATAATGTAAACAAGTTTTTAGACTAAGAATGGCTTAAGAAAGAAATAGAGTTAGAGAGTATTGTCGTTGTTCGCATGTATATATTTCTTCAAGTCTTTGAGCTTCCTTTTATAGCCGAGTGAAAAGAGCCATTGAGATGGAATCATGAAGGCTCGGTAGGCTTACGGCTAGAAGCGTGAGGACAGGTACAAAATCTTCTGCATGCTGCGCGTCCTGTCTGTGTCAGATTATCTCGTTTGTATTTCGCACAGTCTTCAAGAATATTAATGTTGTAATGTGGTACAGCTATACAGTTTAGCAGGTTTTCTTGGCTTCTTCACTTTAGAGGCTTTTTGTGAGCGTGAGTAAGAAGGGAAAACATTACTCGGTTCTTGAGATTATCAAGTCTTTGAATCATCAGCTCTGCGCTTCCAGAATCTTCAGAACTTGTCTTTGAAACCTTGTTCTCTTAATCCACTTTTTCCATATCTTCAGAGGCTTCTTATAATATTTGATTGAAGCATGAATAGAGTCTTCAGAATATCTGATGCTTCAAGTCTTCTGTTGATTGAAGAAGTCCATTAGGAATCAGTCTTCAGAACTTCAGCACTTGGTCTTTAAGAACGTTCTCCTTTTCTGCTTCAAGTCTTCCGAATCTTCAGAGCCTTGATCGAAAATCGTGAGGCTTCAGCATCAGGACTTCGTTCCATCAGAACCCTTGTCTTTTGACCTTCACAATTCTTTTTCCTTTCGTATCAGAGTTGTGTGAATCTTGTTTTATCTTCGAATTGAGTTCAGTTCTTCGAAGCATATTTCATTAATCATTTCGCCAATTCACGGAAGCAGAACCTGTTTGCTAGGTTCTCACAAGTAACAATATTAGTTGCACAAAATTGTTCATACAAATATACATCTATTATCATCAAAACTTAGAGATAATATTGCAGAACCAAATCTTGTTCTCACACAACTAACAATACAGTATGGAAGCTCTAAAACCGAGTAAGTGTTTACTCGCTTTCATTTACCGCTTTCATATGTATATAACTGTATTGTGGGGCTGTTTCACTGTAAGTCTTCTTTCATAAACTCATATCGACTATGTAATACTAGTATAGATATTTAGAGTTTTCCCGACAACTACGTCTAGAACTAGAGAAAACCTCGTCTCCTTACATCCGACGTTCTCCCGGGTATTTCAACATAACCTAAACCATGAGAATTTTCTTTTACAACAATTTCAGATAACTAGATCTAAGAAACCTCCCACTTGAACAGTTCATATACAGAAGGCCAATGTTCCAAGTGAAACCCCTTTTGGAACTGTTCATTAGCCTCAACTTGGGCTTAGTGCAAGGACCCACAAGCTTCCTAAAAGCATCCCCGCCTCCTCTTGGGCATTGTACAAGGACCCGTCGGCTTCTTAGAAGTTTTCACAGCCTCCTCTTAGGCTTCGTATAATGATTCTTCCTCCGGGAAGATAGCCTCCTCTTGGGCTTCGTACAAATTGTCCCTTCGGCTTCTTAAAAGTTTTTCTCGCCTCGTCTTGGGCTTCGTACAAATTGTCCCGACGACCTCTTAAAGGTATAGGAACAAAAATTAGTCATCTTAATAAAACAGTCTTTCAAAGAGTCTAGATCTTCCTACGGTGAACGTACTGTCTCTTGATCTCTCTTAAGCATAGTACAAAAGATAAAATTCTAGACTTGGACAGTCTAATATCCTTGAGCCTTGAAGACATTCTCAAGTTCCTTTCAAAAATAGAAAAAAACACCCGTAGACTTGGGCAGTCTCAATACCCTTCGGATTCCCCGTTTCCTTAAAGAACAGGAAATAATCCCAGTCCTCAGATCAAATCCATGAGTACAACATTACCCATATAAGAACTGATTTTCTCTTTTAACCAACATACTGGACCTGTCACTCAACTGAAACAGTAACCCTAGCCTCCTCTTGGGCTTTGTACAATGATTCTCCCCAGCAGAGCAAACCTTTGCAGCCTCCATCTCGGGCTTTGTACGAGATACAAAACACTCTCTTGTTGAGTATAAAAAGACTCTCTTGTTGAGTCGATCACCTTTAGCCTCTATCTCAGGCTTCGTATGAGATACAAAAACATTCACTTGTTGAATATAAAAGACTTTCTTGTTGAGTCAATCCTCTTTTAGCCTCTATCTCGGGCTTCGTACGAGATACAAATCACTCTCTTGGAGAGTATAAAAGACTCTCTTGTTGAGTCAAACCCTTTTAGCCTCCGTCTTGGGCTTCGTACAAGACACATATAAAAATACTCTCTTGTTGAGTCAACCCTTTTAGCCTCTATCTCGGGCTTCGTACGAGACACAAAAGCATCCTCTTGTTGGGTCAACAACTTCCTCTTAGGCTGTGTATAAATAAATCCCCGTTTGATTTAATCAACCTTTTAGCATCAAATCATGCTTTGGTCACAACATACAAACATCAACAACTCCCTTTCCCTCGTCTAATTGCTGTATGCGGCAAGCCTCTGGATTATTTATATCCACGCCACTGTCCGTCTTTTAGCATGAGAAATTCCTAAGGAAAGATGGCATTGCTCTAAACTGAGTTAAAGTCTTCTCCTTCAGGTAGAAAATCCCCTATAAAAGAAATTATGGCATTGCTGGATTTGCATATCCCAATTAAAGTAATTCTCCTTTATAATCAGTCACCCAACAATTAAATTCTCTCTAAAGTCAACACCCTTTTAGCTTCACATCTCGGGCTTCGAACAAGATACAAATAGACCCTTCAGCTTCACATCTTGGGCTTTGAATAAGATACAAACCACCTTTAGCTTCATGTCTTGGGATTTGAACAAGACACCAGAACACCATTTCCTCCCATAGAATAGGAGGAACTACGATCGCTCTGATTTCCCTATCCCGAGAATACGTAGGCATAAGATTGAAAAAGAATCTTAGCGAGCACACTAATCAAAAAACCCCAAAGTCCCCTACCTCCATCCAATCTGGCGCAGGATCCCAACAAATTCCCCACGAACAGTTCCGATATTTCGTTCTGAACAAAATAAGCAGAGAGAGGCCCACGAACTAAAACCGCATCTATAAACCAACAGTTTTGACTGTTTAACCTCAGTTTGCAAGCAGGGTTAGTTGGAGACATCTGTTTTCCTTCCTTCACTAGCTTCAATAGGATAAAAAATGAATAGACATGTAGTTCCCCAGAGCGACGATGCTTAAGAACCACGTCCAAAATCGTTCGCTACAGAAAAATGGCGCCCACCGTGGGGCCAAACAAAGGAATCATGTCTCTCTTATCTCTCTGGTTGAAACCTTCTCTTAGGACGAGTCCTTGGGTTCACAAGGTATCACTGAATGATGGTTCCATCGGGGAATGTCATTATTGCTAGGATCGGCCCTCACTAGGATCTTAGGTCAAAACCTTTAAGTTGGGAAGGTACCACAGAATGACGACTCCGCCGGGGAGCCATTTTCTGTTAGGATCATAGGATTCATAGCTCTTAAAAAGTCTAGGACATTAGGACAAATATATATACTGCTTTTCCTAATTGATATATGTGTTTATTTTTCTGCTAATGGGAATGCGTGTGATGCCGCATGTGGAAAGATTGAGTATACACCTAGGAAAAACCTCTTTCAGTAGTGCGAAAGCTATCAGAAATAGTTGTCACGTGATACTACCCTCTTCTGAGATTCTTCAAAATACATCACCTAGCACGGTTCCCGGTCCGCTGATGTTATCTCGACAAGAATCAATGATTTTGAGAGACATGTACAAAAATCACTAGTATAAACCGTTAGGATGGGTAGAGCCTTGACTTCATGACACCGACCCTTTGACCCCATGTTTTTTCTATGTTTTTGTGTGCTGCATTCATGCATTCATGTTAAAAAACATTAACCAAAGAAAAATTTTCTCTTCTAGTCTCTCTTTTTCAAATTAAACTAAAATAATGATTGCAAATGTTAGAGAGAAAAGGATTTCGCTCATGGATTTCGGTAGAAAGAAAACTCACAAGTATACCTTCAAGGTTCCAAAACTAGAGGATTTGAGAGGATTAGCAAGGATGATCACTAACCCTGATGCTTTCAGAGCCAAGTACGGAGGTCTGCTACCTCTGTTAAGGGTACATGTAATTGAAGGAATCCTGGAGGCACTCGTTCAGTTTTACGATCCGGTCTATCACTGTTTCACATTCCCGGATTACCAGCTCGCACCAACGCTGGAGGAGTATTCTCATCTGATTGATCTACCCATTACTGATCAAGCTCCATTTTCTGGGCTGGAAGAAATTCCAAAGGATCAAATCATTGCAAGAGCAATCTATTTGGACGAATCAGAAGTCAGGACTCATCTGACCACCAAGGGAGGAATCCCAGGATTACCAGCTAAGTTTTTGGTAAAGAAGGCTCTGTACTTTGCTAGTATATGGAACGTGACTGCTTTTGAAAGCATCTTTGTTTTACCCACCTACGAGTTATTTATGTTTCCCAACATTGATAACTTCGTCGATATCAACGCCATTAAGGTTTTTCTCATTGGAAACGCCGTACTAACCTTGCTCGCAGATGCGTATCATTCTGTATACTTAAGGAATTTATACAGCGGAGGAATGATCACGTGCTATGTACCCCTGCTATATAAATGGTTTATCTCCCATTTGCCTAAGTCTACCGCTTTTTGGGATCATAAGAGTGCCTTAAGTTGGTCGCAGAAAATCATGTCTCTTACCAACTCTGATATAGATTGGTACAATAGGATTTATGACGGGATTAGAATCATTGACCATTGTGGAAACTACGCCAACGTACCCCTCATAGGAATTAAGGGAGGAATCAATTATCATCCAATCTTAGTTCGTCGTCAATTTGGATACCCGATGAGGCATGTCCCGCGTAATGCTCATCTGGAAGGTCTTTTCTTCAAGGAAGGGGAAAATGACAGGGCACTAAAGATGGAAATAGTGCACGCTTGGAAACATGTTCATAAGAAAGGACGGGAGTCTCTAGGAAAACCGGACAGTGTCTCGGTGGAGCCTTATCTCCACTGGGTACAAACTAGAGCTCTCAAGCTAAGATTCCTTATCCTCGTCACGGAGATCTTCCGCCAAGGAAATCTGTCATGTACTTCATGACTGAAATGGAAAAACTTCAGGTTACTCTCAACAAAGTTCAACAGGAGAGGAGGTCTTGGAAGAATAAGTACCGCATTCTCAATGTGGAGTGTACCAAAATACGGCAACTGCTGAAAGATAAGGATGCTCTAATTGAGATTTTGGAGCAACATGCTATAGAAAATCAGGATGACCAAAGGAATTTGCTCGCTCCTTTCACTTGGCAAAGGAATGACAACCAAACAACGGCCCAAGAGCCCCGGTCCAAGAAAAGGAAAATACCAGAATTAGCACCCGAGTTCTCCTCAGAGAGGACTCGGGACCCATTAGGTTAGGTTTCTGTTTCCGCACCTTGTAATTTACTGTATTTCCATTTTCGCAATCCTTTGAATTCAATAAAATGGGGGTGTCCCCACTGATCGATATTTGCAATCTAATTGTCGAAGTTTATTTTGATTAAACCAAAAAAACAATTAATATAATCATTGCATTCATCATTCTCACGTCACGTATTCTTCTTACCTACGAATCTCACGTTTGTGTCTTAGTTCTAGAGTCAAACTGTCTCATTCGTACAATACTCGGGCCAATCGTCAGAAAAAGATGAATGATCTCGAGGAAGAGAACAGAGAGTTGAAAGAAGATATCGACGCTCTGAGAGAGGATATGAGAAAGCTTCGTAATGACATGCAAGCCATGGCAGAAGCTCATCTACAAAGAACTGTGATCTCAGAGATCACCTCAACGCCCATAGTAGAGAAGTATGATCCTAGGTATCAAATACCGAAAGATCGTCCCTGGGGCATGCCTGTTAACTATATCCCGGAAGGATATGTTCCGTCGATCACTGAAGATCAGAGAATCATAGCAGAAGCTGTTGGGCCTGAAGGTTACAAACTTTGGGAAAGCGAGGATGCCAGAGGCATAATGAGGACTCCTGAAGGTTACAAAGTTTGGGAAGCACCAAGATTCACTGCCGTAGTAACGGTACCACCCCCTGTGGTGCACACTATCCCAGAAGGACAGATTCCACAGATACCTTCTGGTAGAAAGGAAAGTATGTTTGATAGAATGGATGAATTCCAAGAGCAGTTCCTGGAAATGTAGAAAGAACTGCAAGCTATTTACGGTCAGGATTTATTTGGAAAGGAC
The DNA here is from genome assembly GCA_022829125.1 of Lathyrus tuberosus. Taxonomy (NCBI): domain Eukaryota; kingdom Viridiplantae; phylum Streptophyta; class Magnoliopsida; order Fabales; family Fabaceae; genus Lathyrus; species Lathyrus tuberosus. Next base: position 612,137 of record JALAZF010000079.1, on the reverse strand, counting down.
GCCGCAGACCTTTTTTTGGTCCCCAATGTGAAAGTCCCGCACAAATTCCAAGTAGCTAATTTTGAAAAGTACAAGGGTAACTCTTGATCTCAAAGCCATTTGGTGATGTACGCTCAGCGAATGTCAGCTCAGACAGAGAACTAGGATCTACTGATTCACTACTTTCAGGATAGTTTAACCGGTGCTACATTAAAATGGTACATGGGTTTAAACCGTGCTACGATTAGCACTTTCAGAGATCTTGGCACTGCCTTAGTCCAACAATATAAATACTATTTGGACATGGCACCAGACAGAGATCAACTAAGATCAATGTCGCAAAAAGACAAGGAAACCTTTAAGGAATACGCTCAGAGATGGCATGAAATTGCCGCTCAAATTTGCCCACCTCTTGGGGAAAAAGAGATGACAAAGATTTTCTTAAAGACCTTGAGCTCATTTTACTACGACAGAATGGTTTTCAGTGCGCCCAGCGACTTCACCGAAATGGTCGATATAGGAGTGCGCCTCGAGGAAGCCGTTCGAGAAGGATGTCTAGTCAAAGACACTAGGTAGACAAGCGGTACTAAAAAATACGGTAGTACTCTCCATAAGAAAAAGGAGCAAGATATTGGGAATATCTCTCTCGAAAACCAAAGGCGACTGTACCAACCAGTAGCAGCTGTAACTCCTGCTATCAGCCCTGTGCATGTTTCTACGTATCAACCTCGGGTTGCTCAAAGCCAACCGCATTCGCAGCAATTTCAGTAAAGGACACAATAGCCTATTTAGCAAGCTCGTCCTTAATACAACAACAACCGTACAACGCGGCCACCAGGATTTGATCCTATACCCATATCGTACGCATAACTATTTCCGTTACTACTGGCCAAGGGGCATGTCCAAACTAAGTCTCCTCTTACAGTACCGGAAAATTCCCCTTTTTGGTTTAAGGTGGATCAGACTTTCCCTTACCATCAAGGAGGACCAGGGCATAACATAGAAAAATGTCCCAGTTTCAAGTCCGATGTGCAAAAGCTTGTCAGGAGTGGGGTCTTATCTTTCAATGATACAAATCCTAATGTTCTCACAAACCCGCTGCCTCAACACAAGAAAGCTGCAGTTAATTTGATAGAGGGAGAGTCTAACAACACCTATCAAATTCACGATGTACTCTTATTGAGGGCCAACTTGGTCAAAATGCATTATAGACAGAGTGGATATGGCCATGTGCCACCTCATAATTATCACTAGTGTGATATCTGCTCTAAAAGCAATCAAGGATGTTCTATGGTGCAATCAACTCTACAGGAACAGATGGATCTCGGATGGATACAAGAGCACCGAGTTCGTGGAGTTAACATGGTTTATACGAATTCCAACATCATCGATGAATGTCAACCTGGTGGCAATGCACTCACAACAAAGCTAGTATCATAATCTGCTGTGGCATGAGTACAATTCCTGTTGGACTTGCTCGGTAAACAAACAGGGATGCTCTTTTGTACAAGAGACCCTCCAGCGTCAGATGGATCTTGGATGGATCCAGGACTACCATGATAGGAATCATTATCAAATCAACATGATTCAAATCTTCGATATTCGCTTGATGAATACCAGCCTGGTGGAGTTACATGCTAAACAAGTCCGGCTCGTGTTCCTGGTATCACATGATTATAAGGGCTGTAAAGCGGGCTGCGAAGACGATCAGGGCTGTACCCTTGTCCAGGAAACACTTCAGCACTTGTTGAAACACTGGTGGCTTCCAATCTATATGGATGAAGACACCCAGCAAATTAGTATCACTAACGGGAATCCTACTAGATATCAAAGTCAGGATGTTCGGCCGATGGAAACAGACCTAGTAAGGTTACACTGTATTCAAAGCGGACGTGGCCAGGTACCACTACACAATTATGAGCGGTGTGGAGTTTGCTCAGTGGATAATCAAGGATGCTACCTCATGCGAGCTGCCCTTCAAAGTCAGTTGGACCGCAAAGAGATTCAACCATGGTCAAGTTCTGGATCAGTCAACTATTTCACTGATCAAATCGAGGACTTCGTCGTAATCTCTGATCATCATAGGACTAGGGATGTTTGTACCATTATCCCTCTACTTGAAGAATCAAGAGTTCCCAACCGGGAACGGATCAAAATTACTTATGATGGTCAGAAAAATCAGAAGGCTCCCATAGTCATCTATCTACCGGGACCACTACCGTATGAATCAACTAAGGTTATCCCTTATAAATATGGTGCAACAACAATTGAGAATGGAAAATAAATTCCATTACCCTCTGTCGTGAATATTGCAGACATCAGTCGAGTAACACGGAGTGGTAGAATCTTCAACAGAGGAGTTGGAGAACCCAGCAAAGAAAAGGAACCTCAGACAGAAGTTCCCAACCCACCAGTCGGTCAATCCAGTAATCCCGACCTTTTAAAAAATGATGATGAGATGCTAAAGCTCATCCAAAGGAGTGAATACAACATTGTTGATCAGCTGTTACAAACTCCTTCAAAGATCTCGGTATTATCACTGTTACTTAGTTCAGAAGCGCACAGGGACGCTCTACAGATAGTCTTGGAGCAAGCCTTTGTAGAACAGGATGTAACAATTAGACAGTTCAATAGCATTGTCTCTAACATCACTTCCTGCAATAACTTGGGATTTAGTGATGAGGAATTACCTGAAGAAGGTCGCCGTCATAATATGGCGCTCAACATTACAGTCAACTACCAGGATGATGCTTTAGCCAGCGTACTGGTAGACACAGGGTCAACCCTGAATGTTATGTCGAAGTCCACTTTGATGCAATTATCATTCAAAGGACCTCCGATGAGAACTAGCGAGGTCTTCGTCAAAGCATTTGACGGATCCAGAAAAATGGTAATCGACGAAGTCGACCTTCCCATAACTATCAGTCCTCACACTTTCCAAGTCACTTTCCAGGTCATGGACATCCGGGCAACATACAGTTGTTTATTAGGAAGACCTTGGATACATCAGGCTGAGGCGGTCACTTGAACCCTCCACCAAAAGCTAAAGTTCGTCCAGAACGGCCAACTCGTCACAGTCTGTGGAGAACAGGCCTTGCTCGTAAGCAACTTATCGTCATCCACTTATGTAGAAATGGAGGGGGTAATCGGAACCCAGTTCCAAACGCTTTCGCTACACAAGGACAATCAGTCCGAAGGGGGAACTTCGATTTCCTCATACAAAGATGCTATCAAAGTGGTCGTGAATACCAATACAACAGGATGGGGGCAGCTTGTCATTCCTACTGACAATAAGAAAAAGAAAGGTCTTGGCTTTTCCTCAACCTGTACTCAGACGGCTGCAAATAATAAAATTTTTCATCCCATTCAAAACTTCTTCCACAGTGGAGGCTTCCTTCAACCAGTGACTCAAGAAGTGCATACCATCAATAAAGATGATTCCTCCGATACGAAGGAAGAATGGAAGTCCTATCTCAACGAGGACGGTTATACGTCTCAGGGCGAAATGCAGACTCCCTTTTGCTATCCCGCGCAGAGTCCGAGATTTATACCGAGGTCAGATGTCGAAATGATATACGGAGATTGTGATCCTGAAGGATGCCGTGCTCTGCCAAATTCATTAAAGGAAGACACTCCGATGAAAGACAACCTTGACCCCGACTACTATGGCCCGATGGATGGCCTGCCAATGTGGCAGCCTTACCTAGGAGACTTGGGGCAAGAAAGTCAGCCGAACAATGAAAATCAGCTGAGCATCATTGAAAAGAATACCTGCATCCCCACCATGTCATGGGATCAACACCCAGGTTATCCTGAAAATACCTAGCACGACGATGAATTCGGAACATTTGCAGGACTAGAATTCATTAACTATGCTTTTCCCGAGGTCAATGTCATCGAGAGAGATGACTCCTCCAGTTCCAAAGAAGTGTGGGATACCTTAGGACAGCCGAGTAGAAAATACGACTTCAAGGTCAAATACACCGCTCCTGAAAGCTCTCGTATCAGGCTCAAAGACATCCAACCAATTGGATGGGGAGATACAGCTGAGAGTACAAATACTACACAAAATACAACTGAGGAATCCTCCTACGACAACTCTGCCAAGGAGACAGATTCCAATGACCCAGCTCCACCAGAAATCAGTGTTATTTCTCAAGACAAATTAAGGAAGGTACCAGACTTTGTGATTCACCAAGGAGTTCGCCGCCAATGGGTGCTGTCAATGTCCCGAAGATTGTTCATAAGTTTAAGTAATTGCCATCTTTACTTTAACCTTTCACCCTGCCCAGGTGAAACAGATATTTTGATAGGGCTCACTTTTTGTAAATATCCCTCTTCGCTTCGCCCAAAGCGACAAAGTTTTGTTTTATAGGGCTGTAGTTTCAAGAATCGACTTGTTCATAAATAAAATAACGTCGTTCTATAATTTCCGCAGTTATTGCTGTTTTCTCTTTCTGCTTTTTCCAAAAAATGGTAATCCTAAAAAACAAAAATAAATAAAAATGAGCATTGTTCAATATATATATATATAACACTGCACACACTCTTGCATTCTCTCTATCTCTTCTAAACACAAATCATCACGTCATGCAGATTGCTTATTTTAAACCCCGTTGAAACATACGATCCAATGCCTTCTCCCAACTTTGAGTTCCCGGTATTTGAGGCTGAAGAAGAAAATGACGACAAAATTACAGAGGAGATCTCCCGACTACTCAGACAAGAGGAAAGGTCCATTGAGCCTCACAAAGAGTTGCTGGAAACAGTCAACTTAGGATCGGAAGAAGAGATAAAAGAAGTCAAGATTGGGGCACTGCTCAGTCCAACTGTCAAAGAAAGTTTGACAAAGCTTCTCAAAGAGTTTCCCGATGTATTCGCTTGGACCTACCAGGACATGCCAGGGTTGGATACCAGCATTGTGGAACATCATTTACCGTTGATATCAGAAAATCCGCCGGTAAAACAAAGATTGAGACGGACTCATCCAGACATGGCTGTCAAAATCAACGAGGAGGTACAGAAATAGATTGACGCGGGTTTCCTCGCTACGTCAGAATATCCTCAATGGTTAGCCAACATCGTACCAGTTCCGAAAAAGGACGGAAAGGTCAGAATGTGTGTCGATTACAGAGATCTAAACAAGGCAAGTCCAAAGGACGACTTTCCCTTACCACACATAGACATGCTGGTAGACAATACAGCAAAGTTCCAAGTCTTCTCCTTCATGGATGGATTCTCGGGCTATAATCAGATAAAAATGGTGCCCAAAGACATGGAGAAAACTTCGTTCATTACCCCATGGGGTACCTTTTGTTACAAGGTAATGTCGTTCGGTTTGAAGAACGCCGGGGCAACCTATCAAAGGGCCATGACTACTCTGTTTCATGACATGATACACAAAGAAATCGAAGTGTATGTCGATGACATGATTGCCAAATCTAAAGCAGAAGAGGAGCATGTGACCCACCTGTCAAAACTATTCGAGCGTCTGAGAAAGTACAAACTCCGCTTAAATCCCAGCAAGTGCACGTTTGGTGTCTGTTCAGGGAAACTCTTAGGATTCATCATCAGCCAGAAAGGAATTGAGGTTGATCCTGACAAGGTCAAGGCCATTCAAGAAATGCTTTCTCCAAAGACTGAAAAACAAGTCAGGGGATTCCTGGGACGTTTGAACTATATTTCCAGATTCATATTCCTCATGACTGCGACATGTGCGCCGATTTTCAAATTACTCAAAAAGAATCAGGATTGCGTTTGGACAGAAGACTGCCAAACCGCCTTCGACAATATCAAGGAATACCTGTCGAACCCGCCGATTCTATCATCTCTAGTGGAAGGAAGACTGCTGATCATCTATTTAATAGTCTTGGAAGACTCAATGGGTTGTGTACTTGGTCAACAAGACGAAACAAAAAGAAAAGAGTCTGCCATCTACTATTTGAGCAAGAAATTCACCGACTACGAGACTCGGTACACTATGCTCGAGAAAACTTACTGCGCTCTGGCTTGGGCAACCAAACATCTTCGCCAGTACATGATTCGTCACACCACTTGGTTAATCTCTGAAATGGATCCAATCAAGTATGTCTTTGAAAAGCCTGCTCTCACGGGAAGGATTGCCCGTTGGCAGATGTTGTTATCAGAATATGACATAGAGTACCACGCTCAGAAAGCCGTTAAAGGAAGTGTTTTAGCCGATCATTTGGCTCATCAATCGATTGACGATCAGGAATCAGTTGGATTTGACTTCCCAGACGAAGATGTCATGTATCTAAAAATGAAAGACTGCGATGAACCGCTACCCAGTGAAGGGCCAAAACCAGATTCCCAATGGGGACTTATCTTTAACGGAGCTGTCAATTATTACGGAAACGGAATTGGGGCAATTATCATAACACCTCAGGGTACCCACATTCCTTTCACCGCTAGACTTACGTTCAAGTACACAAATAATGAGGCTGAATACGAAGCTTGTATCATGGGTCTCGAGGAAGCGATTGATTTGAGGATCAAGAACTTGGATATATATGGCAACTCAGCTTTGGTCGTCAATTAGATAAAAGGAGATTGGAACACATACCAATCAGGATTGATTCAGTACAAAGATTACGCAAGAAGGTTGTTACCCTTCTTCAAAAGAGTCGAGTTTCATCATATCTCTCGTGAGGAGAATCACATGGTTGATGCATTAGCCATTATCTCTTCCATGATTAGTGTAGGTCAATGGAATGACTTACCTAAGATCGACATAATGCGCCTTGAATGGCCCGCTTACATCTTCACGATTGAAGCAGTCATAGACGACAAACCTTGGTATCACGATATCAAATGCTTCCTTCAGAAACAAAAGTACACACCTGGGGCATCCAGGAAAGATAGAAAAACCCTCAGAAGGCTAGCAGACAGTTTCTTCCTAAGCGGTGATACACTCTATAAGAGGAACTTTGACATGGTCTTGCTTTGATGCGTCGATAGACCAGAAGGAGACATGCTGATAAAAGAAATTCACGAAGGGTCCTTTGGCACTCATGCCAACGAACATACAATGGCGAGAAAAATTCTAAGAGCATGGTACTACTGGTTGACAATGGAATCTGACTGCTACAAGTACATGAGGAGATGTCATAAGTGTCAGATATACTCAGACAAAATCCATGTACCGCCTACACATCTCAAAATTCTTTCTTCCCCATGGCCTTTTTCCATTTGGAGAATCGACATGATTGGCATGATCGAACCTAAGGCTTCGAACGAACATCGGTTCATCCTGGTTGCCATTGATTACTTCACCAAGTGGGTCGAAGCAGCGTCATACGCTAATGTAACCCGACAAGTGGTAGTCCGATTTATCAAAAACAATATCATCTGCCGTTATGGTGTTTTGAGCCAAATCATTACTAATAATGTATCTAACTTAAACAACAAGATGATGAAAGAGTAGTGCACAGAGTTCAAGATCGAACACCATAACTCATCTCCCTACCGACCCAAGATGAACGGAGCGGTAGAGGCAGCTAACAAGAACATCAAGAAGATTGTTCAAAAGATGGTCGTAACCTACAAAGATTGGCACGAGATGCTACCCTTTTCTCTTCTCGGTTATCGCACATCTGTCCGCACTTCAACAGGGGCTACCCCTTTCTCTCTAGTATATGGTATGGAGGCAGTACTCCCCATAGAAGTAGAGATCCCATCAATCTGGGTATTGATGGAAGCTAAGCTTACAGAAGCTGAATGGTGCCAAAGTCGGCACGACGAACTGAATCTGATAGAAGAAAAGCGAATCACGGCAATATGCCATGGTCAATTGTATCAGCAAAGAATGAAGAAGGCGTTCAACAAAAAGGTCCAACCTCGCGTCTTCAGGAAGGGAGACCTCATGCTCAAGAAGATACAATCATTTTTCACTGATTCTCGGGGCAAGTGGACTCCGAATTATGATGGCCCCTATATGGTCAAGAAAGCTTTCTCAGGCGGCGCCTTGAGACTTGCAACCATGGAAGGAGAGGAATTTTCCTATGGAAAAAATTAGAGACATGATCAAAAATCATCCCGATGGATTGGAAACCTCAAAGTACAATCCAGGCAAAAATTAGTGATGATGGCAAGTAACTACGTTCGACAAAGGGGCAAGTCCCTCGGCAGCAGTTACATCATCCGTCAGGAAAACTCCAGTCAAGGTCATCTTCGACAGAAGCTCAGGATGCCCCGAATTCAAAATTGGTAGAAGGATAGTGGTCGTTATGTTTCAATGTAGCCCTTTTCCCTTAAATTACCATTTTTTAACTTTGTAAATACTCTATGGAATCACGCGTTTGGCTGATTTCCATCCTATTAATAAAATTTGTGCCCTTGTGCTTTTGTTTACAATTCTTATTTGTTTTAGCTTTATAGGATGACATTTTAACATGATCAACGATTCTTGAAATAAAACAAAAATGAATTTACTTGTAAAAATTTTCTACTTTTAATAAAGATGGAAAATTCTTTTGACTATTGAACATCAAAAGAATATTGAGGGCTTCTCCCAAAGGCGGTTAAGCTTCAAAGTGCAGAATCAAAGTACTTCTTCTAAACCAGTGCACCTGAATGAAGGATCAGTTGTGTCAGAGACCATTGTTTCATCTGACACCCCCGACAGAGTTCTTATCTTCTAAGCCCGACCAACGTAGCTCCCCACGAGGACTACTTCTCCTAAGCAAGGCATAATTGCTATCTTGAACCAGCGATACCTCTTCGTCTCCAACAGTGGCCGAGTATCCAGTCGTGTTCATCTATTAGTTTGTATGTCGTGTCAGTTTTGTCAACATATACACACATACATCATACATTACTACTTTGCGTTCATATTCATGTTGCATCACTATCACTCTGGTCGGTCTTATCCCTTAGTGATAACAATCCTCTCAATCGAGTTGTCAGTTCTTTCCTCGTCAGGAAATGTTGCATCTGAACTACCTCTCTCCTCTAGTTTATTTCTGGGATGAAGTCGGCCTTTGACCACTTTGATAACTTGAACCTCTAAAAAACTAGAGAACCCTCATCCAGCATCACTCTTTGCCATGGAAGATGATATCTTCGCTTTCCCGGATTAAGGAAAATCCCTAGAGAAAGCCTCTCAATGAAAGACTTTCAGTAACACATTGGTCTTTCTCTCCAAAATTTCAATATCAACAAAGTCATCGGCACCTCAAAATTGGGGTACATCGTATGGCATTTCTCTGAGAAGATCTCGAGAAAAGTATGATGTAATATCCCCAAACAAAAGCAGTCTCTCCAGAAGACTTATTTTCCCCAGTAGAGTCGACAAATGGCGTCTCAAACAGAGAAGTTTGTGCTTCTCTACAATCAAAACTTTTTCCATTAAATGTCATCTCCCCAGGAAAATTCGGCGAGAAGTTTGAGGAGAACCGCTACAAATAGCGTCCCTTTTCAATAAAGTTTATTGACAAAAGAAACCAAGACCAGTTCCTTGGTAGGAAACCAGGATCGAGGGGAAGTTTATTTCAGAAATTGAGACCAGATCCTTGGTAGGAAACCAGGATCGAGGGGAGGTTTATATCGGAAACTGAGACCAGTTCCTTGGTAGGAAACCAGGATCGAGGGGAAGTTTATTTCAGAAATTGAGACTAGATCCTTGGTAGGAAACCAAGATCGAGGGGAGGTTTATATCGAAAACTGAGACCAGTTCCTTGGTAGGAAACCAGGATCGAAGGGAAGTTTATTTCAGAAATTGAGACCAGTTCCTTGGTGGGAAACCAGGATTGAGGGGAAGTTTAAATCAGAAACTGAGACCAGTTCCTTGGTAGGAAACCAAGATCAAGGGGAAGTTTACCTTTTCTAAGCATCATTGCTTAGCAAAAGAGGAAGGATGCACGAACTGCCATTCATAACCACTGTCGCTCCCAGGGTTTTCATCCAGGTACAAACGCGAGAGTGGCGCGGAAAAAACAGAGTCGCCAGCCGTGTAAATTTATCCCAAGAGAGGGAAAAGGAACACCGCATAAACCTGAGGAAGAGGGAAATGAATGGTCATCACAACCATAACCTGGGTTCGGGAGTCGGTTACGCGAGGGGAAGGTGCTAGCACCCCACGCGTCCATCGTACTCGATGGGATCCACGCTTGTTGTCTATTCTAAGGGTGAGTTATCCTATCATCTAGGGCTGTACTAAAACGGAGAGGGAAGGACAAAGACTGACTCGGTAGGACGTCGACGTCCTAGGCCTACGTACCCCCTTTGTGCAATGGGGAATTCAGAGTCAACGTAGTTCGGACCAAGTTCTTTTTGTGTTTTTTATGAGCGACGTTAAGTTCGCATCCGGCAGTTAGGGTCGATGCCTGTTTGCGACTCAGACGGAAGGTAACGTGCCCTTTTTGAAAATAACCTTTAGTTTGAAAATCCCGAAGGACAAAAATGTTTGAAGTTGGTTTGTGTTTTTTAGGACAGAAGTGGCTTAAGTTAGTTCCTAAGTTGCATTGCACCAAAGTCTAGGGCACAGGGGCGAATACTTAACACATCGTCCTAAGACAGGACGCTCGCTAAGCACTCTAAAAAGATGAGAGGAAGCCCCTCATTTCTCATTCCCCACGCTTAAGGCTCGTGCGCAATACACTTTATTCTTATTAAGTGTTTTAAAGAAATTTGAGATGAGAAGAGAGAAGACACAATGGTAACTCTAAAGGGAGACTATGAATCCTAAAGTCATCATGCATGGGTGACCTATGGTTAGTGAGGTTTGACGACAACCTAAACCTAAAGGAAGAAGATAGGAGAGAAAGAAAGAATAAGGGTAACCATGGATACTTATCCATACCCTTAAAGAACTTACCTTAGTCCCTGCATAAAAGGTTAGTGAGAAACAGACATAAATAATATCAAAGCAAATGAAAACCAAACAATGGCAAACAATAGTGATAATAATCCAAACATAAACTCAGAAGTTAGAGAAACAACCCCAAAGCAAATGGCACAAGTGCCTATCAAACAAGGGCTTAGGCATGATCAGAAATACACATATAAACAGAACGCAAGTGAAAGCAAACCAAACAATTAGGGAAATAACTCCTAAAATTCCCAAATTAAATGTCAAGGTCCCTAAGCCAGAGACAAACAACACATCAAAAATTCCTGCAAAAATTCAAAGTGTTAGTCATTCAAACAATTGGGCAAAGTTCAGGTGAGGAGTGGGGTTCAGTGTGCCAAAGGGAAGGACCAAAATGCAATATGAAATAAATTTAAAAATGACAGAAAAATATTTTAATGCATTTTATGATGTGATCTAACAAATGCAAAAAAAAGGGATTAAAAATATTTTAGGGTTGCAGAGAAATAAAATAAAGAGACTTACGTATGCATGGTATATGTATAATTCAAAAAGAAAATAGACTAAATAATTAATTTAAATGATAAAAATAAAATAAAAATAAAAAATAAAATTTGTGAAAATTTTATAAAATGATAAATATGACGCATGAAATTTTTTAATGCAATTATGTAATTTTAATAATTAAAATATGAAATATAATAATTGAAATAAAATAAAATGAAATAACATGTAAGGGGGGTGCGTTAGTAAAAAAAATTGAACTGGAAATGATATTGGGCTGAAGAGTGGGGGTGCGAATAGCAACCCAACCCACTGATTGATCAGAAAAAAAACAAAAAATGAAAAGGGACTACCGTGTATGTGCCATGTGCCAGGCGCGTGTCATTTTAATGTGTTGGCGTGTTTTCCACCAGACGATTCATCACATGGTCCAGGATTAGTCAACGGAAATAAAAAGTAAACGAAACAGAATAAGATAATTGGAAGGCACATGGTAAGATCCTGGGGTAATATACATGAGATTATTAATTTAAATTCAGAAAAAAAATAAAAAGAAATAACATGAGGCCTCGCCTGGACCGTTGGATCATGTGCATCAACGGCCAGGGCTTCTTCTTCTTCCTTGCACCATCTCGCCGGACTGGTTCTCCGGCCACCACCGGAGTTAGGGTTCCGGCCCCCTACTCCGGTCACCTGCAAGCTAAACTCGCCCAGAAAATTCGTGTGAGTATACTATCCTGTCTAGAAAATCGTGAGGATTCCAAATCTCTCATCCAAAATCACAAATGATCAACATATAATGAAAAACGCATGGAAATATGTTAGGGCACAAAACTTTAAATCCACATTACGAGCAAACCACACGTCCAAAATTAAAAATAAATAGATCAGGATAATCACTATTCATCACACGTCAATATGCATATAAAAAAGGAGAGTTTTAGGATCACGAAAAATCCATCAACCTGAGATGGTGCAACTCCAATCCTTGCTTTTGGCTGCAAATGGTGGTTGGGTTGTGTTCTAGAGATCACCAGGAGAAGTTTTGTGGAAGAACTTTAAAGAAAGACCTTGTGATTCGTGAGATTTGTTGAAAGAGAGCTTTAGGGTTCAAATTCTCCAATCCTCCAAATGTCACGTGTAACTAACCCAAACCAGTGCATGGATGGGTTTAAATAGGCTAGGGTTTTCCTCTGATGATGAATTGGGCTTGGGTAATTCCTTGTTTAATGATTTTTTGAATTATTTTGAAAAATCACATTATGTTAAGTACACCTCCTCCATGCATGGATATTTAAATGTTTCATGATAGATCACTTGCATCTGAATTGCTAATCACACCACATTTAAATTGGGCCTTGAAACCTTTTTGATTCATGACTTTTAAATAATTTGTCAATTTTGAACAATGGAGAATAAGTGAAGAACACACCATGGAATTCCTTAATTCTTGGGCCCAAAATAATCCTCAAGGAATGTATTTTGATATTAGAATATGGCATGAAGCAATGAAATTGATTATAGGTCATTATGCCCAAAGTTGTGAAAATGGAATCATGAGAAACCCTAAAAACCACTTTGCCTTCTTTTGACCATAACTGGAGTTTCACAAATGATATGGAGACCCACTAGTACTTGTTGGAAACAGGAGAAAAAGATCTTAAACTTTCATGTTGGGGAAAAATTCATTTGAAGCTTTCTTGATGATGAAAAGTCAAGTTGAATGAAGTGTAGATACTTGCCAAAAATGGAAACTTTTCATTATAGGTCACTTTCCAAATTTAGAAACTTTGCACCAACTCCTGATTCCTGATAAATATGTATGAAACTTGACCCCTGGAGACCATATGAGGATATGAGACCTTGAAAACCTTGGAGAGAACCTCAAAATTCCACAGTTGACTTCTCCTCTCACTGTTGACTTTTACCCAATTCAACTGATTTTTAATCCATTAGCCAATTGAACTTCTCCTGAACCAAACTGATGGACAACCTCCCACCCCTAGGTACTTAGGGACCCAAGAAGTACCATGGAATCAAGTCTTGCCTAAAAAATCAGAAATAAACTGACTTTATAACAAACCTTAGTTGTGGTACCCTCAGTTTAGGAGGAAATAGCACAGTCTCCAAATCCAAATTCCTCTGAATATGATGTGTATCCTCTCCAACAAAGATAAGATATTCCATTTGATGATGATAAAAACCAAAGGAGCTTGCCCATTGAAGCAATAAACCCAATAATCTCAAAACCCTAATCTATGCACTGGTTAGGAGAGGATGATCCACCTGAGCTCTCTTGGACAATACCAGGACTCTTGCTTGACCCTCTGAAACACTGCCTCAGGCACCTTAACCCCATGCTAAGAACCAATGATATGCACACATGATAATGCAAAATGCAATGCAACACAAGCCAGTTAGTAATAAAGTAAGGAGGGAAAATTTTGGGGTGCAATAGCTGCCCCTATTCAATCAACTTGGTCCTGAGGGTATGATAGCGACGACTTTCAGACGATCAGGATGCACGGAGATTGAATACCAAAGAACCCAGAAATTTGCAATCCTCTGCTGGAGAATTAGCCACAAATGCTGTACTGTCACAATACGGACGAGTGCTAGTTATGCTGGGTATAAAGTGAAACAAACTCTCCCAAGTTACGTCATCTCTGCTGATAAAGAGAACTGACAAAGGAATCTCGAAATATGACATCCCTGCTGATAAAGGGAACTGACGAAAAGAATCTCCAAAAGATCGCTATCCCTGCTGACAAAGAGAACTAGCCAAAATAAACTGCCATCCCTACTGACAAAGGGAACTAACGAAAGAAATCTCCAAAAGATTGCTATCCCCGATGATAAAGAGAAACTAGCAAGCTGATGCCATCCCTGCTGATAAAGGGAAACTGACAAAGGACTATCCAAAAGATTGTTATCTCTGCTGATAAAGAGAAACTAGCAAGCTGATGCCATCCCTGCTGATAAAGGGAAACTGACAAAGGACTATCCAAAAGATTGCTATCTCTGCTGATAAAGAGAAACTAGCAAAAATAATGCCATCCCTGTTGATAAAGGGAAACTGACAAAGAACTATCCAAAAGATTGCTATCTCTGCTGATAAAGAGAAACTATAAAAAATAATGCCATCCCTGCTGATAAAGGGAAACTGACAAAGAACTATCCAAAAGATTGCTATCTCTGCTGATAAAGAGAAACTAGCAAAAATTATGCCATCCCTGCTGATAAAGGGAAACTGATGAAAAGATTATCTTCAAAAGATTGCTATCTCTGATGATAAAGAGAAACTAGCAAGGTAAATGCCATCCCTGCTGATAAAGGGAAACTAGCAAAACAAATGCCATCCCTGCTGATAAAGGGAAACTAGCAAGATAAATCTTCAAAGGATTGCTATCTCTGCTGATAAAGAGAAACTGGCAAGGTAAATGCCATCCCTGCTGATAAAGGGAAACTATCAAAACAAATGCCATCCCTGCTGATAAAGGGAAACTAGCAAAACAAATGCCATCCCTGCTGATAAAGGGAAACCAACAAGATAAATCTTCAAAGGATTGCTATCTCTGCTGATAAAGAGAAACTAGCAATACCAATGTCATCCCTGCTGATAAAGGGAAACTGACAAAAGAAATCTCTGAAAGATTGCTATCTCTGTTGATAAAGAGAAACTAGCAATATCAATGCCATCCCTGCTGATAAAGGGAACTGACGAAAGAAATTTCCGAAAGATTGCTATCTTTGCTGATAAAGAGAAACTAGCAAAATAAATGCCGACTTTACTGGGGATAACGTGAAACAAAACTTCTGGTTTAAATCACCTCTGGCAAACAAAATATGTCAGGTAAGAATGAGATTTCACAAAAGAGAAAGCCCAGACAAACTTCTAACGGACCCATGATCCACAGATAAGATGGCTCCGTTGGGGAAAGGAGAAGTCTAAATAAAAGACTCTGCCGGGGAGCACAAATATGAGGAACACATCCCTCCAAAATCTCCTGAGTTATGCCATCTCTGCTGAGAAAGAGAACTGGGAAAGAAAGTATCAAACCTGGCTTATGCTTCGAATGCAAACGTTTGAATTGTGGCGTAATGCTCCATACGACATGGAAATGCTACGCGTTTGAGGATGCAATGCGAATGCTCATGATATGCAAAAAGGGTCTTTCCAGCAAAATAAATGCCAGAGAGAAAAAACCAATTCATCTGGGGATGACAAAAATAAATTGCCCTCTGAATCTAGGAACTCTGCTGAGAAGTGTCATACTGATCGACTCTTCGGATCAACAACTTCTGCTGGGGATGAAATCACAAAAGAACTACCGGGGACCCCACCGGTCTTTCACTGAAGGTAACATCCAAAACCTGAGATTTCTCCTCTGTTGGGGGAGTTGAGAATGAACGCCAATAACGGAACCAGAAGTCTGTTACTGAAAATTTCCAATATCCAATTGGCTCAGAACCTGCTGGGGAAAATAGTCCATGATATTATCCTGCTTGGGGATACTACTGATCTTAGCATGCTGGGGAGAATGACTTTACTCCCACCTCGCTGGGGATTAGAATATGACATCTTCGGTGAGAGCACGCTTCTTGACTAGATGGGGAAGGTGAACACCCTGATTCTCTAGGGAAATAACGCCTTGATCCGGAGAAAATACCTCCCACGTCTCCTGCTGGGGAAAGTCTGCTCTGCTGAGGAAAGTTTGTCCTGCTGGGGAAGGAGCAATCCCAATGTTGGGGAGAGCCAACTGCTGGGGATGTACAATCCTGTTGCCCTGCAACCTGACTTGTCTTTATGGTCATAAGCAGCTCTTTGAACTTTTCATCTCAAGAGGATTTTACAGAAGATCAGGCGTTTGCACTGCCCCAGGGTCTTCAAACTCTTGGAGAGATTTATCATATCTTGACATAACTTCCCCAGTCTTCATAATCCATGACGTACATTACCTCGAAGGGGATCGTAATGACTTGACAATACTCTGCTTTAGCATCTTGAACCTTGAGGAGGTGTTTTCAATTAACCATTTTCAGGAGTGGACGATCTCCCATGCTCTAGAGGTGGCCTGCCCCACTATGGGCTTTGAAGTGACTTTGCCCCTGATCCTAGAATGAATGCCCCAGAATAACTGAATTTTGGAGAGTTTTCTCGACGTGACTGCCCCGGATTGGCTACATATTAACACGACTTACTGAGGAGGGCCCGCTCTACACTGAGTCTCTTGGCAGCATGCCCTTTGATATGATGGTCCTTCAGAAATTTCAAACATCTCGACTTGGTAGGATCAAGCTTCTTGACTGACGTTCACTGTGTAAGCTGCCACTGATGTTTAGGCACATGTATGCAAACAGAACAAGTTATTTATGAGAATGATAATCCTAATGCAACACTCATGTTAACCTTGAAGTTTTTATTGAAAATGCGTCGCCGAGCCTTGTGAATGAATCACTTGCTGGGATACGACCTTGATTTTTGAATGGCAAAAACAATGCGCACATGCAATACCAACAAATCTTATTAGCACAACTCATAGGAGTCAGGAACGCCATCCGGTTGGAGTACGCTTTTGGACTGAACACTGTTTCAATTAGGACTTTTAAGGGCTGTAACGTGGTCTGGTTCACGGTTTCAGAAAAAAGGATTTATGGCTCAAAATTTATCGGTGCCCACCTACTCTTCGTGATGTTCTCCAGTCCTATGTTCAATTAATCTGACCCAAACGCTCATATCTCAAAAGGTTTATGATCTTTAAGGAACCTACGCCACTAATGGTTTGGCGCCTAAGGGGGTTTTGGAATAACAGTCATCCCTTTTTATCTTGTGTCTGTAATCACACGAATTTGTTCTTATCAGGGATTTTCTTTTGTAAGGCTTTTCACTTTTCTTTCTTATGCTTTTTTTTTATCCCTGATTTTTGCCTGGACTGACTCTTTTGAGCTTTTCGATTTTTAAGTCCAGCGGGATGCCCTAACTTTTGCCTAAGTCGCTTGTTTTCGAGTTTTCGACTTAGCGGGCTTTTCTTTTTTTTATTCCCCTTTTTCAAACAAAGCGTGTGACACTGGTTGTCTTACTTGCTTGAAAGGGTTGTGACTGCCTCACTCCTTGATTGTTGAAGGATAACCATTGTGGTTTCACATCTCTTGACCTCTTGATGGTGGGATAAAAGGTAATGGGTCCTCAGATGCACACTCTCCTTGAAATTTGAACGCTCGGTCAGACTAACCGACGCCTACCCTGCCCCTGGGTTAAGCATGAGGGTTTTTTCCTACGAAAGATGCTCCTACTCCAAGGCTCAAAGGGGTTAACGAAGGTTTATCTCCTTATCTCTCCAGTGTTTAGGGGTTTGAAACAATGTCTGTACATCCTCAACAGGGTCCTATCCATACAACCAGAGATTTTGCGTTTTCGTCTCATCATCCTCCCTCAAGAGTTCTAAACAAGAAAATTGGTATTGCAGTGCATATAAACATTTAAGAGTGAAAATGAATGGATTACTTCAAGAAAAACATATTCATTGCATTAATATCATCATAAAAAAAACAAACAAGTCTTGCATACATACGATGCTTTAACAAGAAATGAAAAACTACAAATGAAAATGCAAGTAAAGAAGCTGAAGATTGCCATTGCTGAGGAAGCTTAATTTTGTCTAGACGTACTTGCAGACTGTGTGTTCATTTGAGAAAGGAGGCTTCCATTGATGTACATATCATCTTCAGTGAATACAATGATCTCTGAGTCTACCAGGTCTTGCACCTTGTGCCTGAATACATTACACTCATCAATTGTGTGCCCAAACGTTTCCGAGTGGAACTCGCACCTAGCAGTCATGTCATAATCCGGAGGAATAGGGTACGGTACTGGCGCGGTACCCCTTGTTTGAATCAGAGACTTCTTGAGCAGACACGTAAACAGCTGACTATAAGGGATAGGAACAGGATCAAATATCCTCTTGGGCCCTCTTGGTCTTGGTTGCCCCTGCTGCTGATAACTCTGCTGTCGGTGCTGATTTGGGCGCCTTACCTGCGCTTGCACTTTCCTTTCCACATTTGGCTGAGGCACAAATAAAGGTTGCTGACGCAAAACTTCTGTAGCAAGAGGCTGTGGAGAAAGTCCATGGTATGAGGTGGATCCTGCAAAGAGGGGAAGAGCCTTCACTTCTTCTGCAACAATTGGGGTAACATCACCTTGTACATTCACGCCACCCGACGTGAACTCAATTGCCCCTGCGTCAATCAAATCCTGAACTCGGTGCTGAAAGGCCCTACATTCCTCCACGGTATGCCCTGGTGCCCTAGAATGGAAATCACAATGGGCTCTTGCATCATAGCCTGGTGGAGGATTGCCGGTGAGAGGAGCCAAAGTCCTTTTCTGTACCAGTTGAAACTGAAGGAGATGCGGCTATAGTTGAGAATATGGCATAGGGAGCAGATGAAAAACTATTTCAGACTTCTTCTGCCCCTGTGTACACTTTTTTCCCTTGGGCTTCTCTTGGGGGCCAAGACCTAGCTGCTGTTGGGAGAGTTCTGGAACTTCCTCTTGTGGAAGAGATCCACGATTTAAATCAAATTCCAAAGAGATGGGAGGAGTAAGGATCTCTGTTGTGGCAGCGGGCACAAGACTGTCTTCCTTCTTCAACACTGTTTTCAAAATCTCCACGACCAAACCCATCTGAGTCTTCATCTGATTGATCTCCTCCCTCAGCTTCCTCTGCTCCTGGAGCATGTCTTCCCCAAATTGCCTCATCTGAACCTTCAGTTCACTCAACATGGCTTGAACTCGCTCCATGATCAACTCTGCAATTCTGAGATGGGAACAAGATAAGAACACCAGAGATAAATACCTGTCATACAAAATGATTATGCAAAATGATTATGAGTATGCAAATGCAAATGAACATGTTTAAAAATTCACAGGGCGATCCACCTCTTGATTCCGGTTTAATAACAAGATATAATGGAACTTCTGCTCATATATTAAGAAAACCAGAGAAAAGCCAAATGTCAACAATCACAAATCCGAGATAACAAGTCTGAATATAAAAACCATAGGTCCCAACCAACAAGCCTGGTGGTGATCCACATTCAATGAAAGAAAACAGAAAACTATGGTATGTCATCGAAGTTTACAAGCGTCAATCCTCCCCATCCACTATGCTTTCTGCACCAGTCTTGAATTTCCTCGAACAACTTTCTGGTGTCGGGATGCTTGGGTCTCTGAATTAGTCCTTGAATGAGAAGGTCTCTCCTGTGTATGATCCCATCCAAGTATCTGCAATGTAATTCCCAAGCGTCTTCTCCAGAAACACCCTCCATGCTAGGTCTCTCATGTCTAGATCTCTTTACTCCAGCTTGGACTTTCAGTTCTTCCATGGAGGCTATGGCTTCATTGAGTCGACCCTTGACTACTTGTCTCTTGAATATCCCTGATAAGATCTCAACGTCTTTCTTCTTGAGCGTCGACTTCAACTGATCAATCTTAGCTAGGTAGTCGTCTTCCTTTCTCTTATTTTCAGCCATGGCAGTTTCTCGGTGATCATCGAACCTGTGAATCTTCAACAAAGCCTTGCCTAATTCCTCCTCCTTGGACCTGAGAACGTTACTGATACCATCCAAAGCTTGTTTCATCCTTTCTCTGGATGCGATCATGTCAGCAAGCTCTCTTTCTGCTTTAGCAAGGAGCTCTGTCTTCAACTTGGCGGTATGAATAGCTTCACCCCGCTCATGCTTCCACTGATAAATTTCTCTCTTTAGCTCAATATTTTCTTCCCGCAACCTTTCCTTCTCAGCCCATAATTTGTTATACTTCTCCAACTCAACAGTGGTAGGAGGCTCGATCACCAAAGGATACAAAGGTGGTTCCACCGGGAATGGAAGAAGCTCCTCTTCTGCTCTCTTCTTAATCCACTCTTTATAGGAAGGGAAAGCCCTATTTTTACTTTTTCCGAATGGAATTTTACCCTTCTTGGTCACCTGTTTCCAAGCATTCACAACTTTTCACAACTTTCCTTATCAACCCTTGATCCTCAATACCGTTGAAGAATAAAGACTCTCGAACATCTCGCTCTTCGGGTGGATTTTTCAAAGGATAGCCAAACTGTCTGATAGCTAGGGAGGGATTATAGTTAATTCCACCTTTCCTCCCTATCAAGGGCACATTAGGGAATTCTCCGCATTTGCAAATAATCTCAATTCCTAGCAAGTCACGATTAAACCAAACAATGTTGTCAGCAGTCAAGCCCATTACCCTCTTAGACCACTTCAGAGAATCTTTCGTATCAACGAAAGCGCCAGATTCAGGGAGATGACTCAGAAACCAAGTAGCTAAGAGCGGTGCACAACAACTTACAGTTTTCCCACGCCTATTCTCATTCTTGTAGTGGACTGAATGATACACATCACCTAGCAAGGTAGGTATAGGATTCTTCGAAATAAAGATTCTGACGGCATGCATATCCACCAGATCAGGAATATTCGGAAACAGGACAATCCCATAGATGCACATAGCTAGGATAGCTTGGAAAGCAGTCCAATTCTTCTCTTTGACATGTATGCAGGCTTGATCAAACAGGAACTTCAATAGGAAACCCTTAACTCCTTGTTTTTCTTCAATATTACTGTTCAGAACGGATTCACTAATATGAAGAGCAACAGCCATTTCTTTTACCCCGGGATGTTCTTCAGAAAAGAAAACTATATCATGGCAGATGGGGATTCCCAAAATAAATGAGAACTCCTCTAACGTTGGGGCCAAGATGTAGTCTGGAAAAGTGAAGCAACGCAGAGACGAATCGTAAAACTGAAGAAGTGTGTGAATGGCGTCCTTCTCATACTTGGAGATATTATAGATATATTTCAGAAGTATCCCATATCTTCCACTGAACTCTGTACGAACTCCGGAACCAGCCATATTAATTAGCTTGTGAATCAATGTCAAAGTCGGATCTGGGAACGAATAGGCAACAATCTTCTTTCTCTGGACATCCATGCTGAAGCAACCTCAGAAAACCGGAATCAAGAGTAAGATGTAAGCCCTGAAAAATGCCAAACATGTTAGAATGCAAGAAAATGATATGCTCATGCAAACATGGGGTTAAGGCAACATTGCTGGATGTGCTGTGTTGTTAACTGAACGAGAACCACAGCCCAGAAAACCAGAATTCTGAACCACTGAGATAACCAAGAACCCAAATAATCGGACATTGATGAGAAATCCAGAAAAACAGGGTAGGTTGAAGGTTTTGGTTACCTGCAAACCTACAAACACCCATCCCCTCTCACGTGTGGGTACTAGGATGTTCAGTATCCCGGGCTCTCAGGTCGAGAAACGATGATACGTTCACCATTTATGGTTTGGCATCATCATCAATCGAGGAGGCCTCAACTGATTCTCCAAAGCAGAAGGTCCTCAGCTTTGGCACTGAGGTCGAGAAACAATAGTACATTCATCCCTCGGGGTACAGTACTATCGTCAATCGAGGAGTGCCTCCACTGATTCCCCTCAAAACGTAGGGGCCATCCTATGCGAGTTACAAAGCGGGCCCTCGGGTGCGAATGGGTTTGCCACAGGATGTGGTCTGCCACTGTCACCACTAAAGAGGGATGTTTTCGCTAAGGTCCTCGATGATCGGTCACCAGAGTCGACAACTCTCTAGATCGACATCCCAACATGCGCAAGACACACACGTTAGAATGCGTCCCAAGATAGCCTCGACTGGTTGTGAATTTCGTGAACACACAAATGTACCAAGCGGGCACGTAGGTCCCACTACTTTCCACTCTAGTCCTAGGGTATACTTAAGCCTGGGTATTAGGCTTATCTCTCAGAACCACCCAACCTGCAAAACAAAAACAGCCAGCACAACACAGCAGTATGACAGTAATAAAAATGAAATGCAATGCAGAAAATGCGGTAAAAATAAAATACAGCAAGTAAAGCAAAACAAAAACACCCAAAGAGAACAAAGACAAGCAAGCGTTAGGACTGACTCGCTTAGGGATGGACCAACATAGGTCACTAGAGTCCCCAACAGAGTCGCCAGCTGTCGCTCCCAGGGTTTTCATCCAGGTACAAACGCGAGAGTGGCGCGGAAAAAACAGAGTCGCCAGCCGTGTAAATTTATCCCAAGAGAGGGAAAGGGAACACCGCATAAACCTGAGGAAGAGGGAAAGGAATGGTCATCGCAACCATAACCTGGGTTCGGGAGTCGGTTACGCGAGGGGAAGGTGCTAGCACCCCACGCGTCCATCGTACTCGATGGGATCCACGCTTGTTGTTTATTCTAAGGGTGAGTTATCCTATCATCTAGGGCTGTACTAAAATGGAGAGGGAAGGACAAAGACCGACTCGGTAGGACGTCGACGTCCTAGGCCTACGTACCCCCTTTGTGCAATGGGGAATTCAGAGTCAACGTAGTTCGGACCAAGTTCTTTTTGTGTTTTTTATGAGCGACGTTAAGTTCGCGTCCGGCAGTTAGGGTCGATGCCTGTTTGCGACTCAGACGGAAGGTAACGTGCCCTTTTTGAAAATAACCTTTAGTTTGAAAATCCCGAAGGACAAAAATGTTTGAAGTTGGTTTGTGTTTTTTAGGACAGAAGTGGCTTAAGTTAGTTCCTAAGTTTCATTGCACCAAAGTCTAGGGCACAGGGGCGAATACTTAACGCATCGTCCCAAGACAGGACGCTCGCTAAGCACTCTAGAAAGATGAGAGGAAGCCCCTCATTTCTCATTCCCCACGCTTAAGGCTCGTGCGCAATACACTTTATTCTTATTAAGTGTTTTAAAGAAATTTGAGATGAGAAGAGAGAAGACACAAGGGTAACTCTAAAGGGAGACTATGAATCCTAAAGTCATCATGCATGGGTGACCTATGGTTAGTGAGGTTTGACGACAACCTAAACCTAAAGGAAGAAGATAGGAGAGAAAGAAAGAATAAGGGTAACCATGGATACTTATCCATACCCTTAAAGAACTTACCTTAGTCCCTGTATAAAAGGTTAGTGAGAAACAGACATAAATAATATCAAAGCAAATGAAAACCAAACAATGGTAAACTATAGTGATAATAATCCAAACATGAACTCAGAAGTTAGAGAAACAACCCCAAAGCAAATGGCACAAGTGCCTATCAAACTAGGGCTTAGGCATGATCAGAAATACACATATAAACAGAACGCAAGTGAAAGCAAACCAAACAATTAGGGAAATAACTCTTAAAATTCCTAAATTAAATGTCAAGGTCCCTAAGCCAGAGACAAACAACACATCAAAAATTCCTGCAAAAATTCAAAGTGTTAGTCATTCAAACAATTGGGCAAAGTTCAGGTGAGGAGTGGGGTTCAGTGTGCCAAAGGGAAGGACCAAAATGCAATATGAAATAAATTTAAAAATGACAGAAAAATATTTTAATGCATTTTATGATGTGATCTAACAACTGCAAAAAGAACAGATTAAAAATATTTTAGGGTTGCAGAGAAATAAAATAAAGAGATTTACGTATGCATGGTATATGTATAATTCAAAAAGAAAATAGACTAAATAATTAATTTAAATGATAAAAATAAAATAAAAATAAAAAATAAAATTTGTGAAAATTTTATAAAATGATAAATATGATGCATGAAATTTTTTAGTAATTTTTTAATGCAATTATGTAATTTTAATAATTAAAATATGAAATATAATAATTGAAATAAAATAAAATGAAATAACATGTAAGGGGGGTGCGTTAGTAAAAAAAATTGAACTGGAAATGATATTGGGCTGAAGAGTGGGGGGTGCGAATAGCAACCCAACCCACTGATTGATAAAAAAAAAAACAAAAAATGAAAAGGGACTACCGTGTATGTGCCATGTGCCAGGCTTGTGTCATTTTAATGTGTTGGCGTGTTTTCCACCAGACGATTCATCACATGGTCCAAGATTAGTCAATGGAAATAAAAAGTAAATGAAACAGAATAAGATAATTGGAAGGCACATGGTAAGATCCTGGGGTAATATGCATGAGATTATTAATTTAAATTCAGAAAAAAAATAAAAAGAAATAACATGTGGCCTCGCCTGGACCGTTGGATCATGTGCATCAACGGCCAGGGCTTCTTCTTCTTCCTTGCACCATCTCGCCGGACTGGTTCTCCGGCCACCACCGGAGTTAGGGTTCCGGCCCCCTACTCCGGTCACCTGCAAGCTAAACTCGCCCAGAAAATTCGTGCGAGTATACTATCCTGCCCAGAAAATCGTGAGGATTCCAAATCTCTCATCCAAAATCACAAATGATCAACATATAATGAAAAACGCATGGAAATATGTTAGGACACAAAACTTTAAATCCACATTACGAGCAAACCACACATCCAAAATTAAAAATAAATAGATTAGGATAATCACCATTCATCACACGTCAATATGCATATAAAAAAGGAGAGTTTTAGGATCACGAAAAATCCATCAACCTGAGATGGTGCAACTCCAATCCTTGCTTTTGGCTGCAAATGGTGGTTGGGTTGTGTTCTAGAGATCACTAGGAGAAGTTTTGTGGAAGAACTTTGAAGAAAGACCTTGTGATTCGTGAGATTCGTTGAAAGAGAGCTTTAGGGTTCAAATTCTCCAATCCTCCAAATGTCACATGTAACTAACCCTAACCAGTGCATGGATGGGTTTAAATAGGCTAGGGTTTTCCTCTGATGATGAATTGGGCTTGGGTAATTCCTTGTTTAATGATTTTTTGAATTATTTTGAAAAATCACATTATGTTAAGTACACCTCCTCCATGCATGGATATTTAAATGTTTCATGATATATCACTTGCATCTGAATTGCTAATCACACCACATTTAAATTGGGCCTTGAAACCTTTTTGATTCATGACTTTTAAATAATTTGTCAATTTTGAACAATGGAGAATAAGTGAAGAACACACCATGGAATTCCTTAATTCTTGGGCCCAAAATAATCCTCAAGGAATGTCTTTTGATATTAGAATGTGGCATGAAGCAATGGAATTGATTATAGGTAATTATGCCCAAAGTTGTGAAAATGGAATCATGAGAAACCCTAAAAACCACTTTGCCTTATTTTGACCATAACTGGAGTTTCACAAATGATATGGAGACCCACTAGTACTTGTAGGAAAGAGGAGAAAAAGATATTCAACTTTCATGTTGGGGAAAAATTCATTTGAAGCTTTCTTGATGATGAAAAGTCAAGTTGAATGAAGTGTAGATACTTGCCAAAAATGGAAACTTTTCATTATAGGTCACTTTCCAAATTTAGAAACTTTGCACCAACTCCTGATTCCTGATAAATATGCATGAAACTTGACCCCTGGAGACCGTATGAGGATGTGAGACCTTGAATACCTTGGAGAGAACCTCAAAATTCCACAGTTGACTTCTCCTCTCACTGTTGACTTTTACCCAATTCAACTGATTTTCAATCCATTGGCCAATTGAACTTCTCCTGAACCAAACTGATGGACAACCTCCCACCCCTAGGTACTTAGGGACCCAAGAAGTACCATGGAATCAAGCCTTGCCTAAAAAATCAGAAATAAACTGACTTTATAGCAAACCCTAGTTGTGGTACCCTCAGTTTAGGAGGAAATAACACAGTCTCCAAATCCAAATTCCTCTGAATATGATGTGTATCCTCTCCAACAAAGATAAGATATACCATTTGATGATGATAAAAACCCAAGGATCTTTCCCATTGAAGCAATAAACCCAAGAATCTCAAAACCCTAATCTATGCACTGGTTAGGAGAGGATGATCCACCTGAGCTCTCTTGGACAATACCAAGACTCTTGCTTGACCCTCTGAAACACTGCCTCAGGCACCTTGACCCCATGCTAAGAACCAATGATATGCACACATGATAATGCAAAATGCAATGCAATACAAGCCAGTTAGTAATAAAGTAAGGAGGGCAAATTTTGGGGTGCAACAACCACCATCAAAATTTTGGGTATTCTGATATTTAATCCTCTTGCACCCCGAATGCCCGAATACCTTCGCCATTCACACCTTCGGGTCCAAGAAGATTAAATAGGGACATCTGTCATACCCCAAATTTTGACCACTAAGATTTCCCATCATTGTACAAATCATCATGACAATATGAATGAACCATTAGTCTCCCCAAAGATGGGTGAACATCCACTATAATCAGACTTAGGGTTTCAAGCCCTCTCAGAGCTCTTAGACAAAGGATCAATCAAGAAATGACATGATCTTCAACTTGTCTAGCCACTCAAACATCCACAAAGTATCAAGAGGACTCCCACTTCAAGAATCAAGCACAAGGCTGCAGCATTCCAAGTGGATTAAGCCTCAAGATCGCCAGTGTCACCAAACTAGGGTTTTGGTCGACCAGGGCCTCCAGTTGGAATTTTTCCTGTGGGCATGAGACAATGCTTTAAAGCATAACCTATGATGCTCCAAGGGATCTCATGAACCCAATCATCAAGTCAATTTAGCCTCAGGGGACGCATTCATAAAAAAAATCAGGAATTAGGGTTTCTTGACCTAATTCACCCCTAAGTTGACTTTTGGGACAAATCATGAGCCAAGACCTCAAGAGGGCATTTGAGGGTCTTAAATACATCACATTGATCCAATTGCAACAATGGATTGATCCAAGAAGCTTGAGCAACAAGTTTCAATTTCATCAGAACCTCAATTAGGGTTTCGCGGAAAAAGTCAACTGTATCTTTGACTTTTGACCAGGACATGCTCCCATACCCTAAGACATGATTCAATACACCCTATAACACCTATGAAATTAATCCATCAAGTTTGATTTAGGTCAAGGACTTGATTTCATAGAGGATCGCACAGTTTGAAATTCATCTGACAAAAAGTCAACTATGCACAAAAGTCAAACTTTGACTTTTTGAGATTTTTCACAATTATGGTTCTTTGACCCCAAAATGATGTTAATGTATGATTAGAATCATCATTCATCAAGAAAAATCAAGAAAAGTGGGACAACTTGTAAAAGGGGTAACCATAAAAAACTTAGAAAATTTTCTAAGTTATGGAACAAAGTGGCTAGGGTACCAACTTTGAAGGATCATAACTCCTAAACCACAAGGCCATTTTTTCCCATCCAAAGCTGGATTTGTAGCTCTCATTACCCTCTACAAAAGCTTCAACTACCACTCATCCCAATTCCCCATAGATTTTAAATTATGGAATGATCAAAATCACAAAAAGTGAAAATGTCACTTTTTTCCAACACTTAGTGAAATTTTCACTAAGTCAGAATCTGCCTTCACTTTTTTCCAAATGTAGGGGCATTTTTCACTTGGATCCAAAAAGTATCAAAACCAATTATGATCAAACAGTTATTGTATTCCAAAATGGCCAAGAACTCCATCAAATTCCACTTGAGCCATGAGATATGACAATGGCAATATGCCTTGCTGAAAACTGCCACGGCTAGGCAGAATTTTGCACGTTTGCTCGATTTCGCAAAATCATATAATTCCAAGCCTTGTCATCACTTTGGACACATCTGAGGATCAAATCTAAAGGGAACAAACACTGATCCAAGCCTCCAAAGTCTTTGGAACAAGAAGTAGCATGCCAAACCTAGAAATCCCTAAAAGAGGGACAAGACTCTAATTTTGGATTAGAGCATTTAATGGATGCTTAGAGGTGGCAGGAACTGAGCTTCCTCCAACTGAATTCAGTCAAGATTCATCCAACAACTAGGGAACCACAACTCTGTGCTCTAACCTCTAGTCAATGGCTAGAGGAGACTTGGATTCCTATTGATCAACATTGGCCAAACCTCTGCTGCAGTTGCCATTCACTATTGACCCCAAAACAAATTTGCTCTGCTATAAATAGAGCTCATTTGTGCCCAGTTTGAGTACGCCAAAGCCATCAAACAGATGCTTTCCTCAAAATCACTTTCTTTAGGCAAAAATACCTTCTTTAGCAAGGTAGCTCTGAGTTTTTGAGATAGAGAGCATTTCCATCATAGCTCATGATCCAAACACATCCAATATGTCATATCTAAGCTGTCCAAACTCACACAAGTGACCTGTAATCCTTAAATCTCAAAGTCACCTCTCAAAACCTCAAAATAGGTTTTTTTTTGCATTTTTCAAGCCATGTCTTGATTCAGTCACTTTCCAAACCAGATAAAGCCTCAAACACACTCCAAATATCATCCTTGAATTATCCCAAATGGCTCCCAACATCTGAAACACCATTTGGGAGAGTTGCTATTTTGGCCATTTTAACCCTTTTTGCAAGAAAGAGCTAGTTTTTGTTTTTGCAGGTTCCAGCTGATTCCAATCATCCTAAAAGCTTCTAAGGGATCATTTGAGAGTGTCCAAAGCATCAACCCATTTCTAGAACAAGAAACTTGGCAGATTGCACAAAAAACTCCAAAAGCTCAAAAAGAGGTAAGCATCATGACTTGAACTTTCCAAAATATGCATTGCTTTGAAGTTCACTGATCATGCATCTCTTCTACATGTCATATGTGTTGTGTTTGCATCAATTTATCATGTAATTCATACCTGTACCAAGATGTAGCACAGAAAATGCAAAATATGGTCTATTTCAAAACCACTATCGGATTTTGAGGAGGGATCATGATCTGAAAAAAATACCACCACCTTTGGATTCCTTGTGATATTCTAGGCCAGATACATATAAATTTTGTCCCTAACCATGGAGAAATGAGAAAGTTACGGACCTTCCCGTTTCTTGTCAAAACTTGCCTTGCCTTGCCTTGGGCCAGGCCAAAAGCAAGGCAAGCCTTGTATATTTATGGTTGTGTTTCAATCAAAGGATGTATCACCACCCCAGAGGTAAGGCGCGCACCCTATACACAAGAGGTCTGGGGTTCGAATTCCCCTCGCCCCAGATCCTCTTTTTACTATTTTTCCCACTTTTTGTTATTTTCCATATTATTTTTAATAGTTTGAAAAATTAATAACTTCCTCAATTTTAATTATTTTTGATTGGTTATTTTTGCAAAAAATCAGAAAAATGTTGAAATATTTATTCCCCAAAAAATTTAGATTTATATTATTTATTTAATATAATTAGTATTTTTGTGAATAAATGTCTTTTATTTGTTTTTAAACCTTTTAAAAATAAATATCCATTTTGGAAAATCAAAACCAAGTAGGTTTTAATTCATCTTGTGATGAAAACCTCATTTTTCAAACCTAAAACCAAAATCACAAGTTGTTTATTCAAACTTATATGGAATTTTTATCATTTGTATTAATTTTCTTTGAATAATTATATTAAAAAATGACGAAATTAGGGTTTTATTGATTTTCACCCTAACAAACTTTTTCGAACACTCATGGACCTCTAATAGAATGTAAGACCCAATCCTTTGTAAATACAAACCTATTTTGGGCCTCAAATGTTGTATAAGTCCCATTGTATTTCAAAACCTCGGCGCGATCGTCGCCCTTTTCAAAATTAACCATTGGGCTTCTCCTTGAGCTATAAGACCCATCTTTGTTCACTTTCAATCATTTTTGGGCGTCTTGAGAGAGTGTAAGACCCATCCCCTTGTAAAAAAAACCTTTCTTGGGCCTCAGTCACTTGTATAAGTCCCAGTACAAAATGACAGTGCGATCACTGATTAAACCCTGGGCCTCTCCTTGAGCTATAAGCCCCAATTTTCCTTTCAAAAAGCCTTTTCTCCTTTGATTTTGTAACATACTGTTATTTTCAATTTCTTTGTTGAATAACTAACAATACAGTATGGAAGCTCTACAACCGAGTAAGTGTTTACCCGCTTTCATATGTATATAACTGTATTGTGGGGCTGTTTCACTGTAAGTCTTCTTTCATAAACTCATATCGACTGTGTAATACTAGTATAGATATTTAGAGTTTCCCCGGCAACTACGTCTAGAACTAGACAAAACCTCGTCTACTTACATCCGACATTCTCCCGGATATTTCAACATAACCTAAACCATGAGAATTTTCTTTTACAATAATTTTAGATAACTAGATCTAAGAAATCTCCCCCTTGAACAGTTCATATACAGAAGGCCAATGTTTCAAGTGAAACCCCTTCTGGAACTGTTCATCAGCCTCCTCTTGGGCTTAGTGCAAGGACCCACAGGCTTCCTAAAAGCATCCCCGCCTCCTCTTGGGAATTCTACAAGGAACCGTCGGCTTCTTAGAAGTTTTCACAGCCTCCACTTAGGCTTCGTATAATGATTCTTCCTCCGGGAAGATAGCCTCCTCTTGGGCTTCGTACAAATTGTCCCTTCGGCTTCTTAAAAGTTTTTCTCGCCTCCTCTTGGGCTTCGTACAAATTGTCCCGACGACCTCTTAAAGGTATAGGAACATAAATTAGTCATCTTAATAGAACAATCTTTCAAAGAGTCTAGATCTTCCTACGGCAAACGTACTGTCTCTTGATCTCTCTTAAGCATAGTACAAAAGATAAAATTCTAGACTTGGACAGTCTAATATCCTTGAGTCTCGAAGACATTCTCAAGTTCCTTTCAAAAGTAGGAAAAAACACCCGTAGACTTGGGCAGTCTCAATACCCTTCGGATTCCTCGTTTCCTTAAAGAATAGGAAATAATCTCGGTCCTCAGATCAAATCCATGAGTATAACATTACCCATATAAGAACTGGTTTTCTCTTTTAACCAATATACTGGACCTGTCACTCAACTGAAACAGTAACCCTAGCCTCCTCTTGGGCTTTGTACAATGATTCTCCCCAGCAGAGCAAACCTTTGCAACCTCCATCTCGGGCTTTGTACGAGATACGAAACACTCTCTTGTTGATTATAAAAAGACTCTCTTGTTGAGTCGATCACCTTTAGCCTCTATCTCGGGCTTCGTACGAGATACAAAAACACTCTCTTATTGAGTATAAAAGACTCTCTTGTTGAGTCAATCCTCTTTTAGCCTCTATCTCTGGCTTCGTACGAGATACAAATCACTCTCTTGGTGAGTATAAAAGACTCTCTTGTTGAGTCAAACGCTTTTAGCCTCTGTCTTGGGCTTCGTACAAGACACATATAAAAATACTCTCTTGTTGAGTCAACCCTTTTAGCCTCTATCTCGGGCTTCGTACGAGACACAAGAGCATCCTCTTGTTGGGTCAACAGCCTCCTCTTAGGCTTTGTATAAAGAAATCCCGGTTTGATTCAATCAACCTTTTAGCATCAAATCATGCTTTGGTCACAGCATACAAACATCAACAACTCCTTTTCCCTCGTCTAATTAATGTAAGCGGCAAGCCTCTGGATTATTTACATCCACGCCACTCTCCCTCTTTTAGCATGAGAAATTCCTAAGGAAAGATGGAATTGCTCTAAACTAAGTTAAATTCTTCTCCTTCAGGTTTAAAATCCCCTATAAAGGAAATTATGGCATTGCTGGATTCACATATCCCAGTTAAAGTAATTCTCCTTTATAATCAGTCAGCCAACAATTGTGACAAGCAGACCCCTTTAGAGATGACAAATTATCTCTAAAGTTAACACCCTTTTAGCTTCACATCTTGGGCTTCGAACAAGATACAAATAGACCCTTCAGCTTCACATCTTGGGCTTTGAAAAAAATACAAACCACCTTTAGCTTCATGTCTTGGGCTTTGAACAAGACACCAAAACACCATTTCCTCCCATAGAATAGGAGGAACTACGATCGCTCTGATTTCCCTATCCCGGGAATACGTAGGCATAAGATTGAAAAAGAATCTTAGCGAGCACACTAATCAAAAAACCCCAAAGTCCCCTACCTCCATCCAATCTGGCGCATGATCCCAATAAATTCCCCATGAACTGTCCCGGTATTTCGTTCTGAACAAATAAGCAGAGAGAGTTGAAGACATCTGTAAACCAACAGTTTTAACTGTTTAACCTCAGTTTGCAAGCAGGGTTAGTTGGAGACAACTATTTCCCTTCCTTCATCAGCTTCAATAGGATAAAAAATGAATTGACCTGTAGTCCCCCAGAGCGATGGTGCTTAAGAACCACATCCAAAATCGCTCGCTACAACAGACAAACGAGGTTCTATCGAGAGCTATCTGCTACTGTATGTTGATACAGGCCAGTGGATATTCTCTTGAGGAACTGTCGACTCTGGTGACCATTCTCGAGGACTCAGTAACGACACTCCTCCCGAGATGTGATAATGGCAGACCAGAAATGGAAAACCTATTACACTTCTTGATCCGAGGACCCAATGATGGGAACTTGCTATAGGATGACCTTTTGTTGGGGGGAATCAGTGGACGGCCTCTTTGTTTGGCGATAGTATTGTACCCCGAGGGATGAATGTACTATTGCTTCTTAAATAGAGAATCTGAAACTAAGGAACCTTCATTTTAGTACCCACATGTGAGGATTGGCGGGTGTTTGCAGGTTTGAAGGTAACCATAACCTCCCACATATCCGATTTTCTGGTGTTATTACACAAAAGGATGATTCATCCTACTGTATTCAGATGGTTCTTGTCCACAGTTCTATAATATTCTCAGATCTACACCGACATTGTTCACAGTCCAGCACAGACACGCGGTACTTTGATCCCATGTCTTTTGCATTGCATTTACATATCCTAACATACATGTTTACTCATTTCCAGGTTCATATTCTACTCTTGATTCCAGATCACCGGGTTCTCACAAGGATGAATACTAAAGAGAAGAAGAACATCATTATTTACAAATTCCTCATGCCTACTCTAGGCCCTATTACTATCCTGAAAGGAATGGCAAGCCCTGATGTGTTGGAGGCTTTCAGTGATTATCTTTTGTTCACAATATCAATGATTATCTTTCAGAGAAGAAGAACATCATTTATCTTTTGTTCACAATATCAGTGATTACGAATACCGGTGTCTTCATACTTTGATCCAGTTCTACGACCCTCCTCTGAGATGCTTTGTGTTTCCGGATTATCTGTTGGTACCTACCTTAGAGGAGTATTCCAACATGCTATTGATTTCTATTAAGGAAGATCCTCCATTCTTTGGGTTTAAAGGCGATCTGGACTTTGGGAAAATGGCTGGTGCTCTTTATTTGAGCAAGTCAGAGTTAGAGGCTAATATCTCTAACAAAGGAAAGCTCCGTGGTTATAAGCTGGGGTATCTGATAAAGAAAGCTCAGGAGGCAGCGAAAGACAAGAAATGGGTTATTTTCAATGCATTATTGGCCCTTTGCGTATATGGTATTGTATTGTTCCCCAATGAGCCCGACTTTGTTGATGTGGATGCCATTAGGATATTCATGATGAAAAATCCAGTGCCAACCCTGTTGGGAGATCTTCATTACGCCTTATACAATAGAAATGAAAAGAAAAGAGGAGGGGTGGTTCATTATTGCGCACCTTTGTTTTATAAATGGTTCGCAAATCGCCTACCGCAGTCAGGTGCTTTTGTGGATTCCAAAAGTTCTCTAGAATGGAGTCAGCGTTTGATGGGACTGGTCGCCAAAAACATTGTATGGATAGACCATGGGCTACTTGGCAAGAACATTATCCATAGTTGTGGTGAGTTCCCCAATGTTCCATTGATAGGAAGAAAGGGAGGAATCAACTATAATCCTTCTTTGGCCATTAGGAAATTTGGGTACGCTCTGATAGGTCCGGCCATTAAGAGGGATGTAGAAGAGTCGTTGTATTTCCACGCATTTGATGGTTTGGAAACGACACAAAAAGCTTCTGAGGCTTGGGCCAATGTACTAAAGAAAGGAAAGGTCGCTCTAGGCAAACCCAACAATCGGGCTTATCCAGCATATGAAGATTGGGTGAAGAAGAGGGTTGAAGATTTTCACTTGCCTTTTGATAAGGCACCCCCTTTGTATCCTGAGAATGAGAAAGAAGGAAATATTGCTACCATGGAAGAGTTCAACAAATTGCAAGCCTGGGTGAAAGAGCTTCGAGTGGAGAATTCTGATTTGAGCAGCCGTCTTCAAGACGTTCTACATACCAACAAAGAATTGGAATGGAAAACCCAAGATGTAATGAAGATCTTGACAGAGAAAGAAAAAAATTTTGCTGACAGAGCCCGACATTATCAGAAGGCAAGTATGGTCGCTGATGTTTCCGCCCAGACTCATAAACAGACAAAATAATCCTTGGTCGAAACAAAATCCAAGCTCACTCAACTTCAGCAAGCATGGGACGAAGTTAGAATTAAGAATGCAGAGTTTCAAGAGCAGTTAAAGTCCAGAGATGATGAACTTTAGAGAGCGCATGCACAACGAAGAAAGCATCGTGAAGATGTTGGTAAAAGCCAAGAGCAGTTGAAGAAGGTTAGAGATGAGTTGAAAGCTTCCAGGAAAGAACTTGAAGATGTTATGGCAGAAACAGAAGAACTCAAAATATTAGCTGGTGTGAAAAAGCCTAAAGAAGTAAGTAATGACGAGGCTCTCTTAATGCACGTGGACTCATTAGTTGAAGCTCTGGGGAAGAGGGATGTTTTGATCAAGGAAATGATTGAAAGACCAAGCCATCAGCGCACCAGAGTACTCTTCGAAGAAATTAGGCATTCTAGTGAGGAGCTGAAAGATTTGGAGTTATATGATTGATAGTTCCTTTTCCATTTTCCTAATGCAGTTTTTGTTGATGTACTGTGGTTACCATCAGGCCTGTTGATGGAGCCATTCTCTTGATGTATTTCCAATTTATGATTTCGTTGTAGAATGCTTCGGCACGTACTGGCTTTCTGTTAATTTGAAAATGATTGGTCTATTCAGAGATGATTCCTTGGCAATGTTGATATTCACAAGCATATTATCACAACACATTTCTTCTCCACAAAATTCTCTCAACACAAATATGTCTATTACTCAGCTTCTTGTGTTTAAGACTGGAATTAGGGTGTGAAATGCCCTGGAAATGAAAGACATGGCATATGCATGCATTCATATATATATATATATATATATATATATATATATATATATATATATATATATATATATATATCATTTTTTTGCATAACAGGTACTCATCCCGGGTTTTTCTAACCGTTATTTGGTTACAAGCAGGATTGCTGATCAGCAGATTCATCGGTATTCTACTAGATCCAATCAAAGGAGAGCTATGGAACAGATGCAGGCTGAGATGGCTGCCATGCAGGCTCGCATGGCACAGTTCATGGAATTAATGCAAGGTGTGGCACAAGGGCAAGAACAGCTCAGAACCCTTGTTCAACCCCTGGTGGCAAGAGTTGCCGAGGATGGCGTTCTTCATGGCGGCCTTCATAATGATGTCATTCCTCCGGGCGGAGGTTTTGGGGGTAATGATATTCCTACTAGTCCTCCGGGCGGAGGTGTTCCCATTCCTTCTGTTGTGATCCCTCCGGGCGGAGGAGAGCAGGTTGTGATTCCTTCTGTTAGAGGAGGAGGAAATAGTGTATGTGATGTTCATGGCCATCGATATGATGACCAACAGGATGACATATTTTCTGTGCAAGGAGGGGATGGTGTTCCCCTGATTGTTGATGATCAGAGGATCAGGTTGATTGTGGAACAGTTGAAAGGGGTTGTGAATCAGAACTCTGTGGGTATGGATTTGGATGATTTAGGGCTGGTCCCCGGTGTCGTAATTCCGCACAAGTTTCAGGTTCCCACCTTTGAGAAATACAATGGTACCACTTGCCCAAAGACTCATATCCGGGAATACGCAAGGAAAATGGTTGCGTACTCTAGGGACGAGAAATTACTGATGCATTTCTTCCAGGATAGCCTGTCCGAGGCATCACTGGAATGGTATATGCAATTGGAGAGATGTAACGTCCATAATTGGAGAGAACTGGTAGAGGCTTTTGTCAAGCACTATCAATATAATACTGATATGGCTCTCAATAGGACCAGCTGCAAAGCATGTCTCAGTAGAATAATGAGAGCTTCAAAGAATACGCCCAGAGGTGGTGTGAACTGGCAGCAAGGGTACAACCTCCCATGTTGGAGAAGGAGATGCTGAATATGTTCATGGCTACCTTGTCGGGTCATTATTACAAGAAGATGCTGCCTTGCATGTCAAGAAAGTTTGCTGATCTGATCTTGGTTGGGGAAATGTTGGAAAGTGGAATTAACACTGGAAAGGTGTCGGGCAATGATGGGTCTTCTTCTAGTGGAGGGAAGAAACCTTATGTAAACTACAAGAGAAAAGAAGGAGATCCGAATTCTGTGTCATCACACCGCGGTAAGGGAAAACAACGTCAGAATTATAATCAACAAGTGGCCTCAGTAACTATTCCTGCAGCAGCACCTCAACAACAAAACACTGCTCCGCGTCAGTACCCAACTAGGCAGAGAACGGCTGATAGGCATTTTGCGACACCTCCCATGTCTTATGCCCAGTTGTTTCAGCATTTGCTGCAGTTGTAATTAGTCTAGAAGAGGACTTTGGCCCCCCTTACCGACAATCCACCTCTTGGTTATGACGCCAACGCTCACTGTGAATTTCACTCTGGCGCACCAGGACACCATATTGAGAATTGTAAGGCTTTTAAGCATAAAGTCCAGGATTTGGTGGACTCGAAGGCCATCAATTTCTCCAACGACGTGCCCGTCGTCATCCAAAACCCCATGCCAAATCACGGTGGGACAAGGGTCAATGCTGTTATAGAAGATGATGAATTTTTGAATTTGGTTCTAGACGTGAATGAGCTGAAAACCCCTTTATTGGTAGTGAAGGAGAGATTACTGAAGGGTGGGGTGTCCCCAGGTTGTGATAAAAGATGTTCAGAATGTATGGGGTAGGCTAATGGTTGTGATCTGTTGAGGTCAGGTATTCAGAAGCTGATTAATGAAGGACGGTTATAGTTTGATAGGTGCAATCAGAAGAAGACTTGCAGAAGGAATGATATTGCCACTGTTACTATCCCTTTTAAGACAATAACTATTTCAGCGCCAGCAATACCAGTGCCGGTCATTATCACCACGCCTGGGCCCATTCCGTATGAGAGCTCAAAAGCTATCCCTTGGAATTATGGTGCTGAAGTGTTTGTTAACGGGCAGAAGCAAGAGTGGATGGGAACGTCAATGGTGAACTCCGGTTCTGAGAATAATGAGGAAGCAGGAGCTATCACGAGGAGTGGTAGAGTCTTTATTCCATCTGATGACCAAGATGGTGGTTCTAGGCCAGACAAAGGAAAGCAGGTTATGGATAATTTAATATAGACGCCGGTAGTGAACGATTATGCAGCAAAGCTAGTTGATAATTCCTTTTTAGAGAATGTAGAAGAGTTTATGAGGCTGATTCGGAAGAGTGACTACAAAATTGTTGACCAGTTGCACCAAACTCCGTCCAAGATATCCATATTATCTCTGCTAATGTGTTATGAGGCGCATTGAAACGCACTATTGAAGGTATTGAATGCTGCGTATGTACCCCAGGAAATCTCAGTTAATCAGCTTGAGGGGGTAGTGGCCCATGTAAATGCAGGTAATGGTTTGGGATTTATGGATGTTGATTTGACTCCAGCTGGGAGAAATCATAATAATGTTTTGCACATCTCAGTTGAGTGCTGAGGATCATTAATGTCGCATGTGCTTGTTGACACTGGGTCATCTTTGAATGTTTTACCGAAGAAAGCACTGATGAAGTTGGACACTCGTGGGTTAATCTGCATGCCAAGTGATTTGGTGGTGCGTACTTTCGATGGTTCCAAGAGATATGTCTTTGGGGAAATTATGTTGCCAATTAAGGTTGTTCCAGAGGTTTTTTACGCTACCTTCTATATCATGGACATCCAACCTGCTTACAGTTGTCTACTGGGCCGTCCATGGATTTATAGTGCCGGGGTTGTAACGTCCACTCTGCATCAGAAGCTAAAGTACATGGTAGACGGACATGTAGTGACGGTTTGCGGTGAGGAAGATATTATGATAAGCCACCTGTCTACTTTCAAGTATGTGGAGGTAGATGGCGAGATGCATGAAACTTTATGTCAGGCTTTTGAAGCAGTGAAGATCCCTGAGGAATCCCTCAAGGAAGCCAGCCAATCTGAATTGATAAAGCAGTCTGCAGTAGTGAATTAGCCAGAGATTTCCATGTCCTCCTTCAAGGATGCACGGGCTGTGGTTGAAGCCGGCAGTTCGCAGAAATGCGGTCAAGTTATTGAGGTCCAGAAAAAGAAGAATACTTACGGGTTGGGATATAAGCCACCCAGGCATCCTGAGGATCCTCCCAAGTTTTATGGCCCGGTTTGTTTTACCAGTGCTGGTGTGTTCTTTGACATAATCAATGCTATTGATGAGGAAGGGGATAACGATTGCGATATGGATAATTAGATTCGCCTCTGTATTCCAGGGAAAAGTCTTTGCAACTGGTCATCAGAGAAAGCCATTCAAGTGACCGGCCCAGTGTAATTGCCTTTGTTTTCCTGTTATGACAATCCTACGTTCTGCCCAAGACGTAGTGATTCTTGTTTGTAGGGCTTGAATATTTTATGTGTTTTCTTTATCATTAATAAAGGACGTTTTTCACATTCAAATATTTTGATCCCTGTCTTTCTGTTTTTACTTTTTTGCATTAAATCACATCAAAATGGCAATGTGTTTTTGTTTGTTGCATACATAATAAACATAAATCATCAACCAAGCAGGTTTCCTTGTTCAGATACCACCAATCATGATTCAGCTATGGCTCGGTATGATTTTGACAATCCCATTTATCAGGCTGAAGAAGAGACTGATAAAGATTGTGACTTACCCGAGGAATTGGCCAAACTATTGAAACAGGAGGAAAGGGTCATTGTACCTCATCAGGAAGAGATTGAGATTATTAACTTGGGGACCAAAGACGCAAAGAAAGAAGTAACGATTGGGGCTGCTTTGGAAGATAGTGTAAAAAGAAGATTGATTGAAATGTTTCGAAAGTATGTTGATATCTTCGCCTGGTCTTACCAAGACATGCCTGGGCTTGACACTGACATTGTGGTACACCGGCTGCCGCTCAGAGAAGGATGTACTCCGGTTAAGCAGAAGCTGAGAAGGACAAAACCAGAAATGTCTGTCAAGATCAAAGAAGAGGTTCAGAAATAGATAGATGCTGGATTTCTGGCTGTGACAAGTTATCCTCCGTGGGTTGCTAACATTGTGCCTGTACCTAAGAAGGACAGAAAGGTCAGGATGTGTGTCGATTACAGAGATCTGAATAGAGAAAGCCCGAAAGACGATTTCCCACTTCCCCACATCGACGTGTTAGTGGACAACACTGCTCAATACTCTGTATTTTCCTTCATGGATGGCTTCTATGGGTATAACCAAATCAAAATGGCCCCAGAGGACATGGAGAAGTCGACGTTCATAACACCATGGGGAACATTTTGTTACAAGGTAATGCCCTTTGGATTGAAAAATGCTGGGGCAACCTATCAGCGGGCAATGGTGACTCTCTTTCATGATATGATTCATAAAGAGATCGAGGTCTATGTTGATGACATGGTTGCGTCACAAACGGAGGAGGAGCATCTGGTGAATCTTCAGAAGCTGTTTGAAAGGTTGATAAAGTTTAGACTAAGGTTGAATCCGAACAAGTGAACCTTCGGGGTGAGGTCTGGAAAATTACTGGGGTTTATTGTTAGCGAAAAAGGTATCGAGGTTGATCCTGCTAAAGTAAAAGCCATACAAGAAATGCCTGAACCTAGAACAGAAAAAGAGGTTCGTGGTTTCCTAGGGAGGTTGAACTTCATTGCTAGATTCATCTCTCATCTTATAGCCACGTGTGAACCAATATTCAAATTGTTAAGAAAAGATCAAGAGGTCAGGTGGAACGAAAATTGTCAAAAGGCGTTTGAAAAAATAAAAGAATATTTGCAGGAACCTCTGGTCCTTATGCCGCCAGTGCCAGGAAGGCCATTGATTATGTATCTTACGGTTCTTGAGAACTCAATGGGGTGTGTGCTCGGTCAACACGATAAGCCAGGTAGAAAAGAGCATGCCATATACTACCTGAGTAAAAAATTCACTGATTGTGAGTCAAGGTACTCAATGCTGGAAAAAACATGTTGTGCACTCACTTGGGTAGCTAAGCGTTTGAGGTAGTATATGTTAAACCACACAACCCTCTTGATTTCAAAGATTGATCCGATCAACTATGTGTTTGAAAAGCAGGCACTTTCTGGAAGAATAGCCCATTGGCAGATGGTTCTGACAGAATACGATATTCAATATGTTTCCCAGAAGGCCATTAAGGGAAGTGTTTTGTCAGAATATCTTGCTGAATAACCAATTGAGGATTATCAACCGATGAAGTTCAAATTTCCTGATGAACATATCATGTTTCTGAAGATGAAAGACTGTGAAGAGCCTTTGCATGATGAGGGACCTGAAATTGGATCCCAATGCAAGCTAGTCTTTGATGAAGCAGTCAACTCATATGGTAACGGAATCAGGGCAATCATTACGACTCCACAGGGTTCTCATATACCCTTCACTGCCCGATTAACGTTCATATGCACCAACAATGAGGCGGAGTATGAAGCATGCATCATGGAGTTAGAAGAAGCATTTGATTTGAGAATCAAGAACCTCGATGTTTATGGTGATTCTGCGTTGGTAGTTAATCAAATTATGGGAGAATGGGAAACTCGTCAAGCAAATTTGGTGCCTTATAACAACTATGCCAGAAGGTTGTTACCTTTCTTTAACAGAGTCGATTTCCATCACATACTCCGGTTGGAGAATCAGATGGCAGATGCGTTGGCAACGTTATCTTTGATGTATCCGGTGAATCGTTGGAACAAAACTCCCTCAATCAGAATCATGCGTCTGGATAAACCCGCTTTTGTGTTTGCAGTTGAAGGGGTATCAGATGGCAATCCTTGGTATCATGATATTAATTTTTTCTGAAGAGTCAAGAGTATCCAGAGGGTGCGTCCGCCAAGGATAAGAAAACTCTGAGGAGGTTGGCGGGGAATTTCTTTCTGACTAAAGATGATGTGTTGTACA
Organism: Lathyrus tuberosus; assembly: GCA_022829125.1. Lineage (NCBI taxonomy): Eukaryota > Viridiplantae > Streptophyta > Magnoliopsida > Fabales > Fabaceae > Lathyrus > Lathyrus tuberosus. The sequence goes on along the minus strand of JALAZF010000079.1, from coordinate 570,897 downwards.
AGAGGAACTTTGACATGGTCTTGCTACATTGTGTTGATGAACACGAGGTAAACCTGTTAATGGAAGAAGTTCATGAGGGTTCTTTCGGTACCCATGCCAATGGGCATGCTTTGGCCAGAAAACTATTGAGAGCGGAGTATTACTGGATGACTATGGAGTCTGATTGTTTCAAATACGCCCGAAAATGTCACAAATGCCAGATTTATGCAGATAAGGTGCATGTGCTGTCTACTCCTCTGAATGTGTTGTCATTAGCTTGGCCCTTTGCCATGTGGGACATTGATATGATCGGAAAGATTGAGTCGACTGCTTCCAATGGGCATCGTTTCATCCTGGTTGCCATTGATTATTTCATGAAGTGGGTGGAAGCAGCCTCGTATGCCAACGTCACCAGACAAATGGTAGCTCGGTTTATAAAAAAGGACATCATCTGCCGGTATGGAGTCCCGGAGAGAATTATTACTGATAATGGTTCAAATTTAAACAATAAGATGATGAAGGAGCTACGTCAGAGCTTTAAGATTGAATATCACAATTCTTCTCCCTATCGTCCGAAGATGAATGGGGCAGTTGAAGCGGCAAATAAGAACATCAGGAAGATTGTGCAGAAAATGGTGGTGACGTATAAAGACTGGCATGAGATGTTGCCTTATGCTTTACATGGTTATCGTACTTCGGTACACACATCAACTGGGGCAACTCCTTTCTCACTGGTATATGGTATAGAAGCAGTTCTACCATTAGAGGTTGAGATTCCTTCTTTAAGGGTTTTGGCAGACGTGAAGCTTGATGAAGCTGAATGGGTGCGTTCCAGATTGAATAAGCTGAACCTTATCGAGGAAAAGAGATTGACAGCCATTGCACATGGTCAGTTGTATCAGAGCAAGATGAAGAAAGCCTTTGATCAGAAAGTGCGTCCTCGGTGTTTTCAAGCTGGTGAATTGGTTTTGAAAAGGATCCTTCCTCCTCAAACAGATCACACGGGCAAAAGGACTCCAAACTACGAAGGGTCATATGTAGTAAGACATGTTTTCTCTGGTGGAGCCTTATTACTCTTAACTATGGATGGCAAAGATTTTATGTCCCCTGTGAACGCAGACGTAGTCAAAAAATACTTTGCATTAAAAAGACCCGCTGGACATTGTCATACCCCAAATTTTGACCACTAAGATTTCCCATCATTGTGCAAATCATCATCACAATATGGATGAACCATTAGTCTCCCCAAAGATGGGTGAGCATCCACTACAATCAGACATAGGGTTTCAAGCCCTCTCAGAGCTCTTAGACAAAGGATCAATCAAGAAATGACATGATCTTCAAATTTTCTAGCCTCTCAAACATCCACAAAGGATCAAGAGGACTCCCACTTCAAGAATCAAGCACAAGGCTGCAACATTCCAAGTGGATTAAGCCTCAAGATCGCCAGTGTCACCAAACTAGGGTTTTGGTCGACCAGGGCCTCCAGTTGGAATTTTTCCTCTGGGCATGAGCCAATGCTTCAAAGCATAACCTATGATGCTCCAAGGGATCTCATGTACCCAATCATCAAGTCAATTTAGCCTCAGGGGATGCATTCATCAAAAAATCAGGAATTAGGGTTTCTTGACCAAATTCACCCCTAAGTTGACTTTTGGGACAAAACATGAGCCAAGACCTCAAGAGGGGATTTGAGGGTCTCAAATACATCACATTGATCCATTTTCAACAATGGATTGATCCAAGAAGCTTGAGCAACAAGTTTCAATTTCATCAGAACCACAGTTAGGGTTTCGCGGAAAAAGTCAACTGTATCTTTGACTTTTGACCAGGACATGCTCCCAAACCCTAAGACATGATTCAATACACCCTATAACACCTATGAAATTAATCCATCAAGTTTTATTTAGGTCAAGGACTTGATTTCATAGAGGATCGCACAGTTTGGAATTCATCTGACAAAAAGTCAACTGTACACAAAAGTCAATCTTTGACTTTTTGAGATTTTTCACAATTATGGTTCTTTGACCCCAAAATGATGTTAATGTATGATTGGAATCATCATTCATCAAGAAAAATCAAGAAAAGTGGGATAACTTGTAAAAGGGGTAACAAAAAAAAACTTAGAAAATTATCTAAGTTATGGAACAAAGTGGCTAGGGTACCAACTTTGGAGGATCATAACACCTAAACCACAAGGCCATTTTTTCCCATCCAAAGCTGGATTTGTAGCTCTCATTACCCTCTACAAAAGCTTCAACTACCACTCATTCCAATTCCCCATGGATTTTAAATTATGGAATGATCAAAATCACAAAAAGTGAAAATGTCACTTTTTTCCAACACTTAGTGAAATTTTCACTAAGTCAGAATCTGCCTTCACTTTTTTCCAAATGTAGGAGCATTTTTCACTTGGATCCAAAAAGTATCAAAACCAATTATGATCAAACACTTATTGTATCATATGAGGGCTTTCCAAAATGGCTAAGAACTCCATCAAATTCCACTTGAGCCATGAGATATGACAATGGCAATATGCCTTGCTGAAAACTGCCAAGGCTAGGCAGAATTTTGTACTTTTGCTCGATTTGGAAAAATCAGATAATTCCAAGCCTTGTCATCACTTTGGACATATCTGAGGATCAAATCTAAAGGGAACAAACACTGATCCAAGCCTCCAAAGTCTTTGGAACAAGAAGTAGCATGACAAACCTAGAAATCCCTAAAAGAGGGACAAGACTCCAATTTTGGATTAGAGCATTTAATGGATGCTTAGAGGTGGCATGAACTGAGCTTCCTCTAACTGAATTCAGTCAAGATTCATCCAACAACTAGGGAACCACAACTCTGTGCTCTAACCTCTAGTCAATGGCTAGAGGAGACTTGGATTCCTATTGATCAACATTGGCTAAACCTCTGCTGCAGTTGCCATTCACTATTGATCCCAAAACAAACTTGCTCTACTATAAATAGAGCTCATTAGTGCTCAGTTTGAGTGCACCAAAGCCATCAAACATATGCTTTCCTCAAAATTACTTTCTTTAGGCAAAAATACCTTCTTTAGCAAGGTAACTCTGAGTTTTTGAGTTAGAGAGCATTTCCATCACAGCTCATGATCCAAACACATCCAATATGTCATATCTAAGATGTCCAAACTCACACAAGTGACCTGTAATCCCTAAATCTCAAAACCTCAAAATAGGCTTTTTTTTTTTTGCATTTTTTAAGCCATGTCTTAATTCAGTCACTTTCCAAACTAGATAAAGCCTCAAACACACTCCAAATATCATCCTTGAACTGTCCCAAATGGCTCCTAACATCTGGAACACCATTTGAGAGAGTTGTTATTTTGGCCATTTTAACCCCTTTTGCAAGAAAGGGCCAGTTTTTGTTTTTGCAGGTTCCAGCTGATTCCAATCATCCTAAAAGCTTCTAAGGGATCATTTGAGAGTGTCCAAAGCATCAAACCATTTCTGGAACAAGAAACTTGGCAGATTGCACAAAAAACTCCAAAAGCTTAAAAAGAGGCAAGCATCATGACTTGAACTTTTCAAAATATGCATTGCTTTGAAGTCCACTGATCATGCATCTCTTCTACATGTCATATGTGTTGTGTTTGCATCAATTTATCATGTAATTCATACCTGTACCAAGATGTAGCACAGAAAATGCAAAATATGGTCTATTTCAAAACCACTATCAGATTTTGAGGAGGGATCATGATCTGAAAAAAATACCACCACCATTGGATTCCTTGTGAAATTCTAGGCCAGATACATATAAATTTTGTCCCCAACCATGGAGAAATGAGAAAGTTATGGACCTTCCTGTTTCTTGTCAAAACTTGCCTTGCCTTGCCTTGGGCCAGGCCAAAAGCAAGGCAAGCCTTGTATATTTATGGTTGTGTTTCAATCAACGGATGTATCACCACCCCAGTGATAAGGCGCGTACCCTATACACAAGAGGTCTGGGGTACGAATCCCCCTCGCCCCAGATCCTCTTTTTGCTATTTTTCCCACTTTTTGTTATTTTCCATATTATTTTTAATAGTTTGAAAAATTAATAACTCCCTCAATTTTAATTATTTTTTATTGGTTCTTTTTGAAAAAAATCACAAAAATGTTGAAATATTTTATTCCCCAAAAAAATTAGATTTATATTATTTATTTAATATAATTAGTATTTTTGTGAATAAATGTCTTTTATTTGTATTTAAACCTTTTAAAAATAAATATCCATTTTGGAAAATCAAAACCAAGTAGGTTTTAATTCATCTTGTGATGAAAGCCTCATTTTTCAAACCTAAAACCAAAATCACAAGTTGTTTATTCAAACTTATTTGGAATTTTTATCATTTGTATTAATTTTCTTTGAATAATTATGATGAAATTAGGGTTTTATTGATTTTCACCCTAACAAACTTTTCCGAACACTCATGGGCCTCTAATAGAGTGTAAGACCGAATCCTTTGTAAATACAAGCCTATGTTGGGCCTCAAATGTTGTATAAGTCCCATTGTATTTCAAAAGTTTGGCGCGATCATCGCCCGTTTAAAACAAACCATCTGGGCCTCTCCTCGAGCTATAAGACCCATTCAAAATCATTTTGGGCCTCTAATAGAGTGTAAGACCCAATCCCCTTTTGAAACCAAAAATGTTTGGGCCTCAATCATTGTATAAGACCCACGGTGTTTTCAAAACCTCGGCGCAATCGTCGCCCTTTTCAAAATTAACCATTGGGCTTCTCCTTGAGCTATAAGACCCATCATTGTTCACTTTTAATCATTTTGGGCCTCTTGAGAGAGTGTAAGACCCATCCCCTTGTACAGAAAAACTTTCTTGGGCCTCAGTCACTTGTATAAGTCCCTATACAAAATGACAGTGCGATCACTGATTAAACCCTGTGCCTCTCCTAGAGCTATAAGCCCCAATTTTCCTTTCAAAATGCATTTTCTCCTTTGATTTTATAACATACTGTTATTTTCAATTCCTTTGTTTAACTACTAACAATACAGTATGGAAGCTCTACAACCGAGTAAGTGTTTACCCGCTTTCATATGTATATAACTGTATTGTGGGGTTGTTTCACTGTAAGTCTTCTTTCATAAACTCATATCGACTATGTAATACTAGTATAGATATTTAGAGTTTCCCCGACAACTACGTCTAGAACTAGACAAAACCTCGTCTCCTTACCTCCGACGTTCTCCCGGATATTTCAACATAACCTAAATCATGAGAATTTTCTTTTACAACAATTTTAAATAACTAGATCTAAGAAATACCCCCCTTGAACAATTCATATACAGAAGGCCAATGTTCCAAGTGAAACCCCTTCTGGAACTATTCATCAACCTCCTCTTGGGCTTAGTGCAAGGACCCACAGGCTTCCCAAAATCATCCCCGCCTCCTCTTGGGCATTGTACAAGGACCCGTTGGCTTCTTAGAAGTTTTCACAACCTCCTCTTAGGCTTCGTATAATAATTCTTCCTCCGGGAAGATAGCCTCCTCTTGGGCTTCGTACAAATTGTCCCTTCGGCTTCTTAAAAGTTTTTCTCGCCTCCTCTTGGGCTTCGTACAAATTGTCCCGAAGACCTCTTAAAGGTATAGGAACATAAATTAGTCATCTTAATAGAACAGCCTCCTCTTGATCTCTCTTAAGCATAGTACAAAAGATAAAACTCTAGACTTGGACAGTCTAATCTCCTTGAGTCTCGAAGACATTCTCAAGTTCCTTTCAAAAATAGAAAAAAACACCCATAGACTTGGGCAGTCTCAATACCCTTCGGATTCCCCATTTCCTTAAAGAACAGGAAATAATCCCGGTCCTTAGATCAAATCCATGAGTACAACATTACACATATAAGAACTGATTTTCTCTTTTAACCAACATACTGGACTTGTCACTCAACTGAAACAGTAACCCTAGCCTCCTCTTGGGCTTTGTACAATGATTCTCCCCAGCAGAGCAAACCTTTGCAGCCTCCATCTCGGGCTTTATACGAGATACAAAACACTCTCTTGTTGAGTATAAAAAGACTCTCTTGTTGAGTCGATCACCTTTAGCCTCTATCTCAGGCTTCATACGAGATACAAAAACACTCTCTTGTTGAGTATAAAATACTCTCTTGTTGAGTCAATCCTCTTTTAGCCTCTATCTCGGGCTTCGTACGAGATACAAATCACTCTCTTGGTAAGTATAAAAGACTCTCTTGTTGAGTCAAACCCTTTTAGCCTCCGTCTTGGGCTTCGTACAAGACACATATAAAAACACTCTCTTGTTGAGTCAACCCTTTTAGCCTTTATCTCGGGCTTCGTATGAGACACAAAAGCATCCTCTTGTTGGGTCAATAGCCTCTTCTTAGGCTTTGTATAAAGAAATCCACGTTTGATTCAATCAACCTTTTAGCATCAAATCATGCTTTGGTCACAGCATACAAACATCAACAACTCCTTTTCCCTAGTCTAATTGCTGTAAGCGGCAAGCCTCTGGATTATTTTCATCCACGCCACTATCCCTTTTTTAGCATGAGAAATTCCTAAGGAAAGATGGCATTGCTCTAAACTGAGTTAAAGTCTTCTCCTTCAGGTTGAAAATCCCCTATAAAGTAAATTATGGCATTGCTGGATTCGCATATCCCAGTTAAAGTAATTCTCCTTTATAATCAGTCACCCAACAATTGTGACAAACAGACCCCTTTAGAGATGACAAATTCTCTCTAAAGTCAACACCCTTTTAGCTTCACATCTTGGGCTTCGAACAAGATACAAATAGGCACTTCAGTTTCATATCTTGGCCTTTGAACAAGATACAAACCACCTTTAGCTTCATGTCTTGGGCTTTGAACAAGACACTAAAACACCATTTCCTCTTATAGAATAGGAGGAACTACGATCGCTTTGATTTCCCTATCCCGGGAATACGTAGGCATAAGATTGAAAAAGAATCTTAGCGAGCACACTAATCAAAAAACCCCAAAGTCCCCTACCTCCATCCAATTTGGTGCAGGATCCCAAAAAATTCCCCAGGAACAGTCCCGGTATTTCATTCTGAACAAAATAAGCAGAGAGAGGCCCACAAACTAAAACCGCATCTGTAAACCAACAGTTTTGACTGTTTAACCTCAGTTTACAAGCAGGGTTAGTTGGAGACATATATTTCCCTTCCTTCATCAACTTCAATAGGATAAAAAATGAATCGACCTGTAGTACCCCAGAGCGACGGTGCTTAAGAACCACGTCCAAAATCGCTCGCTACAGAAAAATGGCGCCCACCGTGGGGCCAAACCAAGGAATCTTGTCTCTCTTATCTCTCTGGTTGAAACCTTCTCTTAGGACGAGTCCTTGGGTTCACAAGGTATCACTGAATAACGGTTCCATCGGGGAATGTCATTATTGCTAGGATCGGCCCTCACTAGGATCTTAGGTCAAAACCTTTAAGTTGGGAAGTTACCACAGAATGGAGACTCCGCCGGGGAGCCATTTTCTGTTAGGATCATAGGATTCATAGCTCTTAAAAAGTCTAGGACATTAGGAAAAATATATACTGCTTTTCCTGATTGATATATGTGTTTATTTTTCTGCTAATGGGAATGCATGTGATGCCGCATGTGGAAAGATTGAGTATACACCTAGGAAAAACCTCTTTCAGTAGTGCGGAAGCTATCGGAAATAGTTGTCACGCGATACTACCCTCTTATGAGATTCTTAGAAATACATCACCTAGCACGGTTCCCGGCCCGCTGATGTTATCTCGACAAGAATCAATGATTTTGAGAGACAAGTACAAAAATCACTAGTATAAACCTTTGGGATGGGTAGAGCCTTGAATTCATGACACCGACCATTTGACCCCATGTTTTTTCTATGTTTTTGTGTGATGCATTCATGCATTCATTTTAAAAAACATTAAGCAAAGAAAATTTTTCTCTTCTAGTCTCTCTTTTTCAAATTAAACTAAAATAATGATTGTAAATGTCAGAGAGAAAAGGATTGCGCTCATGGATTTCGGTAGACGGAAAACTCACAAGTATACCTTCAAGGTTCCAAAACTAGAGGATTTGAGAGGATTAGCAAGGATGATCACTAATCCTGACGCTTTCAGAGCCAAGTACGGAGGTCTGTGTAACACCCCAAAATTTACCCTCTTACTTTTGGCTAACTGGCTTATGTTTCTTTGCATTTCTTGCATTAGCATTTGTGCATAGCATTGGTTTTTAGCATGGGATCAAGGTACTTGGTTCATCTCAAGGGAGTCTCAAGCCTCAAGGTGGTTTGAGGAGTTCATCATATCTTCATAAGGTCAAGAATGGAAAAGGATTTCAAGTGAATCTTTCCCTCCTAACCAGAGGGACCAAATTAGGGTTTTGGTTTCAAAAGGACTTCTTGTTGAACTTTGTGGATTCAAGCATGCTCTCTGGGTTTCATATGCTCACAAGTGCTCATAGAGGAAGGCTTGGCTAGTGGTTCATTGTGTCAGTGGATCAGTTACTTGTGAAGTAAGCAAAAGTCACCAGTGAAAGGGGAAGTCAACTGTGGAATTTTGAGGTTCTTTTCATGGTTTTCAAGGTCTCACATCCTCATATGGTCTTCAAGGGTCAAGTTTCATACCATTCATCAAGAATCAAGAGTTTTTGGAAAAGTTACTAAATTTGGAAATGACCTATAATGGGAACTTTCTATTTTTGGCAATTTTTTACATCACATTCAATTTGACTTTTCATCATCAAAGGAGTTTCAAATGAATTTTACTCAAACATGAAAGTTTAAGATCTTTTTCTCCCCTTTCCAACAAGTGCTAGAACATCTCCATAGCATTTGTGAAACTCAGGTTATGGCTAAGGCAAGGCAAGGTGTGTTTTAGGGCTTTCCACATGTACCAACTTTACATCATTTGCGTTTTCACTCAAAAGGAGTTGTAATGTTTCCAATTGCTTCAAGTCATGTTATATCATCAAAGTACAAGTCAAGAGGAGCATTTTTGACCCCTACTTCATGCCTACCCATGCCTTATTCATGTGGTATTAATCAAATGACCAAAATGAATAATGGATCAAATCTCATTGTCCAAGCAAGTGCAAGGCCCAAGTTAATTTGAATTTTGATCAGCATGATAAATGTGAATGATCCATCATGAAGAGCATGGATGTGCACGTGTGGATTAGTGGGTACAACACAAAGTGCATTTTGGCATAAACCATCCAATTTCGTTAACCAAGGGATTAATCAAGTTTTAATTGTGATCAGAGCTCTAATGGGATGTATATAAGCTTACTCATGCCTTCAAAATTAGGTCATGCACCCTCATTTGCTCATAATCCATTTTCACCTCCAAACTTTTCTCTCTTCGAATCTTTCTTCTCTTGAGAGTTTTTGAAGTTTTCTTTGCACATCATTGACCAGTGTGGTGAGAGGAACAAGAATCTACCATTGGTTTGAGCTTAGAGTGAGGATTTCATCAAGTTCGTGTTCAAGTTGCTCAAGTTCAAAACCTTAGATCCAGCCAATTTCAAGCCTCTATTTGCATTTATTTTGTAAATAGAGCTCAAAAGAGGAAGATCTGCAGCTTTTGGAAGAAGTTCTTAGTGTATTTTGAGCTCTACAGTTTCCAGGTTAGCATACTTTTCATGATCATGTAACTTGTTTTTCTTGCTTGCAAAATGATCTATTATGTTCACTGATGATGCTGATCTATTTAGTTTTGAGTTTGGACGTGTGGATTGTTTGAATTTTGAGATTTAAGTTTTTAGATCCAAACCTACTCTGTTCGATTTGGCTTGTGTGTTGGTTGTTTGTGAAAACTAATTGCATATATGAGATCCTTGTGAAATTCTGATTAATTTGATGTACTCATGAGCCATTTCTGGTAATTTTATGGTTGGTGTTCACCGGAGAAGGTGACCGGAGCTAGGGCTCCTGCACCTGGTATGTTTTCTGGCCGGTGAGGGTTTCAGAGGTGGAAGATGTAATCCCACCGTTCATTGCTTTGATCCAACGGTCCTGAGTGTGCCAGATATTTTATGTTCTTATTTCAATTTGTGATATGCGTGTGTGTCAATCCATGATATTTACCACGTGCATTAAATCTGGACCTTTGATCTTGCATGCTTTTAAGATCCATTGACTTGTTCACATGCGTTGGATTCATCTGATGATCATGATTATGCCAACACATTAAAAAATCATATGTCCCTCACGTGCTTTTATTTTTTAAATCTGACCACTTGTATGTGTGTGCTTGCATGGTTGCTATGGTGTGTTGTATGATCTTGCCTGTTGATCTTGATTACTGTGTACTTCTGTTGACCTGATTGCATGCGTTGGATCAATCCTATGGTTATGATTGAGTATGATATTTGACTGGGTTCCATGTGTTTCATGTTTGACTTCGCTCTTGGACTTTTTGATTTGGGCTTACTACTTGCACCCCCCTTATTTGATCCAATTCATTTTATAACGTGTTTGGGCTGCTATTTGAACCCCCTTGAGTTTATTTCTTTCTTTTAATTTTCTTAATTGTTGCATTTCCATTTTTAATTTTTAAAATTAATTAAATGCATCCAAAAATCCCAAAAAAATTCAGGAAGTATATTTAGGGTTTTATAAAAAATTTTCAAATTTTATTTTCCATTTTTATTTTATTTTGTGCCTCTGAATTAATTGTTTGTTAATTTTCTTCAATTTGTGCACACATTGCCTTGTGGATTTTTGTTCTCATCATCTATACATGATTTGCATCTCATTCTTTTTGCATCTGTTAGAGGACATGTTGAGGTTCCTAAAAATATTTTTCTCATATTTTTAAAATCATTTCATATTGCATTTTAGTCCCTCTCTTTTGCATATTGATGTCATGTTTCTTATGTGATCTTTGCTCATTTGTTTGAGGTGCTTAACTTGTGAAATTTTGTGAGATATTTTGACATGTCATTGGCTTCTGACTTAGGTCATTTGAGTTTTAATCTCACAATTTTTTAGTGTAATTTGATATATGTTTGTTTATTTGTGCTTAAATGACTTATGCATGACTATATCTTGACACCTCTTTACACAAGTTGACTTGCCATGCCTATTTGCTTGAGTTTCTTCTTGATTATTTGAATGTGCATTTGATATGATGTTTACCCCTGGTTGGGGTCCCTTGTGACCAAGTTTTACCATTTATGTATCATGTTTGAATCATGTTTGAGTATGCTTAAGTGTTGGAACTTTGTCCTCTTTTTGTAGCTTTCTTTGGTGCATAATGTTTCATGCTTTGATTTTCTTTTGCACATGAGAATTGTTGATGATGTTATGATCTTGGTTCTGACTTGCTTTCATCTTCATCTTATTTTTCTCATTTCATCTTGATATGAAGTCCATGTATGCTTAATTGTGCATTCCATACAAGTATGCTTGCCTTTTTTCATGTTTATCTTTGCATGCTTACTTGAAATTGTTTTGCATTGATCTTTGAAACATTTTTGATGATTTGAGTTGGAAATTTATGATGTGATGTGCTTGCTGCCATTTATTGTATCTCATCTTCTCCTTCTCTTTCTCATTCTTCTCTTTCACTCTCTTCCTCCCATGAATCTCAAGACTTGTTTAAGTCTTGGATTCTCTCCCTTTAGAGCTACCTAGTCCAAATTAATTTTTGATTAAGCTTGGAGTAGGATTAGCATTAGGTTTTAGGTAGTCGTCTCTCCTAAGCCTCACTAACCATAGGTTACCCATGTATGATAACATTAGGACTCTTAGTTTCCCTTTAGAGTTTCCTTTGGGTCTTCTCTCTTCTCATCTCAAAACTTCTTGAAAACACTTAATAAAGATAAAGTGTATTGCACACGAGCCTTAAGCGTAGGGAATGAAAAATGAGGGGCTTCCTCTCATATTTCTGGAGTGCTCAGCGAGCGTCCTGTCTTGGGACGATTCGTTAAGTATTCGTCCCTGTGCCCTAGACTTTGGTGCAATGCAAGTTATGAACTAACTTAAAAGACACTTCTGTCTGAAAAACACAAAACCAATTCAAATCTTTTTATCCTTCGGGATTGTTGGGTTTCAAATTTCATTTTCAGAAAAGAGCACGTTACCTTCCGTCTAAGTCGCAAACAGGCATCGACCCTAACTGTCGGACGCGAATCTAACGTCGCTCATAAAAAACACTTACCCATCAGTGGTCGTACCCACGAACTACATTAGCTCTGATTCCTCTCTCTCGTCCGATTAAGGATATGTAGGCACAAGACAACGATTGTCTTGGCGAGCAACCTTCCCCCACAGTTCCCGTCCAAACTACATTGACTCTGACTTTCCCATTGCACTGAGGGAGTACGTAGGCCTGGGGCATCGAATATGTCCTACCGAGTCCGTCTTAGTCACCCCCATCCCCGTTTTCTTTTGTTCAGCCATAGATAGTAGGACAGCTCACCCTCCGTTTAGACAACAAGCGTGGATCCCATCGAGTACGATGGATGCGTGGGGTGCTAACACCTTCCCCTCGCATAACCGACTCCCGAACCCAGACTATGGTTGCGATGACCATGTCTTTCCCCCTTTCTCTTCAGGTTTATGCAGTGTTTCCTTTCCCTCTCTCAGGATAAATACACATTGCTGGCGACTCTGTGTTTTCTGTGCCACTCTCGCGTTTGTACCGTTGGATGCGAATCTTTCGAGAGCTACAGCTGGTGACTCTGCTGGGGAATCTGGTTGACCTCTTGCTGGTCCATCCCCTTTAGCGAGTCGATCCTAGCGCTTGTTTGTTTTTCGTTGGGTGTTTACTTGTTGTGCTTTATTATGTTGTATATTACTGTTTTACAGCTTTTATTGCATTGCATTTCCTTTTATTACTGTCATACTGGATATTGCTGTGTTGTGCTGGCTGGTTTCTGTTTGGCAGGTTGGGTTGTTCTGAGAGATAAGCCCAATACCAAGGCTTGAGTACACCTTAGGACTAGAGTGGAGAGTAGTGGGACCTACGTGCCCGCTTGGTACGTTTGTGTGTTCACGAAATTCACAACCAGACGAGGCTATCTTGGGACGCATTCTGACGTGTGTGTCTTGCGCATGTTAGGGTGTTGATCTAGAGAGCTGTCGACTCTGGTGACCGTTTCTCCGATACCTCAGTTGCGCCTCTCCTCCCGAGATATGACAGTGGCAGACCACGTTTCGTGGCAAACCCATTGCACATTCTCGATCCGAGGACCCAATGCTGAGGGACTCGCATAGGATGACCTTATTTTTTAGGGGAATCAGTTGAGGCCTCCTCGATTGATGATGATGCCAAACCAGAGATGGTGAACATATCATCATTTCTTGACCTGAGAGCCCGTGCTATTGAGGATTCTCGCCTTTCTAGAACCCTCATGAGAGATGGAATGGGTGTTTGTAGGTCTGCAGGTAACCGAAACCTTCAACCTACCCGGTTTTCTGGATTTCTCATCAGTGTTTGATTATCTGGGTTTCTGGTTATCTCAGTGGTTCGGTATTCTAGAATTCTGGTTTTCTGGGTTGTGGTTCTCGTTCAGTTAACAGCACAGCACATCCAGCAGTGATGCCTTGATCCCATGCTTGCATGTGCATATCATTTTTCTTGCATTCTAACATGTTTGACATTTTTCAGGGCTTGCATCTTACTCTTGATTCCGGTTTTCTGAGGTTGCCTTAACATGGATGTCCAGAGAAAGAAGACTGTTGCTTATTCGTTCCCAGACCCGACCTTGACGTTGATTCACAAGCTAATTAGTATGGCTGGTCCCGGAGTTCGTACAGAGTTCATTGGAGAGTATGGGAGACTTCTGAAGTTCGTATACAGTATCTCCAAGTATGAGAAGGATTCCATTCATACACTTCTTCAGTTTTATGATCCGTCTTTGCGTTGCTTCACTTTCCCAGACTATATCTTGGCTCCAACGTTGGAGGAGTTCTCATTTATTTTGGGAATCCCCATCAGGCATGACATAGTATTCTTTTCGGAAGAACGCCCTGGGATAAAAGAAATGGCCACTGCTCTTCATATTGGTGAATCCGTTCTGAGCAGTAATATTGTGGAGAAACAAGGAGCTAAGGGTTTCTTATTGAAGTTCTTGTATGATCTAGCTTGCCTACATGTTAAGGATAGGAATTGGACTGCTTTCCAAGCTATTCTGGCTATGTGCATCTATGGGATTGTCCTGTTCCCCAATGTTCCTGATCTGGTGGATATGCATGCTGTCAGAATCTTTATTTCAAAGAATCCTATACCTACCTTGCTAGGTGATGTGTATCACTCAGTCCACTACAAGAATGAAAATAGGCGTGGAAAAACTGTGAGTTGCTGTGCACCACTCTTATCTACTTGGTTTCTGAGTCATCTCCCCGAAGCTGGTGCTTTCGTTGATACGAGAGATTCTCTGAAGTGGTCAAAGAGGTTAATGGGCTTGACTGCTGACAACATTGTTTGGTTCAACCATGACTTGTTAGGAATGGAGATTATTTGCAAGTGCGGAGAATTCCCTAATGTACCCTTGATAGGGAGAAGAGGTGGAATTAACTATAATCCTTCCCTTGTTATCAGGCAGTTTGGTTATCCTTTGAGAGGTCCGCCTGAAGAGCGAGATATCAGAGAGTCCTTATTCTTCAATGGCACTGAGGATCAAGAGATGGTAAGGAAGATTGTGAATGCTTGGAAGCAGGTGACCAAGAAGGGAAAAACTTCATTCGGGAAATGTAACAACCGGGCCTTTCCTTCCTATGAAGAGTGGATTAAGAAAAGAGCAGAAGAGGAGCTTCTTCCTTTCCCGGTGGAACCACCTTTGTATCCTTTGATGATCGAGGCTCCCACGACTGTTGATATAGAGAAGTATGATAAGTTATGGACTGAGAAGGAGAAACTCCGAGAGGAGAATCGTGAGCTGGGCAGAGAGGTTGGTCAGTTGAAGCACGAAAAAGGAGAAGCTATCCATGTTGCCAGGTTGAAATTAGAACTTTTAGCTGTGAAGGAGAAAGAATTGTCTAAAGAAGCCACAACCAGAGAGAAAGTTGCTCAAGCATTGAAAAGTGTTAGCAAGGTCCTTTCGTCCAAAAAGAAAGAGTTAGCTTATGCTATGTCAAGAATTCACAGGTTCAATGACCGTCGGAATACAGCAATTACCGCCAACAGGTTGAAAGAGGACAAGTATCTGGAACAGATTGAAGGTTTGAAGACAGAGCTTCAGAAAAAGGATAAGGAGATTTTATCAGGGATCTTTGAGAGGAGAGCAGTTGAGGAAAAGCTCAAGGAAACCATGGCAGATATGGAACAGCTGAAGATCCAAGCCGAAGTGAAAAGAGCCAGGAGCGAAGGTCCAAGTTCAGGTGGAGCTTCTGGAGAAAATGATTGGGAGTTGCATAGTCGTTATTTAACAGGAATCTTGCGTAGGAGAGATCTTCTGATTCAGGATTTGATTCAGAGACCAGAGCATCCTAATACCAAGAAGCTTCTCAAGGAAGTGCAGAATTGGTGCAAAAGGAATGACGAATGGGGAATTTTAGTGCGGCTGAGTCTTGATGATATGCCTTAGTTCCCTTGCTGTTGTTTTCTTTGTATTTCTGGGATCACCGCTAGGCTTGTTGGTCGGGGTCTTTGTTTATGCTTATTCAGAATTGTGTTGTAACATATGCTTATTCTCTTTATATGATCAGGAATTTAGTTCTCTTCCGTTGTTAAAACTGGAATCAAGGGATAGATCACCTTGATAATGTTCATACATGTTTGCATTTGCATTTGCATGATCATCTCATTTTGCATTGCAGGTTATCTTGGATTCTCTGGTCTTCTTATGTTCTCCTTTCTTCAGACAGGATTTCCGACCAACGTATTCATCGGTATTCTACTCAGCCTGTGATAATCAGAGGATAGCCATGGAACAACTCCGTGCAGAGGTGACTGAAATGAGGATTCAGATGAGGCATTTTGGGGAAGATATACTGGTCATGTCCCAAGAACATAAATTGCTAAGAGAGGAAGTCAATCAGGATGAAGACTCAGATGGGCTTGGTCATGGAAATCTTGAATGCAGTGCTAAAGAAGGAAAATAATCCTGTGCTCGCATTCGCAACAGAAATCCTTACTCCTCTCATCCATTTGGGGCCTTTTCTAGATCATGGAGTGTCTCGTGAATCCCCTCCACAATCTGAAGTTTCTGAGCTTTCTCATCAACAATCACTTCCTGCTCCCCAAGAGGATCCTAAGTCAGAGAGGCCTAAGAGGAAGTTTGATCCCATTCCAATGCCGTATGTGCAGTTGCTTTCTTATTTGCTCGAGCTCAAACTAGTCGAGCGTGTCACTCTAGGACCAACTCCGACAGGGTTTTCTTTGGGTTCCAATATGAATGCTAGGTGTGACTTCCATTCTGGGACACCTGGTCACAATGTTGAGAATTGTACAAGGTTCAAGCATAAGGTCCAAGAACTCATTGATTCAGGGGCAATCAAGTTCTCATCAGAAGTGGAGACTCCTCCCCTCTTTGCAGGATCCACCTCATGTCATGGACTTTCTCCACAACCTTTTGCTTCAAAAGTTTTGTGCCAGCAACCCTTGTTTGTGCCTCAGCCGAATGCAGAAAGGAAAGTGCAAGCGCAGGTGAGGTGCCTAAATCAGCATCGACGGTAGAATTATCAGCAGCAGGGGCAACCGAGACCAAGAAGGCCCAGGAGGATATTTGATCCTATTCCTATTCCTTATAGTCAGTTGTTTGCTCGCTTGCTCAAGAGCTTGCTGAGCCAGCTAAGGAATGCCATGCCAGTGCCATACCCTATCCCTCCAGACTTTGACATGAACGCTAGCTGTGAGTTCCATTCGGGAATGTTTGGGCACACAATTGACGACTGTAATGCGTTCCAGCACAAGGTGCAAGATTTGATCGACTCAAAGGTCATCACCCCAGATGGTACCCCCATGAGGTGAAGCTTCTTTATCAGAGTGAGCACTCGAGGCTGCGAAGACATCATTAGAAGCAATAAGTCCAGACGGAGTCAAGTCTCCTCAACAATGGCAATCATCAGCTTCCTTTACTGCATTTTCATATGTAGCTTTCCTTTGTTTGTTTAAACATTGTCTGCGTGTAAAAAATTGTTTGTGTTTGAATGTGGATTTTTAATGCAATGATGTGTTGTTCCTGAAGTATCTTACTTTTATGCACTCATGTCATGTTTATATGCACTGCAATACCAACCTTTCTTGTCTAGAACTCTTGGAGGGAGGATGACGAAATAAGAATGCAGATTTCTAATGGTACGCTTTTGGATAAAACCATGTTAAGGATGTATAGGCATTGTTTCCAATTCACAAACACTGGAGAGATAAGGAGATAGACCTTTGTCAACCCCTTTGAGCCTAGTAGTAGGAGTTCTTTCTGAAAATGAAAAACCCTCAATTTTAACCCAGGGGCAGGGTAGGCGTCAGTTAGTTTGACCAAGTGTTCAACTTTCAGAAGGAGTGTACGTCTGAGGATCCATTACCTTCTATTCCACTATCAAGAGGTTAAGAGGTGTAGAACCACAATGGTTACTCCTCACCAACCGAAGAGTGAAACAGTCACAACCCTTTCAAACAAGTCAGGCAAAACGGTGTCACACGACTTGTTCAAAAAAGAAAAAAAAAGAGAAAAAAGAGAAAAAGAAAAAGCCTGCTAAGTCAAAAAAATTGAAAGCAAGTGACTTAGGCAAAAGTTAAGGCATCCCGCTGGACTTCAAAATTGAAAACTCAAAAGAGTCAGTCCAGGCAAAAATTAGGGAACAAAAAGCAAAAGAATGAGAAAGCGAAAAGCCAAAAGGATTACAAAGAAAATCCTCGATAAGAACAAAGTCGTGTGACTATAGACACAAAAGACAAAAAGGGGCGACTGTTAGTCCAAAACCTCGTCAGGTGTCGAATCACCAGTTGCATGGATTCCCTAGAAATCGGGAAACCTTTTGAGAGACGAGCGCTTGTGTTAAATTAGCTGAACATAGAACTGAAGAATATCATAAAGGGTGGGTGGGTACCAATAAACTTTGAGCCATAAATCCTTTTTTCTCAAACCGCGAACCAAGCCACGCTACAACCCTTAAAAGTCCTAATTGAAGCAGAGTTTAGTCTGAAGGTGTACTTCAACGAGATAGCATTCCTGACTCCCATGAGTTATGCTAATAAGATTTTTTGTTGGTGTTGCATGTGCGTATTGCTTTCCTTTCAAAAATAAGTGTCGTAACTCGGTTGTGTGACATATTTTCAATAAGGACTTCAAGATTAACATATGTGTTGCATTTGAATAATCATTCTCAGAATAAACATTTTCTGCTTGCATACAACTGTTTGACATCAAAGAAGCTTACACGATGAACATCAGTCGAGAAGCTTAAACTGGCCAAGTTGAGGTGCCTGAGACTTCAGAGGACATGTTGCTGAAAGATTATGTGGGAAAAAGGCGTTCCCAGCCATTTGTGTTGAGATGTAACCAATCTGGGACAATCACACCGAGAAATCTCTTCAAAATGTAGCCAAGCTGGGGGCATTCAAGTTGAGAAGGACTTTTCAGAGTACAATCAACCATGGGGCATTCATGTTGAGAAAATTTCTTCGAACTGGGGCAATTATGTTGAGATCCGATAAATCTCTCCACAAGCGTGTAAACTAGGGCAATCACGTCGAGATTCGGTAAATCTCTTGAAGACTAGTCGGTCAGAGACAAATGTACTGCAAGGCTTGTACTGGGGCAGGTCACTTCAAGGGTGGGAGAAGTTTTTCCCTTCAGAACACAGTCAATCAATAGCACCTCTGCAAGGTTCAGAATACTGTGGCAGAACATTTTAGGTCATTACGAACCCTCTCGAGGTGGTTTACTTCATGAATCATGAAGTATGGGACAGTTATGTCCAGACCGGATACATCTCTAAGAGTTTGAAGACCTTGGGGCGTTGTTGAACGCCAGGTTTTCTGTAAAATCCTCTTAAGATGATTGCTTCAAGTAGACCCTGTGGTCTGGGGCAAGGTGGAGAGTTAAAGGAATCGTGTTTCGCTCTTGACAATCAATATGCAGAAACTTGAAGCACTGAGTTGTTCCCAGTGTGGGACTTTTGGAGTCTTTTCCCTCCAACAAAGAGCCAGAGGGTATCTTTTTCCAGCAAGGTGTGGGAATTGTTATTCTTCCTCAATCAGAGAATTATCCTATGTTCGAAAAGGGCTTTTATGAAGGTGTCTTATCTCTAGCAGTACAGATGGAATCCTCACTCTCAGCAAGGTAAGACGATAGAATATCGTCAAGAAGACGATGAGGAGTCAGAGTGTTCTCTTCCTCAACGGTCAGATCTAGTCATCTCAAGTAATTCAAAGTTCAATCTTCATTGGTCCTTCCCCAGTAAAGCTACTCTCCTCGACATTGGAAAGTCCATCCCCCTCAGCAGTTTGTTGTTTCCCCAGTAAGAGACTTACAGAATATCTTCTTGGGACAAAGGAGTTATTTTCCCCACAGGTTCTGAACACCCATTCTCCTCAGCCAGTCAGGAGATGCTTTTATCACCAACAACGGTATGGTTCAATCCCCTCAGATGAGTAAGCTTGATGCAAAATTGATGTCATTATCTACTGTTCCCCAAGTAGATTTGCTGGTATTGGCTGATATTCCCCAGCAGGGTAAAGGTAAGAGCATCTCCCAACAGCAGGTTGAGCTCGGTAATATCCCCAAGCAGGTTCAAAATTATTGACTTGTCTCCCCAGCCAGAGTTTGGCGGTGATCCTCTCAGTGGTTTGTTCAAACAACTATCCCCAGCAGGTCTTAAGCCTAATTATTATTAGCATCCTTTCGGATCCAGGTAGAAGTCAGTTGGTAATTCTCAGCAGAGAGAATCTCTCTTTGGGTTCCACCTTCAATATTCGTTCATAGCCATCCCCAACAGAGTGGGTTTTCTCTCGGAGCTTTCATCTCCAGCAGAATTTGTGATCAACGTCTTCCTCAATGGAGTGAAGTCTTTCTCAGTAGGGTCTCTTATTTAGGAGGACAATTTATTTTGTCGTCCCCAGTGGAGTTTGCCTTCGCCTTCAACATTTATTTTACATCCTCCCAAACGCGTAGCATTTCCATTTCGTATGAAGCATTACGCCATAGAAAAATCCAAACATATGCATTCGAAGCATAAGCAGGTTTGATTTCCTTACCAGTTCCTTTCCCTATCAGAAAGTGACATGATTAAGAAGATGTTGGTTAACACTACACCGCAACCAGTGGATTCGTCCTTCTTGTCGGTCCTTCCTTCACTCCCCCGCAGAGTTGTCTGTTTAGATTTCTCTATTCCCCAGCGGAGTTATCTTTGTAGATCCGTTGATTCTACTTATCTTGGGTTGGAAAGTCCATCTTCGGTTTGTAGCGAGCGATTTTGGACGCGGTTCTTCAGCGCTGGTCGCCCTCCGCGGTTGAGCTTAAAACTACAGGTCGATTCATTTTTTATCCTATTGTGAGCTGAATAAGGAAGGGAAATAGATGTCTCCAATTAACCCTGCTTGCATACTGAGTTTAAACATCGGTCTGTTAGGTTACGGATGCTATCAATGTCCCCCCTTTGTACTGGTTATTTGTATTTTCGCCAATACTGTTTTCTTTCTTTTTTTACCTGGGCAGAAGGTTTCTGGCGGGGAATAAGGATTAGGATGTTAGGACTGGTGCTTTTGAATTACTGCTTTTGATTGATGGAGATATGGGATTTGGGTTTTTTGTTGATTGCGCTCGCTAAGATCTTTTCTTTCGATCTTATGCCTACGTATTCCCATTTACCGAAACAGGGAAATCAAAGCATTCGTAGTTCCTCCTATTCTATGGGAGGAAAGGGGTGTTTTTGGTGTCTTGTTCAAAGCCCAAAACATGAAGCGAAAGGTGATTTGTATCTTGTTCAAAGCCCAAGATGTGAAGCTAAAAGGTCTATTTGTGTCTTGTTCAAAGCCCAAGATGTGAAGCTGAAAGACCTCGACTTTAGAGAGAATTTGTCATCTCTAAAGAGGGGAGAAGGAGAATTACTTTAACTGGGATACGCGGATCCGAGCAATGCCATAATTTCCGAAGAAAGGGTTTTAACCTGAAGGAGAAGACTTTAACTCAGTGTAGAGCAATGCCATCTTTCCTTAGGAATTTCTCATGCTAAAAGAGGGACATTGACATGGATGTAGATGATCCAGAGGCTTGCCGCTTACAGCGATTAGATGAAGGGGTTGTTGATGTTTGTGTACTGCGAACGAGGCACAGCTTTGATGCTAAAAGGTCGATTGGATCAACCAGTGGTTTTCTTATACAAAGCCTAAGAGGAGGCTAATTTCCGCTAGGAAAATCATTATACAAAGCCTAAGAGGAGGCTATTTTGTGTCTCGTACAAAGCCCGAGAGAGAGGCTAAAATTTTTTGACCCAGTGGGGCATATCGTTATACAAAGCCTAAGAGGAGGCTAGCAAAGAGTTGACTCAGTTGGATAATCTTTTATACTCAGTAAGAGAGTGTTTTTGTATCTCGTACAAAGCCCGAGAGAGAGGCGAAAAGGTTGTTTTGACTCCACTGGGGAGAATTTTGGTATCTCGTACGAAGCCCGAGATGGAGGCTATTGTAACTGTTTCAGTTGAGTGACAGATCCAATATACTGATTTAAAAGAGAAAATTAGTTCTTATATGAGCAACACTCTACTCAGGGATTTAATTTGAGGATCAGGGATATTTCCTTCTCTTTGAGGAAACGGGAAATCCAAAGGGTATCGAGACTATCCGAGTCTGCGGGTTTCCTTCCTATTTAACGAAGGGTGCTTGAGAATGTCTTTGAGACTCAAGGAAGTTAGACTGTCCGTGTCTAGAGTTTTATCTTTCGTACTATGCTTTGAGAAACAGTAGTAGACTCTATGAAAGGACTGTTCTATGAGGATGACTAGGTTCTGTTCCTATACCTCTAGGAGGTCGTCGAGACAATTTGTACGAAGCCCAAGAGGAGGCTGGAAACTTTTAAGAAGCCGACGGGTCCTTGTACGAAGCCCAAGAGGAGGCTGGAAACTTTTAAGAAGCCGACGGGTCCTTGTACGAAGCCCAAGAGGAGGCTATCATTCCCGAAGGAAGAGATCATTATACGAAGCCTAAGAGGAGGCTGTGAATACTTCTAAGAAGCTGTAGGGTCCTTGAATAATGCCCAAGAGGAGGTCGATGCTTTTAAGAAGCCCGTGGGTCTATCATCTCCTTTCCATTAGGAGAGATAACTCTTTTAAAGATTAAAACCACTGGTAAACGTGCGAGGTTTACTATCCAGCGACTTTTAGCTTTTAAAGAGGGTTCCTTAGTTAAGGTCCAAGATTATGACCGTAGTGGGTACCCAAACCCCGAGACATTCAAGGCAAGCTATCCACAAGGAATAGATCAAGTCAGGAATGTTCGAGAATTTGGAAGAAACTCAAAGATGCCATTCACGGAGAATACATTCATCTTTGGGAGTAGAGCTTCTTGACGATTCCTAAGGAGGACAGCCGAAGAGAAGACTGTATCTGGTGCTCCTATTGGGGATCTAGGCGTCTATTTCTACGAATAAGTGAAACGGCGTCACCTAGTTCTTGACGTAGTTGTCGGGGAAACTCGAAATATCTATACTATTATTACACAGTAGATATGAGTTTATGAAAGGAGACTTATAGTGAGCAGCCCCACAATACAGTTTATAATATGAAAGCAGTAAATGAAAGCGATAACCACTTACTCGGTTGTAGTGCTTCCATGCTGTTTGGTTAGTTGTTCAACAAAGAAAGATTAAAAACAACAGTATATTCAAAATCAAAGGAGAAAGTGCTTTGAAAAAGAAAGATCTGGGGCTTACAGCTCAAGGAGAGGCCCAGGGTTTTATCAGTGAGCGCACTGTTGTTTTAAATTTGTACAGAGGGACTTATACAAGTGACTGAGGCCCAAAAAAGGTTTTCTGTACAAAGGGATGGGTCTTACACTCTCTCAAGAGGCCCAAAAAGGTTTAAAGAAAAGAGTGGGGCTTATAACACGAGGGTAGGCCCAAATGATTTTTCGTTTAAAAATGGCGATCGCGCCGAGGTTTTCTTTTAACGCGGAGGGACTTATACAATAAGTGAGGCCCAAAATGTTTTGGTTAAAAGGGGGATTGGGTCTTACACTCTATTAGAGGCCCAAAGTGTTTTAAAGAAAAAGAAATGGGTCTTACTACTCGAGGGTAGGCCCAGATGGTTTTTATTTTTTAAAAGGGCGACGATCGCGCCGTTTACTTGTACAGGGGGACTTATACAATGAGTGAGGCCCAAAAAGTTTTTGTACAAGGGGGGATGGGTCTTACACTCTCTCAAGAGGCCCAAAGAGTTTTGAAGAAAAATAAATGGGTCTTACTACTCGAGGGTAGGCCCAGATGATTTTTGAAAAGGCGACGATCGCGCCGTTTGTTTTTTGACGGTATCGGGACTTATACAATAAGTGAGGCCCAAAGATGATTTGGTCAAAAAAAGGATTGGGTCTTACACTCTAATAGAGGCCCAAAGTGTTTTGAAAATGATTTATGAGGGTTGAATTAATCCAAAACCCTAATTTGTTTTCAAAATGTATTTAATTGAATAAAAATTCAATTAAAATGATCAAAAATTGTTTAACACATGGAAAACAAATTGTGATCTTGGATTAATGCTTCAAAAATTAAGTATTGACTTACAAAATAATTAGAAAGAATTAAAAGTTGCAAAATCAATGTAGAAAAAATATTTAAAATGCCAAAAACAATCAAAATATTAATTCTTTACAAAAATATCAATCATATGAAATAAATAATATTTTTGGTATTTTTTGTGAAAATAAAATATTTTAACATTTTTGTGAATTATTAAAAAAAAGAATCAACTCAAAATCATTAAAACTCAGAGAGAAATTAATTTTTGAATCAATTAAACAAAATCACAAAATTCAAATATTTGAATTTGAAAAAAAGGCTCCAAGAACAAGCTGAAGAACACGCGCGTGTTCTTTGTTTCTCAGATTTGCGTTTTCTATCCAATCTCCATGAATACGTAATCATATCATGCAATCCACATATCATTATGCTCGTCTCAACCTCACGATCATGTCTATGTACTTTAATTTCATTTAAATTAAACATACAACAAGAAATCACGAAGAAACCTCAAGAACCCTAATTTCTGCATGAAGGCTAGGATTTTTGATACACGATTCAAACAATGCAATTAATTGAGGAAAAACATTCCATGCATGATTATGAACATATGGCCAAATTATTGTGCGAGGAAATATGCATAGATTGAGAGATGACCAAGTATGTGCTTACCTCCAAGTCGTGACAGCAAGAGCAGATGTGATTTTGAGTTGGAGGTGTTACAGATAAGTTGTGATGATCTGGATAGCTTCCCTACACCATATGGAGTGTGTTTGAACACTTGGATTGAATTGAAATAGACTGGATCAGTTTATGGCATCTCAGCTGCAACTTCACTTCAAACTTGTGTGGATGGCAAGTGATTTTGAGATTTTGATGTTCCAGAAGTTATGTGAGTGTTTGATCAGCTCATATGTGATGTATGTGAGGTGTGTGAGTGATTGGTTTGTGCAGAATTGCTCTCAAACTCAAAACCCGATAGCTACCTTGCTAAGAAAGGCAATTTTGCCAAGTGAAAGAGATTTTGAGGAAAGCATCTGTTAGATGGCTTTGGTGTACTTAAACTGACCACAATTGAGCTCTATTTATAGTAGAGCAAGTTTGTTTTGCAAGGAATAGTGCATGGCAGCTGGTAAGTAGGTTTGGCCAATGTTGTCCAATGAGAATTCAAGTCTCCTCTAGCCATTGACTAGAGGTTAGGGCACAGAGCTTTGGTCCCCTTGGTCTTGGATAAGTCTTGACTGATTTCAGATGAGAATGGCTCAGTCCATGCCACCTTGATGGTTCCATTGAATGCCTCATTCCAAATTTGAAGTCTTGTCCCTATTTTGGCAACTCTAGGTTCAACATGCTATTCCTTGTTCCTTGGACCTTGGAGGCTTGGCTCAGTGATTGTCCCCTTTAGATTCAATCCTCTGAGGTGTCCAAGTGGATTTGAGCAATTGAATTTGGCTGATTTTGGCAAATCGACCAAAGTTGCAAATTCTGCCTTGCTTTGACAGATTTCAGCAAGGCAACTTGCCAATGTTGTATCTCATGATGTAGGTTGAATTTGGCAATGTTCTTGGCCATTTTGGAAAGCTCTTACATGATACAACAACTGTTTGAACAAGTTTGCTTTTGATCTCTTTTGATTCCAAGTGAAAACTCCCCCTACATTTGGCAAAAAGTGAGGCAGAATCTGACTTAGTGAAAATTTCACTAAGTGTTGGAAAAAGTGACATTTTCACTTTTCAGCCACTTTGATCACTCCATAACTCAAAATCCTTAATGAATTGGAATGACTTGTAGTTGAAATTTTTGTAGGTGATAATGAGGGCTACAAATCCATCTTTGGATGAGAAAAAATGGCCTTGTGGTTTAGGAGTTATGGTCCTCCAAAGTTGGTACCTTTGCCACTTTATTTTTAACTTAGAAAAATTTCTAAGTTTTATGGTTACCCCTTTTACAAGTTATCTCACTTTTCTTGATTTTTATTGATGAATGATGATTCAAATCATACATTAACATCATTTTAGGGTTAAAAATCCATTTTGGTGAAAAATCTCAAAAAGTCAAAGTTGACTTTTGTGCACAGTTGACTTTTTATCAGATGAATTCCAAACTGTGCAATTCTTCAGGAAATCATGTCCTTGACCTAAATCAAACTCGATGGACATGTTCCATGGGTGTCATAGGGTATATTCAATCATGTATTAGGGTTTGGGAGCATGTCTTGGTCAAAAGTCAAAGTTACAGTTGACTTTTCCCTTAAAACCCTAATTGTGGTGCAGATGAAAATGAGACTTGTTGCTCAAGCTTCTTGGATCAATCCATTGTTCCAAATGGATCAATATGGTGTATTAGAGACCCTCAAATCATTTCTTGAGGTCTTGGCTCATGGTTTGTCCCAAAAGTCAACTTAGGGGTGAATTAGGTCAAGAAACCCTAATTCCTGATTTTTGATGAATGCATCCCCTGAGGCAAAATTGACTTGATGCATGGGTTCATGAGGTTCCATGAAGCATATTAGGTCATGTTTTGGATCATTTCCTTGTGCCTGTAACACCCCATTTTCTATCCAACGTTTATTAAAATCAGAGTGCAAAAATTTTCAAACATAAAACGGATGAGATGTCACATTTGCGACTTAACCAACAAATAAAATATGTAATTCATTCAACATGGATACATAGCATTCGGAAAACTAAATTCAACTTAAACTTCATTCATATCTTTAATCAGTTGTCACAACTTTTAAATCATAAACCAGTCAACAACTTTATCCAACTAAACATTGTTCAATTTATACTATTCAAAAATTAGTAGTAACAATAATTAGAAACAACAACATAAACAAAACGTCCCCCCCCCCCCCCCCCCCCCCCGAGTGCTACGTATCAGAGCAAGACCAACTCGAGCTAACAGCATCTAAGACTTCACATTATACCTCAACTTCTGCAGCTACTCTTGAGTACCTGCTCAGTTACCCATAATAGGTAACATCATTACAGAAGGGGTGAGATATCGAAAAATATAAACAGAAATATGATAATTAATATATTAGGTCGGATTATACAATATCACTGCTTCACTGCTTATAATAACAACTAAACAACATAATCAACAATTAACAACAATTAACTATAACAACGATTAATAATGAACATGTATAATAATAATTATAATAACTGTTTTCACAACTTTCAATTAACACAACTTAATCACAACAGCAACTTATAACAACAACATTGCCAATCAACAACAACGTAATAATATTAACAACTCCAAACATGCAACTCAAATGCGACTCGGTAATGCACATGCATGTGGTACCATTTGGAGTAAACTCCCAACTTAAACATATGCCAGGTTATCGAGGCATTTCAACAAGGCATAAGCCTTCAACGTGGTGCCATCAAGGCCAACTTAAACAATGCAATGTATGCCATGCAACCTCAACTTCAACGATAAATTCACGACAACGAAAACAACAACTTAAACATGCATCAATTGCATCAACTTAATCCAACATTGGTCATTCGACCTACAACTTAAACAACAACTCAACTCAAACCATATTGGTCACAAGACCTGCAACTTAAAT
Source organism: Lathyrus tuberosus (assembly GCA_022829125.1). NCBI lineage: Eukaryota > Viridiplantae > Streptophyta > Magnoliopsida > Fabales > Fabaceae > Lathyrus > Lathyrus tuberosus. The sequence goes on along the minus strand of JALAZF010000079.1, from coordinate 543,730 downwards.
AATTCTCCCGTAAATCAGGACAATACAACTTATCCAACTGTACCTGCAAATCCACGCATTCAACTTAATTTAACAAAAATAAATACCATTCACGTATCTACTCGTATATACGAACTTCCCCAAAAATTTTCATTCGATTCCGGGTAACTAAATATATCGCTTAATTTTTACCGGGCGACTAAAATTACCACTATTCTCAGCTTCCAGCATCTTTTCAACAAAATAAAATCAACCACACTGCCTACTAATTATTATGAACTTCTCCAAAAATTTTCATTCGATTCCGGGTAACTAAATATACCGCTTAATTTTTACCGGGCAACTAAAATTACCACTATTCTCAGCTTCCGGCATCTTTTCAACAAAATAAAATCAACCACACTACCTACTAATTATTATGAACTTCCCCAAAAAATTTCATTCGATTCCGGACAACTAAATATACCGCTTAATTTTGCTCCCGACACTGTTTTCTGTCCAATTCTGCTACTAATTTATTTTTCTGCTACCATATACTATGCTGCTAATTTCTTTTTTTTCTGCTGTCCTCAAATCAACTCTGCTATTATAATTATTCTGCTATTTTAATAGCTCTACTAAACATATACACTATAATCCAATTGGACTAATTAACTAACTTGAACTCTGCTAATTATTATTTGTAATTTAACTAAAAAAACATAACCAAAAGGCCATGCAAAACACCACCTGTAGCAAGAAAAAAATGACTGCTATGCGACACACCATTACACCGCCTAGAATCAAAAGATTTGTCTCTCTTCTTTTACCAAGCCAAGAGCCACCGCCCCCACTATAATATATATATATATATAATCACATTATCCAAGCCACTTAGAAAGTGCCTCAAGATTAAATTCCAAAAGTCAACCGCTACAGTATATGGCAATTGAAAAATATGATTTCTAATTACTCTATCAAATAATAATGAGTCTTTATAATATACCAATTTCAACCCAATAAATACCACATAGTGAAAATTTATAAAAATCCCAATTCCTACATATTAACTATCATTCTCTCGATTATAAAATTCGAACCCCGCCCTTACCTGTTTGGATCGAAGGTAGCTCGAATTCCTTAATTTTTTCCACCGGTAGCAGTTCCTCCTCTCCTTCTTCTCCTTAATTTCACTGTTCGCAACTTTTCTCCCTCAAGCACTGTGCGCAGCGTTTCCTTCTCTTTTCCCCCAAATGCTCACGTTCTCAATTTTTTTCTAACTGATACCACCACACTAACTTCTATTTCTTTTATTTTATTTGTTTTATTAAAATAATAATATTCACTTATAATATCTAATGGGCCTAAAACATACACCCCTTAATTTACTAATTCCGACACGAAACCAAACCCACTTAATTCGAATACTCTCCTACGACTATAATATTACTATTAAAATTATTCCGCGACTATAATATTATTTCTAATATTATTTCTACGACTTACCAACTTAATATACCGACTTAACGACTTAATTCACCGCAACACCAAAATCAACCGAATAATTCACAACCAATTAAATAAATATTTAATTAAATAACTAATTAAATATTCTGGGCGTTACAGTGCCCAGATGAAAATTTCCATCTGGAGACCCTGGTCGACCAAAACCCTAATTTGGTGACACTGTCGATCTTGAGACTTGATCCACCTAGAAGGGAGCAGCCTTGTGCTTAATCCTTGAAGTGGGAGTCCTTTTTGATCCATTGTGGATATTTAAGAAATTAGACAAGTTGAAGATCATGTCATTTCTTGATTGATCCTTTGTCTAAGCACTCAGAGAGGGCTTGAAACCCTAATTTTGATTGTATTGGATGCTCACCCATCTTTGGGGAGACTGATGAAGCATGATGGTTCATCCATATTGTGATGATGATTTTCACAATGATGGGAAATCTAAGTGGTCAAAATTTGGGGTATTACAGATGCCCCTATTTAATCTTCTTGGACCCGAAGGTATGAATGACGAAGGGATTCGGGCATTCGGGGTGCAAGAGGATTAAATATCGGAATATCCGAAATTTTGATGGTGGTTATGAATGGTAGCTTACGCATTCATCTTCTTTAGCTAAGCAATGATGCTTAGAAAAGGTAAACTTCCCCTCGATCCTGGTTCCCTACCAAGGAACTGGTCTCAGTCTCTTTTGAAATAAACTTCCCCTCGATCCTGGTTTCCTACCAAGAAACTGGTCTTGGTTTCTTTTGAACTTCCCCTCGTTCTTGGTTTCCTACCAAGAACTGGTCTCAGTCTCTTTTGTCAATAAACTTTCTTGACAAGGGACGCTATTCATAGCGGCTTTCCTCAAACTTCTCGCCGAATTTTCCTGGGGAGATGCCATTTGAGTGGAAAAAGTTTTGATGTCAGACTTGCTGGGGAACCCAGTCGTCTGAGTTGTAGAGTTGTACAAACTTCTCTGTTGGAGACGCCATTTGTTGATTCTACTAGGGAAAGCGAGTCTCTTGAGAGACTGTTTTCGTTTGGGATCTTTCATCATACTTTTCTCGGGATCTTCCCAGAGAAACGCCATATGATGGGGTCCAATTTTGAGGTGCCAATGACCTTCTCATCAGTGGTTTTTCGGAGCAAAACTGATGTACTGCCGAACCTCTGTTCACGAGGCTTTCTCTGTGGATTTTCCTTAATCCGGGAAAGCAAGGATATCATCTTCAATGGCGAAGAGTGATGTTTATTGAAAGTTTTCTCTGGCTTTTCAGAGGTTCAAGTTACCAAAGTGGTCAAGGACCAACTTCTTTCCAGAATTAACTGGAAGCGAGGTTGTTCAGACACAGTATTTCCTGACGAGGCAAGAACTGACAACTCGATTGAGAGGACTTCTACCACTAGGGGACAGGACCGACTAGAGTGATAGTGATGCAATATGAAATATGAATGCAAATAAAATGCATGAAGTATGTATGTATATGCTGACAAAACAGACGCGACATACAGACTAATGGATGAACACAATTGGATACTCGGCCATCGCGGGGCGAAGAAGTACCGTTGATTCAAAATAGCAATTCCACCTTGCTTAGGAGAGATAGTCCCATTGGGAGCTATGTTGATCGGGCTTAGGAGATGAGAACTCGGCCGAGGCGTGTCAGACGAAACAAGGTCTCTGACACAGTTGATCCCTTCATTCAGGCATACTGGCTTAGAAGGAGTACTTTGATTCTGCACTTTGAAGTCCGCTTACTTCGGGAGAAGCGATCGATGTTCTTCTGATGTTCAACAGTCAAAAGAAATGCCATCTTTAATTTAAAAGCAGAAAAAGTTTAACAAGTAAATTTATTTTTGTTTTATTTCAAGAATCGCTGATTAAGTTTAAACAACGTCGTTCTGTAAAGCTAAAACAAGTAAAGAATTACAAACAAAAGCACGAGGGCTCAAATTTTATTGATAAGACAGAGATCAGCCAAACGCGTGATTCCAAAGAGTATATACAAAGTTAGAAAATGGTAATTTACAGGGAAAAGGGCTACGTTGAAACATAACGACCACTATCCTTCTACCAACTTTGAATTCGGGACATCCTGAGCTTCTGTCGAAGATGACCTTGACTGGAGTTTTCCTGACGGATGATGATGCAACTGCTGCTGAGGGACTTGCCTCTGTTGAACATAGTTACTTGCCATTATCCCTAACTTTTGCCTGGATTGTACTATGAGATTTCCAATCCATCGGGATGATTCTTTTCATGTCTCTAACTTTTGCCTGGACCGCCCTTTCGGGTTTTCAATCCACCGAGACGTTCTTTATAGGTTACAACCATCTTTTGAACGATCTTCTTGATGTTCTTGTTAGCCGCTTCTACCGCTCCGTTCATCTTGGGTCGGTAGGGAGATGAGTTATGGTGTTCGATCTTGAACTCTGCACATAACTCTTTCATCATCTTATTGTTCAAGTTAGATCCATTATCAATAATGATCTCGCTTGGAACACCATAACGGCAGATGATATTGTTTTTGATAAATCGGACCACCACTTGTCGGGTTACATTGGCGAATGACGCTGCTTCGACCCACTTGGTGAAATAGTCAATGGCTACCAGGATGAACCGATGTCCGTTTGAAGCCTTGGGCTCAATCATGCCAATCATGTCGATTCCCCATATGGAAAAAGGCCATGGGGAAGAAAGAACTTTGAGATGTGATGGCGGTACATGAATTTTGTCGGAGTATATCTGACACTTGTGACACCTCCTCATGTACTTGTAGCAGTCGGATTCCATGGTCAACCAATAATACCCGACCCTGAGAATTTTTCTCGCCATTGTGTGTCCGTTGGCATGAGTGCCAAAGGATCCTTCATGAATTTCTTTCATGAGCACGTCTGCTTCTGGTCTGTCGACGCATCGGAGCAAGACCATGTCAAAATTTCTCTTATAAAGAGTGTCACCGCCCAGGAAGAAGTTTCCAGCCAATCTTCTGAGGGTTTTCCTGTCTTTTCTGAGTGCCCCAGATGGGTACTCTTGTTTCTGAAGGAAGCATTTGATATCGTGATACCAAGGTCTGTCGTCTATGACTGCTTCAATTGTGAAGATGTAAGCGGGCCGTTCAAGGCGCATTATGTCAATCTTAGGTATGTCATTCCATCGACCTACACTAATCATGGAAGAGAGAGTGGCTAATGCATCAGCCATGTGATTCTCATCACGAGGGATGTGATGAAAGTCGACTCTGTTGAAGAAGGGTAACAACCTTCTTGCATAGTCTTTGTAAGGAATCAATCCTGATTGGTATGTGTTCCAATCTCTTTTTATCTGATTGATAACCAAGGCTGAATCGCCGTATACGTCCAAGTTTTTGATCCTTAAATCAATCGCTTCTTTGAGACCCATGATACATGCTTCGTATTCGGCCTTGTTGTTCGTACATTTGAACGTAAGTCTGGCAGTGAAAGGAATGTGGGAACCCTGAGGGGTAACAATGATTGCCCCAATTCCGTTTCCATAATGATTAACTGCTCCGTCAAAGATGAGTTCCCACTGGGAACCTGGTTCTGGCCCTTCACTGGGTAGCGGTTCATCGCAATCTTTCATTTTTAGATACATGACATCTTCGTCTGGGAAGTCAAACCCGATTGATTCTTGATCGTCAATCGGTTGATGAGCCAAATGATCGGCTAAAATACTTCCCTTAACGGCTTTCTGAGCGTGGTACTCTATGTCATATTCTGATAGTAACATCTGCCAACGGGCAATCCTTCCCGTGAGTGTAGGTTTTTCGAAAACGTACTTGATTGGATCCATTTCGGAGACCAACCAAGTAGTATGACGAATCATGTACTGGCGAAGACGTTTGGCTGCCCAAGCCAAAACGCAACAAGTTTTCTCAAGCATTGTGTACCGAGTCTCGCAGTCGGTGAATTTCTTGCTTAGATAGTAGATGGCAGACTCTTTTCTTTTAGTTTCGTCTTGTTGGCCAAGTACACATCCCATTGAGTCCTCTAGGATTGTGAGGTAAATGATCAGTGGTCTTCCTTCCACTGGAGGTGATAGAATCGGAGGATTCAACAAATATTCCTTAATACTGTCGAAGGCGGTTTGGCAATCTTCTGACCAAACGCAATCCTGGTTCTTTTTGAGTAATTTGAAGATCGGCGCACAAGTGGTGGCCATAAGGAATATGAATCTGGAGATGTAGTTCAAACGTCCCAGGAATCCTCTGACTTGTTTTTCAGTTTTCGGAGAAGGCATTTCTTGAATGGCCTTGACCTTGTCAGGATCAACCTCAATCCTTTTCTGGCTGACGATGAACCCTAGTAATTTCCCCGAACGGACACCGAAGGTGCATTTGTTAGGATTCAAGCGGAGCTTGAATTTTCTTAGACGTTCGAACAATTTTGACAGATGTTCAACGTGCTCATCCTCTGTTCTTGATTTTGCAATCAAATCATCGACATATACCTCGATTTCTTTGTGTATCATGTCATGAAACAGAGTAGTCATGGCCCTTTGATAGGTTGCCCCGACATTCTTCAAACCGAACGGCATTACCTTGTAACAAAAGGTACCCCATGGGGTAATGAACGAAGTTTTCTCCATGTCTTTCGGCGCCATTTTGATCTGGTTATAGCCCGAGAATCCATCCATGAAGGAGAAAACTTTGAACTTTGCTGTGCTGTCAACCAGCATGTCAATGTGTGGTGGACTTGCCTTGTTCAAATCTCTGTAATTAACACACATTCTGACCTTTCCGTCCTTTTTGGGAACGGGTACGATGTTGGCTAACCATTGAGGATATTCAGATGTAGCGAGGAAACCCGCGTCGATCTGTTTCTGTACCTCCTCTTTGATTTTGATGGCCATGTCCGGGTGAGTCCGTCTAGACCTTTGCTTTACTGGCGGACATTCCGATCTTAACGGTAAGTGATGTTCCACGATGCTGGTATCCAACCCTGGCATATCCTGATAGGACCAAGCGAACACATCGGGGAATTCTTTGAGAAGCTTTATCAAACCCTCTCTGGCAGTTGGACTGAGCAATGCTCCGATCGTGATTTCTTTTCTCTCTTTTTCTGAACCCAAGTTTACCGTTTCCAACGGCTCTTTGTGAGGTTTAATGAACCTTTCCTCTTGTCTGAGTAGTCGGGAGATCTCTTCTGGAATTTCGTTGTCATTTTCTTCTTCAGCCTCGAATACCGGGAACTCAAAGTTGGAAGAAGGCATCGGATCGTATGTTTCAACGGGGTATAAACACAAGCAATCTACATGACGTGATGATTCGTGTTTAGAAGAGATAGAGAAAATGCAAGTGTGTGCAGTGTATTTGATTTTACTGCTTGTTTTTATTATTGAATGTTTTTTAGGATTACCATTTTCTGAAAAAGCAAAAAGAGAAAACAGGAATTATTGCAGAAATTACAGAACGACGTTATTTTATTAATGAACAAGTCGACTCTTGAAACTACAGCCCTATAAAACAAAACTCTGTCGCTTTGGACAAAGCGAAGAGGGAAATTTACAGAAAACGAGCCCTATCAAAACATCCGTTTCACCTGGGCAGGGTGAAAGGTTTAAAGATGGCAATTACTTTGACTGATGAACGACCTTCGGAACCTCGACAGCAACCCATTGGCGGCGAACTCCTCGGTGAATCACAAAGTCTGGCGCCTTCCTTGATTTGTCTTCAGAAATGACGCTGATTTCTGGTGGAGCAGGATCGTTGGAACCTGTTTCCCAAGCAGAATTGCCGTAGGAGGATTCCTCTGTTGCATTTTGCATAGCATTGGTGCTCTCAGCTGTATCTCCCCATCCAGTTGGCTGGATGTCTTCGAGCCTGATACGAGAGCTTTCGGGAGCGGTGTACTTGACCATGAAGTCGTACTTTCCACTTGGTTGTCCCAGGGTGTCCCAAACTTCTTTGGAACTGGAGAAGTCATCCCTCTCGATGACGTTGACCTCGGGAAAAGCATAGTTGATGAATTCAAGTCCTGCGAACGTTGCGAATTCATCTTCATGTTGAGTAGTTTCTGAATGACCTGAATGTTGATCCCATTACATGGCGGGGACACAGGTATTCTGTTCAATGATGCTCAGCTGAGTTTCATTACTCGGCTGACTTTCTTGCCCCAAGTTTCCTGGGTAAGGCTGCCACATTGGCAGGCCATCCATCAGGCCATAGTAGTTATAGTCAGAGTTTTCTTTCATCAGAGTGTCTTCCTCTAATGAATTTGGCGGAGTACGGCATCCTTCCGGATCACAATCTCCGTAGATCATTTCGACATCTGATCTTGGTATAAATCTCGGACTTTCTGTAGGAAAGCAAAAAGGCATAGGCACCTCTTCCTGAGACATATAGCCATTCTTGTTAAGGTAGGACTTCCATTCTTCATCTGTGTCAGAGGGATCTTCCTCATTGATAGCATGAACTGTCTGAGACACTGGGTGAAGAAAACCTCCACTGTGGAAGAAGTTTTGAAGGGGATGAAGACTTTCATTGTCGGCGGCTGTCTGGGTACAGGTCGCAGAAAAACCAAGACCCTTCTTTGTTTTATTGTCAATAGGAATGACAAGTCATCCCCATCCTGTCGTATCGGTACTCTCGACCGCTTTGATAGCATCTTTGTATGAGGAAATCGAGGTTCCTCCTTTGGATTGATCGTTCTTGCTCACCGATAGTGCTTGGAACTGAGTTCCAATTACCTCCTCGGGTTCCACACAAGTAGATGATGATAGGTTACTCACAAGCAAGGCTTGTTCCCCACAAACCGTGACAAGTTGATCGTTCTTTGATGAACTTTAGCTTTTGGTGGATGGTTGAAGTAACCGCCCCAGCCTGATGTATCCAAGGTCTTCCTAATAAACAACTGTATGTTGCCCAGATGTCCATGACCTGGAAAGTGATTTGGAAAGTGTGAGGACCAATAGTTATGGGAAGATCCACTTCACCGATAACTGTTTTTCTGGATCCGTCGAATGCTTTGACGACGACCTCGCTGACTCTCATCGGAGGGCCCTTGAATGATAATTGCATCAAAGTGTACTTCGGCATAATATTCAGGGCTGACCCTGTGTCTACCAGTACGTTGGCTAAAGCATCGCCCTGGCAGTTAATTGTGATATTGAGCGCCATGTTATGACGGCGACCCTCTTCAGGTAATTCTTCATCACTAAATCCCAAATTATTGCAGGAAGTGATGTTAGAGACAATGCTATCGAATTGTCTGATTGTTACATCCTGTTCCACAAAGGCTTGCTCCAAGACTTTTTGTAGAGCCTCTCTGTGTGCTTCTGAACTGAGTAATAGTGATAATACTGAGATCTTTGAAGGAGTCTGTAACAGTTGATCAACAATGTTATATTCACTCCTTTGGATGAGCTTTAGCATCTCATCTTTGTCTTTTGAAAAGTCGGGATTACCAGATTGACTGACTGGCGGATCAGGAATTTCTGCCTGAAGTTCCTTTTCTTTGTTAGCTTCCCCAACCCCTCGGTTGAAGATTCTACCACTCCGTGTTACACGACTGACGTCCGTAATATTCACGACGGAGGGTAATGGAATTTCCTTTCCATTCTCGATTATTGTTGCACCGTATTTGTAAGGGATTGCCTTAGCTGATTCATACGGTAGTGGCCCCGGTAGATAGATGACTATGGGAACCTTCTGGTTTTTCTGACCATCATAAGTAACCTTGATCCGTTCCCGGTCGGGAACTCTAGATTCGTCAAGTAGAGGGACGATGGCAAAAACATCCCTGATCTGGTGATGACCAGAGATCGTGACAACATCCTCAACTTAATCGGCAAGGTAGTTCGGCGACCAAATGATGGGTCCTGAACCTGGATATGGATGAATTTCTCCATGATCGATCTGACCCTGAAGAGCTGCTCTCACAAGGTAACACCCTTGGTTACTTTCCGAACAGACGCTACAACTGTCATAGTTGTGTGGTGGCACCTGGCCACGCCCACTTTGAATACAATGTAACCTCACTAGGTTACCTTCCATTGATCGGACATCCTGACTTTGACGACGAGTAGGATTCCCGTTATTGATACTAATCTGCTGAGTATCTTCGTCCATATAGATTGGCATCCACCAGTGATTTAACAAGTGCTGAAGTGCCTCCTGGACAAGGGTACAACCTCGATCGTTTTCGCAACCCACTTTACAATTTTGATAGTCATGTGATATTAAGAATCCAAGTCGGACCTGCTCAGCATGTAACTCTACCAGGTTGGTATTCATCACGCGAATGTCAAAGATCTGAACCATGTTGATTTGATAGGAGTTCCTATCATGGTAGTCTTGGATCCATCCAAGATCCATCTGACGCTGGAGGACCTCTTGTATGAAAGAGCATCCCTGTTTGTTTACCGAGCAAATCAGACAGGAACTGTAATCGTGCCGCGGCAGATTATGATACTGGCTTTGCCTTGAGTGCATCGCCACCAAGTTGACATTCATTGCACGGATGTCGTGGTTTTGAATGACGTTAGAATTCGTGTAGACCATGTTAACTCCACGAACTCGGTGCTCTTGGATCCATCCGAGATCCATCTGTTCCTGTAGAGCTGCTTGCACTACAGAACACCCCTGGTTGTCTTTAGAGCAGATATCACACTGGTGATAATTATGAGGTGGCACATGGCCATATCCACTCTGTCTACAATGCATCTTGACCAGATTGGCCCCCAATAAGAGTACATCGTGAATTTGATAGACATTGTTAGTCTCTTTCTCAATCAGATTGACTGCAGCCTTCTCATGTTGAGGTAGCGGGTTCGTAAGAACATTAGGGTTCGTATCTTTGAAAGATAAGAGCCCGCTCCTAACAAGCTTTTGCACGTCGGATTTGAAATTGAGACAAGTCTCAATGTTATGCCCTGAACTTCCTTGATGATAAGGGCATGTTTGATCCACCTTAAACCAGAAAGGCGGATTTTCTGGAACTGAAAGGGGAGACTTAGTCTGAATGTTCCCCTTAGCTAGCAGTAAAGGACACAGTTATGCGTACGTTACAGGTATAGGATCAAATCCTGGTGGCCGTGTTGTACGGTTGTTGTTATATGGAGGACGAGCCTGCTGAAGAGGCTGTTGTGTCCTTTGTTGGTCAGGTTGGCTCTGCACAACCTGAGGTTGATACATAGGAACAGGCGCGGGGCCGATAGCAGGAGTAACAACTGCTACTGGTTGATAACGTCGCCTTTGCTTTCCGAGAGAGATATTCCCAATATCTTGCTCTTTTTTCTTAGGGAGAGCACTACCATATTTTTTAGTACCGCTCGTTGATCCAGTGTCTTTCACTGAACGTCCTTCTCGGACGGCTTCCTCAAGACGTACACCCATGCCGACCATTTCGGTGAAATCACTGGGTGCACTGGCAATCATTCGGTCATAGTAAAATGAGCTTAAGGTCTTTAAGAAGATTTTTGTCATCTCTTTTTCCTCTAGAGGTGGACAAATTTGAGCGGCAATTTCACACCACCTTTGAGCATACTCCTTAAAGGTTTCCTTGTCCTTTTGCGACATTGATCTGAGTTGATCTCTGTCGGGTGCCATGTCCAAATTGTACTTGTATTGTTGGACGAAGGCAGTACCAAGATCTCTGAAAGTGCTGATCGTAGTATGGTTTAAACCCATGTACCATTTTAAGGCAGCACCGGTTAAACTATCCTGAAAGTAATGAATCAGCAGGTCCTGATTCTCCGTCTGGGCTGACATCTGCCGAGCGTACATCACCAGATGGCTCTGAGGGCAAGAGTTACCCTTGTATTTTTCAAAGTCGGGCACTTGGAACTTGTGCGGGACTTTTACATTTGGGACCAAGCAGAGGTCTGCGGCGTCCTTTCCAAATAGATCCTGACCGCGAATGGCTTGCAGCTCTTTCTGCATTTCCAAGAACTGCTCCTGGAATTCATCCATTATGTCAAACATAGTTTCCTTCTTACCAGAAGGTATTGGTGGAATCTGTCCTTCCGGGACAGTGTGCACCACAGGGGGTGGTACTGTGACTACGGCAGTAAGTCTTGGCGCCTCCCGAAGTTTGTAACCTTCAGGAGTCTTAAGTATGCCCCTGGCATCTTCGCTTTCCCGAAGTTTGTAACCTTCAGGAGTCTTGAGTATGCCCCTGGCATCTTCGCTTTCCCGAAGTTTGTAACCTTCAGGCCCAGCGGCTTCTGTTGCGATTCCCTGATCTTCAGTGATCGGTGGAACATATCCTTCCGGGACATAGTTAACAGGCATGCCCCAAGGATGATCTTTCGGCATTTGATACCAAGGATCATACTTTTCTATGATGGGCGTTGAGGTGATCTCTGAGATCACAGTTCTTTGTAGCTGAGCTTCTGCCATGGCTTACATGTCGTTACGAAGCTTTCTCATATCCTCTCTCAGAGTGTCGATCTCTTCTTTCAACTCTCTGTTTTCTTCCTCAAGATCATCCATCTTTTTCTGACGATTGGCCCGAGTATTATATGAATGAGACAGTTTGACTCTAGAATCGAGACACAAACGTGAGATTCGTAGGTAAGGAGAATACGCGATGCGAGAATGATGAATGCAATGATTATATTAATTGTTTTTAGGTTTAATTAAAATAAACTTCGACAATTAGATTGCAAATATCAAACAGTGGGGAAACCCCTTTTTATTGAATTCCAAAGGATTACAGAAATGGAAATACAGTAGATTACAAAGTGCAGAAACAGAAACCTAAACTAATGGGTCCCGAGTCCTCTTCTTTGACCGGGGCGCTTGGGCCGTTGTCGGGTTGTCATTCCATTGCCAGGTGAAAGGAGCGAGCAAATTCCTTTGGTCATCTTGATTCTCTACAGCATGCCGCTCCAAAATTTCAATCAGAGCATCTTTCTCTTTTAGTAATTGCTGTATTTGGATACACTCTACGTCGAGGGTGCGGTACTTGTTCTTCCAAGATCTTCTTTCCTTTTGAACTTTGTTGAGAGTAACCTGAAGCCTTTCAGTTTCCGTCATGAAGTACATGACAATTTCCCTCGGCGGAAGAATTCCGTAACGAGGATAAGGCATCTTTAGCTTGAGAGCTCTAGTTTGTACCCAATGGAGATAAGGCTCAACCGAGACACAGTCCGGTTTTCCCAGAGACTCTCGTCCTTTCTTATGAACATGTTTCCAAGCTTGCACTATTTCCATCTTTAGTGCTCTGTCACTTTCTCCTTCTTTGAAGAAAAGACCTTCCAGATGAACACCCAGTGGGATGTGTCTGATCGGGTATCCAAATTGACGAAGAACCAATATCGGATGATAGTTGATTCCTCCCTTAGTTCCTATGAGGGGCACGCTGGGGAAGTTTCCACAACGATCAATGATTCTGATTCTCTCATAAATCTTATTACACCAATCTATATCGGAATTGGTGAGAGACATGATCTTCTGCGACCAACGTAAGACACTCTTGCAATCCCAAAAAGCAACAGACTTGGGCAAGTGAGAGATAAACCATTTGTAGAGCAAAGGTACACAGCATGTGATCTCCCCTCCGCTGTACAAATTTCCTAAGTGTACAGAATGATACGCATCTGCGAGCAAAGTCGGCACAGGGTTTCCAATGAGAAAAACCTTAATAGCGTTGATTTCGACGAAGTTATTGATGTTGGGAAACAAAAATAACCCGTAGGTGAGCAAGACAAAGATGCTTTCAAAAGCAGTCATGTTCCCTATACTAGCAAAGTATAGAGCTTTCTTGGTCAGGAACTGGGCTGGCAAACCTTGGGTGCCACCCTTAGTGGTCTTGTGAGTCCGGACCTCAGACTCGTTCAAATGAATTGCTATTGCAATAGTCTGATTCTTTGGAATTTCTTCCAGTCCAGAAAATAGAGCTCGATCAGTGATATGTAAATCAGTCAAATGAGAATACTCCTCCAGCGTTGGTGATAGCTGGTAATCCGGGAATGTGAAACAATGATAAACCGGATCGTAGAATTGAATGAACGCGTCCATGATCCCCTTAGTCACATGGACTCTTAACAGTGGTAGCAAACCACCGTGCTTGGCTCTGAAAGCCTCTGGGTTAACGATCATCCTCGCTAACTTTCTCAAATCCCCTAGTTTTGGAACCTTGACGGTATACTGGTGAGTTCTCCTTCTACCGAAATCCATTAATGCAATCTTTTTCTCTGATATTTGCAATCACAGTCTTAGTTTAATTTGAAAAACAGAGAGACTAGAAGAGAAAATTTTTGAATGTTTTAATGTTTTATTAAATGAATGCATGAATGCAGCACACAAAAACATAGAAAAAACATGGGGTCAAAGGGTCGTTGTCATGAAGTCAAGGCTCTACCCATCCCCAAAGGTTTATACTAGGGTGATTTTTGTACCTGTACTCATTATCATCAGCTCCTCCCAGGAAGGCAAAACAACAAGCGGATCGCCCGCGAGTTGTGTGCAATCTTAGAGTAAGTGCCATTCACCGAGAATAGATCACCAGCCTCAAATGAGGGTAGTATCGCGTAACAGCTATTTCTGATAGCTTCCGCACTACGAAAAAGGTTGGCTTTTCTTAAGTGTATACTCAATCTCACCACATGCGGCATCACACGCATTCCCAGTAGCAGAAAAATAAACACGTATAGCAATTAGGAAAATCAGTATATATATCTGTCCTAATCATCCTAGACTTATAAAGCTATGAATCTTAAGTTCCTGACAGAAATGGGTTCCCCGGCGGAAGCCCCAATCTGTGGTTCTCAGCCCAAGAGATGGACCATCATAGGTCAATCTTTCTCCTCAGCAGAGTTCCCATTTTCCGTGGAAAACGGGGATGATGCCCTAAGGCAGAAAAGGAGACTCCCTAGCAGAGTCGCCATTTTACAAGGAAAACAGACAGAAAGGAAAACAAGGGCCCCACGGTGGGCGCCACTTTTCTGTAGCGAGCGATTTTGGACGCGGTTCTTAAGCGCTGGTCGCTCTCTGCGGTTGAGCTTAAAACTATAGGTCGATTCATTTTTTATCCTATTGTGAGCTGAATAAGGAAGGGAAATAGATGTCTCCAATTAACCCTGCTTGCATACTGAGTTTAAACAGCGGTCTGTTAGGTTACGGATGCTATCAATGTGGGGGGCCTTTGTACTGGTTATTTGTATTTTCGCCAATACTGTTTTCTTTCTTTTTTTACCTGGGCAGAAGGTTTCTGGCGGGGAATAAGGATTAGGATGTTAGGACTGGTGCTTTTGAATTACTGCTTTTGATTGATGGAGATATGGGATTTGGGTTTTTTGTTGATTGCGCTCGCTAAGATCTTTTCTTTCGATCTTATGCCTACGTATTCCCGTTTACCGAAACAGGGAAATCAGAGCATTCGTAGTTCCTCCTATTCTATGGGAGGAAAGGGGTGTTTTTGGTGTCTTGTTCAAAGCCCAAGACATGAAGCGAAAGGTGATTTGTATCTTGTTCAAAGCCCAAGATGTGAAGCTAAAAGGTCTATTTGTGTCTTGTTCAAAGCCCAAGACGTGAAGCTGAAAGACCTCGACTTTAGAGAGAATTTGTCATCTCTAAAGAGGGGAGAAGGAGAATTACTTTAACTGGGATACGCGGATCTGAGCAATGCCATAATTTCCGAAGAAAGGGTTTTAACCTGAATGAGAAGACTTTAACTCAGTGTAGTGTAATGCCATCTTTCCTTAGGAATTTCTCATGCTAAAAGAGGGACATTGGCATGGATGTAGATGATCCAGAGGCTTGCCGCTTACAGCGATTAGATGAAGGGGTTGTTGATGTTTGTGTACTGCGAACGTGGCACAACTTTGATGCTAAAAGGTCGATTGGATCAACCAGTGGTTTTCTTATACAAAGCCTAAGAGGAGGCTAATTTCCGCTAGGAAAATCATTATACAAAGCCTAAGAGGAGGCTATTTTGTGTCTCGTACAAAGCCCGAGAGAAAGGCTAAAAGTTTTTGACCTAGTGGGGCATCTCGTTATACAAAGCCTAAGAGGAGGCTAGCAAAGAGTTGACTCAGTTGGAGAATCTTTTATACTCAGTAAGAGAGTGTTTTTGTATCTCGTACAAAGCCCGAGAGAGAGGCGAAAAGGTTGTTTTGACTCCACTGGGGAGAATTTTGGTATCTCGTACGAAGCCCGAGATGGAGGCTATTGTAACTGTTTCAGTTGAGTGACAGATCCAATATACTAATTTAAAAGAGAAAATCAGTTCTTATATGAGCAACACTGTACTCAGGGATTTAATTTGAGGATCAGGGATATTTCCTTCTCTTTGAGGAAACGGGAAATCCAAAGGGTATCGAGACTATCCGAGTCTGCGGGTTTCCTTCCTATTTAACGAAGGGTGCTTGAGAATGTCTTTGAGACTCAAGAAAGTTTGACTGTCCGTGTCTAGAGTTTTATCTTTCGTACTATGCTTTGAGAAACAGTAGTAGACTCTATGAAAGGATTGTTCTATGAGGATGACTAGGTTCTGTTCCTATACCTCTAGGAGGTCTTCGGGACAATTTGTACGAAGCCCAAGAGGAGGCTGGAAACTTTTAAGAAGCCGACGGGTCTTTGTACGAAGCCCAAGAGGAGGCTATCATTCCCGAAGGAAGAGATCATTATACGAAGCCTAAGAGGAGGCTGTGAATACTTCTAAGAAGCCGTAGGGTCCTTGAATAATGCCCAAGAGGAGGCCGATGCTTTTAAGAAGCCCGTGGGTCTATCATCTCCTTTCCATTAGGAGAGATAACTCTTTTAAAGATGAGAACCACTAGTAAACGTGCGAGGTTTACTATACAGCGACTTTTAGCTTTTAAAGAGGGTTCCTTAGTTAAGGTCCAAGATTATGACCGTAGTGGGTACCCAAACCCCGAGACATTCAAGGCAAGCTATCCACAAGGAATAGATCAAGTCAGGAAAGTTCGAGAATTTGGAAGAAACTCAAAGATGCCATTCACGGAGAATACATTCATCTTGGGGAGTAGAGCTTCTTGACGATTCCTAAGGAGGACAGCCGAAGAGAAGACTGTATCTGGTGCTCCTATTGGGGATCTAGGCGTCTATTTCTACGAATAAGTGAAATGACGTCACCTAGTTCTAGACGTAGTTTCCGGGGAAACTCGAAATATCTATACTATTATTACACAGTAGATATGAGTTTATGAAAGGAGACTTACAGTGAGCAGCCCCACAATACAGTTTATAATATGAAAGCAGTAAATGAAAGCGATAACCACTTACTCGGTTGTAGTGCTTCCATGCTGTTTGGTTAGTTGTTCAACAAAGAAAGATTAAAAACAACAGTATATTCAAAATCAAAGGAGAAAGTGCTTTGAAAAAGAAAGATCTGGGGCTTACAGCTCAAGGAGAGGCCCAGGGTTTTATCAGTGAGCGCACTGTTGTTTTGAATTTGTACAGAGGGACTTATACAAGTGACTGAGGCCCAAAAAAGGTTTTCTGTACAAAGGGATGGGTCTTACACTCTCTCAAGAGGCCCAAAAAGGTTTAAAGAAAAGAGTGGGGCTTATAACACGAGGGTAGGCCCAAATGATTTTTCGTTTAAAAATGGCGATCGCGCCGAGGTTTTCTTTTAACGCAGAGGGACTTATACAATAAGTGAGGCCCAAAATGTTTTGGTTAAAAGGGGGATTGGGTCTTACACTCTATTAGAGGCCCAAAATGTTTTAAAGAAAAAGAAATGGGTCTTACTACTCGAGGGTAGGCCCAGATGGTTTTTATTTTTTAAACGGGCGACGATCGCGCCGTTTACTTGTACAGAGGGACTTATACAATGAGTGAGGCCCAAAAAGTTTTTGTACAAGGGGGGATGGGTCTTACACTCTCTCAAGAGGCCCAAAGAGTTTTGAAGAAAAATAAATGGGTCTTACTACTCGAGGGTAGGCCCAGATGATTTTTGAAAAGGCGACGATCGCGCCGTTTGTTTTTTGACGGTATCGGGACTTATACAATAAGTGAGGCCCAAAGATGATTTGGTCAAAAAAAGGATTGGGTCTTACACTCTAATAGAGGCCCAAAGTGTTTTGAAAATGATTTATGAGGGTTGAATTAATCCAAAACCCTAATTTGTTTTCAAAATGTATTTAATTGAATAAAAATTCAATTAAAATGATCAAAAATTGTTTAACACATGGAAAACAAATTGTGATCTTGGATTAATGCTTCAAAAATTAAGTATTGACTTACAAAATAATTAGAAAGCATTAAAAGTTGCAAAATCAATGTAGAAAAAATATTTAAAATGCCAAAAACAATCAAAATATTAATTCTTTACAAAAATATCAATTATATGAAATAAATAATATTTTTGGGATTTTTTGTGAAAATAAAATATTTTAACATTTTTGTGAATTATTAAAAAAAAGAATCAACTCAAAATCATTAAAACTCAGAGAGAAATTAATTTTTGAATCAATTAAACAAAATCACAAAATTCAAATATTTGAATTTGAAAAAAAGGCGCCAAGAACAAGCTGAAGAACACGCGCGTGTTCTTGGTTTCTCAGATTTGCGTTTTCTATCCAATCTCCATGAATACGTAATCATATCATGCAATCCACATATCATTATGCTCGTCTCAACCTCACGATCATGTCTATGTACTTTAATTTCATTTAAATTAAACATACAACAAGAAATCATGAAGAAACCTCAAGAACCCTAATTTCTGCATGAAGGCTAGGATTTTTGATACACGATTCAAACAATGCAATTAATTGAGGGAAAACATTCCATGCATGATTATGAACATATGGCCAAATTATTGTGCGAGGAAATATGCATAGATTGAGAGATGACCAAGTATGTGCTTACCTCCAAGTCGTGACAGCAAGAGCAGATGTGATTTTGAGTTGGAGGTGTTACAGACAAGTTGTGATGATCTGGATAGCTTCCCTACACGATATGGAGTGTGTTTAAACACTTGGATTGAATTGAAATGGACTGGATCAGTTTATGGCATCTCAGCTGCAACTTCACTTCAAACTTGTGTGGATGGCAAGTGATTTTGAGATTTTGATGTTCCAAAAGTTATGTGAGTGTTTGATCAGCTCATATGTGATGTATGTGAGGTGTGTGAGTGATTGGTTTGTGCAGAATTGCTCTCAAACTCAAAACCCGATAGCTACCTTGCTAAGAAAGGCAATTTTGCCAAGAGAAAGAGATTTTGAGGAAAGCATCTGTTAGATGGCTTTGGTGTACTTAAACTGATCACAATTGAGCTCTATTTATAGTAGAGTAAGTTTGTTTTGCAAGGAATAGTGCATGGCAGCTGGTAAGTAGGTTTGGCCAATGTTGTCCAATGAGAATTCAAGTCTCCTCTAGCCATTGACTAGAGGTTAGGGCACAGAGCTTTGGTCCCCTTGGTCTTGGATAAGTCTTGACTGATTTCAGATGAGAATGGCTCAGTCCATGCCACCTTGATGGTTCCATTGAATGCCTCATTCCAAATTTGAAGTCTTGTCCCTATTTTGGCAACTCTAGGTTCAACATGCTATTCCTTGTTCCTTGGACCTTGGAGGCTTGGCTCAGTGATTGTCCCCTTTAGATTCAATCCTCTGAGGTGTCCAAGTGGATTTGAGCAATTGAATTTGGCTGATTTTGGCAAATCGACCAAAGTTGCAAATTCTGCCTTGCTTTGACAGATTTCAGCAAGGCAACTTGCCAATGTTGTATCTCATGATGTAGGTTGAATTTGGCAATGTTCTTGGCCATTTTGGAAAGCTCTTACATGATACAACAACTGTTTGAACAAGTTTGGTTTTGATCTCTTTTGATTCCAAGTGAAAAATCCCCCTACATTTGGCAAAAAGTGAGGCAGAATCTGACTTAGTGAAAATTTCACTAAGTGTTGGAAAAAGTGACATTTTCACTTTTCAGCCACTTTGATCACTCCATAACTCAAAATCCTTAATGAATTGGAATGACTTGTAGTTGAAGTTTTTGTAGGTGATAATGAGGGATACAAATCCATCTTTGGATGAGACAAAATGGCCTTGTGGTTTAGGAGTTATGGTCCTCCAAAGTTGGTACCTTTGCCACTTTATTTTTAACTTAGAAAAATTTCTAAGTTTTATGGTTACCCCTTTTACAAGTTATCTCACTTTTCTTGATTTTTCTTGATGAATGATGATTCAAATCCTACATTAACATCATTTTAGGGTTAAAAATCCATTTTGGTAAAAAATCTCAAAAAGTCAAAGTTGACTTTTGTGCACAGTTGACTTTTTATCAGATGAATTCCAAACTGTGCAATTCTTCAGGAAACCATGTCCTTGACCTAAATCAAACTTGATGGACATGTTCCATGGGTGTCATAGGGTATATTCAATCATGTATTAGGGTTTGGGAGCATGTCTTGGTCAAAAGTCAAAGTTACAGTTGACTTTTCCCTTAAAACCCTAATTGTGGTGCAGATGAAAATGAGACTTGTTGCTCAAGCTTCTTGGATCAATCCATTGTTCCAAATGGATCAATATGGTGTATTAGAGACCCTCAAATCATTTATTGAGGTCTTGGCTCATGGTTTGTCCCAAAACTCAACTTAGGGGTGAATTAGGTCAAGAAACCCTAATTCCTGATTTTTGATGAATGCATCCCCTGAGGCAAAATTGACTTGATGCATGGGTTCATGAGGTTCCATGAAGCATATTAGGTCATGTTTTGGATCATTGCCTTGTGCCCAGATGAAAATTTCCATCTGGAGACCCTGGTCGACCAAAACCCTAATTTGGTGACACTGTCGATCTTGAGACTTGATCCACCTAGAAGGGAGCAGCCTTGTGCTTAATCCTTGAAGTGGGAGTCCTTTTTGATCCATTGTGGATATTTAAGAAATTAGACAAGTTGAAGATCATGTCATTTCTTGATTAATCCTTTGTCTAAGCACTCAGAGAGGGCTTGAAACCCTAATTTTGATTGTATTGGATGCTCACCCATCTTTGGGGAGACTGATGAAGCATGATGGTTCATCCATATTGTGATGATGATTTTCACAATGATGGGAAATCTAAGTGGTCAAAATTTGGGGTATTACACGGTTGGGTCTTTCTTTTCGAGTTCGCTTTCGGTTATCCTCGCACTCTTTGTTATTTCGTTATCCCCAGTAGAGTTATCCTATATGGTATAACCGCTGTTGAAAGAGCATTTTCAGCCGGTCTTTCTTTTTGAGTCCGCTTTCGGTCGTACTCGTTTGTTCTTTTGAGTCCGCTTTCGGTTGTACTCGTCTGCTGTTGAAAGAGCATTTCCGGCCGGTCTCTCTCTTCGAGTCTGCTTTCGGTCGTACTCGTCTGCTGTTGAAAGGGCATTTTTGGCCGATCTTTCTTTTCGAGTCCGCTTTCGGTCGTACTCGTTTGTTCTTTTCGAGTCCGCTTTCGGTCGTACTCGTCTGCTGTTGAAAGAGCGTTTCCGGCCGGTCTTTCTTTTCGAGTCCACTTTTGGTCGTACTTGTTTGTTCTTTTGAGTCCGCTTTCGGTCGTACTCGTCTGCTGTTGAAAGAGCGTTTTCGGCCGATCTTCCTTTTCGAGTCCACTTTCGGTCGTACTCGTTTATCCTTTTCGAGTCCGCTTTCGGTCGTACTCGTTTATCCTTTTCGAGTCTGCTTTCGTTCGTACTCATTTATCCTTTTTGAGTCTGCTTTCGGTCGTACTCATTTATCCTTTTCGAGTCCACTTTCGGTCGTACTCGTTTATCCTTTTCGAGTCCGCTTTCGGTCGTACTCGTTTATCCTTTTCGAGTCCGCTTTCGGTCGTACTCGTTTATCCTTTTCGAGTCCGCTTTCGGTCGTACTCGTTTATCCTTTTCGAGTCCGCTTTTGATCGTACTAGTTTTTCATTTTCATTACCACCAGGTTGTAAATTTCTGGGTTCTTTTTGTATTCAATTACCTTCTACCTTGAATGTCTGAAAGCCGCTGCTATCATCCCTTCAGGTTCAAGTCGATTGAATAGGGGCAGCTGTAACACCCCAAAATTTGCCCTCTTACTTTTGGCTAACTGGCTTATGTTTCTTTGCATTTCTTGCATTAGAATTTGTGCATAGCATTGGTTCTTAGCATGGGATCAAGGTACTTGGTTCATCTCAAGGGAGTCTCAAGCCTCAAGGTAGTTTGAGGAGTTCATCATATCTTCATAAGGTCAAGAATGGCAAAGGATTTCAAGTGAATCTTTCCCTCCTAACCAGAGGGACCAAATTAGGGTTTTGGTTTCAAAAGGACTTCTTGTTGAACTTTGTGGATTCAAGCATCCTCTCATGGGTTTCATATGTTCACAAGTGCTCATAGAGGAAGGCTTGGCTAGTGGTTCATTGTGGAAGATGTTCAGTGGATCAGTTACTTGTGAAGTAAGCAAAAGTCACCAGTGAAAGGGGAAGTTAACTGTGGAATTTTGAGGTTCTTTTCATGGTTTTCAAGGTCTCACATCCTCATATGGTCTTCAAGGGTCAAGTTTCATACCATTCATCAAGAATCAAGAGTTTGTGGAAAAGTTACTAAATTTGGAAATGACCTATAATGGGAACTTTCTATTTTTGGCAATTTTTTATATCACATTCAACTTGACTTTTCATCATCAAAGGAGTTTCAAATGAATTTTACTCAAACATGAAAGTTGAAGATCTTTTTCTCCCCTTTCCAACAAGTGCTAGAACATCTCCATAGCATTTGTGAAACTCAAGTTATGGCTAAGGCAAGGCAAGGTGTGTTTTAGGGCTTTTCACATGTAACAACTTTACATCATTTGCGTTTTCACTCAAAAGGACTTGTAATGTTTCAAATTGCTTCAAGTCATGTTATATCATCAAAGTACAAGTCAAGAGGAGCATTTTTGACCCTTACTTCATGCCTACCCGTGCCTTATTCATGTGGTATTAATCAAATGACCAAAATGCATAATGGATCAAATCTCATTGTCCAAGCAAGTGCAAAGCCCAAGTTAATTTGAATTTTGATCAGCATGATAAATGTGAATGATCCATCATGAAGAGCATGGATGTGCACGAGTGGATTAGTGGGTACAACACAAAGTGCGTTTTGGCATAAACCATCCAATTTCATTAACCAAGGGATTAATCAAGTTTTAATTGTGATCAGAGCTCTAATGGGATGTATATAAGCTTACTCATGCCTTCACAATTAGGTCATGCACCCTCATTTACTCAGAATCCATTTTCACCTCTAAACTTTTCTCTCTTCGAATCTCTCTTCTCTTGAGAGTTTTTGAAGTTTTCTTTGCACATTATTGATCAGTGTGGTGAGAGGAACAAGAATCTACCATTGGTTTGAGCTTAGAGTGAGGATTTCATCAAGTTCGTGTTCAAGTTGCTCAAGTTCAAAACCTTAGATACAGCCAATTTCAAGCCTCTATTTGCATTTATTTTGCAAATAGAGCTCAAAAGAGGAAGATCTGCAGCTTTTGGAAGGAGTTCTTAGTGTATTTTGAGCTCTACAGTTTCCAGGTTAGCATACTTTTCATGATCATGTAACTTGTTTTTCTTGCTTGCAAAATGATCTATGATGTTCGTTGATGATGCTGATCTATTTAGTTTTGAGTTTGGACGCGTGGATTGTTTGAATTTTGAGATTTAAGTTTTTAGATCCAAACTTATTCTGTTCGATTTGGCTTGTGTGTTGGTTGTTTGTGAAAAATAATTGCATATATGAGATCCTTGTAAAATTTTGATTAATTTGATGTACTCATGAGCCATTTTTGGTCATTTTATGGTTGGTGTTCACCGGAGAAAGTGACCGGAGCTAGGGCTCCGACACCTGGTATGTTTTATGGCCGGTGAGGGTTTCAGAGGTGGAAGATACAATCCCACCGTTCATTGCTTTGATCCAATGGTCCTGAGTGTGCCAGATCTTTTATGTTCTTATTTCCATTTGTGATATGCGTGTGTGTCAATCCATGATATTTACCATGTGCATTAAATCTGGACCTTTGATCTTGCATGCTTTTAAGATCCATTGACTTGTTCACATGCGTTGGATTCATCTGATGATCATGATTATGCCAACACATTAAAAAATCATATGTCCCTCACGTGCTTTTATTTTTTAAATCTGACCACTTGTATGTGTGTGCGTGCATGGTTGCTATGGTGTGTTGTATGATCTTGCCTGTTGATCTTGATTAATGTGTACTTCTGTTGACCTGATTGCATGCGTTGGATCAATCCTATGGTTATGATTGAGTCTGATATTTGACTGGGTTCCATGTGTTTCATGTTTAAATTCGCTCTTGGACTTTTTGATTTGGGCTTACTACTTGTACCCCCTTATTTGATCCAATTCATTTTATAGCATGTTTGGGCTGCTATCTGAACCCCCTTGAGTTTATTTCTTTCTTTTTATTTTCTTAATTGTTGCATTTCCATATTTAATTTTTAAAATTAATTAAATACATCCAAAAATCCCAAAAAAATTCATGAAGCATATTTAGGGTTTTATAAAATTTTTTCAAATTTTATTTTCCATTTTTATTTTATTTTGTGCCTCTGAATTAATTGTTTATTGATTTTCTTTGTTAATTTCTTTAATTTGTGCACACATTGCCTTGTAGATTTTTGTTCTCATCATCTATACATGATTTGCATCTCATTATTTTTGTATCTGTTAGAGGACATGTTGAGGTTCCTAAAAATATTTTTCTCATATTTTTAAAATCATTTCATATTGCATTTTAGTCCCTCTCTTTTGCATATTGATGTCATGTTTCTTATGTGATATTTGCTCATTTGTTTGAGGTGCTTAACTTGTGAATTTTTGTGAGATCTTTTGACATGTGATTGGCTTTTGACTTAGGTCATTTGAGTTTTAATCTCACAATTTTTTAGTGTCATTTGATATATGTTTGTTTATTTGTGCTTAAATGACTTATGCATGACTATATCTTGACACCTCTTTACAGAAGTTGACTTGCCATGCCTATTTGCTTGAGTTTCTTCTTGATTCTTTGAATGTGCATTTGATATGATGTTTACCCCTGGTTGGGGTCCCTTGTGACCAAGTCTTGCCATTTATGGATCATGTTTGAATCATGTTTGAGTATGCTTAAGTGTTGGAACTTTGTCCTCTTTTTGTAGCTTTCTTTGGTGCATAATGTTTCATGCTTTGATTTTCTTTTGCACATGAGATTTGTTGATGATGTTATGATCTTGGTTCTGACTTGCTTTCATCTTCATCTTATTTTTCTCATTTCATCTTGATATGAAGTCCATGTATGCTTAATTGTGCATTCCATACAAGTATGCTTGCCTTTTTTCATGTTTATCTTTGCATGCTTACTTGAAATTGTTTTGCATTGATCTTTGAAACATTTTTGATGATTTGAGTTGGACATTTATGATGTGATGTGCTTGATGCCATTTATTGTATCTCATCTTCTCCTTCTCTTTCTCATTCTTCTCTTTCACTCTCTTCCTCCCATGAATCTCAAGACTTGTTTAAGTCTTGGATTCTCTCCCTTTAGAGCTACCTAGTCCAACTTAATTTTTGATTAAGCTTGGAGTAGGATTACCATTAGGTTTTAGGTAGTCGTCTCTCCTAAGCCTCACTAACCATAGGTTACCCATGTATGATAACATTAGGACTCTTAGTTTCCCTTTAGAGTTTCCTTTGGGTCTTCTCTCTTCTCATCTCAAAACTTCTTGAAAACACTTAATAAAGATAAAGTGTATAGCGCACGAGCCTTAAGCGTGGGGAATGAGAAATGAGGGGCTTCCTCTCATCTTTCTAGAGTGCTTAGCGAGCGTCCTGTCTTGGGACAATTCGTTAAGTATTCGTCCCTGTGCCCTAGACTTTGGTGCAATGCAAGTTATGAACTAACTTAAAAGACACTTCTGTCTAAAAAACACAAAACCAATTCAAATCTTTTTATCCTTCGGGATTATTGTGTTTCAAATTTCATTTTCAGAAAAGAGCACGTTACCTTCCGTCTAAGTCGCAAACAGGCATTGACCCTAACTGTCGGACGCGATTCTAACGTCGCTCATAAAAAACACTTACCCATCCGTGGTCGTACCCACGAACTACATTAGCTTGGATTCCTCTCTCTCGTCCGATTGAGGATATGTTGGCACAAGACAGCGATTGTCTTGGCGAGCAACCTTCCCCCACAGTTCCCGTCCAAACTACGTTGACTCTGATTTTCCCATTGCACTGAGGGAGTACGTAGGTCCGGGGCATCGAATATGTCCTACCGAGTCCGTCTTAGTCACCCCCATCCTCGTTTTCTTTTGTTCAGCCATAGATAGTAGGACAGCTCACCCTCCATTTAGACAACAAGCGTGGATCTCATCGAGTACGATGGATGCGTGGGGTGCTAACACCTTCCCCTCGCATAACCGACTCCCGAACCCGGACTATGGTTGCGATGACCATGTCTTTCCCCCTTTCTCTTCAGGTTTATGCAGTATTTCCTTTCCCTCTCTCGGGATAAATACACATTACTGGAGGCTCTGTGTTTTCTGTGCCACTCTCGCGTTTGTACCATTGGATGCGAATCTTTTGGGAGCGACAGTCTGCTACCTCTGTTAAGGGTTTATGTAATTGAAGGAATCCTGGAGGCACTCGTTCAGTTTTACGATCCGGTCTATAACTGTTTCACATTCCCGGATTACCAGCTCACACCAATGCTGAAGGAGTATTCTCATCTGATTGATCTACCCATTACTGATCAAGCTCCCTTTTCTGGACTGGAAGAAATTCCAAAGGATCAAATCATTGCAAGAGCAATCTATTTGGATGAATCAAAAGTCAGGACTCACCTGACCACCAAGGGAGGAATCCCAGGTTTACCAGCCAAGTTTCTGGTAAAGAAGGCTCTGTACTTTGCTTGTATAGGGAACATGGCTGCTTTTGAAAGCCTCTTTGTTTTACTCACCTACGGGTTATTTTTGTTTCCCAACATTGATAACTTCGTCGATATCAATGCCATTAAGGTTTTTCTCATTGAAAACGCCGTACCAACCTTGCTCGTAGATGCGTATCATTCTGTACACTTAAGGAATTTATACAGCGGAGGAATGATCACGTGCTGTGTACCCCTGCTATATAAATGGTTTATCTCCCATTTGCCTAAGTCTGCCGCTTTTTGGGATCATAAGAGTGCCTTACGTTGGTTGCAGAAATCATGTCTCTTACCAACTCTGATATAGATTGGTACAATAGGATTTATGACGGGATCAGAATCATTGACCGTTGTGGAAACTTCCCCAATGTACCCCTCATAGGAATTAAGGGAGGAATCAATTACCATCCAGTCTTAGTTCATCGTCAAATTGGATACCCGATGAGGCATGTCCCGCGTAATGCTCATCTGGAATGTCTTTTCTTCAATGAAGGAGAAAATGACAGGGCACTAAAGATGTAAATAGTGCACGCTTGGAAACATGTTCATAAGAAAGGACGGGAGTCTCTAGGAAAACTGGACTGTGTCTCGGTGGAGCCTTATCTCCACTGGGTACAAACTAGAGCTCTCAAGCTAAAGATGCCTTATCCTCGTCACCGAGTTCTTCCGCCAAGGAAATCTGTCATGTACTTCATGACTGAAACGGAAAAACTTCAGGTTACTCTCAACAAAGTTCAACAGGAGAGGAGGTCTTGGAAGAACAAGTACCGCATTCTCAATGTGGATTGTACCAAAATACGGCAACTGCTCAAAGATAAGGATGCTCTAATTGAGATTTTGGAGCAACATGCTGTAGAAAATCAGGATGACCAAAGGAATTTGCTCGCTCCTTTCACTTGGCAAAGAAATGACAACCCGAAAACTACCCTAGAGCCCCGGTCCAAGAAAAGGAAAGTACCAGAATCAACACCCGAGTTCTCCTCAGAGAGGACTCTGGACCCATTAGCTTAGGATTCTGTTTCCGCACCTTGTAATTTACTGTATTTCCATTTCCACAATCCTTTGAATTCAATAAATCGGGGGTGTCCCCACTGTTCGATATTTGCAATCTAATTTTCGAAGTTTATTTTGATTAAACCAAAAAAACAATTAATATAATCATTGCATTCATCATTCTCACGTCACATATTCTTCTTACCTACGAATCTCATGTTTGTGTCTCGGTTCTAGAGTCAAACTGTCTCATTCGTACAATACTCGGGCCAATCGTCAGAAAAAGATGGATGATCTCGAGGAAGAGAACAGAGAGTTGAAAGAAGAGATTGACGCTCTGAGAGAGGATATGAGAAAGCTTCGTAATGACATGCAAGCCATGGCAGAAGCTCAGCTACAAAGAACTATGATCTCAGAGATCACCTCAACGCCCATAGTGGAGAAGTATGATCCTAGGTATCAAATGCCGAAAGATCGTCCCTGGGGCATGCCTGTTAACTATATCAAGGAAGGATATGTTCCGCCGACCACTGAAGATCAGGGAATCATCGCAGAAGCCGCTGGGCCTGAAGATTACAACCTTCGGGAAAGTGAGGATGCCAGAGGCATAATGAGGACTCGTGAAGGTTACAAACTTCGGGAAGCGCCAAGATTCACTGCCGTAGTAACGGTACCACCCCCTGTGGTGCACACAGTCCCAGATGGATAGATTCCACAGATACCTTCTGGTAGAAAGGAAAGTATGTTCGACAGAATGGATGAATTCTAGGAGCAGTTCCTGGAAATGCAGAAAGAACTGCAAGCTATTCGCGGCCAGGATTTATTTGGAAAAGGCACCGCAGACCTTTGTTTGGTCCCCAATGTGAAAGTCCCGCACAAATTCCAAGTACCCGATTTTGAAAAGTACAAGGGTAACTCTTCCCCTCAAAGCCATTTGGTGATGTACGCTCAGTTAATGTCAGCTCAGACAGAGAACCAGGATCTACTGATTCACTACTTTCAGGATAATTTAACCGGTGCCGCATTAAAATGGTACATGGGTTTAAACCGCGCTACGATTAGCACTTTCAGAGATCTTGGCACTGCCTTCGTCCAACAATATAAATACAATTTGGACATGGCACCAGACAGAGATCAACTAAGATCAATGTCGCAAAAAGACAAGGAAACCTTTAAGGAATACGCTCAGAGATGGCGTGAAATTGCCGCTCAAATTTGTCCACCTCTTGAGGAAAAAGAGATGACAAAGATTTTCTTAAAGACCTTGAGCTCATTTTACTACGACAGAATGGTTGCCAGTGTGCCCAGCGACTTCACCGAAATGGTCGGTATGGGAGTGCGTCTCGAGGAAGCCGTTCGAGAAGGACGTCTAGTCAAAGACACTAGGTCGACAAGCAGTACTAAAATATACGGTAGTACTCTCCCTAAGAAAAATGAGCAAGATATTGGGAATATCTCTCTCGGAAAGCAAAGGCGACGGTACCGACCAGTAGCAGCTGTAACTACTGCTATCAGCCCTGCGTCTGTTTCTACGTATCAACCTCAGGTTACTCAAAGCTAACCGTATTCGCAGCAATTTCAGCAAAGGACACAACAACCTCTTCAGCAGGCTCGTCCTCAATACAACAACAACCTTACAACGTGGCCACCAGGATTTGATCCTATGCCCATATCGTACGCAGAACTATTTCCGTTACTACTGGCCAAGGGGCATGTCCAGACTAAGTCTCCTCTTACAGTACCGAAAAATCCACCTTTTTGGTTTAAGGTGGATCAGACTTGCCCTTACCATCAAGGAGGACCAGGGCATAACATAGAAAACTGTCTCAGTTTTAAGTCTGATGTGCAAAATCTTGTCAGGAGTGGGGTCTTATCTTTCAAGGATACGAATCCTAATGTTCTCACAAACCCGCTGCCTCAACACAAGAAAGCTGCAGTTAATTTGATAGAGGGAGAATCTGACAACACCTATCAAATTCACGATGTACTCTTATTGAGGGCCAACATGGTCAAGATGCATTATAGACAGAGTGGATATGGCCATGTGCCACCTCATAATTATCACCAGTGTGATATCTGCTCTAAAAGCAATCAAGGATGTTCTGTGGTGCAATCAGCTCTACAGGAACAAATGGATCCAAGAGCACCGAGTTCGTGGAGTTAACATGGTTTATACGAATTCCAACATCATTCAAAACCACGATATCTATGCGATGAATGTCAACCTAGTGGCAATGCACTCACGACAAAGCCAGTATCATAATCTGCCGCGGCATGAGTACAATTCCTGTCGGACTTGCTCGATAAACAAACAGGGATGCTCTTTTGTACAAGAGACCCTCCAGCGTCAGATGGATCTTGGATGGATCCAGGACTATCATGATAGGAATCATTATCAAATCAACATGATTCAAATCTTCGATATTCGCTTGATGAATACCAGCCTGGTGGAGTTACATGCTAAACAAGTCCGGCTCAGGTTCCTGGTATCACATGATTATCAGGGCTGTAAAGCGGGTTGCGAAGACGATCAGGGCTGTGCCCTTGTCCAGGAAACACTTCAGCACTTGTTGAACCACTGGTGGCTTCCAATCTATATGGATGAAGACACCCAGCAATTTAGTATCACTAACGGGAATCCTACTAGATATCAAAGTCAAGATGTTCGTTTGATGGAAACATTCCTAGTAAGGTTACACTGTATTTAAAGCGGATGTGGCCAGGTGCCACTACACAACTATGAGCGGTGTGGAGTTTTCTCAGTGGATAATCAAGGATGCTACCTCGTGCGAGCATCCCTTCAAAGTCAGTTGGACCGCAAAGAGATTCAACCATGGTCAAGTTCTGGATCAGTCAACTATTTCGCTGATCAAATAGAGGACGTCGTCGTAATCTCAAATCGAGAGCCTCCGTCGTGAATATTGCAGACTTCAGTCAAGTAACACGGAGTGGTAGAATCTTCAATAGAGGAGTTGGAGAACCCGGCAAAGAAAAGGAACCTTAGACAGAAGTTCCCAATCCACTAGTCGGTCAATCCAGTAATCCCGACCTTTCAAAAAACGATGATGAGATGCTAAAGCTCATCCAAAGGAGTGAATACAACGTTGTTGATCAGCTGTTACAAATTCCTTCAAAGATCTCGGTATTATCACTATTACTTAGTTCAGAAGCGCACAGGGAGGCTCTACAGAAATTCTTGGAGCAAACTTTTGTAGAACAGGGTGTAACAATTAGACAGTTCGATAGCATTGTCTCTAACATCACTTCCTGCAATAACTTAGGATTTAGTGATGAGGAATTACCTAAAGAAGGTCGCTGTCATAACATGGCGCTCAACATTACAGTTAACTGCCAGGACGATGCTTTAGCCAGCGTACTGGTAGACACAGGGTCAGCACTGAATTTTATGCTGAAGTCCGCTTTGATGCAATTATCTTTCAAAGGACCTCTGATGAGAACCAGCGAGGTCGTCGTCAAAGCATTTGACGGATCCAGAAAAATGGTTATCGGCGAAGTCGACCTTCCCATAACTATCGGTCCTCACACTTTCCAAGTCACTTTCCAGCTCATGGACATCCGAGAAACATACAGTTGTTTATTAGAAAGACCTTGGATAAATCAGGCTGGGGCGGTCACTTCAACCCTCCACCAAAAGCTAAAGTTCGTCCAGAATGGCCAACTCGTCATAGTCTGTGGAGAACAGGCCTTGCTCGTAAGCAACTTATCATCATCCACTTATGTAGAACCGGAGGGGGTAATCGGAACCCAGTTCCAAACGCTTTCGCTACACAAGGACAATCAATCCGAAGGGGGAACTTCGATTTCCTCGTACAAAGATGCTATCAAAGTGGTCGAGAATACCAATACAACAGGATAGGAGCAGCTTGTCATTCCTACTGACAATAAGAAAAAGAAAGGTCTTGGCTTTTCCTCAACCTGTACTCAGACGGCTGCAAACAATAAATGTTTTCATCCTATTCATAACTTCTTCCATAGTGGAGGCTTTCTTCAACCAGTGACTCAAGAAGTGCATACCATCAATAAAGATGATTCCTCCGATACGGAGGAAGAATGGAAGTCCTATCTCAACGAGGACGGTTATACGTCTCAGGGAGAAACGCATACTCCCTTTGGCTATCCCGCACAGAGTCCGAGATTTATACTGAGGTCAGATGTCAAAATGATATACGGAGATTATGATCCTGAAGGATGCCGTGCTCCGCCAAATTCATTAGAGGAAGACACTCCGATGAAAGACAACTTTGACCCCGACTACTATTTCCCGATGGATGGCCTGCCAATGTGGCAGCCTTACCCAGGAGACTTGGGCCAAGAAAGTTAGCCGAACAATGAAAATCAGCTAACCATAATTGAAAAGAATACCTGCTTTTCCCGAGGTCAACGTCACAGAGAGAGATGACTCCTCTAGTTCCAAAGAAGTGTGGGATACCTTAGGACAGCCGAGTGGAAAATACGACTTCAAGGTCAAATAAACCGCTCCTGAAAGCTCTCGTATCAGGCTCGAAGACATCCAGCCAACTGGATAGGGAGATACAGCTGAGAGTACAAATACTACACAAAATACAACTGAGGAATCCTCCTACGACAACTCTGCCTGGGAGACAGATTCCAATGACCCAGCTGTTGTACCCCAAATTTTACCCTCAGATTTCTTGTCATATCATCATTATAAGTCAGCATTTTTTTTGCATTTTAGCTAAAACATTTCATTGGTCATAATCATATACTTTTTGATTTTATTCTTCCTTTTAGAATAAATAAAACTTGTTTTATTATCATAGGATTTATCTATAATTAATTTGGTTAATTTTGTTTTAGTTATACTATAGTTTTCAGCTTAGCTTAATTTCAATTTAGTTTAGTTTATATTTAATTTAAGTTATTTTCAATTATGGCTTAATTTCTAACTTTAGTTTTATATTAATTTTAGTGTATCATTTTATTTTTATTTTAGATTAGTTTTAATTAGATAACTTTAATTTAATCTAATTTTAATTAATTCTTTTTTTTGTTAACTTAGTTTAATTTTATTTTCTTTTTAATTTTAATTTTTATTACTGTTTTATTTTTATCTGACTTTTAAGTTTAATTTAATTTAGTTAATTTAATTAATTTCCTAGTTTTACAAAATACAAATTCAAAAAAGAAAAACAAAAGTCTCATGTACACTCTGCAGCAAAACTCCAAACTTTGTCACTCCAAGCACAGCCTTGACCAAATCCTTTACACCAAAATGGTCATCTGCACAAAACCAGTTCTACACCAATATTACACCAGACCAATTCACAACAAAAACAACCTGCAATTTCTGCATCCATCTCACCAACACCACAGACCTGCAAAATCAGTTGAAAAAGACATATCAACAACGTTATAATTTTGAATTTCAAAAAGAACACATGTTTTAGAGTTAAAAGGGGGGACAACAAGAATAAAAAAAAAACTCACCTTACCATAATCGGAGCGCCATCAACCATCTTCTTCGACCCACCTTTCAAAATACAACTCCTGTTTCCTAACCACCTCAAAAACTCCCCTCATCTCATCAACAACTACAAACCTTAAACCTTCCAACATCCATACCAATTTCACTTCCCCACCTCCATTTTCGAATTCAAGTCACGTTCCTAAACCGTGACCTTCCCCTCTATAAAGACCTTCATCTGTGAAAACACAAAAACACCAGTTCACAATAAAAAGCAGAACATACAGGGAAGAAAGGCTCTTAAAACAGAAAATAAAAGGAACTTTTGAAACTCTTCAAACCAGACTCATCTTTCCTCCCGCACCATCTTCATCACAGCGCATACTTCTTACACACAACACCATATATCCTCACCGACATCAATCACAAACCTTCTTACTCCAAAAAACCAACAACTACCACCGCTAAATTCCAAACCACCTGATACATCCGCAAGAACAGAGGAGAAAATCGAGAGAGAACGAGTCCGCGAGAGAGAGATTGAGATACGAAACAGGAGATTCGCGGCGGAGCAGATTGAAACGACAAAGGAGGTGAATTCACGGAGTGATTCGTGAGACGGACCGAAGAGACGAGAGAGAAATTGTTCTCGGAAGCTTGTCTCCTACCCTTTTTTTCATCAGCCGTGATTTTCCTTTTCCATTTAGGTTTCTTTTTTATGTTAGTAGAACAAATTGAATTGGGTCAAACCGACCCATATCCCTGGACTAACCCGCCTATTTTTTATGGTGGGCCTTATGTTTGTTTTTTCAGGCTCATGATACTTTTTTAGTTTTAGGAATTTAGATTGTTAAGTTATTTAGATTTATCTTAGTTTAAGATTTATCTTTTTCGCTTTTTTTAGATTTAGTTAATCATTAGATTTATATGGGTTTTAATGGTAGTTAGCTAATTAGTTTTTAATTAAAATTAGAGTTAGCTATTTTATTTTTAATTGGAATTTAGTTAGATTAGCTTAGTTTAGTTATTTATTTTAATTTGAATTTAATTAGTTTGAAACTAGTTAGTTAGTTTTTAAGTTAGAACTTTGTTTAGTTAGATTTTAGTTTAATTAGTTAATTAGAATTTAACCATTTAGTTTATTCATTTGATTTAATAGTTTAAATAACTCTTAAGTAGAATTTGATTTTTGAATAGACTTTATTTTATTTGATCTTGACGCTTTCATATTTTCATTTCTATTAATCCATGATATTCGTTTTTTTTCAAATTAATTCTTATTGCTTTCATTGTACATACTGCTGTTTATTATACACTTTACTCGAGGTTTTCCTCCTTGTCCCTTTGTTGCCTATATGTTTGCCTCATTCCAAAGGAAAAGTCTCTCTATTGACTTCATGTCATAGATAGCTCAAATACCCTGTTAACCTCAAACCATTTCACAAGAGATAGCCATTAATCTCTTCTCCCTTCTGACCTGGCCTTCCCAAAGAGATAGCTATTAATCTCTTCTCCTTTAAGACGGTCTAACCTTTCACAATCCTCCCAAGAGATAGCCATTAATCTCTTCTCCTAAACAATCAATCCTTACAAGCTTTGCTTTCAAGCTTTCAGACCCCACTTTCCCTTTGAACCTTGACCACAGTCAAGAGTTCTTTACCCCCGTTGAGGGGAACTACGATTGCTCTGACTTCTCAAGTTCACCTTGAGAATACGTAGGCATAGGATTGCGAGATCCTAGCGAGCTACCGTTTTCTTTTTCCATCTTTTTCCTTTATATCCGATGCCTTTTCGGATTCCACATTTTCTTTTTACACCCTTAGACCATACTTAGTGTATATAACCCTAGGTCTTTACTTTAGCACATTTCCTTAGCAAGCAACTTTAACTTAACGCAAATTAAACAAGACGTTCCCGTAGAGTACTACGGACGTTTAGGGTGCTAATACCTTCCCTAGGCGTAACCAACCCCCGAACCTTAGATCTCCCCCCTTTAGGTTTTTAACGATCTTGAACCTTTCCTTTGGATAAATCAAAGTCGGTTGTAAAAGAAATACGATGCAAGTTAATTCATAGCTTGTTATCTAATTTTCACCGCAACAGAAATGGCGACTTCACTGGGGACGCTCCCTAATAGGGTTAAGCCTATCTTGTTTGTATTTGTGTTATTTACATGTTTGTTTGCTTGTACATTTGTATATTTATATCTGTATATATACCTGTTGTGCTTGAGTTTTTCTGTGTGCAGGGTTGCTACCTTGAGTGGTGAGATAAGTCCTAACCCGGACTTGAGAGCACTTATGATAGGATCGTGGTGTAATCAATAGTCGATTGTTGGCAGTAGTACCAACAATTTATGGCATATGATGACCACACTCAGATGAGGCCCTTTGGGATTGTTGATGTCTGATGTGAGCAGTCACATTGATATTACTTTTTCAATTGAGTGTCAGGGATTCTGAGGACCGTTGTTACCTTTACCCCACTTGGCCTTTTAGGATGTAGTGCGATGACTATGAGGAAGCCAGTCCTGAGTAGTTGTCACGCGATACTACACTCAGATGAGTTTATCTTGAGAATATTATTAACCCGTGTAAGTAGTTACATGGGCCGATAATATCCGAAGGATTTACGTAGACTCTGGGAATTTTTAGAACCCTGTTCTACAGTTGATAAACCCTAGTACACACCCTGTGGTTGGTGCTTTACCCAGACTCCATGCCGTGATCTCGAACCCTTGGTCCTGCTATGTGTGTTTTGCATCCTGTTTTCATCGCATTGCATATCATTTGCATCTTTGCATGATTCATTGCATGCGTCCGTCTATTTGTCCATTTGCTCATTGCCAATTGTCTCTATTTTCCAGTCGTAAAGTTGATTCCTCGACACCGATACCGGACTATAGTTAATCACAGACGCAAGATGTCAGAGCAAGAGATACACAATGTTGAGGTCCGAATGGAGATCGATGAACTTAAGTCGAGCATGACTAAACTCACTGAGATGCTTCAAGTTTTGCTTGCTAGAGGGGAGCCTCCCCAAAGGATAGTCATCCAGGAAGTTTCAAGTGCTGATCCTCCACCAGTTCAAGTGCCACCTTTAACTTGGCCAGAGTTTGGTTTGCCGCACAACTATTCTCCACCTCTTGCATCTAATGCTATGATTGGTCAAGCTGCTAGACCAGTGTTTCAAGCTCCTGTTTTTACCGAGCCCCAACCTATAGTTCAGACCACTCGAGCTCCTTTTGAGAATCCCCTCTATGAGTATAATGCTGCCAGTGCTCAAGGTGAAGACCATGAAGACTTTGTTGACCCTGAAGTTGTTCGAGAGCAGTTTCAGAGCATAGAGAAGAGACTCAAAGCTGTTGAGGATAATGACTTCTTTAATGTGGACACAGACAACATGTGCTTAGTGACTAACCTTATTATACCTCCTAAGTTCACAACTCCAGATTTTGTGAAGTACAAGGGTCACTCTTGCCCAAGAGCTCACTTGGTCATGTATCTTCGCAGGATGACTGCTCATGCCAAGAATCAGAAGTTACTTATCCACTGTTTTCAAGACAGCTTGAGTGGAGCATCACTCAAATGGTACATGGGTCTTGAGCAAAACTCTATCCACAGCTTCCAAGACCTCACCAATGCCTTCATGAAGCAATACAAGTATAACCTTGACATGGCTCCTGATCGCCGTCAACTGCAAAATATGTCTCATAATGATAAAGAGTCTTTCAAGGAGTATGCTCAGCGCTGGAGAGAGTTGGCTTCCCAAGTGGAACCTCCCCTGGCCGAGAAGGAGTTAACTGGAATGTTTATGGATACCTTGTCCCCGTTCTATTGGGAAAAGATGGCTGGAAGTGTTTCCTCTAATTTCACTGATTTGGTTACTATTGGCCAAAGATTAGAGGAAGATCTTAAGAAGGGAAAAGTATCAAAGGTTGCTGAATCTTCTAATGCTGTGAAGAAATCCTACGGGAACTTTCAGAAGAAGAAGGAAGATCAGACTAATGCTATAATGGTTGAAGTGAGAAAGCCTCATCCTCAACCTCAGTATGTTGCTCACCCTACTGTTACTGCTGTTACTCCCGTGGTTACTGCTCCACGACCAGCTCAAGCTCCTCAACGTTCGGCTGTTGGACAGAACCAGTACCGTAATAGGAATCAATTTGATCCTATTCCAATGAAGTACACTGAATTATATCCTGGTCTGGTTGAGCAAGGTTTGATTACCACAAGGCCTTTACCTATTCCAAATCCTTTTCCAGCTGGATTCAGATCTGATCTCCACTGTGCATTCCATGAAGGTGCCGCAGGCCATGACTTGGAAAATTGCTATGCACTAAAGGCTAGAGTGCGTGATTTGATTAAGACTGGAACTCTTAGCTTTCGTGACAATCCCAATGTCCAGAACAACCCTCTGCCGGGGCACGCCAAATGAAGCTTCAGTCGACTTCAGCATGTTATTCTCCGAAAAGCCAGTGTTTCAGACAGGACAGCTCATCCTTGTGTTGATTAGTCACTAGGCCTTTGTTTCTTGTTGTTTGCACTTTCTTTATTTTGTAATGGTTGTTTGCTTTCAAATTATGTTTGTACTTTCAAAATTAATGAAATGAGCATTGCAACTTTTTGATTCAATTCATTTATGTTTGCTATTTACTTCTTAATGCTTTCTCTTTCAAGAAAAATAAAAATTCCCTTGTCTACTTTCTTTTGATTATGCAAAGATTGGAGGGAGGATGATGAAACATTATACTCATAATTTTTGTGGTATGCTTTCAAATCAAGACTTTGCTGACGATGTACGGCATTGTTTCAACTCCCAAACACCGGAGATATAAGGAAGATAACCCCTCGTTAACCTCGTTGAGCCTTGAAGTAGGAGTTTCTTTTCTTTACAAATAAAAACCCCAATCTTAACCTGGGGCAGGGTAGTTCTCAGTTAGCTTGATTGTGCACTCAAATACAAGAATAGCATTCAAAACCCCTTTCAACAAAGTTCACAAATATTCCTTCGCACACAGCAAGCAAGTGTCGAAGATGTCTTTCAAGTCAAATGCCAATGATGATTCACTGTAATCCTTAAGCCAAGCAGTCACTAAAAAAAAAAAAAAAAAAAAAAAAAAAAAAAGAGAGAAAGAAAAGCTTGTATGACAGCCAAAAGTTGTAAGGAAGTAGTGACCGCCATCTTAAGACCATTGACTTCTGAACCATCATCGCTATCATCAGTGCAATTCCTAACCTATGGGAATTTGAGCACAGAGTCTGAGTTAACTGAGCATAGGACTGGAGTTCATCACGTAAATTGGGTGGGTCACAAATAAACTTTGAGCCTTTATCCTTTGTTTCTTAAACCGTGAACCATACCACATTACAACCCTCAAAAGACCTAATTGAAGCGAGGTTATTTTGAAAGCATACTACAGCAAGGTTGCGTAAACTGACTCCAAAAGATCTTTGCAGATCATCTGTTTTTGCATCACAATTGTGCTTTAAGTCTCACTTTGAATATCTTGAACCGCCGTGTTCTAACTAATGACCCATATACTTTGCACCTCTTTCAAAATGATTTTGATTTCAAAAGTTGCATGAACTTTGCATTTACCATGTTTGTACAAATACTTTTGTTTGCAAACTAGCTTTCTTTTCAAGGAATTTTCAAACATTTGAGAAACTTGGTCGGTGATCCAATCAGGGGCAAGTTCCTTCCATATCCTGTTGAGAATCAGTTCAAGATTTGTGGTTTAATGGCGACTTCTTAGAATTGGTTTATACAGAAGATTTTGCAAGACTCAGGCTGGGGCAAGCTTTCCCAGTGTCCAGTGAAATAATCATCTTTCAAGACTCAGACTGGGGCAAGCTTTCTAATAGCACCATGAAACGGTCATTTCCAGAATCAATCAAGCTGAAGCAATGATCAGCTCATCTACAATAATCAGCTAGTCTGGGGCAAGTTACTTGAAGAATCCCCAAGTAGCTCTCCATCCTTTCCACAAGGATCATTAATTTGGATACAGTTTACCAGTATGGCAGATGATGTGTCCAGCGTTAGCATCTCTAGTCCCCAAGCAGAATGACAGTGATCTCCGTGTAGAGGAATCAGCCTTCCAGTCTTGTCTTCTCCACCAGAGAGTCGAGCTGTGTCGTCAGCATCTGCACCTGCATTTGCATTTGATCTTATATCATCTGCATGATTCATATACATATGCATATCATGAGTGTTTCATCCTCATTTGCATTTCTCCTGAGGTCGTGTTGTTATCCACGTCTTACCTTATGGTCAAAGTCCAACATACATGGCACCTACCAAACAGATATTGTCATGTCTTTCTGATGTTCTTCCAGAACTTATCTGATGTTTTTCCAGATAATCCTTTGTTTATTTTGATGCTTTTCCAGAATTTCATTGTTTTTACCATCTGATGCTCTTCCGGATGTGTCTCTCTTTCTGATGTTTTTTCAGATTGAGTCTTTTGTTCTGATGTTTTTCCAGAACTTATCTGATGTTTTTCCAGATAATCACTTTGTTTATTCTGATGTTTTTCCGAAAGGACATTGCTTTCTTCATCTGATGCTTTTCCGGATGTGTCTCTCTTTCTGATGTTTTTTCAGATTGAGTCTTTTGTTCTGATGTTTTTCCAGAACTTATCTGATGTTTTTCCAGATAATCACTTTGTTTATTCTGATGTTTTTCCGGAAGGACATTGCTTTCTTCATCTGATGCTTTTCCGGATGTGTCTCTCTTTCTGATGTTTTTTTCAGATTGAGTCTTTTGTTCTGATGTTTTTCCAGAACTTATCTGATGTTTTTCCAGATAATCACTTTGTTTATTCTAATGCTTTTCCGGAATGACATTGCTTTCATCATCTGATGCTTTTCCGGATGTGTCTCTCTTTCTGATATTTTTTAGATAGAGTCTTTGTTCACTTTATCTAAAGCCATTATTAGATATCGTGATTTGTATCTTTCATTCAAAGCCGTTATTGGATGACTGGTTTCTCTACCATCTGATGCTCTTCCGGATGTGTCTCTCTTTCTGATGTTTTTTCAGATTGAGTCTTTTGTTCTGATGTTTTTCCAGAACTTATCTGATGTTTTTCCAGATAGTCCTTTGCTTATTCTGATGCTTTTCCAGAATTTCATTATTTTTACCATATGATGCCCTTCCGGATGTGTCTCTCTTTCTGATGTTTTTTTCAGATTGAGTCTTTTGTTCTGATGTTTTTCTAGAACTTATCTGATGTTTTTCCAGATAGTCCTTTGCTTATTCTGATGCTTTTCCAGAATTTCATTGTTTTTACCATATGATGCCCTTCCGGATGTGTCTCTCTTTCTGATGTTTTTTCAGATTGAGTCTTTGTTCACTTTATCTAAAGGCGTTATTAGATATCGTGATTTGTATCTTTCATTCAAAGCCGTTATTGGATGACTGGTTTCTCTACCATCTGATGCTCTTCCGGATGTGTCTCTCTTTCTGATGTTTTTTCAGATTGAGTCTTTTGTTCTGATGTTTTTCCAGAACTTATCTGATGTTCTTCCAGATATTTGCTTTGTTTATTCTGATGCTTTTCCGGAATGACATTGCCTTTTCCATCTGATGCTCTTCCAGATGTGTTTCTCTTTCTTATTTCTTCCAGATCGATTCTTTTGCTCCTGATGTTTTTCCAGAGCTCTCTTTTTAATCATCTGATGCCTATTCGGATGTGTCTCTCTTTCTAATGTTTTTTCAGATTGAGTCCTTGTTCACTTTATCTAAAGCCGTTATTAGATATTGTGATTTGTATCTTTCATTCAAAGCCGTTATTGGATGTCCGGTTTCTCTACCATCTGATGCCTATCCGGATGTGTCTCTCCTTCTGATGTTTTTTCAGATCGAGTCCTTGTTCACTTTATCTAAAGTCGTTATTAGATATTGTGATTTGTACCTTTCATTCAAAGCCGTTATTGGATGACTGGTATCTTTTGCCATCTGAAGTTTTTCCGGATGTGTCTTTCTCTGTCTTTTTTGGCTTTTCTTGAAGATCCCGTTTGAACTCTTCAGTATAAGAAAATCCCAAATGTATATCCTTTCATTTCAAATTGATCCCCAGTGGAGATCGTGTCTTCTTTCTGGCTTCATGCCCAGTAAGAGTATCTTCTATTTCCCCAGTGTTGTTGTCATCCCCAATGAGTGATTGCTCATTGTGTGGACTTTGGCCCCGTCTGCTTTTGTCTTCGTCCGCATTTTTGCACTTACCATTCTATCATTTCCATCATACTAGAAATTCATGGCATGTCTGCATTTGCATGTCTGTCTGCTTGTCCTTAGCATCTGCATTCCATCTAAGGACAAAATTTTCGGTTTGCTATATTTAAATACCTTTCACCTTGATCTCTCAAGGGTTTCTATCCCTCGCGCTATCCAGTGAAGCTATTTAAATAGGGGCAACTGTTGTACCCCAAATTTTACCCTCAGATTTCTTGTCATATCATCATTATAAGTCAGCATTTTTTTTGCATTTTAGCTAAAACATTTCATTGGTCATAATCATATACTTTTTTATTTTATTCTTCCTTTTAGAATAAATAAAACTTGTTTTATTATCATAGGATTTATCTAGAATTAATTTGGTTAATTTTGTTTTAGTTATACTATAGTTTTCAGCTTAGCTTAATTTCAATTTAGTTTAGTTTATATTTAATTTAAGTTATTTTCAATTATGGCTTAATTTCTAACTTTAGTTTTATATTAATTTTAGTGTATCGTTTTATTTTTATTTTAGATTAGTTTTAATTAGATAACTTTAATTTTAGTCTAATTTTAATTAATTCTTTTTTTTGTTAACTTACTTTAATTTTATTTTCTTTTTAATTTTAATTTTTATTACTGTTTTATT
Source organism: Lathyrus tuberosus (assembly GCA_022829125.1). NCBI lineage: Eukaryota > Viridiplantae > Streptophyta > Magnoliopsida > Fabales > Fabaceae > Lathyrus > Lathyrus tuberosus. Next base: position 502,132 of record JALAZF010000079.1, on the reverse strand, counting down.
TTTATCTGGCTTTTAAGTTTAATTTAATTTAGTTAATTTAATTAATTTCTTAGTTTTACAAAATACAAATTCAAAAAAGAAAAACAAAAGTCTCATGTACACCCTGCAACAAAACTCCAAACTTTGTCACTCCAAGCACAGCCTTGACCAAATCCTTTACACCAAAATGGTCATCTGCACAAAACCAGTTCTACACCAATATTACACCAGACCAATTCACAACAAAAACAACCTGCAATTTCTGCATCCATCTCACCAACACCACAGACCTGCAAAATCAGTTGAAAAAGACCTATCAACAACGTTATAATTTTGAATTTCAAAAAGAACACATGTTTTAGAGTTAAAAGGGGGGACATCAAGAATAAAAAAAAACTCACCTTACCATAACCGGAGCGCCATCAACCATCTTCTTCGACCCATCTTTCAAAATACAACTTCTGTTTCCTAACCACCTCAAAAACTCCCCTCATGTCATCAACAACTACAAACCTTAAACCTTCCAACATCCATACCAATTTCACTTCCCCACCTCCATTTTCGAATTCAAGTCACGTTCCTAAACCGTGACCTTCCCCTCTATAAAGACCTTCATCTGTGAAAACACAAAAACACCAGTTCACAATAAAAAGCAGAACATACAGGGAAGAAAGGCTCTTAAAACAGAAAAAAAAGGAACTTTTGAAACTCTTCGAACCAGATTCATCTTTCCTCCCGCACCATCTTCATCACAGCGCATACTTCTTACACACAACACCATATATCCTCACCGACATCAATCACAAACCTTCTTACTCCAAAAAACCAACAACTACCACCGCTAAATTCCAAACCACCCAATACATCCGCAAGAACAGAGGAGAAAATCGAGAGAGAACGAGTCCGCGAGAGAGAGATTGAGATACGAAACAGGAGATTCGCGGCGGAGCAGATTGAAACGACAAAGGAGGTGAATTCACGGAGTGATTCGTGAGACGGACCGAAGAGACGAGAGAGAAATTGTTCTCGTAAGCTTGTCTCCTACCCTTTTTTTCATCAGCCGTGATTTTCCTTTCCATTTAGGTTTCTTTTTTATGTTAGTAGAACAAATTGAATTGGGTCAAACCAACCCATATCCCTGGACTAACCCGCCTAGTTTTTATGGTGGGCCTTATGTTTGTTTTTTCAGGCTCATGATACTTTTTTAGTTTTAGGAATTTAGATTGTTAAGTTATTTAGATTTATCTTAGTTTAAGATTTATCTTTTTCGCTTTTTTTAGATTTAGTTAATCATTAGATTTATGTGGGATTTAATGGTAGTTAGCTAATTAGTTTTTAATTAAAATTAGAGTTAGCTATTTTATTTTTAATTGGAATTTAGTTAGATTAGCTTAGTTTAGTTATTTATTTTAATTTGAATTTAATTAGTTTGAAACTAGTTAGTTAGTTTTTAAGTTAGAACTTTGTTTAGTTAGATTTTAGTTTAATTAGTTAATTAGAATTTAACCATTTAGTTTATTCATTTGATTTAATAGTTTAAATAACTCTTAAGTAGAATTTGATTTTTGAATAGACTTTATTTTATTTAATCTTGACGCTTTCATATTTTCATTTCTATTAAATCATGATATTCGTTTTTTTCAAATTAATTCTTATTGCTTTCATTGTACATACTGCTGTTTATTATACACTTTACTCGAGGTTTTCCTCCTTGTCCCTCTGTTGCCTATATGTTTGCCTCATTCCAAAGGAAAAGTCTCTCTATTGACTTCATGTCATAGATAGCTCAAATACCCTGTTAACCTCAAACCATTTCACAAGAGATAGCCATTAATCTCTTCTCCCTTCTGACCTGGCCTTCCCAAAGAGATAGCTATTAATCTCTTCTCCTTTAAGACGGTCTAACCTTTCACAATCCTCCCAAGAGATAGCCATTAATATCTTCTCCTAAACAATCAATCCTTACAAGCTTTGCTTTCAAGCTTTCAGACCCCACTTTCCCTTTGAACCTTGACCACAGTCAAGAGTTCTTTACCCCCGTTGAGGGGAACTACGATTGCTCTGATTTCTCAAGTTCACCTTGAGAATACGTAGGCATAGGATTGCGAGATCCTAGCGAGCTACCTTTTTCTTTTTCCATCTTTTTCCTTTATATCCGATGCCTTCTCGGATTCCACATTTTCTTTTTACACCCTTAGACTATACTTAGTGTATATAACCCTAGGTCTTTACTTTAGCACATTTCCTTAACAAGCAACTTTAACTTAACGCAAATTAAACAAGAGGTTCCCGTAGAGTACTACGGACGTTTAGGGTGCTAATACCTTCCCTAGGCGTAACCAACCCCCGAACCTTAAATCTCCCCCCTTTAGGTTTTTAACGATCTTGAACCTTTCCTTTGGATAAATCAAAGTCGGTTGTAAAAGAAATACGATGCAAGTTAATTCATAGCTTGTAATCCAATTTTCACCGCAACACCAGCTCCACCAGAAATCAGCGTTATTTCTGAAGAAAAATCAAGGAAGGTACCAGACTTTGTGATTCACCAAGGAGTTCGCCGCCAATGGGTTACTGTCAATGTCCCGAAGATTGTTCATAAGTCTAAGTAATTGCCATCTTTACTTTAACCTTTCACCCTGCCCAGGTGAAACAGAAACTTTGATAGGGCTCACTTTCTGTAAATATCCCTCTTCGCTTCGCCCAAAGCGACAGAGTTTTGTTTTATAGGGCTGTAGTTTCAAGAATCGACGTGTTCATAAATAAAATAACGTCGTTCTGTAATTTCCGTAGTTATTGTTGTTTTCTCTTTCTGCTTTTTTCAGAAAATGGTAATCCTAAAAAACAAAAATAAATAAAAATAAGCATTGTTCAAAAAAAAAAATATAAAACACTGCACACACTCTTGCATTCTCTCTATCTCTTCTAAACACAAATCATCACGTCATGCAGATTGCTTGTTTTAAACCCCGTTGAAACATACGACCCAGTGCCTTTTCCCAACTTTGAGTTCCCGGTATTTGAGGATGAAGAAGAAAATGACGACGAAATTCCAGAGGAGATCTCCCGACTACTCATACAAGAGGAAAGGTCCATTGAGCCTCACAAAGAGTTGTTGGAAACAGTCAACATAGGATCGGAAGAAGAGAGAAAAGAAGTCAAGATTGGGGCACTGCTCAGTCCAACTGTCAAAGAAAGTTTGACAAAACTTCTCAAAGAGTTTCCCGATGTATTTGCTTGGTCCTATCAGGATATGCCAGGGTTGGATACCAGCATCATGGAACATCATCTACCGTTGAGATCAGAATGTCCGCCGGTAAAACAAAGGTTGAGACGGACTCATCTAGACATGGCTGTCAAAATCAAAGAGGAGGTACAAAAACAGATTGACGCGGGTTTCCTCGCTACGTCAGAATATCCTCAATGGTTAGCCAACATCGCACCAGTTCCGAAAAAGGACAGAAAGGTCAGAATGTGTGTCGATTACAGAGATCTAAGCAAGGCAAGTCCAAAGGACGACTTTCCCTTGCCACACATAGACATGCTGGTAGACAGTACAACAAAGTTCCAAGTCTTCTCCTTCATGGATGGATTCTCGGCCTATAATCAGATAAAAATGGCGTCGAAAGACATGGAGAAAACTTCGTTCATTACCCCATGGGGTACCTTTTGTTACAAGGTAATTCCGTTCGGTTTAAAGAACGCCAGGGTAACCTATCAAAGGGCCATGACTACTCTGTTTCATGACATGATACACAAAGAAATCGATGTGTATGTCGATGACATGATTGCCAAATCTACAACAGAAGAGGAGCATGTGACCCACCTGTCAAAACTATTCGAGCATCTGAGAAAGTACAAACTCCGCTTAAATCCCAGCAAGTGCACGTTCGGTGTCCGTTCAGGGAAACTCTTAGGATTCATCGTCAGCCAGAAAGGAATTGAGGTTAATCCTGACAAGGTCAAGGCCATTCAAGAAATGCCTTCTCCAAAGACTGAAAAACAAGTCAGGGGATTCCTGGGACATTTTAACTATATTTCCAGATTCATATTCCTCATGACCGCGACATGTGCGCCGATTTTCAAATTACTCAAAAAGAATCAGGACTGCATTTGGACAGAAGACTACCAAACCGCCTTCGACAGTATCAAGGAATACCTGTCGAACCCACTGATTCTATCACCTCCAGTGGAAGGAAGACCGTTGATCATATATTTAACAGTCTTGGAAGAATCAATGGGTTATGTACTTGGTCAACAAGACGAAACAAAAAGAAAAGAGTCTGTCATCTACTATTTGAGCAAGAAATTCACCGACTGCGAGACTCGGTACACTATGCTCGAGAAAACTTGCTGTGCTCTGGCTTGGGTAGCCAAACGTCTTCGCCAATACATGATTCGTCACACCACTTGGTTAATCTCTGAAATGGATCCAATCAAGTATATCTTTGAAAAGCCTGCTCTCACGGGAAGGATTGCCCGTTGGCAGATGTTGTTATCAGAATATGACATAGAGTACCACGCTCAGAAAGCCGTTAAAGGAAGTGTTTTAGCCTATCATTTGGCTCATCAACCGATTGACGATCAGGCATCAGTCAGATTTGACTTCCCAGGCAAAGATGTCATGTATCTAAAAATGAAAGACTGCGATGAACCGCTACCCAGTGAAGGGCCAGAACCAGATTCCTAATGGGGACTTATCTTTGATGGAGCTGTCAATCATTACGGAAATAGAATTGGGGAAATTATCATAACACCTCAGGGTACCCACATTCCTTTCACCGCTAGACTTACGTTCAAGTGCACAAACAATGAGGCCGAATACGAAGCTTGTATCATGGGTCTCGAGGAAGCGATTGATTTGAGGATCAAGAACTTGGATGTATATGGCAACTCAGCTTTGGTCGTCAATCAGATCAAAGGAGATTGGAACACATACCAACCAGGATTGATTCCGTACAAAGATTACGCAAGAAGGTTGTTACCCTTCTTCAACAGAGTTGAGTTTCATCATATCTCTCGTGAGGAGAAGCACATGGCTGATGCATTAGCCACTCTCTCTTCCATGATTAGTGTAGGTCAATGGAATGACTTACCTAAGATTGACATAATGCGCCTTGAACGGCCCGCTTACATCTTCATGACTGAAGCAGTCATAGACAACAAACCTTGGTATCACGATATCAAATGCTTCCTTCAGAAACAAGAGTACCCACCTGGGGCATCCAGGAAAGATAGAAAAACCCTCAGAAGGCTAGCAGGCAGTTTCTTCCTAAGCGGTGATATACTCTATAAGAGGAACTTTGACATGGTCTTGCTTCGATGCGTCGACGGACCAGAAGCAGAGATGCTGATAAAAGAAATTCACGAAGGGTCCTTTGGCACTCATGCCAACGGATATACAATGGCGAGAAAAATTCTAAGAGCAGGGTACTACTGGTTGATAATGGAATCTGACTGCTACAAGTACATTAGGAGATGTCATAAGTGTAAGATATACTCAGACAAAATCCATGTACCGCCTACACATATCAAAATTATTTCTTCCCCATGGCCTTTTTCCATTTGGGGAATTGACATGATTGGCATGATCGAACCTAAGGCTTCGAACGGACATCGGTTCATCCTGGTAGCCATTGATTACTTCACAAAGTGGGTCGAAGCAGCGTCATACGCTAATGTAACCCGACAAGTGGTAGTCCGATTTATCAAAAAAAATATCATCTGCCGTTATGGTGTTCCGAGCCAGATTATTATTGATAATGGATCTAACTTAAACAACAAGATGATGAAAGAGTTATGCATAGAGTTCAAGACCGAACACCATAACTCATCTCCCTACCGACCCAAGATGAACGGAGTGGTAGAGGCAGCTAACAAGAACATCAAGAAGATTGTTCAAAAGATGGTAATAACCTACAAAGATTGGCACGAGATGCTACCCTTTGCTCTTCACGGTTATCGCACATCTGTCCGCACTTCAACAGGGGTTACCCCTTTCCTCTCTAGTATATGGCATGGAGGCAGTACTCCCCATAGAAGTAGAGATCCCATCAATCTAGTTATCGATGGAAGCTAAGCTTACAGAAGCTGAATGGTGCCAAAGTCGGCACGATGAACTGAATCTGATCGAAGAAAAGAGAATCACGGCAATATGCCATGGTTAGTTGTATCAGCAAAGAATGAAGAAGGCGTTCGACAAAAAGGTCCGACCTCGCGTCTTCAGGAAGGGAGACCTCATGCTCAAGAAGATACAATCATTTTTCACTGCTTCTTGGGGCAAGTGGACTCCGAATTATGACGGCCCCTATGTGGTCAAGAAAGCTTTCTCAGGCGGCGCCTTGAGACTTGCAACCATGGACGGAGAGGAATTTGCCTACCCCACAAATGTTGACGTAGTCAAGAAATACTTCGCCTAAATAAAAAATAATATAATAAAAAAAATGTCTCGGTGGATTGAAAACCCGAAAGGGCGGTCCAGGTAAAAATTAGAGACATGATCAAAAATCATCCCGATGGATTGGAAACCTAAAAGTACAATCCAGGAAAAAATTAGGGATAATGGCAAGTAACTACGTTCGACAAAGGGGCAAGTCCCTCGGCAGTAGTTACATCATCCGTCAGGAAAACTCCAGTCAAGGTCATCTTCGACAGAAGCTCAGGATGCCCCGAAGTCAAAATTGGTAGAAGGATAGTGGTCGTTATGTTTCAATGTAGCCCTTTTCCCTTAAATTACCATTTTATAACTTTGTAAATACTCTATAGAATCACGCGTTTGGCTGATTCCCATCCTATCAATAAAATTTGAGCCCTTGTGTTTTTGTTTGCAATTCTTATTTGTTTTAGCTTTACAGGACGACATTTTAACATGATCAACGATTCTTGAAATAAAATAAAAATGAATTTACTTGTAAAATTTTTCTGCTTTTAATAAAGATGGAAAATTCTTTTGACTGTTGAACATCGAAAGAATATCGAGGGCTTCTCCCAAAGGCAGTTAAGCTTCAAAGTGCAAAATCAAAGTACTCCTTCTAAACCAGTGCACCTAAATGAAGGATCAGCTGTGTCAGAGACCATTGTTTCATCTGACACCCCCGGCTGAGTTCTTATCTCCTAAGCCCGACCAACGTAGCTCCCCACGAGGACTACTTCTCCTAAGGAAGGTAGAATCGCTATCTTGAACCAGCGATACCTCTTCATCCCCAGCAGTGGCCGAGTATCCAGTCGTGTTCATCTATTAGTTTGTATGTCGTGTCAGTTTTGTCAGCATATACACACATACATCATGCATTACTACTTTGCGTTCATATTCATGTTGCATCACTATCACTCAGGTCGGTCTTATCCCCTAGTGATAATAGTCCTCTCAATCAAGTTGTCAGTTCTTTCCTCGTCAGGAAATGTTGTATCTGAACTACCTCTCTCCTCCAGTTTATTTCTGGGATGAAGTCGGCCTTTGACCACTTTGATAACTTGAACCTCTGAAAAACCAGAGAACCCTCAGCCAGCATTACTCTTCGCCATGGAAGATGATATCTTCGCTTTTCCGGATTAAGGAAAACCCCTAGAGAAAGCCTCTCAACTAAAGACTTTCAGCAACACATTGGTCCTTCTCTCCAGAATGTCAATATCAACAAAGTCATCAGCACCTCAAAATTGGGGTACATTGTATGGCATTTCTCTAAGAAGATCTCGAGAAAAGTATGATGTAATATTCCCAAACGAAAGCAGTCTCTCAAGAAGAATCGTTTTCCCCAGTAGAGTCGACAAATGGCGTCTCAAACAGAGAAGTTTGTGCTTCTCTACAATCAAAACTTTTTCCATCAAATGGCATCTCCCCAGGAAAATTTGGCGAGAAGTTTGAGGAGAACCACTACAAATAGTGTCCCTTGTCAATAAAGTTTATTGACAAAAGAAACCAAGACCAGTTCCTTGGTAGGAAACCAGAATTGAGGGGAAGTTTATTTCAGAAATTGAGACCAGATACTTGGTAGGAAACCAGGATCGATTGGAGGTTTATATCGGAAACTGAGACCAGTTCCTTGGTAGGAAACCAGGATCGAGGGGAAGTTTATTTCAGAAATTGAGACCTGATCCTTGGTAGGAAACCAGGATCGAGGGGAGGTTTATATCAGAAACTGAGACCAGTTCCTTGGTAGGAAACCAGGATCGAGGGGAAGTTTATTTCAGAAATTGAGACCAGTTCCTTGGGGGGAAACCAGGATCGAGGGGAAGTTTAAATCAGAAACTGAGACCAGTTCCTTGGTAGGAAACCAGGATCGGGGGGAAGTTTACCTTTTCTAAGCATCATTGCTTAGCAAAAGAGGAAGGATGCGTGAACTGCCATTCATAACCACCATCAAAATTTCGGGTATTCCGATATTTAATCCTCTTGCACCCCGAATGCCCGAATACCTTCGCCATTCACACCTTCGGGTCTAAGAAGATTAAATAGGGGCATCTGTCATACCCCAAATTTTGACCACTAAGATTTCCCATCATTGTGCAAATCATCATCACAATATATATGAACCATTAGTCTCCCCAAAGATGGGTGAACATCCACTACAATCAGACTTAGGGTTTCAAGCCAACTCAGAGCTCTTAGACAAAGGATCAATCAAGAAATGACATGATCTTCAACTTGTCTAGCCTCTCAAACATCCATAAAGGATTAAGAGGACTCGCACTTCAAGAATTAAGCACAAGGCTGCAGCATTCCAAGTGGATTAAACCTCAAGATCGCCAGTGTCACCAAACTAGGGTTTTGGTCGACTAGGGCCTCCAGTTGGAGTTTTTATTCTGGGCATGAGCCAATGCTTCAAAGAATAACCTATGATTCTCCAAGGGATCTCATGAACCCAATCATCAAGTCAATTTAGCCTCAGGGGATGCATTCATCAAAAAATCAGGAATTAGGGTTTCTTGACCTAATTCACCCTTAAGTTGACTTTTGGGACAAAACATGAGCCAAGACCTCAAGAGGGGATTTGAGGGTCTCAAATACATCACATTTATCCATTTGCAATAATGGATTGATCCAAGAAGCTTGAGCAACAAGTTTCAATTTCATCAGAACCACAGTTAGGGTTTCGCGGAAAAAGTCAACTGTATCTTTGACTTTTGACCAGGACATGCTCCCAAACCCTAAGACATGATTCAATACACCCTATAACACCTATGAAATCAATCCATCAAGTTTGATTTAGGTCAAGGACTTGATTTCATAGAGGATCGCACAGTTTGGAATTCATCAGACAAAAAGTCAACTGTACACAAAAGTCAAACTTTGACTTTTTGAGATTTTTCACAATTATGGTTCTTTGACCCCAAAATGATGTTAATGTATGATTGGAATCATCATTCATCAAGAAAAATCAAGAAAAGTGGGATAACTTGTAAAAGAGGTAACCATAAAAAACTTAGAAAATTTTCTAAGTTATGGAACAAAGTGGCTAGGGTACCAACTTTGGAGGATCATAACTCCTAAACCACCAGGCCATTTTTTCCCATCCAAACTTGGATTTGTAGCTCTCATTACCCTCTACAAAAGCTTCAACTACCACTCATTCCAATTCCCCATGGATTTTAAATTATGGAATGATCAAAATCACAAAAAGTGAAAATGTCACTTTTTTACAACACTTAGTGAAATTTTCACTAAGTCAGAATCTGCCTTCACTTTTTTCCAAATGTAGGGACATTTTTCACTTGGATCCAAAAAGTATCAAAACCAATTATGATCAAATAATTATTGTATCGTATGAGGGCTTTCCAAAATGGCCAAGAACTCCATCAAATTCCACTTGAGCCATGAGATATGACAATGGCAATATGCCTTGCTGAAAACTGCCAAGGCTAGGCAGAATTTTGTACTTTTGCTCGATTTGGAAAAATCAGATAATTCCAAGCCTTGTCATCATCACTTTGGACACATTTGAGGATCAAATCTAAAGGGAACAAACACAGATCCAAGCCTCCAAAGTCTTTGGAACAAGAAGTAGCATGCCAAACCTAGAAATCCCTAAAAGAGGGACAAGACTCCAATTTTGGATTAGAGCATTTAATGGATGCTTAGAGGTGGCATGAACTGAGCTTCCTCCAACTGAATTCAGTCAAGATTCATCCAACAACTAGGGAACCACAACTCTGTGCTCTAACCTCTAGTCAATGGCTAGAGGAGACTTGGATTCCTATTGATCCACATTGGCCAAACCTCTGCTGCAGTTGCCATTCACTATTGATCCCAAAACAAACTTGATCTACTATAAATAGAGCCCATTTGTGCTCAGTTTGAGTGCACCAAAGCCATCAAACATATGCTTTCCTCAAAATCACTTTTTTTAGGCAAAAATACCTTCTTTAGCAAGGTAACTCTGAGTTTTTGAGTTAGAGAGAATTTCCATCATAGCTCATGATCCAAACACATCCAATATGTCATATCTAAGTTGTCCAAACTCACACAAGTGACCTGTAATCCTTAAATCTCAAAGTCACCTCTCAAAACCTCAAAATAGGCTTTTTTTTGCATTTTTCAAGCCATGTCTTGATTCAGTCACTTTCCAAACCAGATAAAGCCTCAAACACACTCAAAATATCATCCTTGAACTGTCCCCAATGGCTCCCAACATCTGGAACACCATTTGAGAGAGTTGCTATTTTGGCCATTTTAACCCCTTTTGCAAGAAAGGGCCAGTTTTTGTTTTTGCAGGTTCCAGCTGATTCCAATCATCCTAAAAGCTTATAAGGGATCATTTGAGAGTGTCCAAAGCATCAAACCATTTCTGGAACAAGAAACTTGGCAGATTGCACAAAAAACTCCAAAAACCAAAATCAAAATTACGATGAAAGCCTCATTTTTCATTTTTCAAACCTCATTTTTCAAACCTAAAACCAAAATCACAAGTTGTTTATCGAAACTTATTTGGAATTTTTATCATTTGTATTAATTTTCTTTGAATAATTATGATGAAATTAGGGTTTTATTGATTTTCACCCTAACAAACTTTTTCGAACACTCATGGGCCTCTAATAGAATGTAAGACCCAATCCTTTGTAAATACAAGCCTATGTTGGGCCTCAAATGTTGTATAAGTCCCATTGTGTTTAAAAAGTTTGGCGCGATCATCGAGTTTAAAACAAACCATCTGGGCCTCTCCTTGAGCTATAAGACCCATTCAAAATCATTTTGGGCCTCTAATAGAGTGTAAGACCCAATCCCCTTTTGAAACCAAAAACTTTTGGGCCTCAGTCATTGTATAAGACCCACGGTGTTTTCAAAACCTCGACGCGATCATCACCCTTTTCAAAATTAACCATTGGGCTTCTCCTTGAGCTATAAGACCCATCTTTGTTCACTTTCAATCATTTTACGCCTCTTGAGAGAGTGTAAGACCCAACCCCTTGTACAGAAAACCTTTCTTGGGCCTCAATCACTTGTATAAGTCCCTGTACAAAATGACAGTGCGATCACTGATTAAACCCTGGGCCTCTCCTTGAGCTATAAGCCCCAATTTTCCTTTCAAAAAGAATTTTCTCCTTTGATTTTGTAACATACTGTTATTTTCAATTCCTTTGTTGAACAACTAACAATACAGTATAGAAGCTCTACAACCGAGTAAGTGTTTACCCTCTTTCATTTACCGCTTTCATATGTATATAACTGTATTGTGGGGCTGTTTCACTGTAAGTCTTCTTTCATAAACTCATATCGACTGTGTAATACTAGTATAGATATTTAGAGTTTCCCCGGAAACTACGTCTAGAACTACACAAAACCTCATCTCCTTACCTCCGACGTTCTCCCGAATATTTCAACATAACCTAAACCATGAGAATTTTCTTTTACAACAATTTTAGATAACTAGATCTAAGAAATCTCCCCCTTGAACAGTTCATATACAGAAGGCCAATGTTCCAAGTGAAACCCCTTCTGGAACTGTTCATCAGCCTCCTATTGGGCTTAGTGCAAGGACCCATAGGCTTCTTAAAAGCATCCTCGCCTCCTCTTGGGCATTGTACAAGGACCCTTCGGCTTCTTAGAAGTTTTCACAACCTCCTCTTAGGCTTCGTATAATGATTCTTCCTCCGGGAAGATAGCCTCCTCTTGGGCTTCGTACAAATTGTCCCTTCGGCTTATTAAAAGCTTTTCTCGCCTCCTCTTGGGCTTCGTACAAATTGTCCCGACGACCTCTTAAAGGTATAGGAACAAAAATTAGTCATCTTAATAGAAAAGTCTTTCAAAGAGTCTAGATCTTCCTACGGCGAACGCACTGTCTCTTGATCTCTCTTAAGCATAGTACAAAAGATAAAACTCTAGACTTGGACAGTCTAATCTCCTTGAGTCTCGAAGACTTTCTCAAGTTCCTTTCAAAAATAGGAAAAAACACCCGTAGACTTGGGCAGTCTCAATACCCTTCGGATTCCCTGTTTCCTTAAAGAACATGAAATAATCCCGATCCTCAGATCAAATCCATGAGTACAACATTACCCATATAAGAACTGATTTTCTCTTTTAACCAACATACTGGACCTGTCACTCAACTGAAACTGTAACCCTAGCCTCCTCTTGGGCTTTGTACAATGATTCTCCCCAGCAGAGCAAACCTTTGCAGCCTCCATCTCGGGCTTTGTACGAGATACAAAACACTCTCTTGTTGAGTATAAAAAGACTCTTTTATTGAGTCGATCAACTTTAGCCTCTATCTCGGGCTTCGTACAAGATACAAAAACACTCTCTTGTTGAGTATAAAAGACTCTCTTGTTGAGTTAATCCTCTTTTAGCCTCTATCTCGGGCTTCGTACGAGATACAAATCACTCTCTTGGTGAGTATAAAAGACTCTCTTGTTAAGTCAAACCCTTTTAGCCTCCGTCTTGGGCTTCGTACAAGACACATATAAAAACACTCTCTTGTTGGGTCAACCCTTTTAGCCTCTATCTCGGGCTTCGTACGAGACACAAAAGCATCATCTTGTTGGGTCAATAGCCTCCTCTTAGGCTTTGTATAAAGAAATCCCTGTTTGATTCAATCAACCTTTTAGCATCAAATCATGCTTTGGTCACAGCATACAAACATCAACAACTCCTTTTCCCTCGTCTAATTGGTGTAAGAGGCAAGCCTCTGGATTATTTACATCCACGCCACTGTCCCTCTTTTAGCATGAGAAATTCCTAAGGAAAGATGGAATTGCTCTAAACTGAGTTAAAGTCTTCTCCTTCAGGTTGAAAATCCCCTATAAAGGAAATTATGGCATTGCTGGATTCGCATATCCCAGTTAAAGTAATTCTCCTTTATAATCAGTCACCCAATAAGTGTGACAAACAGACCCCTTTAGACATGACAAATTCTCTCTAAAGTCAACACCCTTTTAGCTTCACATCTTGGGCTTCGAACAAGATACAAATAGACCCTTCAACTTCACATCTTGGGCTTTGAAAAAGATACAAACCACCTTTAGCTTCATGTCTTGGGCTTTGAACAAGACACCAAAACACCATTTCCTCCCATAGAATAGGAGGAACTACGATCGCATTGATTTCCCTATCCCGGGAATACGTAGGCATAAGATTGAAAAAGAATCTTAGCGAGCACACTAATAAAAAAACCCCAAAGTCCCCTACCTCCATCCAATCTGGCGCAGGATCCCAACAAATTCCCCATGAACAGTCCCGGTATTTCGTTCTGAACAAAATAAGCAGAGAGAGGCCCGCGAACTAAAACCGTATCTGTAAACCAACAATTTTGACTGTTTAACCTCAGTTTGCAAGCAGGGTTAGTTAGAGACATCTATTTCCCTTCCTTCATCAGCTTCAATAGGATAAAAAATGAATCGACCTGTAGTACCCCAGAGCGACGGTGCTTAAGAACCACGTCCAAAATCGCTCGCTACAGACATAAAAACAAAGTCCAGGCAAAAAGGGGAATCCCGGCGAACCATAAAAAGAAAAGGTTCGGGCAAAAATTAGGGATAAAAACAAAAGAAAAGAATAAACCCGCAAAGTTTAAAACTTGGAAAGGCAACTTTGGCAAAAATGGGTATCCCGGTGGATTGAAAACCCGAAAAGGGCGATCCAGGCAAAAGTTAGGGATTTGAAAGCAAGAGACTACGATCTGCGTTAGATCTGTGAACACTTTTGATACTTGGAAGTTTTAAAGGAAAGGAATCACTCCAGTCAGTCTCTTCGAAGGTCAAAGCATTTGCGGATAAACAAGTCATATCAGGTCATAACTGAATTGAATCATGGTGGATATCTGTTCCCCACATTGCCGACATGTGTATTTTCTTTTACTTCTTTTTGTACATTTACCTCTTTTCAGGAATTGCTTCCGGATGTAAATGCATATTTACAGGCCAATTCATTCAATAAAATTTTCAGTTCATTAAAAAAAAAGCTTTCCATTTGTGTTTTTACTTTTACTGTTTTTGTTTGTGAAAATGTCCGATATTTTTGATAAACATTGCATGCGAAAATGTTGAGCTTTGCGAAGCATATCGGAAAACAGCGGAAATTGCTCAGACAACAGTCATTAGGATGGTAATCTAGATGGCCATTTTGCATATACTGTTGATTTTGTTTGTAGGGCAGTAGGATTTCTTCCCCAGTAGAGCTATTCTCCTCAGCATTAAAGTTTCATCCTCCCCAGCAGGTTGTTACTATCCCCAGCCAGAGTACAAAGGATTATTTCCCCAGCTAGAGTTGTGGTTGATTTATTACTCTTTTAACAAGCAGCCAGAAGTTGATACTTCTGCATCCCCAGTAGGAGACTGATGGAATACCTTCTTTGGACAAAGATGTTATTTCCTCACAGAGTCTTGGCACCCATTTTCCTCAGCTAGTCAGGAAATCTTTTCTCACCAACAACGGTATGGTCTGATCCCCAACAGACGAGTAAATGTGATGTTATCCTCTAGCAGAGTTAGTTGATGTCCTCAATCACTAAGCAGGTTTGCTAATAATGGTTGATATTCCCCAGCAGGGTGAAGGTACAGATGCCTCCCAGCAGCAGGTTAATTTTAGTAATATCCCCAAGCAGGTTCGGTATTATTGACTTGTCCCCCAAGCAGAGTTTGGTGGTGATCTTCGCAATGGTTTGTCCAACGGCAGTTTGACATCCTTGTAGCGCGAGTTTTATGTGTGGTTGCGAAGCACTATCGCTTTTGGGGTAATACAGCTCGATTCATTTTTTATCCTATTGAAGCTGATGAAGGAAGGGAAATAGATGTCTCAAATTAACCCTGCTTGCATACTGAGTTTAACAGATGACTGTTGGTTTACAGATGCTACAAAGATTGTGGGTCTCTCTTAGGGACACAGTGTTTGGACTATTTGCGAGGTTTTTGGTAAGATATTAGGATTTGGTGCTTTTCGATTGATGTATGAAGGTACGGGATTTTGGGTTTTTGATTAGTGTGCTCGCTAAGATTTTTCAATCTTATGCCTACATATTCCCGTTTAACAAAACAGGGAAATCAGAGCAATCGTAGTTCCTCCTATTCTATGGGAGGAAAAAGGTCATTTTGGTGTCTTGTTCAAAGCCCAAGACATGAAACTAAAGGGGTGATTTGTATCTTGTTCAAAGCCCAAGATGTGAAGCTAAAGGGTTTTGACTTTAGGGAGAATTTGTCATCTTTAAAGGGGATATGTTTGTCACAACTGTTGGGTGACTGGTTATAAATGAGAATTACTTTAACCATGATATGTGAATCCAGCAATGCCATAATTTCCTTTATAGGGGATTTTTATCCTGAAGGAGAAGACTTTAACTCAATGTAGAGCAACGCCATCTTTCCTTAGGAATTTCTCATGCTAAAAGAGGGACAGTGGCGTGGATGTAAATAATCCAGAGGCTTGCCGCTTACAACAATTAGATGGGTGAAAAAGAGTTATTGATGTTTGTATACTATGATTAAGGCACAGGTTTTGATGCTAAGAGGTTGATTGACTTAACCGGGGTTTTCTTTATACAAAGCCTAAGAGGAGGCTATTGACCCAACAAGAGGGTGCTTTTATGTGTCTCGTACGAAGCCCGGGAGAGAGGCTAAAAGGGTTGACTCAACAAGAGAGTCTGTTATATGTCTTGTACGAAGCCCAAGAGAGAGGCTAAAGGAGTTGACTCAACAAGAGAGTGCTTTAGTATCTCGTACGAAGCCCAAGATGGAGGCTAAAAGGGATTGACTCAACAAGAGAGTCTTTTATACTCAACAAGAGAGTGTTTTAGTATCTCGTACGAAGCCCGAGATGAAGGCTGAAAGGGATTGACTCAACAAGAGAGTCTTTTATACTCAACAAGAGAGTGCTTTTATATCTCGTACGAAGCCCAAGATGGAGCCTAAAAGGAGATTGACTCAACAAGAGAGTCTTTTATACTCAACAAGAGAGTGATTTTGTATCTCGTACGAAGCCCGAGATGGAGGCTAAAAGGAGATTGACTCAATAAGAGAGTCTTTCATACTCAACAAGAGAGTGATTTTGTATCTCGTACAAAGCCCGAGATGGAGGCTAAAAGGAGATTGACTCAACAAGAGAGTCTTTCATACTCAACAAGAGAGTGTGAAAAGGTTGGCTCCGCTTGGGAGAATCATTGTACAAATCCCAAGAGGAGGCCATTGTAACTATTTCAGTTTAGTGACAGGTCCAATATGTTGGATAAAGAGAAATTTAATTCTTATATGGGTAATGTTGTGCTTAGGGATTGATCAGAGGATCAGGGTTATTTCCTGTTCTTTAAGTAAATAGGAAATCCAAAGGGTATTGAGACTGTCCAAGTCTACAGGTGTTTTGAGAAGTCGATTCTCAGATAGTGAATGATCTTTGTATGATGCCCAAGAGAAGGCTGGTTTGTTAAGGGATGAAGATCAACCCATTAACTGGTCTGACATTTGACTCAGAAAGACAGCTCTAGCAAATTGATGACTAGTTTATGTTCCTATACCTGTAGAGGTCTCTAGGTCCTTGTACTAAGCCCAAGAGAAGTTCAAGACATGTCATTCACTGAGAATAGATCAAGCCAGGAAAGTTTGAGAATTTGGAAGAAACTCAAGAGATGTCATTCACGGAGAAAAGATCGTCTCTGGAGAGTAGAGTCTCTTTGACAATTTCTAAGGGTGACAGTCTGAGAAAGGGTTCATCGAGAATGTTGCCTTTCAAGTCTCCATATTGTTTAACCCCAAGAGGAGGGAAGACTGTATCTGGTATTCCTATGGGGATCTAGTTTTGTTTGTATTTAAGAGTGACCAACAGGGCTTTACCTAGTGCTAGACGTAGTTGCCAGGGAAAACTCTAAATAACTATACTAGTATTACATAGTTGATATTTGACAGGTATATAAAAGTTTGTGAAAGAAGACTTACAGTGACCAGCCCCACAATACAGTTATATATATGAAAGCTGATAAAGAAAGCGGGTAAACACTTACTCGGTTGTAGAGCATCCATGCTGTTTAGTTAGTTGTTCAACAAAGAAAGCTTTGATAACAATATTATATTCAAAATCAAAGGAGAAAGTGCTTTGAAAAGGTTGTTGGGGCTTACAGCTCAAGGAGAGGTCCAAGGTTTTATCAGTGATTGCACTGTTGTTTTGAAATTGTACAGTGACTTATACAAGTGACTGAGGCCCAAAAAAAGGTTTTCTGTACAAAGGGATGGGTCTTACACTCTCTCAAGAGGCCCAAAGGTGTTTTAAAGAAAAGGAATGGGGCTTATAACACGAGGGTAGGCCCAGATGATTTGATTTTTGAACTGGCGATTGCGCCGAGATTTTCTTTTAACGCAGAGGGACTTATACAATGTCTGAGGCCCAAAAGGTTTAGATTAAAAGGGGATTGGGTCTTACACTCTATTAGAGGCCCAAAGTGGTTATTTTTATACAAGTGATGGGGCTTACAGCTCAAGGAGAGACCCAGGGGTTTTGTTAAAAAGGCGACGATCGCGCCGAACCTTTTGACGGTATCAGACTTATACAATACACTGAGGCCCAAATTTTTTTGGTTTCTACAAAGGGTTGGATCTTACACTCTATTAGATGTCCAAAAAGTTTTAAAGAAAAGGAATGGGGCTTATAACACGAGGGTAGGCCCAAGGATTATTTGTTTGAAAAATGGCGATCGCGCCGAAGTTTGAAAACACAGTGGGTCTTATACGATGACCGAGGCCCAAATTATTTTGGTCTTCAAAAGGGGTTGGGTCTTACACTCTATTAGAGGCCCAAAAAGTTTTGATGAGGGTTTAATTAATCAAAAACCCTAATTTGTTTCCAAAATATATTTTAATTGAACAAAAAATTCAATTAAAATGATCAAAAATTGTTAAACATGTGGAAAACAAATTGTGATCTTGGATTAATATTTCAAAAATCAGGTTTTGATCCACAAAATGATTGGAAATCACTAAAATTTGAAAAATCAAGAGGGAGAAAATATTTTAAATGTCAAAAAAAATTTAAAATATTAATTCTTTACAAAAATATCAAGTATATAAAATAAATAATATTTTTGGGATTTATTGGGAAAATAAAATATTTTAACATTTTTGTGAATTATTAAAAAAAGAATCAACTCAAAATCATTAAAACTAAGAGAGAAATTAATTTTTGAATCAATTAAATAAAATCACAAAATTCAAATATTCAATTTTTCAAAAAGGGCGCCAAGAACAAGGGCAAGAACACGCGCCACTCTCTGTTTCTGCAGATTTGCGTTTTCTATCCAATCTCACTGAATACTTGATTATATCATGCAATCTACATATCAATCTACTCGTTTTCACCTCACGATCATGTCTATGGTCTTTAATTTCATTTATTTTGAGCATGGAATAAGAAATCAAAGAGAAACCTCAAGAACCCTAAAATTCGCATGAAGGTTCAGAAATTCCATACACGATTCAAACAATGCAATTGATTGAGGGAAAACACTCTATGCGTGATTATGAACAAATGGCCAAATTATTGTGCAGCAAAAAATGCATGGATCATAGAGTTAGAAGAGCTCATGCTTACCTCTTGCAGCTGGTGATCGTGTTTTGTGTTAGAGGTGTTGCAGCTTGGTTCCAAGGATATGGACAGCTTCCCTAGGTGCTATGGAGTGTGTCTGGATGCTTGGAATGAATGGAAATGATATGGAACTTGAGATGGTACCCCAACTACAAATCTGTCAAGAACTTGAGCAATTGGCTGGTGATTTTGTGATTTTGGTGTTCCAGATGTTATGTGACTGTTTGGATCACTTCTATATAATGTTTATAAGGTGTGTGTGTGTGTGTGTGATTGGTTTGGTTAGAATAGATCTCAAACTCAAACTGATCACAAATGAGCTCTATTTATAGTAGATCAAGTTTATTTTGCAAGGAATAGTGAATGGCAACTGCTGCATAGGTTTGGCCAATGTTGAGCAATGAGAATCCAAGTCTCCTCTAGCCATTGACTAGAGGTTAGGGCACAGGCTGCTGCTTCCCTTAGTCTTGGATAAGTCTTGACTAAGTTCAGTTGGTGTCGCTCCCGAAAGATTCGCATCCGACGGTACAAACGCGAGAGTGGCGCGGAAAACAGAGTCACCAACAATGTGTATTTATCCCAAGAGAGGGAAAGGAAACACTGCGTAAACCTGAGGGAAGGGAAAGAACATGGTCTCACGACCAAGAGAAACGGATACGGGAGTCGGTTACGCGAAGGGAAGGTGTTATCACCCAACACATCCATCGTACTCGATGGGATCCACGCTTGTTGTCTGCATCAAAGGACATCGTCGTCTGGAGCTCCACTGCTACTGGACCGGAGAAGAAATGATAACGGAAAGAACGGAGAAACGAAGAAGAAAAGAAAATAGAAGTGACTCGATAGGAAGTTATCGTTGTCCTAGGCCTACATACTCCCTCAGTGCAATGGGAAAGTCAGAGTCAACGTAGTTCAGACGGGAACTGTGGGGGAAGGTTGCTCGCCAAGACAATCGCTGTCTTGTGCCTACATATCCTCAATCGGATGAGAGAGAGGAATCGGAGCTAATGTAGTTCGTGGATACGACCATGAATGGGTAAGTGTTTTTTATGAGCGACGTTAGATTCGCGTCCGGCAGTTAGGGTCGATGTCTGTTTGCGACTTAGCTGGAAGGTAACGTGCTCTTTTCTGAAAATGGTCTGGAACCAAACAATCCCAAAGGATAAAAATATTTGAATTTGTTTTTGTGTTTTTTAGACAGAAGTGTTTTAAGTTAGTTCATAACTTGCATTGCACCCAAGTCTATGACATAAGAACGAATACTTCGCGTATCATCCCCAACAGGACTTACACTAGGTACCCTAGAAGAATGAAGGGAAACCCCTTACTCCTCACTTCCCACGCTTAAGGCTCATGCGCAATACACTTTATCTTTATTAAGTGTTTTCAAGAAGTTTTGAGATGAGAAGAGAGAAGACACAAAGGAAACTCTAAAGGGAAACTAAGAGTCCTAATGTTATCATGCATGGATGACCTATGGTTAGTGAGGCTTAGGAGAGACGACCACCTAAAACCTAATGCTAATCCTACTCCAAGATTAATCAAAAATTAAGTTGGACTAGGTAGCTCTAAAGGGAGAGAATCCAAGACTTAAACAAGTCTTGAGATTCATGGGAGGAAGAGAGTGAAAGAGAAGAAAGAAGCATTACATATGCTTAAAGCAAACACAAGTATAAAAGCTTAAAAGAGAAAGTTGAAGTTAGAATGTGGATAACTATCCACATCCCATTCACTTACCATTAGCCCCTACATGGTTAGCAAAAACAAACATAAGCAACAATAAGACAAATGAAACCCAAACAAGTCACAACCCAAAGAGAAATGGTTACAAACCAAATGAAACTCATCCAAGTCAGAATGTACACCTTAGAGGTGACCCATAATGTTTACCAAACAAGATCAAGCAAAGAGAATGCAAACAAGTGGCAAAACATACAAGAAAGTCATCAAAGAAGGAGTAGAAGAAGAATGAGTGGATATGCAAGGTGATCATACAAGAATGCTTCAAATAATATCAACGTCAGAATGTGGATGACCTAAACATGTGCCTAAACATGCTATACAAGTGTCACATAAGGCATACAAGCAAGTATCCAAGCATTAAGAATCATTAGAAGAAGGAGAAGGAAGCATGTAAGTGAAACATGTTAAAGGATGCAAAATGAAACATGAATAGCATATGACATGAATGCAAAGTTCCAAGGTCAGAAACATACATCAAATGAAGTGTAGAGGAATGATATGGCATGGCATACACAAACCAAACATAAGTCATGAATGAGCGTAGATGAGAAGAAGTGAGAAGATAAGTCAAAAAGAGGCATGTAAATCAAACATTGAACATGTGCACAAAATAAGAAACAACCTCACACCAATGACCTACAATTGCAATAAAATGACTTATAATTATTCAAACATGGTTTATGAAGTCAAAGAAACAATCCCAAATAATGGCACAAGTGCCTTCTCAAACAAGTAATCAAACATGATCAAAGATGTGCATAAAAGAGACCTCCAAATAAGAGAAATCAAACAATTAGCAAATCATCTTCAAAACTTACCAAATTAATTCTCAAGACTCCTCAACCAGGAGAAAACAACATGTCAAAAGCTCATGCAAAAATTCACAAGATAGGTCCCTCAAACAATTAGACAAAAAGCACAAAGGATTATGGATCAATATGCAAAAGAGAGGGGCTAAAATGCAATATGAAAAGAGTTTAAAAATATGAGAAAATTTTTTTTATGCACTTCAATCTGTTGATGAAATAATTCAAAAAGAATGGACTCAAAATGTTTTGTAGATGATGAGAAATAAAATCAGCAAGTTTAAGTGTGCACAATTGAGACAATTCCAAAAGAAATTAATCAATCAATTAATTCAGGTGAACAAAATAAAATAAAAATGGAAAATAAAATTTACCAAAATTTTATAAAACCCTAAACATGCTTCATGATTTTTTTTTGGGATTTTTGGATGCATTTAACTAATTTTAAAAATTAAAAATGTAATCTAACAATTAATGAAAATAAAAATAATTGCAATAAACATGGGGGGTGCAAACAGCAAGCATAGCACGTTGGAACATGAAATGGATCAAAGCAGGGGGGTGCAAAAAGTAAGCCCAAACCAAGAAGTCCACAAGCGAAGTCAGAGAGGAACACATGGAATTTAGTCAACCATCAGACTCAATCATGACCATACGATCAATCCAATGCACGCAATCAGTCAACAAGAATACATGGTAACCAAGATGGAAGGCTCAGATCCGTACTCATACCATAACAAACATGCACGCGCATACATACAAATACTCAGAATAAAAAAAAAACACGTGAGAGACATGTGACTTTTTAATGCGCTGGCAAGATCTAAACCACAAGATGCATCAGACGTTCCAGATTAGGTCAATAAATCACAAAAGCACGCAAGATGAAAGGTCCAGATCTAATGCACATGATAACTATCATGGACTAACACACACGCACATCACAAATTGAAATAAGAAAATAAAATATTTGGCACGCTCAGGACCGTTGGATCAAAGCAATGGAAGGCTGAGATTTCATCTTCAACCTTTGCAACCCCCACCGACCGGAAAACAAACCAGGTACCGGAGCCCTAGCTCCGGTCACCTTCTCCGGTGAACCTCGACCAAAATTTTACCAGAAATGGCTCATGAGTACATCATCTTAACCAGAATTCAACAAGGATCTCAAATATCATGTCCATTTCACCAAAAGATCAACATACAAGTCAAATCGAAAGAAATAAGTTTGGATCTAAAACTTTCAATCTCAAAATTCAAGAAATTCACACGTCCAAAATCAAAACCAAACATATTAGCATCATCAGTGAACATCATATATCATCATGCAAGCTTAAAATTCAAGTTATATGATCATGAAATGTGAGCTAACCTGAAGATTACAGAGCTCGAAATACACCAAGAAACCCTTCCAAAAGCTGCAGATCTTCCTCTTTTGAGCTCTATTTACAAAATAAATGCAAATAGAGGCTTGAATCTGGCTAGATCTAAGACTTTGAACTTGAACCAACTTAAAATCAACATGATGAAAATCTTGCTCAGAGCTCAAAACAATGGATGATTCTTGCTCTACCTAGTGTGTAGATCACAAATATGAAAAAATTTCTTCAGAAACCCTGGTAATGAATGAGTTTCGAAGAGAGAAAGTTTGGGTGAGAAAAATGAATTCTGAGCAGAAATGAGTGCATGACCTAGCTTTGTGCGTGTGAGTTAGCTTATATACACCTCATTAGACCTCTGATCATGATTAAAACTTGATTAATCCCTTGGTTAATGAGTTTGGATGGTTTATGCAAATTTGCACTTTGTGTTGTTTCCACTAATCCACACGTGCCAAGGCATGCTTTTCATCATGAATCACTCACATTTCTTTTGCTGATCACCAATGAATTGAAATTGGGCCTTGTGGTTGATTGATTTGTGAGTTTTAATCCATCTTGCAAAAATGCATTATGTGAAATAAGTGAGGTATATGGCATGAAATGAATTGATTCAAAGGTCAAAAGTGATCCTCATGGAGTGTACTTGGATGTTGTAATGTGACTTGAAGCATTAGAAGTCATTACAAGTCATTTTGAACCAAAATACCAAAGGTGGAAAAAATGAACCATGTGAAAACCTTAAAAACCAACCTTGAGTCTTTTGATCATAACTTGAGTTTCACAAATGATATGGAGACAAACTAGTACTTTTTGGAAATGGGAGAGAAGGATCTTCAACTTTCATGTTTGAGGAAAATTCATTTAAAGCTTCCTTGATGATGAAAAGTCAAGTTGAATGTAGTGTAAAAACTTGCCAAAAATGGAAACTTCTCATTATAGGTCATTTTCCAAATTTAGTAACTTTTGTACAAACCCTTGATTCTTGATAAATGGTATGAAAATTGACCCTTGAAGACCATATGAGGATGTGAGACCTTGAAAAACATGAAGAGGACCTCAAAAATCCATGGTTGACTTTCCTTTTGAACTGTTGACTTTTGCTTACTTCACAAGTAACTGATCCACTGAACATTTTCCACAATGAATCACTAGCCAAGTCTTCCTCCATGAGTGCTTGTGAGCATATAGAACCCATAAAAACACGCTTGAATCCATAAAGCCCTTCAAGATGTCCTTTGGGTCAAAACCCTAACTGGTCCCTCTGGTTAGGAGGGAAAGATTCACTTGAAATCCTTTGCCATTCTTGATCTTATAGTAATATGATGAACCCCTTAAACCACCTTGAGGCTTGAGACTCCTTTGAGATGAACCAAGTACCTTGATCCCATGCTAAGAACCAATGCTATGCACAAATGCTAATGCAAGAAATGCAAAGAAACATAAGCCAGTTAGCTAAAAACAAGAAGGAAAATTTTGGGGTGTTACAGCGGCCCCTATTCAAACTCCTTGGATCCGAGGGTGTGGAAGCAACGGCTTTCAGACAACCGGGATACAAGGGGATTGAATACCAAAAAAAACCCGGAAATTTGCAAACTGGTGGTAATGAAAAGGATAAACGAGTATGGCCGAAAGCGGACTCGAAAAGAAAGACCGGCCAAAAACGCTCTTCCAACAATAAACGAGTACGACCGAAGGCGGACTCGAAAAGGAAGACCGGCCGAAAACAGAATTTCAAACAGCAAACGAGTACGACCGAAAGCGAACTCGAAAAGGATAAACGAGTACGACCGAAAGCGAACTTGAAAAGAAAGACCGGCCAAAAGCGCTCTTCCAACAACAAACGAGTACAACCGAAAGCGAACTCGAAAAGAAAGACCGGCCGAAAACGCTTTTCCAACAACAAACGAGTACGACCGAAAGCGGACTCAGTGGGGATTACAAAGGCATACGAGTACGACCGAAAGCGAACTCGAAAAGAAAGACCGGCCAAAAATGCTCTTTCAACAGCAGACGAGTACGATCGAAAGCGAACTCGAGAAGAAAGAATGAGTACGACCGAAAGCGAACTCGAAAGGGAAGACCGACCGAAACCGTTATTCCAAAGATTAGTAGAATCAACGGATCTACAAAGATAACTCCGCTGGGGAATAGAGAAATCTAAACAGACAAGCCTACGGGGGAGTGTAGGAAGGACCAACAAGAAGGACGAATCCACTAGTCGCGGTGTAGTGTTAACCAACATCTTCTGAACCATGTGTAGCGAGCGATTTTGGACGCGGTTCTTAAGCGCTGGTCGCTCTCTGCGGTTTGAGCTTTGACTACAGGTCGATTCATTTTTTATCCTATTGTGAGCTAAATAAGGAAGGGAAATAGATATCTCCAACTAACCCTGCTTGCATACTGAGTTTAAACAGCGGTCTGTTAGGTTACGGATGCTATCAATGTGGGGGGCCTTTGTACTGGTTATTTGTATTTTCGCCAATACGGTTCTCTTTCTTTTTACCTGGGCAGAAGGTTTCTGGCGGGGAATAAGGATTAGGATGTTATGACTGGTGCTTTTGAATACTGCTTTTGATTGATGAAGATATGGGATTTGGGTTTTTTGTTGATTGCGCTCGCTAAGATCTTTTCTTTCGATCTTATGCCTACGTATTCCCGTTTACCGAAACAGGGAAATCAGAGCGTTCGTAGTTCCTCCTATTCTATGGGAGGAAAGGGGTGTTTTGGTGTCTTGTTCAAAGCCCAAGACGTGAAGCGAAAGGTGATTTTTATCTTGTTCAAAGCCCAAGATGTGAAGCTAAAAGGTCTATTTGTGTCTTGTTCAAAGCCCAAGACGTGAAGCTGAAAGACCTTGGCTTTAGAGAGAATTTGTCATCTCTAAAGAAGGGAGAAGGAGAATTACTTTAACTGGGATATGCGGATCCGAGCAATGCCATAATTTCCGAAGAAAGGGTTTTAACCTGAAGGAGAAGACTTTAACTCAGTGTAGAGCAATGCCATCTTTCCTTAGGAATTTCTCATGCTAAAAGAGGGACAATGGCATGGATGTAGATGATCCAGAGGCTTGCCGCTTACAGCGATTAGATGAAGGGAAAGGAGTTGTTGATGTTTGTGTACTGTGAACGAGGCACAGCTTTGATGCTAAAAGGTCGATTGGATCAACCAGTGGTTTTCTTATACAAAGCCTAAGAGGAGGCTAATTTCCGCTAGGAAAATCATTATACAAAGCCTAAGAGAAGGCTATTTTGTGTCTCGTACAAAGCCCGAGAGAGAGGCTAAAAGTTTTTGACCCAGTGGGGCATATCGTTATACAAAGCCTAAGAGGAGGCTAGCAAAGAGTTGACTCAGTTGGAGAATCTTTTATACTCAGTAATAGAGTGTTTTTGTATCTCGTACAAAGCCCAAGAGAGAGGCGAAAAGGTTGTTTTGACTCCACTGGGGAGAATTTTGGTATCTCGTACGAAGCCCGAGATGGAGGCTATTGTAACTGTTTCAGTTGAGTGACAGATCCAATATACTGATTTAAAAGAGAAAATCAGTTCTTATATGAGCAACACTGTACTCAGGGATTTAACTTGAGGATCAGGGATATTTCCTTCTCTTTGAGGAAACGGGAAATCCAAAGGGTATCGAGACTATCCGAGTCTGCGGGTTTCCTTCCTATTTAACGAAGGGTGCTTGAGAATGTCTTTGAGACTCAAGGAAGTTAGACTGTCCGTGTCTAGAGTTTTATCTTTTGTACTATGCTTCGAGAAACAGTAGTAGACTCTATGAAAGGACTGTTCTATGAGGATGACTAGGTTCTATTCCTATACCTCTAGGAGGTCGTCGGGACAATTTGTACGAAGCCCAAGAGGAGGCTGGAAACTTTTAAGAAGCCGACGGGTCCTTGTACGAAGCCCAAGAGGAGGCTATCATTCCCGAAGGAAGAGATCATTATACGAAGCCTAAGAGGAGGTTGTGAATACTTCTAAGAAGCCGTAGGGTCCTTGAATAATGCCCAAGAGGAGGCCGATGCTTTTAAGAAGCCTGTGGGTCTATCATCTCCTTTTCCATTAGGAGAGATAACTCTTTTAAAGATGAAAACCACTGGTAAACGTGCGAGGTTTACTATCCAGCGACTTTTAGCTTTTAAAGAGGGTTCCTTAGTTAAGGTCCAAGATTATGACCGTAGTGGGTACCCAAACCCCGAGACATTCAAGGCAAGCTATCCACAAGGAATAGATCAAGTCAGGAAAGTTCGAGAATTGGGAAGAAACTCAAAGATGCCATTCACGGAGAATACATTCATCTTGGGGAGTAGAGTTTCTTGACGATTCCTAAGGAGGACAGCAAGTTATTGTGCGAGGAAACATGCATAGATTGAGAGATGACCAAGTATGTGCTTACCTCCAAGCCGTGACAGCAAGTTCAAAGTGATTTTTGATTTGGAGGTGTTACAGATGAGTTGTGATGATCTGAACAGCTTCCCTACACCCTATGGATTGTGTTTGGATGGTTGGACTTGATTGAAATTGGCTGGATCATTTTGTGGTACCTCAGCTGCACCTTGTTTGAAAATTTGAGCAACCAGCTGGTGATTTCATGAAATTGATGTTTCAGAAGTTATGTGAGTGTTTGATCAGCTCATATGTGATGTATGTGAGGTGTGTGAGTGATTGGTTTGTGCAGAATTGCTCTCAAACTCAAAACCCGATAGCTACCTTGCTAAGAAAGGCATTTTTGCCAAGAGAAAGAGATTTTGAGGAAAGCATCTGTTAGATGGCTTTGGTGTACTTAAACTGACCACAATTGAGCTCTATTTATAGTAGAGCAAGTTTGTTTTGCAAGGAATAGTGCATGGCAGCTGGTAAGTAGGTTTGGCCAATGTTGGCAAATGAAAATCCAAGTCTCCTCTAGCCATTGACTAGAGGTTAGGGCACAGAGCTTTGGTCCCCTTGGTCTTGGATAAGTATTGACTGATTTCAGATGAGAATGGCTCAGTCCATGCCACCTTGATGGTTCCATTGAATGCCTCATTCCAAATTTGAAGTCTTGTCCCTATTTTGGCAACTCTAGGTTCAACATGCTATTCCTTGTTCCTTGGACCTTGGAGGCTTGGCTCCTTTAGATTTAATCCTCTGAGGTGTCTAAGTGGATTGGAGCAATTGAATTTGGCTGATTTTGGCAAATCGACCAAAGTTGCAAATTCTGCCTTGCTTTGACAGATTTCAGCAAGGCAACTTGCCAATGTTGTATCTCATGATGTAGGTTGAATTTGGCAATGTTCTTGGCCATTTTGGAAAGCTCTTACATGATACAACAACTGTTTGAACAAGTTTGGTTTTGATCTCTTTTGATTCCAAGTGAAAAATCCCCCTACATTTGGCAAAAAGTGAAGGCAAATTCTGACTTAGTGAAAATTTCACTAAGTGTTGGAAAAAGTGACATTTTCACTTTTCAGCCACTTTGATCACTCCATAACTCAAGATCCTTAATGAATTGGAATGACTTGTAGTTGAAGTTTTTGTAGGTGATAGTGAGGGCTACAAATCCATCTTTGGATGAGAAAAAATGGCCTTGTGGTTTAGGAGTTATGGTCCTCCAAAGTTGGTACCTTTGCCACTTTATTTTTAACTTAGAAAAATTTCTAAGTTTTATGGTTACCCCTTTTACAAGTTATCTCACTTTTCTTGATTTTTCTTGATGAATGATGATTCAAATCATACATTATCATCATTTTAGGGTTAAAAATCCATTTTGGTGAAAAATCTCAAAATGTCAAAGTTGACTTTTGTGCACAATTGACTTTTTATCAGATGAATTCCAAACTGTGCAATTCTTCAGGAAATCATGTACTTGACCTAAATCAAACTTGATGGACATGTTCCATGGGTGTCATAGGGTATATTCAATCATGTATTAGGGTTTGGGAGCATGTCCTGGTCAAAAGTCAAAGTTACAGTTGACTTTTCCCTTAAAACCCTAATTGTGGTGCAGATGAAAATGAGACTTGTTGCTCAAGCTTCTTGGATCAATCCATTGTTCCAAATGGATCAATATGGTGTATTAGAGACCCTCAAATCATCTCTTGAGGTCTTGGCTCATGGTTTGTCCCAAAAGTCAACTTAGGGGTGAATTAGGTCAAGAAACCCTAATTCCTGATTTTTGATGAATGCATCCCCTGAGGCAAAATTGACTTGATGCATGGGTTCATGAGGTTCCATGAAGCATATTAGGTCATGTTTTGGATCATTGCCTTGTGCCCAGATGAAAATTTCCATCCGGAGACCCTGGTCGACCAAAACCCTAATTTGGTGACACTGTCGATCTTGAGACTTGATCCACCTAGAAGGGAGCAGCCTTGTGCTTAGTCCTTGAAGTGGGAGTCCTTTTTGATCCATTGTGGATGTTTAAGAGATTAGACAAGTTGAAGATCATGTCATTTCTTGATTGATCCTTTGTTCAAGCACTCAGAGAGGGCTTGAAACCCTAATTTTGATTGTATTGGATGCTCACCCATCTTTGGGGAGACTAATGAAGCATGATGGTTCATCCATATTGTGATGATGATTTTCACAATGATGGGAAATCTAAGTGGTCAAAATTTGGGGTATTACAGATGCCCCTATTTAATCTTCTTGGACCCGAAGGTATGAATGACGAAGGGATTCGAGCATCCGGGGTGCAAGAGGATTAAATATTGGAATATCCGAAATTTTGATGATGGTTATGAATGGTAGCTTACGCATTCATCTTCTTTAGCTAAGCGATGATGCTTAGAAAAGGTAAACTTCCCCTCGATCCCGGTCTTCAGCCAAGGAACTGGTCTCAGTTTTCTTTTGAAATAAACCTCCCCTCGATCCTGGTTTCCTACCAAGAACTGGTCTTAGTTTCTGATTTAAACTTCCCCTCGATCCTGGTTTCCTACCAAGAACTGGTCTTAGTTTCTTTTGTCAATAAACTTTCTTGACAAAGGACGCTATTCATAGCGGCTTTCCTTCAAACTTCTCGCCGAATTTTCCTGGGGAGATGCCATTTGAGTGGAAAAAGTTTTGATGTCAGACTTGCTGGGGAACCCATTCGTCTAAGTTGTAGAGGTACACAAACTTCTCTATTTTGGAGACGCCATTTGTCGATTCTACTGGGGAAAGCGAGTCTCTTGAGAGACTGTTTTCATTTGGGATCTTACATCATACTTTTCTCGGGATCTTCCCGGAGAAACGCCATATGATGGGGTCCAATTTTGTGGGGCCGATGACCTTTTCATCAGCGGTCCTTTCGGAGCAAAACTGGCATGCTGCCGAATCTCTGATCACGAGGCTGTCTCTGTGGGTTTTCCTTAATTCGGGAAAGCAAGGATATCATCTTCAATGGCGAAGAGTGATGTTTATTGAGAGTTTTCTCTGGCTTTTCAGAGGTTCAAGTTATCAAAGTGGCCAAGTGCCAACTTTGATCTAAAGATACACTGGTGGCGAGATTGTGCAGACGCAACACTTCCTGACGAGGAAAGAACTGACAAACTCGATTGAGAAAACTATTTATCACTAGGGGACAAGACCGACTCAAGTGATAGTGATGCAATACGAAATGCAAACGCAAATAAAATGCATGAAGTATGTATGTATATGCTGACAAAACAGACGCGACATACAGACTAATGGATGAACACAATTGGATACTCGGCCATCGCGGGGCGAAGAGGTACCGTTGATTCAAAATAGCAATTCCACCTTGCCTAGGAGAGATAGTCCCGTTGGGAGCTATGTTGATCGGGCTTAAGAGATGAGAACTCGGCCGAGGATGTCAGACGAAACAAGGTCTCTGACATTATTGATCCTTCGTTCAGGAGTACTGGTCTAGAAGGAGTACTTTGATTCCACACTTTAAAGTTCGCTTACTTCGGGAGAAGCGATCGATGTTCTTCTGATGTTCAACAGTCAAAAGAAATGCCATCTTTATTTTAAAAGCAGAAAAAGTTTTAACAAGTAAATTCATTTTTGTTTTATTTCAAGAATTGCTTATTAAGTTTAAACAACGTCGTTCTGTAAAGCTAAAACAAACAAGAATTACAAACAAAAGCACAAGGGCTCAAATTTTATTGATAAGATGGAGATCAGCCAAACGCGTGATTCCAAAGAGTATATACAAAGTTAGAAAATGGTAATTTACAGGGAAAAGGGCTACGTTGAAACATAACGACCAATATCCTTCTACCAACTTTGAATTCGGGGTATCCTGAGCTTTTGTCGAAGATGACCTTTGACTGGAGATTTCCTCCGATAGATGATGTAACTACGGCTGAGGGACTTGCCTCTGTTGAACATAGTTACTTGCCATTAATGAGATTTCCAATCCATCGGGATGATTCTTTTTTTCCATGTCTCTAACTTTTGCCTGGACCGCCCTTTCGGGTTTTCAATCCACCGAGACGTTTTTTTTTTCTTTTAGTTTAGGCGAAGTATTTCTTGACTACATCAACATTCGTGGGGTAGGCAAATTCCTCTCCGTCCATGGTTGCAAGTCTCAAGGCGCCGCCTGAGAAAGCTTTCGTGACCACATAGGGGCCATCATAATTTGGGGTCCATTTGCCCCGAGAGTCAGTGAGAAATGATTGTATATTCTTGAGCACGAGGTCTCCTTTCCTGAAGACACGAGGTCGGACCTTTTTGTCGAACGCCCTCTTCATTCTCTGTTGATACAACTGACCGTGGCATAGTGTCGTGATTCTCTTTTCTTCGATCAGGTTCAGTTCGTCGTGTCGACTTTGACACCATTCAGCTTCAGTGAGCTTAGCTTCCATCAATACCCTGATTGACGGGATCTCTACTTCTATGGGAAGCACTGCCTCCATGCCATATACTAGAGAGAAAGGGGTAGCCCCTGTTGAAGTGCGGACAGATGTGCGATAACCATGAAGAGAAAAGGGTAGCATCTCGTGCCAATCTTTATAGGTTACAACCATTTTTTGAACGATCTTCTTGATGTTCTTGTTAGCCGCTTCTACCGCTCTGTTCATCTTGGGTCGGTAGGGAGATGAGTTATGGTGTTCGATCTTAACTCTGCACACAACTCTTTCATTATCTTATTGTTCAAGTTAGATCCATTATTAGTAATGATCTCGCTTGGAACACCATAAGGGCAGATGATATTGTTTTTGATAAATCGGACCACCACTTGTCGGGTTACATTGGCGAATGACGCTGCTTCGACCCACTTGGTGAAATAATCAATGGCTACCAGGATGAACCGATGTCCGTTTGAAGCCTTGGGCTCAATCATGCCAATCATGTCGATTCCCCATATGGAAAAAGGCCACGGGGAAGAAAGAACTTTGAGATGTGATGGCGGTACATGAATTTTGTCAGAGTATATATGACACTTGTGACACCTCCTCATGTACTTGTAGCAGTCGGATTCCATGGTCAACCAATAATACCCGGCCCTGAGAATTTTTCTCACCATTGTGTGTCCGTTGGCATGAGTGCCAAAGGATCCTTCATGAATTTCTTTCATGAGCACGTCTGCTTCTGGTCTGTCGACGCATCGGAGCAAGACCATGTCAAAATTTCTCTTATAAAGAGTGTCACCGCTCAGGAAGAAGTTTCCAGCCAATCTTCTGAGGGTTTTCCTGTCTTTTCTGAGTGCCCCAGATGGGTACTCTTGTTTCTGAAGGAAGCATTTGATATCGTGATACCAAGGTCTGTCGTCTATGACTGCTTCAATCGCGAAGATGTAAGCGGGCCGTTCAAGGCGCATTTTGTCGATCTTAGGTATGTCATTCCATCGACCTACACTAATCATGGAAGAGAGAGTGGCTAATGCATCAGCCATGTGATTCTCATCACGAGGGATGTGATGAAAGTCGACTCTGTTGAAGAAGGGTAACAACCTTCTTGCATAGTCTTTGTAAGGAATCAATCCTGATTGGTATGTGTTCCAATCTCCTTTTATCTGGTTAATAACCAGGGTTGAATCGCCGTATACGTCCAAGTTTTTGATCCTTAAATCAATTGCTTCTTCGAGACCCATAATACAAGCTTCGTATTCGGCCTCGTTGTTCGTACATTTGAACGTAAGTCTGGCAGTGAAAGGAATGTGGATACCCTGAGGGGTAACAATGATTGCCCCAATTCCGTTTCCATAATGATTGACTGCTCCGTCAAAGATAAGTCCCCACTGGGAACCTGGTTCTGGCCCTTCACTGGGTCGCGGTTCATCGCAACCTTTCATCTTTAGATACATGACATCTTCGTCTGGGAAGTCAAACCCGATTGATTCTTGATTGTCAATCGGTTGATGAGCCAAGTGATCGGCTAAAATACTTCCTTTAACGGCTTTCTGAGCATGGTACTCTATGTCATATTCTGATAGTAACATCTGCCAACGGGCAATCCTTCCCGTGAGAGCAGGTTTTTCGAAAACGTACTTGATTGGATCCATTTCGGAGACCAACCAAGTAGTATGACGAATCATGTACTGGCGAAGACGTTTGGCTGCCCAAGCCAAAGCGCAACAATTTTTCTCAAGCATTGTGTACCGAGTCTCGCAGTCGGTGAATTTCTTGCTTAGATAGTAAATGGCAGACTCTTTCCTTTTAGTTTCGTCTTGTTGGCCAAGTACACATCCCATTGAGTCCTCTAGGACTGTGAGGTAAATGATCAGTGGTCTTCCTTCCACTGGAGGTGATAGAATCGGCGGATTCAATAGGTATTCCTTAATACTGTCGAAGACGGTTTGGCAATCTTCTGACCAAACGCAATCCTGGTTCTTTTTGAGTAATTTGAAAATCGGCGCACATGTCGCGGTCATAAGGAATATGAATCTGGAGATGTAGTTCAAACGTCCCAGGAATCCTCTGACTTGTTTTTCAGTTTTTGGAGAAGGCATTTCTTGAATGGCCTTGACCTTGTCAGGATCATCCTCAATCCCTTTCTGGCTGACGATGAACCCTAGTAGTTTCCCTGAACGGACACCGAAGGTGCACTTGTTGGGATTCAAGCGGAGCTTGAATTTTCTTAGACGTTCGAACAATTTTGACAGATGTTCAACGTGCTCATCCTCTGTTCTTGATTTTGCAATCAAATCATCGACATATACCTCGATTTCTTTGTGTATCATGTCATGAAACAGAGTAGTCATGGCCCTTTGATAGGTTGCCCCGACATTCTTCAAACCGAACGGCATTACCTTGTAACAAAAGGTACCCCATGGGGTAATGAACGAAGTTTTCTCCATGTCTTTCGGCGCCATTTTGATCTGGTTATAGCCCGAGAATCCATCCATGAAGGAGAAAACTTTGAACTTTGCTGTACTGTCTACCAGCATGTCAATGTGTGGTAAAGGAAAGTCGTCCTTTGGACTTGCCTTGTTTAGATCTCTGTAATCAACACACATTCTGACCTTTCCGGCCTTTTTGGGAACGGGTACAATGTTGGCTAACCATTGAGGATATTCAGATGTAGCGAGGAAACCCGCGTCGATCTGTTTCTGTACCTCCTCTTTGATTTTGATGGCCATGTCCGGGTGAGTGCATCTCAACCTTTGCTTTACTGGCGGACATTCCGATCTCAACGGTAAGTGATGTTCCACGATGCTGGTATCCAACCCTGGCATATCCTGATAGGACCAAGCGAACACATTGGGGAATTCTTTGAGAAGCTTTATCAAACCCTCTCTGGCAGTTGGACTGAGCAATGCTCCGATCCTGATTTCTTTTCTCTCTTTTTTTGAACCCAAGTTTACCGTTTCCAACGGCTCTTTGTGAGGTTCAATGGACCTTTCCTCTTGTCCGAGTAGTCGGGAGATCTCTTCTGGAATTTCGTTGTCATTTTCTTCTTCAGCCTCGAATACCGGGAACTCAAAGTTGGAAGAAGGCATCGGATCGTATGTTTCAACGGGGTATAAAACAAGCAATCTGCATGACGTGATGATTCGTGTTTAGAAGAGATAGAGAAAATGCAAGTGTGTGCAGTGTATTTGTTTTACTGCTTGTTTTTATGATTGAATTGTTTTTTAGGATTACCATTTTCTGAAAAAGCAAAAAGAGAAAACAACAATTAATGCGGAAATTACCGAACAACGTTATTTTATTAATGAACAAGTCGAATCTTGAAACTACAACCCTATAAAACAAAACTCTGTCGCTTTGTGCAAAGCGAAGAGGGAAATTTACAAAAAGCGAGCTCTATCAAAACATCTGTTTCACCTGGGCAGGGTGAAAGGTTTAAAGATGGCAATTACTTTGTCTGATGAACGACCTTCGGAACCTCGACAGCAACCCATTGGCGGCGAACTCCTCGGTGAATCACAAAGTCTGGCACCTTCCTTGATTTGTCTTCAGAACTGACGCTGATTTCTGGTGGAGTAGGATCATTGGAATCTGTCTCCCAAGCAGAATTATCGTAGGAGG
This sequence comes from Lathyrus tuberosus, assembly GCA_022829125.1. Lineage (NCBI taxonomy): Eukaryota > Viridiplantae > Streptophyta > Magnoliopsida > Fabales > Fabaceae > Lathyrus > Lathyrus tuberosus. The sequence continues at coordinate 466,843 of JALAZF010000079.1, read as the reverse complement.
ATTCCTCTGTTGCATTTTGCATAGCATTTGTGCTCTCAGTTGTATCTCCCCATCCAGTTGGCTGGATATCTTCGAGCCTGATACGAGAGCTTTCGGGAGCGGTGTACTTGACCATGAAGTCGTACTTTCCACTTGGTTGTCCCAGGGTGTCCCACACTTTTTTGGAACTGGAGGAGTCATCCCTCTCGATGACGTTGACCTCAGGAAAAGCATAGTTGATGAATTCTAGTCCTGCAAACGTTGCGAATTCATCTTCATGTTGAGTAGTTTCTGAATGACCTGAGTGTTGATCCCATGACATGGTGGGGACACAGGTATTCTGTTCAATGATGCTCAACTGAGTTTCATTACTCGGCTGACTTTCTTGCTCCAAGTTTCCTGGGTAAGGCTGCCACATAGGCAGGCCATCCATCGGGCCATAGTAATTGCGGTCAAAGTTTTCTTTCATCAGAGTGTCTTCCTCTAATGAATTTGGTAGAGCACGGCATCCTTCCGGATCACAATCTCCGTAGATCATTTCGACATCTGATCTTGGTATAAATCTCAGACTTTCTGTAGGAAAGCAAAAAGGCATAGGCACCTCTTCCTGAGACATATAGCCGTCCTCGTTAAGGTAGGACTTCCATTCTTCATCCGTGTCAGAGGGATCTTCCTCATTGATAGCATGAACTGTCTGAGACACTGGGTGAAGAAAACCTCCACTGTGGAAGAAGTTTTGAAAGGGATGAAGACTTTCATCGTTGGCGGCTGTCTGGGTACAGGTTGCAGAAAAACCAAGACCCTTCTTTGTTTTATTGTCAATAGGAATGGCAAGCCGTCCCCATCCTGTCGTATCGGTACTCTCGACCGCTTTGATAGCATCTTTGTATGAAGAAATTGAAGTTCCTTCTTTGTACTGATCGTTCTTGCTCACCGATAGTGCTTGGAACTGAGTTCCAATAACCTCCTCGGGTTCCACACAAGTAGATGATGATAGGTTACTCAAGGCTTGTTCCCCACAAACCGTGACAAGTTGATCGTTCTTGACGAACTTTAGCTTTTGGTGGAGGGTTGAAGTAACCGCTCCAGCCTGATGTATCCAAGGTCTTCCTAATAAACAACTGTATGTTGCCCGGATGTCCATGACCTGGACAGTGATTTGGAAAGTGTGAGGACCAATAGTTATGGGAAGATCAACTTCGCTGATAACTGTTTTTTCTGGATCCGTCGAATGCTTTGACGACGACCTCGCTGACTCTCATCGGAGGGCCCTTGAATGATAATTGCATCAAAGTGTACTTCGGCATAACATTCAGGGCTGACCCTGTGTCTACCAGTACATTGGCTAAAGCATCGCCCTGGCAGTTAACTGTAATGTTGAGCGCCATGTTATGACGACGACCCTCTTCGGGTAATTCCTCATCACTAAATCCCAAATTATTGCAGGAAGTGATGTTAGAGACAATGCTATCGAATTGTCTGATTGTTACATCCTGTTCCACAAAGGCTTGCTCCAAGACTTTCTGTAGAGCCTCTCTGTGTGCTTCTGAACTGAGTAACAGTGATAATACTGAGATCTTTGAAGGAGTCTGTAACAGTTGATCAACAATGTTATATTCACTCCTTTGGATGAGCTTTAGCATCTCATCTTTGTCTTTTGAAAAGTCGGGATTACTAGATTGACCGACTGGTGGATCAGGAATTTCCGCCTGAAGTTCCTTTTCTTTGTTGGATTCTCCAACCCCTCGGTTGAAGATCCTACCACTCCGTGTTACACGATTGACGTCTGCAATATTCACGACGGAGGGTAATGGAATTTCCTTTCCATTCTCAATTGTTGTTGCACCGTATTTGTAAGGGATCGCCTTAGCTGATTCATACGGTAATGGTCCCGGTAGGTAGATAGATAACTATGGGAACTTTCTGGTTTTTCTGACCATCATAAGTGATCTCGATCCGTTCCCGGTTGGGAACTCTAGATTCGTCAAGTAGAGGGACGATGGCAAAAACATCCCTGATCTGGTGATGACCAGAGATCATGACAACATCCTCAACCTGATCGGCAAGGTAGTTCGGCGACCAAATGATGGGTCCTAAACCTGGATATGGACGAATTTCTCCATGATCGACTTGACCCTGAAGAGCTGCTCTCACAAGGTAACACCCTTGGTTACTTTCCGAACAGACGCTACAACTGTCATAGTTGTGTGGTGGCACCTGGCCACGCCCACTTTGAATACAATGTAACCTCACTAGGTTACCTTCCATTGATCGGACACCCTGACTTTAACGACGAGTAGGATTCCTGTTATTGATACTAATCTGCTGAGTATCTTCGTCCATATAGATTGGCATCCACCAGTGATTTAACAAGTGCTGAAGTGCCTCCTGGACAAGGGTACAACCTCGATCGTTTTCGCAGCCTGCTTTACAGTTTTGATAATCGTGTGATATTAAGAATCCAAGTCGGACCTGCTCAGCATGTAACTCTACCAGGTTGGTATTCATCACGCGGATGTCAAAGATCTGAACCATGTTAATTTGATAGGAGTTCCTATCATGGTAGTCTTGGATCCATCCAAGATCCATCTGACGCTGGAGGGCCTCTTGTATGAAAGAGCATCCCTGTTTGTTTACCGAGCAAATTAGACAGGAACTGTAATCGTGCCGCGGCAGATTATGATACTGGCTTTGCCTTGAGTGCATCGCCACCAAGTTGACATTCATCACACGGATGTCGTGGTTTTGAATGACGTTAGAATTCGTAGAGACCATGTTAACTCCACGAACTCGGTGCTCTTGGATCCATCCAAGATCCATTTGTTCCTGTAGAGCTGATTGCACTACCGAACACCCCTGGTTGTCTTTAGAGCAGATATCACACTGGTGATAATTATGAGGTGGCACATGGCCATATCCACTCTGTCTACAATGCATCTTGACCAGATTGGCCCCCAATAAGAGTACATCGTGAATTTGATAGACATTGTTAGTCTCTTTCTCAATCAGATTGACTGTAGCCTTCTCATGTTGAGGCAGCGGGATCGTAAGAACATTAGGGTTCGAATCTTTGAAAGATAAGAGCCCGCTCCTAGCAAGCTTTTGCACGTCGGATTTGAAATTGAGGCAAGTCTCAATGTTATGCCCTGAACCTCCTTGATGATAAGGGCATGTTTGATCCACCTTAAACCAAAAAGGCGGATTTTCCGGAACTGAAAGGGGAGACTTAGTCTGAATGTGCCCCTTAGCCAGCAGTAACGGAAATAGTTCTGCGTACAACATGGGTATAGGATCAAATCCTGGTGGCCGTGTTGTACGGTTGTTGTTATATGGGGGACGAGCCTGCTGAAGAGGTTGTCGTGTCCTTTGTTGGTCAGGTTGGCTCTGCGCAACCTGAGGTTGATACATAGGAACAGGCGCGGGGCCGATAGCAGGAGTAACAGCTGCTACTGGCTGATAACGTCGCCTTTGCTTTTCGAGAGAGATATTCCCAATATCTTGCTCTTTTTTCTTAGGGAGAGCACTACCGTATTTTTTAGTACCGCTCGTTGATCCAGTGTCTTTTACCAAATGTCCTTCTTGGACGGCTTCCTCAAGACATACACCCATACCGACCATCTCGGTGAAATCACTGGGCACACTGGCGACCATTCGGTCATAGTAAAATGAGCTTAAGGTCTTTAAGAAGATCTTTGTCATCTCTTTTTCCTCAAGAGGTGGACAAATTTGAGCGGCAATTTCATGCCACCTTTGAGCATACTCCTTAAAGGTTTCCTTGTCCTTTTGCGACATTGATCTGAGTTGATCTCTGTCGGGTGCCATGTCCAAATTGTACTTGTATTGTTGGACGAAGGCAGTACCAAGATCTCTGAATGTACTGATCGTAGTACGGTTTAAACCCATGTACCATTTGAGTGCGGCACCGGTTAAACTATCCTGAAAGTAGTGAATCAGCAGGTCCTAATTCTCCGTCTGAGCTGACATCCGCCGAGTGTACATCACCAGATGGCTCTGAGGGCAAGAGTTACCCTTGTATTTTTCAAAGTCGGGCACTTGGAACTTGTGCGGGACTTTTACATTTGGGACCAAGCAGAGGTCTGCGGCGTCCTTTCCAAATAGATCATGACCGCGAATGGCTTGCATCTCTTTCTGCATTTCCAGGAACTGTTCCTGGAATTCATCCATTCTGTCAAACATAGTTTCCTTCTTACCAGAAGGTGTCTGTGGAATCTGTCCTTCCGGGACAATGTGCACCACAGGGGGTGGTACCGTGACTACGGCAGTAAGTCTTGGCGCCTCCCGAAGTTTGTAACCTTCAGGAGTCTTGAGTATGCCCCTGGCATCTTCGCTTTCCCGAAGTTTGTAACCTTCTGGCCCAGCGGCCTCTGTTGCGATTCCCTGATCTTCAGTGATCGGCGGAACATATCCTTCTGGGATATAGTTAACAGGCATGCCCCAAGGACGATCTTTCGGCATCTGATACCTAGGATCATACTTTTCTATGATGGGCGTTGAGGTGATCTCCGAAATCACAGTTCTTTGTAGCTGAGCTTCTGCCATGGTTTGCATGTCGTTACGAAGCTTTCTCATATCCTCTCTTAGAGCGTCGATCTCTTCTTTCAACTCTCTATTTTCTTCCTTAAGATCATCCATCTTTTTCTGACGATTGGCCCGAGTATTATACGAATAAGACAGTTTGACTCTAGAATCGAGACACAAACGTGAGATTCGTAGGGAAGAAGAATACGCGATGTGAGAATGATGAATGCAATGATTATATTAATTGTTTTTAGGTTTAATTAAAATAAACTTCGACAATTAGATTGCAAATATCAAACAGTGGGGAAACCCCTTTTTATTGAATTCCAAAGGATTACAGAAATGGAAATACAGTAGATTACAAAGTGCAGAAACAGAAACCTAAACTAATGGGTCCCGAGTCCTCTCTGAGGAGAAACCGGGTGCTGATTCTGGTATCTTCCTTTTCTTTGACCGGGGCTCTTGGGCCGTTGTCGGGTTGTCATTCCTTTGCCAAGTGAAAGGAGCGAGCAAATTCCTTTGGTCATCTTGATTCTCTACAGCATGCTGCTCCAAAATTTCAATCAGAGCATCTTTCTCTTTTAGTAGTTGCTGTATTTGGATACACTCTACGTCGAGGGTGCGGTACTTGTTCTTCCAAGATCTTCTTTCCTTTTGAACTTTGTTGAGAGTAACCTGAAGCCTTTCAGTTTTCGTCATGAAGTACATGACAATTTCCCTCGGCGGAAGAATTCCGTAACGAGGATAAGGCGTCTTTAGCTTGAGAGCTCTAGTTTGTACCTAATGGAGATAAGGCTCCACCGAGACACAGTCCAGTTTTCCCAGAGACTCTCGTCCTTTCTTATGAACATGTTTCCAAGCTTGCACTATTTCCATCTTTAGTGCTCTGTCACTTTCTCCTTCTTTGAAGAAAAGACCTTCCAGATGAACACCCAGTGGGATGTGTCTCATCGGGTATCCAAATTGACGAAGAACTAATATCGGATGATATTGATTCCTCCTTTAGTTCCTATGAGGGGTACGCTGGGGAAGTTTCCACGACGGTCAATGATTCTGATTCCCTCATAAATCCTATTACACCAATCTATATCAGAGTTGGTGAGAGACATGATCTTCTGCGACCAATGTAAGACACTCTTGCAATCCCAAAAAGCAGCAGACTTGGGCAAGTGAGAGATAAACCATTTGTAGAGCAAAGGTACACAGCATGTGATCTCCCCTCCGCTGTATAAATTTCCCAAGTGTACAGAATGATACGCATCTGCGAGCAAAGTCGGCACAGGGTTTCCAATGAGAAAAACCTTAATGGAGTTAATATCGACGAAGTTATTGATGTTGGGAAACAAAAATAACCCGTAGGTGAGCAAGACAAAGATGCTTTCAAAAGCAGTCATATTCCCTATACTAGCAAAGTACAGAGCTTTCTTGGTCAGGAACTGGGCTGGAAAACCTTGGGTGCCACCCTTAGTGGTCATGTGAGTCCGGACCTCAGACTCGTCCAAATGAATTGCTATTGCAATAGTCTGATTCTTTGGAATTTCTTCCAGTCCAGAAAATGGAGCTCGATCAGTGATAAGTAAATCAGTCAGATGAGAATACTCCTCCAGCGTTGGTGATAGCTGGTAATCCAGGAATGTGAAACAGTGATAAACCGGATCGTAGAACTGAATGAGCGCATCCATGATTCCCTCAATCACATGGACTCTTAACAGTGGTAGCAGACCTCCGTGCTTGGCTCTGAAAGCCTCTGGGTTAACGATCATCCTCGCTAACTTTCTTAAATCCCCTAGTTTTGGAACCTTGAAGGTATACTGGTGAGTTCTCCTTCTACCGAAATCCATTAATGCAATCTTTTTTCTCTGATATTTGCAATCACAGTCTTAGTTTAATTTGAAAAACAGAGAGACTAGAAGAGAAATTTTTTGAATGTTTTAATGTTTTATTAAATGAATGCATGAATGCAGCACACAAAAACATAGAAAAAACATGGGGTCAGAGGGTCGTTGTCATGAAGTCAAGGCTCTACCCATCCCCAAAGGTTTATACTAGGGTGATTTTTGTACCTGTACTCATTATCATCAGCTCCTCCCAGGAAGGCAAAACAACAAGCGGATCGCCAGCGAGTTGTGTGCAATCTTAGAGTAAGTGCCATTCACCGAGAATAGATCACCAGCCTCAAATGAGGGTAGTATCGCGTAACAGCTATTTCCGATAGCTTCCGCACTACGAAAAAGGTTGGCTTTTCTTAAGTGTATACTCAATCTCACCACATGCGGTATCACACGCATTCCCAGTAGCAGAAAAATAAACACTTATAGCAATTAGGAAAAGCAGTATATATATTTGTCCTAATCATCCTAGACTTATAAAGCTATGAATCTTAAGTTCCTGACAGAAATGGGTTCCTCGGCGGAAGCCCCAATCTGTGGTTCTCAGCCCAAGAGATGGACCAGCATAGGTCAATCTTTCTCCTCAGCCGAGTTGCCATTTTCTGTGGAAAACGGGGATGATGCCCTAAGGCAGAAAATGACTCTGGCAAGGAATCCCCAGCAGAGTTGTCGTTTGTGTAATTTTTCACACAAGAGAAGTAGAAAGAAAGGAATCGTCCCCACGGTGGGCGCCACTTTTCTGTAGCGAGCGATTTTGGATGCGGTTCTTAAGCGCTGGTCGCTCTCTGCGGTTTGAGCTTTGACTACAGGTCGATTCATTTTTTATCCTATTGTGAGCTGAATAAGGAAGGGAAATAAATGTCTCCAATTAACCCTGCTTGCATACTGAGTTTAAACAGCGGTCTGTTAGGTTACGGATGCTATCAATGTGGGGGGCCTTTGTACTGGTTATTTGTATTTTCGCCAATACGGTTCTCTTTCTTTTTACTTGGGCAGAAGGTTTCTGGCGGGGAATAAGGATTAGGATGTTAGGACTGGTGCTTTTGAATACTGCTTTTTGTAACGACCCGAAAATCTAAATTAATTATTTAATTATTTATTTAATTGATTTAGAAGGAACTAAGAGGTTTTTGGATAATTTGGAAAATTATGGATAAAATGAGTATTTTAATAATTTCAATATAATGGGTAATCATTTATTTAGATTATTATTATTGTTATTAAAAATAATAAGGGAAGGACAAGGTGGTCATAAAAGAAAAGAGGTAAGGGTAGAGTTGGAAGTTCCTAAACTGGGATATTTTGTCTAAAGAGGGAAAAGGTCGATCATTTTCTAACTGATCGTGTTTTGGTGAAGAACTCAGAGGAAGAGAAGGAGAAGAACCTTAAGGCTTGAAGATTCTGAAGAATCTTAGAGAAGGAGGAAGAACCGCTAAATTTCTCTGAGGTATGGGGAGTTATCATTGTTTATTATAGTTTTATAGGAATTGGAGATGAATAGATTAGGGATTGTATGAGTTGTGTTGATTTATAGGATTGTTGATGTAGAATGAGTAAATTGATGAAAGTATGATGAATTTGATTGATGCATATTACTATATGTGTGTTTTGTGAGTGTTTTTGAGCAATTTTCGTGTAGAATACTGATTTTTGGGGTAATCGAAGTTAAAAATGCAGAAAAGCACTTTTCGGGAAAAGTTGGGTTTTGTCGCATCCTGACACGGGCCGTGTCACAGGACACGGGCGGCCGTGTCAGCTTGCTGGTCGTGAAATGGAAAATTGATTTTTAAAAATTGGTCACAGTACTTCTGACACGGGCCGTGTCACAGGACACGGGTGGCCGTGTCAGGCTGCTGACTTGCTACTTTTTTTTGATGTTTTGGAATTGTGTCTCAGGTCTTCTGACATGGGCCGTGTCAGACCTCTGTGTTTGCTGTATTTTGTCTGTTTCACGTTTTGGGTGCAGGTTTCCTAACACGGGTCGTGTCCCAGGACACGGGAGGCCGTGTCAGTCAGCTGTTTGTGTTGTTTTGGTGTTTTCTTGATGGTTTCATGACGTTTTCTCGTGATGATCTTTTGTTGTTGAGTGTTGTTGATGTAAGATGATAAAACATGACTGTATGATGAATGCTTGTTGTATATGAAATGAATGATGCACACGTTGATGTCCGGTGAATTGCGAAGTTTTAGCATCATTGCATTTCATAGCATTTTATGTTGGGACTTCGGTCCATTGGTAGCTTCAATCCCACTGTGCGGATTGAAGTGATACGTTGATTTCGATGTGCTCCATTTGGAGGGTTGATGGCCAAGTGTCCGTCCACGTTGAACCGGTACCACATGCACCCTTTGCATTTCATTATGGTTGACATTGCATATGAATGACGAAATTGTGATTCTGTTGTGAAGATTACGTTGATAATCCCATGATATTAATGTTGATGATGATATGATGTTGTTCATTAATGATGCCATAATGTTGTTGTTAATGATGCTATGATGTTGTGTCACTTATTCTGTTTATTTTCCATGTCGTATATTATTATAATGAATTGTGATTTCTCACCCTGCCTGCTTGAAAATGTTGCCTCTTATGTGGGTAACTTGCAGATGACCAAGAGTAGCTCCGCGGTGACGAAGGAGGTAGCTTGGAGTGTCTCGTTTATGTCGTTTAGTTTAGAGGTGTCCTGCTCTGTGTCATGTAACATCGGGTTGGGTTGAATCGCGAACTTCGTGTTCTTTTGAATTATGTTGGAATTTTATACTGATGATGTTGTTCTAGATTGGATTAAGTTTCTTATGAAGTATTAATTGAATTTCAAATGACAAGTTGATTCCGCTGCAAGTTTATGATTTCTTTTGATGATGTTTGAATGACCCGTGTTACGGGACAGGATTATGAGAATTGTATGATGTTTGGAATATGTACACCCTTGGTTGTGAATTTTACTCTGATATCATGATTTATTCCTTTAAAATTGTATGTGGGGTAGAAGGGTGTTACACTTTTGATTGATGAAGATATGGGATTTGGGTTTTTTGTTGATTGCGCTCGCTAAGATCTTTTCTTTCGATCTTATGCCTACGTATTCCCGTTTACCGAAACAGGGAAATCAAAGCGTTCGTAGTTCCTCCTATTCTATGGGAGGAAAGGGGTGTTTTGGTGTCTTGTTCAAAGCCCAAGACGTGAAGCGAAAGGTGATTTTTATCTTGTTCAAAGCCCAAGATGTGAAGCTAAAAGGTCTATTTGTGTCTTGTTCAAAGCCCAAGACGTGAAGCTGAAAGACCTCGGCTTTAGAGAGAATTTGTCATCTCTAAAGAGGGGAGAAGGAGAATTACTTTAACTGGGATACGCGGATCCGAGCAATGCCATAATTTCCGAAGAAAGGGTTTTAACCTGAAGGAGAAGACTTTAACTCAGTGTAGAGCAATGCCATCTTTCCTTAGGAATTTCTCATGCTAAAAGAGGGACAGTGGCATGGATGTAGATGATCCAGAGGCTTGCCGCTTACAGCGATTAGATGAAGGGAAAGGAGTTGTTGATGTTTGTGTACTGTGAACGAGGCACAACTTTGATGCTAAAAGGTCGATTGGATCAACCAGTGGTTTTCTTATACAAAGCCTAAGAGGAGGCTAATTTCCGCTAGGAAAATCATTATACAAAGCCTAAGAGGAGGCTATTTTGTGTCTCGTACAAAGCCCGAGAGAGAGGCTAAAAGTTTTTGACCCAGTGGGGCATATCGTTATACAAAGCCTAAGAGGAGGCTAGCAAAGAGTTGACTCAGTTGGAGAATCTTTTATACTCAGTAATAGAGTGTTTTTGTATCTCATACAAAGCCCGAGAGAGAGGCGAAAAGGTTGTTTTGACTCCACTGGGGAGAATTTTGGTATCTCGTACGAAGCCCGAGATGGAGGCTATTGTAACTGTTTCAGTTGAGTGACAGATCCAATATACTGATTTAAAAGAGAAAATCAGTTCTTATATGAGCAACACTGTACTAAGGGATTTAACTTGAGGATCAGGGATATTTCCTTCTCTTTGAGAAAACGGGAAATCCAAAGGGTATCGAGATTATCCGAGTCTGCGGGTTTCCTTCCTATTTAACGAAGGGTGCTTGAGAATGTCTTTGAGACTCAAGGAAGTTAGACTGTCCGTGTCTAGAGTTTTATCTTTTGTACTATGCTTCGAGAAACAGTAGTAGACTCTATGAAAGGACTGTTCTATGAGGATGACTAGGTTCTGTTCCTATACCTCTAGGAGGTCGTCGGGACAATTTGTACGAAGCCCAAGAGGAGGCTGGAAACTTTTAAGAAGCCGACGAGTCCTTGTACGAAGCCCAAGAGGAGGCTATCATTCCCGAAGGAAGAGATCATTATACGAAGCCTAAGAGGAGGCTGTGAATACTTCTAAGAAGCCGTAGGGTCCTTGAATAATGCCCAAGAGGAGGCCGATGCTTTTAAGAAGCCTGTGGGTCTATCATTTCCTTTTCCATTAGGATAGATAACTCTTTTAAAGATGAAAACCACTGGTAAACGTGCGAGGTTTACTATCCAGCGACTTTTAGCTTTTAAAGAGGGTTCCTTAGTTAAGGTCCAAGATTATGACCGTAGTGGGTACCCAAACCCCGAGACATTCAAGGCAAGCTATCCACAAGGAATAGATCAAGTCAGGAAAGTTCGAGAATTGGGAAGAAACTCAAAGATGCCATTCATGGAGAATACATTCATCTTGGGGAGTAGAGTTTCTTGACGATTCCTAAGGAGGACAGCCGAAGAGAAGACTGTATCTGGTGCTCCTATTGGGGATCTAGGCGTCTATTTCTACGAATAAGTGAAACGGTGTCACCTAGTTCTAGACGTAGTTGCCGGGGAAACTCGAAATATCTATACTATTATTACACAGTAGATATGAGTTTATGAAAGGAGACTTACAGTGAGCAGCCCCACAATACAGTTTATAATATGAAAGCAGTAAATGAAAGCGATAACCACTTACTCGGTTGTAGTGCTTCCAAGCTGTTTGGTTAGTTGTTCAACAAAGAAAGATTAAAAACAACAGTATATTCAAAATCAAAGGAGAAAGTGCTTTGAAAAAGAAAGATCTGGGGCTTACAGCTCAAGGAGAGGCCCAGGGTTTTATCAGTGAGCGCACTGTTTGACTTTGTACAGCGGGACTTATACAAGTGACTGGGGCCCAAAAAGGTTTTCTGTACAAAGGGATGGGTCTTACACTCTCTCAAGAGGCCCAAAAAGGTTTAAAGAAAAGAGAGGGGCTTATAACATGAGGGTAGGCCCAAAGGATTTTTCGTTTAAAAATGGCGATCGCGCCGAGGTTTTCTTTTAACGCAGAGGGACTTATACAATAAGTGAGGCCCAAAATGTTTTTGGTTAAAAGGGGGATTGGGTCTTACAATCTATTAGAGGCCCAAAGTGTTTTAAAGAAAAATAAATGGGTCTTACTACTCGAGGGTAGGCCCAGATGATTTTTGAAAAGGCGACGATCGCGCCGTTTGTTTTTTTACGGTATCGGGACTTATACAATAAGTGAGGCCCAAAGATGATTTGGTCAAAAAAAAGGATTGGGTCTTACACTCTAATAGAGGCCCAAAGTGTTTTGAAAATGATTTATGAGGGTTGAATTAATCCAAAACCCTAATTTGTTTTCAAAATGTATTTAATTGAATAAAAATTCAATTAAAATGATCAAAAATTGTTTAACACATGGAAAACAAATTGTGATCTTGGATTAATGCTTCAAAAATTAAGTATTGACCTACAAAATAATTAGAAAGCATTAAAAGTTGCAAAATCAATGTAGAAAAAATATTTAAAATGCCAAAAACAATCAAAATATTAATTCTTTACAAAAATATCAATTATATGAAATAAATAATATTTTTGGGATTTTTTGATAAAATAAAATATTTTAACATTTTTCTGAATTATTAAAAAAAGAATCAACTGAAAATCATTAAAACTCAGAGAGAAATTAATTTTTGAATCAATTAAACAAAATCACAAAATTCAAATATTTGAATTTGAAAAAAAGGCGCCAAGAACAAGCTGAAGAACACGCGCGTGTTCTTGGTTTCTCAGATTTGCGTTTTCTATCCAATCTCCATGAATACGTAATCATATCATGCAATCCACATATCATTATGCTCGTCTCAACCTCACGATCATGTCTATGTACTTTAATTTCATTTAAATTAAACATACAACAAGAAATCACGAAGAAACCTCAAGAACCCTAATTTCTGCATGAAGGCTAGGATTTTTGATACACGATTCAAACAATGCAATTAATTGAGGGAAAACATTCCATGCATGATTATGAACATATGGCCAAATTATTGTGCGAGGAAACATGCATAGATTGAGAGATGACCAAGTATGTGCTTACCTCCAAGCCGTGACAGCAAGTTCAAAGTGATTTTTGATTTGGAGGTGTTACAGATGAGTTGTGATGATCTGAATAGCTTCCCTACACCCTATGGATTGTGTTTGGATGGTTGGACTTGATTGAAATTGGCTGGATCATTTTGTGGTACCTCAGCTGCACCTTGTTTGAAAATTTGAGCAACCAGCTGGTGATTTCATGAAATTGATGTTTCAGAAGTTATGTGAGTGTTTGATCAGCTCATATGTGATGTATGTGAGGTGTGTGAGTGATTGGTTTGTGCAGAATTGCTCTCAAACTCAAAACCCGATAGCTACCTTGCTAAGAAAGGCATTTTTGCCAAGAGAAAGAGATTTTGAGGAAAGCATCTGTTAGATGGCTTTGGTGTACTTAAACTGACCACAATTGAGCTCTATTTATAGTAGAGCAAGTTTGTTTTGCAAGGAATAGTGCATGGCAGCTGGTAAGTAGGTTTGGCCAATGTTGGCAAATTAAAATCCAAGTCTCCTCTAGCCATTGACTAGAGGTTAGGGCACAGAGCTTTGGTCCCCTTGGTCTTGGATAAGTCTTGACTGATTTCAGATGAGAATGGCTCAGTCCATGCCACCTTGATGGTTCCATTGAATGCCTCATTCCAAATTTGAAGTCTTGTCCCTATTTTGGCAACTCTAGGTTCAACATGCTATTCCTTGTTCCTTGGACCTTGGAGGCTTGGCTCAGTGATTGTCCCCTTTAGATTCAATCCTCTGAGGTGTCCAAGTGGATTGGAGCAATTGAATTTGGCTGATTTTGGCAAATCGACCAAAGTTGCAAATTCTGCCTTGCTTTGGCAGATTTCAGCAAGGCAACTTGCCAATGTTGTATCTCATGATGTAGGTTGAATTTGGCAATGTTCTTGGCCATTTTGGAAAGCTCTTACATGATACAACAACTGTTTAAACAAGTTTGGTTTTGATCTCTTTTGATTCCAAGTGAAAAATCCCCCTACATTTGGCAAAAAGTGAAGGCAAATTCTGACTTAGTGAAAATTTCACTAAGTGTTGGAAAAAGTGACATTTTCACTTTTCAGCCCCTTTGATCACTCCATAACTCAAAATCCTTAATGAATTGGAATGACTTGTAGTTGAAGTTTTTGTAGGTGATAATGAGGGCTACAAATCCATCTTTGGATGAGAAAAAATGGCCTTGTGGTTTAGGAGTTATGGTCCTCCAAAGTTGGTACCTTTGCCACTTTATTTTTAACTTAGAAAAATTTCTAAGTTTTATGGTTACCCCTTTTACAAGTTATCTCACTTTTCTTGATTTTTCTTGATGAATGATGATTCAAATCATACATTATCATCATTTTAGGGTTAAAAATCCATTTTGGTGAAAAATCTCAAAAAGTCAAAGTTGACTTTTGTGCACAGTTGACTTTTTATCAGATGAATTCCAAACTGTGCAATTCTTCAGGAAATCATGTCCTTGACCTAAATCAAACTTGATGGACATGTTCCATGGGTTTCATAGGGTATATTCAATCATGTATTAGGGTTTGGGAGCATGTCCTGGTCAAAAGTCAAAGTTACAGTTGACTTTTCCCTTAAAACCCTAATTGTGGTGCAGATGAAAATGAGACTTGTTGCTCAAGCTTCTTGGATCAATCCATTGTTCCAAATGGATCAATATGGTGTATTAGAGACCCTCAAATCATCTCTTGAGGTCTTGGCTCATGGTTTGTCCCAAAAGTCAACTTAGGGGTGAATTAGGTCAAGAAACCCTAATTCCTGATTTTTGATGAATGCATCCCCTGAGGCAAAATTGACTTGATGCATGGGTTCATGAGGTTCCATGAAGCATATTAGGTCATGTTTTGGATCATTGCCTTGTGCCCAGATGAAAATTTCCATCTGGAGACCCTGGTCGACCAAAACCCTAATTTGGTGACACTGTCGATCTTGAGACTTGATCCACCTAGAAGGGAGCAGCCTTGTGCTTAGTCCTTAAAGTGGGAGTCCTTTTTGATCCATTGTGGATGTTTAAGAGATTAGACAAGTTGAAGATCATGTCATTTCTTGATTGATCCTTTGTCTAAGCACTCAGAGAGGGCTTGAAACCCTAATTTTGATTGTATTGGATGCTCACCCATCTTTGGGGAGACTAATGAAGCATGATGGTTCATCCATATTGTGATGATGATTTTCACAATGATGGGAAATCTAAGTGGTCAAAATTTGGGGTATTACACCATGTCACTTTCTGCTAGGGAAAGGAACTGGTAAGGAAATCAAACCTGGCTTATGCTTCAGATGCATATGTTTGAATTTTGCCGTAATGCTCCACACGAAGTGGAAATACTACGCGTTTGGGAGGATGCCATGCAAGAATGCTTATGTAATGCAAAAGAGGCGCCTCAGCAAAATAAATGTTGAAGGCGAAGGCAAACTCCACTAGGGACGACAAAATAAATTGTCCCCGAAATAAGAGACCCTGCTGAGAAAGACTTCACTCTGCTGAGCAAGACAATGATCACAAATTCTGCTGGAAATGGATGAATCCCCAAGAGAATACCCACTCTATTGGGGAATATCAAGATCAACAACTCTGCTGGAGATGGACGAAACTCCGAGAGAATACCCACTCAGCTGGGGAGGGAGATGAATAGTGAAGATGGAAACTCCTCCGCCGGGGATCACCAAATACTTCAGAACTTGGATTTGACGCCTGCCAAAAACGGTTGGTCCTAAGACCTGTTGGGGATACCAATCACCACCAGACTCTGCTTGGGGATATGAGCACCTTTAGACTCTGCTTGGGGATATGAGCACCTTTAGACTCTGCTTGGGGAGATGAGCACCTTTAGACTCTGCTTGGGGAGACGAGTCAATAATTTTGAACCTGCTTGGGAGATGCTCTTACCTCTACCCTGTTGGGGAATATTAGTACTTTTACCCTGCTGGGGGATACTGGCCATGATCAGCAAACCTGCTTGGGGATCAGTAGATGCTGACATCTACCCTACTAGCGGATAACATCGAGCTTACCCATCCGGAGGGGATTAACTCATACCGTGGTTGGTGAGAAAAGCATCTCCTGACTGGATGAGGAGAATGGGTGTTCAGAACCAGCGGGGAAAATAACTCCTTTGTCCCAAGAAGATATTCTGTAAGTCTCTTGCGGGGGAAACAACAACCTGCTGAGGAAGATGGACTTTCCAATGTCGAGGAGATTAGCTCTACTGGGGAAGGACAAACCTGTTACCCTGCAAACAAAATCCACAGAAGGTTCTATGCAAAATGGCTACTTCAATTACCATTACAATGACCGTCATCCTAGCAATTTCCCCTGTTTTCCAATATTCTTCGCAAAGCTCAACATTTTAACATGTAATGTTTATCAAAAATATCGGACATTTTCACAAACAAAACAAGTAAAACAAAAACACAAATGGAAAGATTTTTGAGTGAAATGCAAACTTTATTGAATGAATTGGCCTGTAAATAGGCATTTACATCTGGAAGCAATTCCTGAAAAGAGGTAATTGCGTAAAAAGTAAAAGAAAATACACATGTCAGCAATGTGGGGAACAGACATCCACCATGACTCGACTCAACTATAATCCATATGACTTGTTTATCCGCAGATGCTTTGGCCTTTGAAGATGACTGACTGGACTGATTCATTTCCTTCGAATTTTCCAAGTGTGAACAGTGATCACAGATTGAACGCGGATCGTAGTCTTTGCTTTTAAATCCCTAACTTTTGCCTGGATCGCCCTTTTCGGGTTTTCAATCCACCGGGATACCCATTTTTGCCAAAGTTGCCTTTTCAGGTTTTCAACCTTGCGGGTTTATTCTTTTTTTATTTTTATCCCTAATTTTTGTCCGAACCTTTTCTTTTTATGGTTCGCCAGGATGCCCCATTTTTTCCTGAACCTTCTTTTTATGTTCAACGGGTCTCTTTTATGCAAAGTATTTTTTGACTACATCCGCGTTCACAGGGGACGTAAAATCTTCGCCATCCATAGTTGAGAGTAATAAGGCTCTGCCAGAGAAAACCTGTCTTACTACATATGACCCTTCGTAATTTGGAGTCCACTTGCCCCTGTGATCTGTTTGAGGAGGAAGGATCCTTTTTAGAACTAATTCACCAGTTTGGAAACACCGAGGACGCACTTTCTGATCAAATGCTTTTTTCATCCTGCTCTGATATAACCGACCATGCGCAATGGCTTTCAATCTCTTCTCTTCAATGAGGTTCAGTTCATTCAGCCGGGAACGCACCCACTCAGCTTCATCAAGCTTCACGTCTGTCAGAATTCTCAAAGAAGGAATATTAACTTCTAATGGCAGAACTGCTTCCATACCATATACCAGTGAGAAAGGAGTTGCCCCAGTTGATGTACGTACCGAAGTACGATATCCGTGCAAAGCGTAAGGTAACATCTCATGCCAGTCTTTGTATGTCACTACCATCTTCTGCACAATCTTCTTGATGTTCTTATTTGCCGCCTCAACAGCCTCATTCATCTTCGGGCGATAGGGAGAAGAATTGTGATGTTCGATCTTAAAGCTCTGGCATAGCTCCTTCATCATCTTATTGTTCAAATCTGAACCATTATCGGTAATGATTCTCTTCGGGACTCCATACCGGCAGATGATGTCCTTCTTAATAAACCGGGCTACCACTTGCCTAGTGACGTTGGCATACAATTCTGCTTCTATCCACTTCGTGAAATAATCAATAGCCACCAGGATAAAACGATGTCCATTCGAAGCAGTCGACTCGATCTTCCCAATCATGTCAATGCCCCACATGGAAAAAGGCCAAGGTGACGACAAAACATCCAGAGGAGTAGGCGGTACGTGCACCTTATCAGCATAAATCTGGCATTTATGACATTTTCGGGCGTATTTAAAACAATCAGACTCCATAGTCATCCAATAATACCCCGCTCTCTACAATTTTCTTGCCATAGCATGCCCACTGGCATGAGTACCAAAGGAACCTTCGTGAACCTCTTCCATTAACAGGCCACCCTCGTGTTCATCAACACAACGTAGCAAGACCATGTCAAAGTTTCTCTTGTATAACACATCGTCTTTGTTCAAAAAGAAGTTTCCTGATAACCTCCTCAATGTCTTCTTATCCTTGGAAGATGCCCCAGCTGGGTATTCCTGACTCTTCAAAAAGACTTTGATGTCATGATACCAAGGCTTGCCATCTGATACCCCTTCAACTGCAAATACAAAAGCAGGTCTGTCCAAACGCATGATTCTGATTGAAGGAGTTTCATTCCAACGATTCACTTGATACATTGATGACAACGTTGCCAACGCATCAGCCATCTGATTCTCTATCCGAGGAATGTGATGGAAGTCCACTCTGTCAAAGAAAGGTAACAACCTTCTGGCATAGTTGTTATACGGAACAAGATTCGCTTGACGAGTCTCCTATTCACCTGTAATCTGGTTAACTACCAACGCAGAATCACCATAAACATCGAGGTTCTTGATTCTCAAATCAATTGCTTTTTCTAAGCCCATGATGCATGCTTCATACTCTGCCTCATTGTTGGTGCATATGAACGCCAATCGGGCAGTGAAGGGTATATGAGAACCCTGTGGAGTCGTAATGATTGCCCCGATTCCGTTACCATATAAATTAACAGCCCCATCAAAAACCATCTTCCACTGAGATCCAATCTCAGGTCCTTCATCAGGCAAAGGCTCTTCACAATCCTTCATCTTCAGATACATGATATGCTCATCCAGAAATTCAAACTTCATCGGTTAATAATCCTCAATTGGCTGTTCGGCAAGATATTCTGACAAAACACTTCCCTTAATGGCTTTTTGGGAAACATACTGAATATCGTATTTTGTCAAAACCATCTGCCAACGGGTTATTCTTCCAGAAAGTGCTTGCTTCTCAAACACATACTTAATCAGATCCAACTTCAAAATCAAAAGGGTTGTGTGGTTTAACATATACTGCCTCAAACGCTTAGCGGCCCAAGCGAGTGCACAACATGTTTTCTCCAGCATCGAGTACCTTGACTCGCAATCAGTAAACTTTTTACTCAAGTAGTAGATGGCGTGCTCCTTTCTACCTGACTCGTCTTGTTGACCGAGCACACAACCCATTGAATTCTCAAGAATCGTGAGATATATAATCAAAGGCCTTCCTGGCACTGGCGGCATAAGGACCGGAGGTTCCTGCAAATATTCTTTAATCTTTTCAAACGCCTTTTGACAATTTTCATTCCACCTGACCGCTTGATCTTTTCTTAGCAACTTGAAGATTGGTTCACACGTGGCTGTGAGATGCGAGATGAACCTAGCGATGTAGTTTAATCTCCCCAAGAAACCACGAACCTCTTTTTCTGTTTTTGGCACAGGCATTTCTTGTACGGCTTTTACCTTTGCAGGATCAACCTCGATACCTTTTTCACTAACAATGAACCCCAGCAATTTTCCTGACCTCACCCCAAAGGTGCACTTGTTTGGATTCAACCTCAGTCTGAATTTTCTTAATCTTTCAAATAGCTTCTGAAGATTCACCAGATGTTCTTCTTCCGTCTGTGACTTCGCAATCATGTCATCAACATAGACCTCAATCTCTTTGTGAATCATATCATGAAAGAGAGTCACCATCGCCCGCTGGTAAGTTGCCCCTGCATTTTTCAATCCAAAGGGCATCACTTTGTAGCAGAAAGCTCCCTACGGTGTTATGAATGTTGTCTTCTCCATGTCCTCTGGGGCCATCTTGATTTGGTTATACCCAGAGAAGCTATCCATGAAGGAGAACACAGAATACTGAGCAGTATTGTCAACTAACACGTCAATGTGAGGAAGCGGGAAATCGTCCTTTGGGCTTGCTCTGTTCAAATCCCTGTAATCAACACACATCCTGACCTTCCCATCCTTCTTAGGTACATGCACGATGTTAGCAACCCATGGGGGATAATTTGTTACGGCAACAAAACCGGCATCTAGCTATTTCTGAACCTCTTTCTTGATTTTGACAGACATCTCCGGTTTAGTTCTTCTCAACTTTTGCTTGACCGGAGCACAACCTTCTTTAAGTGGTAGCCGGTGTACAACAATATCAGTATCGAGCCCAGGCATGTCTTGGTAAGACCAGGCGAAGATATCCACATACTCACAGAGCATTTCAATCAGTCTTCCCTTAACACTGTCTTCCAATGCAGCCCCTATCCTGACTTCCTTTCTGGCGTCCTCAGTTCCCAGATTCACAATCTCAATTTTCTCCTGATGTGGTAGGATGACTCTCTCCTCTTGCTTCAACAACCTGGCCAACTCTTTGGGCAGTTCACAATCTTCGTCAGTCTCTTCTTCAGCCTGATAGATTGGATTGTCAAAGTCATACCAAGCTACAGCTGAGTCATGATCGGTGTCATCTGAACAAAAAGACCTGCATGATTGATGAGGTATGTTTTATTATGTATGCAACAAAAGAAACACAATGCCATTTTGATGTGGGTTTTTAATGCATAAAAATAAAAACAGAAAGACAGAGATCAAAATATTTGAGTGTGAAAAGTCCTTTATTGATGATAAAGTAAAACATGCAACAGTTAAAAGCCCTACAAATAAAATCACTACTTCTTGGGCAGAACGCGGGATTAACATAATAGGAAAACAAAGAAATTACTTGAAGCCAGTCACTTGAATGACTTTTTTAGAAGACCAGTTGCACAGACTTTCTCCCGGGACGCAAGGGCAGATCCAGCTATCCATGTCACAATCACTGTCCCCTTCTTCCTCAATGGCATTAACTCTGTCGAAGAAAACACCGACACTAGTGAAATGGACTGGGCCATAGAATTTGGGAGGATCCCCATATCTCCTGGATGGTTTGTATCCCAATCCATAGGTATTCCTCTTCTCCTGAACTTCAACTACCTGGCCCCACCTCTGTGAGCTACCAGCTTCAACCACCGTTTTGGCGTCTTTAAACGAAGACATAGAAACTTCAGGCTGATTTGCCCCTGCAGGCTGCTCTATAGCTTCAGACTGGATAACCTCTTCAGAAATCTTCACCTTCTCAAACCCCTGACACAAAGTTTCATGGATTTCACCATCCACTTCCACGTATATAAAAGTTGACAGCTGACTAAGCATTATGTCTTCTTCTCCGCACACTGTCACTACGTGACCATCAACCATGTATTTCAGCTTTTGATGCAAAGTGGAGGTTACAGCGCCTGCACCATGGATCCAAGGACGACCCAACAGACAGCTGTATACTGGCTGAATATCCATTATATAAAATGTTGCATCAAAGATTTCCGGTCCAACCTTGATCGGAAGCACAATCTCACCAAAGACAGATCTCTTCGAGCCATCAAAAGCTCGCACCACCAAGTCACTTGGTGTACAAATAAGTCCCCTGGTATCCAACTTCATTAATGCCTTCTTTGGCAATACATTCAATGATGATCCAGTATCAACCAACACATGTGACATCAGTGAACCACGGCACTCAATCGAAATATGCAGGGCATTGTTATGATTCCTCCCAGTGGGAGTCAAATCAAGATCTGTGAAACCCAAACCATTGCCCGCATTTACGTGCGCTACAACCCTTTCCAGCTGGTTAACAGAAATCTCTTGAGGAACATAGGCCGCATTCAAAACTTTCAGAAGAGCATTCCTATGAGCTTCAGAGCATAATAACAATGACAGAATATAAATCTTCGACGAGGTTTGATGTAACTGGTCCGAAATTTTGTAATCACTTTTCCTGATGAGCCTCATAAACTCCTCGGCATTTTCTGAAAAAGAGTTGTCAGCTGGCTTTACTGTAGAATCAACAATCACTGGAGTTTGAACAAAACCATCAATTTCCTGTTTTCCCCTATCTTGCCTAGAAGTACTGGGTTGATCATTAACAGGAGTAAGCACTCTACCACTTCTTGTTATAGCAACAGTCTCAAATTTAGCTTCTGAACTAGTACTCACTGGTGGAGTAGTCATTAATTCCTGCTTTTGTCCATTAACAAACACCTTTGCGCCGTAATTCCAGGGAATAGCCTTGGTACTTTCATACGGGATAGGTTTAGGACCTGAAATAACAACCGACGTTGGTCTCGCTGGCCCTGATATTACAACTATCTTGAAAGGAATAACAATAGTAGCAACATCATCATTAACAACCTCTTTTTGCTGATTACCTCTATCAAACTGTAAGCAGCCCTCATTAATCATATTCTGGATACCCCTCTTCAGCAAATCACAACCATTGTCCTTCGTCAAACAAACTGAATAGTTCTCATCACAACCCGGATAGACGCCACCCTTCAATAACCTGTTTTTAACCATAGTCAGCGGAGTTTTCAGCTCCTCAACATCCATGATCAAATTCAAAGCTTCACATTCCTCGATTATCGCATTCACCCTCGGCCCATTGTGATCAGGCATCGGGTTTTGCACAACATTAGGTCCATCATTAGCAAAGCTGATAGCCTTTGAATCTACCAAGTCCTGGACTTTATGCTTTAAAGCTTTACAGTCCACGAGATGATGCCCCGGTACCCCTGAGTGAAAATCACAATGGGCGTTAGGATTGTACCCGGGAGGCGGATTACCAACAGGAGGAGCCAAAGACCTTTTTTCAACTAACTTCAACTGAAGCAAATGCTGAAACAATTGTGAGTATGGCATAGGTGGAGTATCAAACTGTCTGTTCTGCTTAGGTGTGAATTGATGTTGGCGCGGAGCGCGATTCTGTCATTGAGGTGCTGCCAAAGGTGTAAGGGTTGCAGGAATAACCACTGAAGCCACCTGCTAGTTATGGCTTTGTTGTTGTTTCCCCTTTCCCCTATAGGATGATACAGCATTGGCCTCTCCTTTCTTCTTATAACCATCAAATGGCTTCTTCCCATGCCCGGAAGACGATCCGTCACCATTAGAAACCTTTCCAGCCTTAATTCCAACCTCTATCTTCTGTCCGATCGCAATCACATCTGCAAACTTGCCTCGGGAACAAGGCAATAGCTTTTCATAATAGTGCTTAGGCAGTGTGTCCATAAACATATCCAACATTTCCTTTTCCAGCATTGGTGGCTGCACCCTAGCCGCCCATTCACGCCACCTTTGCGTGTATTCTTTGAAACTTTCATCACTTTTCTGGGACATGCTCAACAACTGAGTTCTGTTGGGAGCCATGTCTATGTTGTACTGGTAATGCTTGATAAAAGCTACAACTAGCTCTCTCCAAGTACGAACATCTCTACTTTCTAGTGCCATATACCATTCCAAAGATGCGTCGGACATGCTGTCTTGGAAAAAGTGCATCATTAGCTTCTCGTCCTTGGCATGGGCAGCCATCTTCCTGGTATATGCCTTTACATGAGTTCTCGGGCAGGTAGAACCATTATACTTCTCAAGTGTAGGAA
The DNA here is from genome assembly GCA_022829125.1 of Lathyrus tuberosus. NCBI lineage: Eukaryota > Viridiplantae > Streptophyta > Magnoliopsida > Fabales > Fabaceae > Lathyrus > Lathyrus tuberosus. The sequence continues at coordinate 443,634 of JALAZF010000079.1, read as the reverse complement.
TCTGAATCTTGTGTGGAATGACAATATTAGGGACCAACACTAGGTCACCCAAATCTATTCCCAAATCATCCTGTTTCACAACCCCTTTCAATTGCGCCTCAATTAAATGGATCCTCTCATCATTAGCCACAGGAAGACCAACATCCAAGCTTCTGACTGAAAAAACATCATCATGTTGATCATCAAAACGATGGCCTTGGATAGCTCGAACAGTGCTTCCTTCTCCAACCACTGAAGGAATCCCACCCTGTCCACCAGCGCCAGGAATATAAATGTTGATACCAGCACCACCTCCGCCCGGAGGAATAACACGATTAAGAAGACCACCGTGTAAGATACAATTTTCATCAACCTGCGACACCAGAGGCTAAACTAGAGTTCTGAATTCATTATGACTCTGCACCACACCCTGCATCATCTCCATGAATTGATCGACGCGAGCTTGCATAGCTGCCATGTCTGCCTGAACTTTGTCCATCACTCTGCTTTGATTAAGCCTGGGGTAGAATACCGATGAGTTGGTTGATCAATCCTGACTGACAAAAACAGAGAGCATAAGAAAACCAGAGAATCCGAGATAACCTGCTATGCAAAAATGATTATGATTATGCAAATGCGAATGCAAAAATGCAAACAAACATATTTGAACATTTCCAGGACACATCCGCTTTGATTCCATTCCACGAAACCGGGCAAGGGATTAGACACACTATCGAAAAATAAATCCGAACCCAGAAATACCACCGGATCAAACCACAGGGACAAACCCTCTCTAAAAACCAGAACTACCAGAGCACAGATAGTTAAACCAAATATTCCATTATCAAAAACAAAGTAGTTCTTACAGACAAATTCAAGCATAATCAAAGGTGACTCCATCAACAAACCTGATGGTAATCCCAAAAAAATAAAGATAAACAACAAAATCAACTACAAATAAATTCCAAACAAACTAGCTTCAACTTCCTCAAGAAGGTCCAAAGTGTCAAGATGTGCGGGTTGCTTTATCAGCCCTTTAATCAACTTGTTTCTTTTTGCAATCTCTTGGTTCAATTTAACAATCTGCTCTTCAGCGTTGTTGTCCTCGCGCCTTGACTTCTTGACCTCGGCTTGTGACTTGAGCTCTTCAATTTCCTTCGGTGCTTCTTTCCACTTGGCAAAGTAACAATCTTTCCTTGCTTTCACTGCCTGAAGTTCTTCTTTCAGTTCTCCATTCTCAATCTTGACCTCCTCCCACATATCCTGATACGTGGCAAGCTTGTCTTCTGCTTTAGTCAAAAGCGTCTTGTTTTTCCTTTTAGCTTTGCCTGATGATTCAGCAGCCATACTGACCTTTTTGAAGTGCTGAGCTCTGTCGGCAAAATCCTTCTCTCTTTTTTCTAGATACGCTGTCATGTCTTGAACTTTCCATTTCAACTCCAAGTTGTCATGTAGAGCATTCTGTAGCTTACTACTCATATCAGAGTTTTCCACCCTCAGATCAGATACCAACTTTCGCTGCTTGTCGAATTCTTCGAGTGGTACAGTGAGTCTCTCTTCCACAATCTCTGGATACAAGGGAGGCGCCCGATCAAAAGGTAAATATAACTCTTCTACCCTCTTCTTTACCCATTCAACATATGGAGCGAAAGCTTGATTATTGGGTTTGCCCAAAACGGTTTTACCTATCTTCTGTCTACTGAGCCAAGCTTCAGAAGCTTCTTGTGCAATAGCCACACCATCAGTCATATGAAAATACAAAGATTCTTCCAAATCTTTTCCAGCTGGAGGATCTTTTAGGGCGTATGCAAACTGCCTGATAGCCAAAGACGGGTTGTAGTTAATACCTCATTTTCTTCCGATCAAGGATACATTAGGATACTTGCCACAACTATGCAAAATATCAGTCCCCAATAATCCCTTATCCACCCAAATAATATCTTTAGCAGCTAGGCCCACCAGACGCTTACTCCACTCTAAAGAAGTCTTTGAATCTACAAAAGCACCTGACCGGGGTAAACGTTTGGCAAACCACTTGTAAAAAAGAGATGCGCAACAACAAACCACCCCACCTCGTCTTTTCTCATTCTTGTTGTATAGGGCATAGTGGAGATCACCTAACAAAGTCGGTACCGGATTCTGAGATGTAAATATCTGAATGACATCCGTATCGACAAACTCAGACTCATTAGGGAATAACACAATGCCATATATACACAGAGCCAATATTGCATTGAAAGCTATCCACCTCTTCTCCTTAGCTTTTTCTTGAGCCCTCTTCACCAAGTACTCCAAGTGATAGCCTCGGGATTTTCCCTTCTTAGAAAAGTCAGCCTCCACTGTCGATTTGCTCAAATAAAAAGCCTCAGCCACTGCTTGGAAATCACAATCTCCTTGGGAACCACAGAAAGGAACACCTTCTTTGACAGGAATCCTAAAAATGTTGGAGTACTCTTCCAAGGTAGGAACCAACACATAATCTGGCATCACAAAGCACCTCAAGGAAGGATCATAAAACTGCATCAAGGTGTGTAGCCCATTATATTCATATTCACTGAGGCTCCGAACCAGGGATAATATCCAACCATACTTCTCTTCAAAGACTCCCAAAACTTCTGGACCAGCCATACTCTGTAAACTGTTCAACGAACCAAGAGTGATCTTCGGGAACTTGTAGACGATGATGTGCTTCTTACCCCCCTTAGTGTCCATCCCTATGAACGCCCTCTGACTGGAATCAAAAGACTAGATACTACCTGGAAATGCAAAAACATGAATGTCAGAAAAATGGAATGCAATGCGAAGCATGGGATCAAGGTATCCACACAAGCGCTGCACTGTGCTGACTGAACAAATCAAGGCTCTGTACCAAAACCCAGAACAAAAGCAACCACGGTGATAAAACTAGAAAACCAGGTAGGTTGAAGGTCAAGGTCACCTGCAAACCTGCAAACACCCATCCCTCTCACATGTGGGTACTAAGATCCTCAGTATCCCGGGCTCTCAGGTCGAGAAATGATGATACGTTCACCATTTCTGGTTTAGCATCATCATTAATCGAGGAGGCCTCAACTGATTCTCCAAAACGAAAGGTCCTCAGCTTCTGGCACTGAGGTCGAGAAGCAATAGTACATTCATCCCTCGGGGTACAGTATTATCGCCAATCGAGGAGTGCCTCCACTGATTCACTTTCAAAAAAGAGATCCTATGGCAAGTTCCCAGCATTGGGTCCTCGGGTCGAGAATCGTAATGGGTTTGCCATTTCTGGTCTGCCATTATCGTTTTCGGGAGGAGTGCCGTTACTGAGTCCTCAGGAATGGTCATTAGAGTCGACAGTTCCTCAAGAGAATAACTACTGGCCTGCATCAACATACAGTAGCAGATATCTCTCGATAGAACTTCGTCTGACTGTGGGGATCGTGATCACCCGCACGTGGCCAACACCACGGGAGTGTCATGCCTGCCCACACTAAAACCTATGTGTATGCTCGAACCTGGGTAGTGGGCTCAACTCTCAGAACCTCCCAACCTGCCAAACAGAAAACCAGCACAGCGCAACATAGTCCAGTATAATAATGAAATGCAATGCAATAAATGCGGTAAAACAGTAAAGCAGTAAAGTAATAGTACAGTAAATAGTAATACAGTAAAACAGTAAAACAACAAAACAAAGCACCCAAAAAAAAACACCCAATGAAAACAAACAAACAAGCGCTAGGATAGACTCGCTAAAGGGGATGGACCAGCAAGAGGTCAACCTTTCCCCAGCAGAGTCGCCAGCTGTCGCTCCCAAAAGATTCGCATCCGACGGTACAAACGCCAGAGTGGCGCGGAAAATAGAGTCGCCAGCAATGTGTATTTATCCCAAGAGAGGGAAAGGAAACACTGTGTAAACCTAAGGGAATGGAAAGAACATGGTCTCACGACCAAGAGAAACGGGTACGGGAGTCGGTTACGCGAAGGGAAGGTATTAGCACCCAACACGTCCATCGTACTCGATGGGATCCACGCTTGTTGTCTGTATCAAAGGGCTTCGTCGTCTGGAGCTCCACTGTGTAGCGAGCGATTTTGGACGCGGTTCTTAAGCGTTGGTCGCTCTCTGCGGTTTGAGCTTAAAACTACAGGTCGATTCATTTTTTATCCTATTGTGAGCTGAATAAGGAAGGGAAATAGATGTCTCCAATTAACCCTGCTTGCATACTGAGTTTAAACAGCGGTCTGTTAGGTTACGGATGCTATCAATGTGGGGGGGCCTTTGTACTGGTTATTTGTATTTTCGCCAATACTGTTCTCTTTCTTTTTACCTGGGCAGAAGGTTTCTGGCGGGGAATAAGGATTAGGATGTTAGGACTGGTGCTTTTGAATTACTGCTTTTGATTGACGAAGATATGGGATTTGGGTTTTTTGTTGATTGCGCTCGCTAAGATCTTTTCTTTCGATCTTATGCCTGCGTATTCCCGTTTACTGAAACAGGGAAATCAGAGCATTCGTAGTTCCTCCTATTCTATGGGAGGAAAGGGGTGTTTTGGTGTCTTGTTCAAAGCCCAAGACATGAAGCGAAAGGTGGTTTGTATCTTGTTGAAAGCCCAAGATGTGAAGCTGAAAGGTCTATTTGTGTCTTGTTCAAAGCCCAAGACGTGAAGCTGAAAGACCTCGACTTTAGAGAGAATTTGTCATCTCTAAAGAGGGGAGAAGGAGAATTACTTTAACTGGGATACGCGGATCCGAGCAATGCCATAATTTCCGAATAAAGGGTTTTAACCTGAAGGAGAAGACTTTAACTCAGTGTAGAGCAATGCCATCTTTCCTTAGGAATTTCTCATGCTAAAAGAGGGACATTGGCATGGATGTAGAAGATCCAGAGGCTTGCCGCTTACAGCGATTAGATGAAGGGAAAGGAGTTGTTGATGTTTGTGTACTGTGAACGAGGCACAGCTTTGATGCTAAAAGGTTGATTGGATCAACCAGTGGTTTTCTTATACAAAGCCTAAGAGGAGGCTAATTTCCACTAGGTAAATCATTATACAAAGCCTAAGAGGAGGCTATTTTGTGTCTCGTACAAAGCCCGAGAGAGAGGCTAAAAGTTTTTGACCCAGTGGGGCATATCGTTATACAAAGCCTAAGAGGAGGCTAGCAAAGAGTTGACTCAGTTGGAGAATCTTTTATACTCAGTAAGAGAGTGTTTTTGTATCTCGTACAAAGCCCGAGAGATAGGCGAAAAGGTTGTTTTGACTCCACTGGGGAGAATTTTGGTATCTCGTACGAAGCCCGAGATGGAGGCTATTGTAACTGTTTCAGTTGAGTGACAGATCCAATATACTGATTTAAAAGAGAAAATCAGTTCTTATATGAGCAACACTGTACTCAGGGATTTAATTTAAGGATCAGGGATATTTCCTTCTCTTTGAGGAAACGGGAAATCCAAAGGGTATTGAGACTATCCGAGTCTGCGGGTTTCCTTCCTATTTAACGAAGGGTGCTTGAGAATGTCTTTGAGACTCAAGGAAGTTAGACTGTCCGTGTCTAGAGTTTTATCTTTCGTACTATGCTTTGAGAAACAGTAGTAGACTCTATGAAAGGACTGTTCTATGAGGATGACTAGGTTCTGTTCCTATACCTCTAGGAGGTCGTCGGGACAATTTGTACGAAGCCCAAGAGGAGGCTGGGAACTTTTAAGAAGCCGACGGGTCCTTGTACGAAGCCCAAGAGGAGGCTATCATTCCCGAAGGAAGAGATCATTATACGAAGCCTAAGAGGAGGATGTGAATACTTCTAAGAAGTCGTAGGGTCCTTGAATAATGCCCAAGAGGAGGCCGATGCTTTTAAGAAGCCCGTGGGTCTATCATCTCCTTTCCATTAGGAGAGATAACTCTTTTAAAGATGAAAACCACTGGTAAACGTGCGAGGTTTACTATCTAACGACTTTTAGCTTTTAAAGAGGGTTCCTTAGTTAAGGTCCAAGATTATGACCGTAGTGGGTACCCAAACCCCGAGACATTCAAGGCAAGCTATCCACAAGGAATAGATCAAGTCAGGAAAGTTCGAGAATTGGGAAGAAACTCAAAGATGCCATTCACGGAGAATACATTCATCTTGGGGAGTAGAGCTTCTTGACGATTCCTAAGGAGGACAGCCGAAGAGAAGACTGTATCTGGTGCTCCTATTGGGGATCTAGGCGTCTATTTCTACGAATAAGTGAAACGGCGTCACTTAGTTCTAGACGTAGTTGCCGGGGAAACTCGAAATATCTATACTATTATTACACAGTAGATATGAGTTTATGAAAGGAGACTTACAGTGAGCAGCTCCACAATACAGTTTATAATATGAAAGCAGTAAATGAAAGCAATAACCACTTACTCGGTTGTAGTGCTTCCATGCTGTTTTGTTAGTTGTTCAACAAAGAAAGATTGAAAACAACAGTATATTCAAAATCAAAGGAGAAAGTGCTTTGAAAAAGAAAGATTTGGGGCTTACAGCTCAAGGAGAGGCCCAGGGTTTTATCAGTGAGCGCACTGTTGTTTTGAATTTGTACAGAGGGACTTATACAAGTGACTGAGGCCCAAAAAAGGTTTTCTGTACAAAGGGATGGGTCTTACACTCTCTCAAGAGGCCCAAAAAGGTTTAAAGAAAAGAGAAATGGGTCTTACTACTCGAGGGTAGGCCGAGCTGGTTTTTATTTTTAAACGGGCGACGATCGCGCCGTTTACTTGTACAGAGGGACTTATACAATGAGTGAGGCCCAAAAAGTTTTTGTACAAGGGGGGATGGGTCTTACACTCTCTCAAGAGGCCCAAAGAGTTTTGAAGAAAAATAAATGGGTCTTACTACTCGAGGGTAGGCCCAGATGATTTTTGAAAAGGCGACGATCGCGCCGTTTGTTTTTTGATGGTATCGGGACTTATACAATAAGTGAGGCCCAAAGATGATTTGGTCAAAAAAAGGATTGGGTCTTACACTCTAATAGAGGCCCAAAGTGTTTTGAAAATGATTTATGAGGGTTGAATTAATCCAAAACCCTAATTTGTTTTCAAAATGTATTTAATTGAATAAAAATTCAATTAAAATGATCAAAAATTGTTTAACACATGGAAAACAAATTGTGATCTTGGATTAATGCTTCAAAAATTAAGTATTGACCTACAAAATAATTAGAAAGCATTAAAAGTTGCAAAATCAATGTAGAAAAAATATTTAAAATGCCAAAAACAATCAAAATATTAATTCTTTACAAAAATATCAATTATATGAAATAAATAATATTTTTGGGATTTTTTGATAAAATAAAATATTTTAACATTTTTGTGAATTATTAAAAAAAGAATCAACTCAAAATCATTAAAACTCAGAGAGAAATTAATTTTTGAATTAATTAAACAAAATCACAAAATTCAAATATTTGAATTTGAAAAAAAGGCGCCAAGAACAAGCTGAAGAACACACGCGTGTTCTTGGTTTCTCAAATTTGCGTTTTCTATCCAATCTCCATGAATACGTAATCATATCATGCAATCCACATATCATTATGCTCGTCTCAACCTCACGATCATGTCTATGTACTTTAATTTCATTTAAATTAAACATACAACAAGAAATCACGAAGAAACCTCAAGAACCCTAATTTCTGCATGAAGGCTAGGATTTTTGATACATGATTCAAACAATGCAATTAATTGAGGGAAAACATTCCATGCATGATTATGAACATATGGCCAAATTATTGTGCGAGGAAATATGCATAGATTGAGAGATGACCAAGTATGTGCTTACCTCCAAGTCGTGACAGCAAGAGCAGAGTGATTTTTGATTTGGAGGTGTTACAGATGAGTGGTGATGATCTGAACAGCTTCCCTACACCCTATGGATTGTGCATGGATGGTTGGACTTGATTGAAATTGGCTGGATCATTTTGTGGTACCTCAGCTGTACCTTGTTTGAAAATTTGAGCAACCATCTGGTGATTTCATGAAATTGATGTTTCAGAAGTTATGTGAGTGTTTGATCAACTCATATGTGATGTATGTGAGGTGTGTGAGTGATTGGTTTGTGCAGAATTGTTCTCAAACTCAAAACCCGATAGCTACCTTGCTAAGAAAGGCAATTTTGCCAAGAGAAAGAGATTTTGAGGAAAGCATCTGTTAGATGGCTTTGGTGTACTTAAACTGACCACAATTGAGCTCTATTTATAGTAGAGCAAGTTTGTTTTGCAAGGAATAGTGCATGGCAGCTGGTAAGTAGGTTTGGCCAATGTTGGCAAATGAAAATCCAAGTCTCCTCTAGCCATTGACTAGAGGTTAGGGCACAGAGCTTTGGTCCCCTTGGTCTTGGATAAGTCTTGACTGATTTCAGATGAGAATGGCTCAGTCCATGCCACCTTGATGGTTCCATTGAATGCCTCATTCCAAATTTGAAGTCTTGTCCCTATTTTGGCAACTCTAGGTTCAACATGTTATTCCTTGTTCCTTGGACCTTGGAGGCTTGGCTCAGTGATTGTCCCCTTTAGATTCAATCCTCTGAGGTGTCCAAGTGGATTGGAGCAATTGAATTTGGCTGATTTTGGCAAATCGACCAAAGTTGCAAATTCTGCCTTACCTTGATAGATTTCAGCAAGGCAACTTGGCAATGTTGTATCTCATGGTGTAGGTTGAATTTGGCAATGTTCTTGGCCATTTTGGAAAGCTCTTACATGATACAACAACTGTTTGAACAAGTTTGGTTTTGATATCTTTTGATTCCAAGTGAAAAATCCTCCTACATTTGGCAAAAAGTGAGGCAGAATCTGACTTAGTGAAAATTTCACTAAGTGTTGGAAAAAGTGACATTTTCACTTTTCAGCCACTTTGATCACTCCATAACTCAAAATCCTTAATGAATTGGAATGACTTGTAGTTGAAGTTTTTGTAGGTGATAATGAGGGCTACAAATCCATCTTTGGATGAGAAAAAATGGCCTTGTGGTTTAGGAGTTATGGTCCTCCAAAGTTGGGACCTTTGCCACTTTTATTTTTAACTTAGAAAAATTTCTAAGTTTTATGGTTACCCCTTTTACAAGTTATCTCACTTTTCTTGATTTTTCTTGATGAATGATGATCCAAATCATACATTAACATCATTTTAGGGTTAAAAATCCATTTTGGTGAAAAATCTCAAAAAGTCAAAGTTGACTTTTGTGCACAGTTGACTTTTTATCAGATGAATTCCAAACTGTGCAATTCTTCAGGAAATCATGTCCTTGACCTAAATAAAACTTGATGGACATGTTCCATGGGTGTCATAGGGTATATTCAATCATGTATTAGGGTTTGGGAGCATGTCTTGGTCAAAAGTCAAAGTTACAGTTGACTTTTCCCTTAAAACCCTAATTGTGGTGCAGATGAAAATGAGACTTGTTGCTCAAGCTTCTTGGATCAATCCATTGTTCCAAATGGATCAATATGGTATATTAGAGACCCTCAAATCATCTCTTGAGGTCTTGGCTCATGGTTTGTCCCAAAAGTCAACTTAGGGGTGAATTTGGTCAAGAAACCCTAATTCCTGATTTTTGATGAATGCATCCCCTGAGGCAAAATTGACTTGATGCATGGGTTCATGAGGTTCCATGAAGCATATTAGGTCATGTTTTGGATCATTGCCTTGTGCCCAGATGAAAATTTCCATCTGGAGACCCTGGTCGACCAAAACCCTAATTTGGTGACACTGTCGATCTTGAGACTTGATCCACCTAGAAGGGAGCAGCCTTGTGCTTAATCCTTGAAGTGGGAGTCCTTTTTGATCCATTGTGGATGTTTGAGAGATTAGAAAAGTTGAAGATCATGTCATTTCTTGATTGATCCTTTGTCTAAGCACTCATAGAGGGCTTGAAACCCTAATTTTGATTGTATTGGATGCTCACCCATCTTTGGGGAGACTGATGAAGCATGATGGTTCATCCATATTGTGATGATGATTTTCACAATGATGGGAAATCTAAGTGGTCCAAATTTGGGGTATTACAGATGCCCCTATTTAATCTTCTTGGACCCGAAGGTATGAATGACGAAGGGATTCGGGCATTCGGGGTGCAAGAGGATTAAATATCGGAATATCCGAAATTTTGATGGTGGTTATGAATGGTAGCTTACGCATTCATCTTCTTTAGCTAAGCGATGATGCCTAGAAAAGGTAAACTTCCCCTCGATCCTGGTTTCCTACCAAGGAACTGGTCTCAGTCTCTTTTTTTAAACTTCCCCTCGATCCTGGTTTCCTACCAAGAACTGGTCTTTGTTTCTGATTTAAACTTCCCCTCGATCCTGGTTTCCTACCAAGAACTGGTCTTAGTTTCTTTTGTCAATAAACTTTCTTGACAAGGGACGCTATTCATAGCGGCTTTCCTCAAACTTCTCGCCGAATTTTCCTGGGGAGATGCCATTTGAGTGGAAAAAGTTTTGATGTTAGACTTGCTGGGGAACCCAGTCGTCTGAGTTGTAGAGTTGTACAAACTTCTCTGTTGGAGACGCCATTTGTTTCTACTGGGGAAAGCGAGTCTCTTGAGAGACTGTTTTCGTTTGGGATCTTTCATCATACTTTTCTCGGGATCTTCCCGGAGAAACGCCATATGATGGGGTCCAATTTTGTGGGGCCGATGACCTTTTCATCAGCGGTCCTTTCGGAGCAAAACTGGCATGCTGCCGAATCTCTGATCACGAGGCTTTCTCTGTGGATTTTCCTTAATCCGGGAAAGCAAGGATATCATCTTCAATGGCGAAGAGTGATGTTTATTGAAAGTTTTCTCTGGATTTTCAGAGGTTCAAGTTATCAAAGTGGTCAAGGACCAACTTCTTTCCAGAATTAAACTGGAAGCGAGGTTGTTCAGACACAGTATTTCCTGACGAGGCAAGAACTGACAACTCGATTGAGAGGACTTCTACCACTAGGGGACAGGACCGACTAGAGTGATAGTGATGCAATATGAAATGTGAATGCAAATAAAAAATGCATGATGTATGTATGTATATGCTGACAAAACAGACGCGACATATAAACTAAGAGATGAACACAATTGGATACTCGGCCATCGCGGGGCGAAGAAGTACCGTTGGCTCAAAATAGCAATTCCACCTTGCTTAGGAGAGATAGTCCCGTTGGGAGCTATGTTGATCGGGCTTAGGAGATGAGAACTCGGCCGAGGATGTCAGACGAAACAAGGTCTCTGACACAGTTGATCCCTTCATTCAGGCATACTGGCTTAGAAGGAGTACTTTGATTCTGCACTTTGAAGTTCGCTTACTTCGGGAGAAGCGATCGATGTTCTTCTGATGTTCAACAGTCAAAAGAAATTTCCATCTTTATTTTAAAAGCAGAAAAAGTTTTAACAAGTAAATTCATTTTTGTTTTATTTCAAGAATCTCTGATTAAGTTTAAACAACGTCGTTCTGTAAAGCGAAAACAAGCAAGAATTACAAACAAAAGCACAAGGGCTCAAATTTTATTGATAAGATGGAGATCAGCCAAACGCGTGATTCCAAAGAGTATATACAAAGTTAGAAAACGGTAATTTACAGGGAAAAGGGCTACGTTGAAACATAACGACCACTATCCTTCTACCAACTTTGAATTCGGGGCATCCTGAGCTTCTGTCGAAGATGACCTTTGACTGGAGATTTCCTCCGATAGATGATGTAACTACTGCTGAGGGACTTGCCTCTGTTGAACATAGTTACTTGCCATTATCCCTAACTTTTGCCTGGATTGTACTATGAGATTTCCAATCCATCGGGATGATTCTTTTTTTTCATGTCTCTAACTTTTGCCTAGACCGCCCTTTCGGGTTTTCAATCCACCGAGACGTTTTTTTTTTTTTTTAGTGTAGGCGAAGTATTTCTTGACTACATCAACATTCGTGGGGTAGGCAAATTCCTCTCTGTCCATGGTTGTAAGTCTCAAGGCGCCGCCTGAGAAAGCTTTCGTGACCACATAGGGGCCATCATAATTTGGGGTCCATTTGCCCTGAGAGTCAGTGAGAAATGATTGTATCTTCTTGAGCACGAGGTCTCCTTTTCTGAAGACACGAGGCCGAACCTTTTTGTCGAACGCCCTCTTCATTCTTTGTTGATACAACTGACCGTGGCATAGTGCCGTGATTCGCTTCTCTTCGATCAGGTTCAGGTCGTCGTGTCGACTTTGACACCATTCAGCTTCGGTGAGCTTAGCTTCCATTGATACCCTGATTGATGGGATCTCTACTTCTATGGGGAGAACTGCCTCCATGCCATATACTAGAGAGAAAGGGGTAGCCCCTGTTGAAGTGCGGACAGATGTGCGATAACCATGAAGAGCAAAGGGTAGCATCTCGTGCCAATCTTTATAGGTTACAACCATTTTTTGAATGATCTTCTTGATGTTCTTGTTAGCCGCTTCTACCGCTCCGTTCATCTTGGGTCGGTAGGGAGATGAGTTATGGTGTTCGATCTTGAACTCTGCACACAACTCTTTCATCATCTTATTGTTCAAGTTAGATCCATTATCAGTAATGATCTAGCTTGGAACACCATAACGGCAGATGATATTGTTTTTGATAAATCGGATCACCACTTGTCGGGTTACATTGGCGAACGACACTGCTTCGACCCACTTGGTGAAATAGTCAATGGCTACCAGGATGAACCGATGTCCGTTTGAAGCCTTGGGCTCAATCATGCCAATCATGTCGATTCCCCATATGGAAAATGGCCATGGGGAAGAAAGAACTTTGAGATGTGATGGCGGTACATGAATTTTGTCGGAGTATATCTGACACTTGTGACACCTCCTCATGTACTTGTAGCAGTCGGATTCCATGGTCAACCAATAATACCCGGCCCTGAGAATTTTTCTCGCCATTGTGTGTCCGTTGGCATGAGTGCCAAAGGATCCTTTATGAATTTCTTTCATGAGCATGTCTGCTTCTGGTCTGTCGACGCATCGGAGCAAGACCATGTCAAAATTTTTCTTATAAAGAGTGTCACCGCTCAGGAAGAAGTTTCCAGCCAATCTTCTGAGGGTTTTCCTGTCTTTTCTGAGTGCCCCAGATGGGTACTCTTGTTTCTGAAGGAAGCATTTGATATCGTGATACCAAGGTCTGTCGTCTATGACTGCTTCAATCGCGAAGATGTAAGCGGGCCGTTCAAGGCGCATTATGTCGATCTTAGGTATGTCATTCCATCGACCTACACTAATCATGGAAGAGAGAGTGGCTAATGCATCAGCCATGTGATTCTCATCACGAGGGATGTGATGAAAGTCGACTCTGTTGAAGAAGGGTAACAACCTTCTTGCATAGTCTTTGTAAGGAATCAATCCTGATTGGTATGTGTTCCAATCTCCTTTTATCTGGTTAATAACCAGGGTTGAATCGCCGTATACGTCCAAGTTTTTGATCCTTAAATCAATCGCTTCTTCGAGACCCATAATACATGCTTCGTATTCGGCCTCGTTGTTCGTACATTTGAACGTAAGTCTGGCAGTGAAAGGAATGTGGGAACCCTGAGGGGTAACAATGGTTGCCCCAATTTCGTTTCCATAATGATTAACTGCTCCGTCAAAGATAAGTCCCCACTGGGAACCTGGTTCTGGCCCTTCACTGGGTAGCGGTTCATCGCAATCTTTCATTTTTAGATACATGACATCTTCGTCTGGGAAGTCAAACCCGATTGATTCTTGATTGTCAATCGGTTGATGAGCCAAATGATCGGCTAAAATACTTCCCTTAACGGCTTTCTGAGCGTGGTACTCTATGTCATATTCTTATAGTAACATCTGCCAACGGGCAATCCTTCCCGTGAGAGCAGGTTTTTCGAAAACGTACTTGATTGGATCCATTTTGGAGACCAACCAAGTAGTATGACGAATCATGTACTAGCGAAGACGTTTGGCTGCCCAAGCCAAAGCGCAACAAGTTTTCTCAAGCATTGTGTACCGAGTCTCGCAGTCGGTGAATTTCTTGCTTAGATAGTAAATGGCAGACTCTTTCCTTTTAGTTTCGTCTTGTTGGCCAAGTACACATCCCATTGAGTCCTCTAGGACTGTGAGGTAAATGATCAGTGGTCTTCCTTCCACTGGAGGTGATAGAATCGGAGGATTCAACAGATATTCCTTGATACTGTCGAAGGCGGTTTGGCAATCTTCTGACCAAACGCAATCCTGGTTCGTTTTCAATAACTTGAAAATCGGCGCACAAGTGGCGGTCATAAGGAATATGAATCTGGAGATGTAGTTCAAACGTCCCAGGAATCCTCTGACTGGTTTTTTAGTTTTTGAAGAAGGCATTTCTTGAATGGCCTTGACCTTGACATTGAGGATATTCAGATGTAGCGAGGAAACCCGCGTCGATCTGTTTCTGCACCTCCTCTTTGATTTTGATGGCCATGTCCGGGTGAGTGCGTCTCAACCTTTGCTTTACTGGCGGACATTCCGATCTTAGCGGTAAGTGATGTTCCACGATGCTGGTATCCAACCCTGGCATATCCTGATAGGACCAAGCGAATACATCGGGGAATTCTTTAAGAAGCTTTATCAAACCCTCTTTGACAGTTGGACTGAGCAGTGCTCCGATCCTGATTTCTTTTCTCTCTTTTTCTGAACCCAAGTTTACCGTTTCCAACGGCTCTTTGTGAGGTTCAATGGACCTTTCCTCTTGTCTGAGTAGTCGGGAGATCTCTTCTGGAATTTCGTTGTCATTTTCTTCTTTAGCCTCGAATACCGGGAACTCAAAGTTGGAAGAAGGCATCGGATCGTATGTTTCAACGGGGTATAAAACAAGTAATCTGCATGACGTGATGATTCGTGTTTAGAAGAGATAGAGAAAATGTAAGTGTGTGCAGTGTTTTGATTTTACTGCTTGTTTTTATTATTGAATGTTTTTTAGGATTACCATTTTCTGAAAAAGCAAAAATAGAAAACAGCAATTAATGCGAAAATTACAGAACGACATTATTTTATTAATGAACAAGTCGACTCTTGAAACTACAGCCCTATAAAACAAAACTCTGTCGCTTTGGGTAAAGCGAAGAGGGAGATTTACAGAAAACGAGCCCTATCAAAATATCCGTTTCACCTGGGCAGGGTGAAAGGTTAAAGATGGCAATTACTTTAACTGATGAACGACCTTCGGAACCTCGACGGCAACCCATTGGCGGCGAACTCCTCGGTGAATCACAAAGTCTGGCACCTTCCTTGATTTGTCTTCAGAAATGACGCTGATTTCTGGTGGAGTAGGATCATTGGAATCTGTCTCCCAAGCAGAATTGTCGTAGGAGGATTCCTCTGTTGCATTTTGCATAGCATTTGTGCTCTCAGCTGTATCTCCCCATCCAGTTGGCTGGATATCTTCGAGCTTGATACGAGAGCTTTCGGGAGCGGTGTACTTGACCATATAGTCGTATTTTCCACTCAGTTGTCCCAAGGTGTCCCAAACTTCTTTGGAACTGGAGAAGTCATCCCTCTCGATGACGTTGACCTCAGGAAAAGCATAGTTGATGAACTCTAGTCCTGCAAACGTTGCGAATTCATCTTCATGTTGAGTAGTTTCCGAATGACCTGAGTGTTGATCCCATGACATAGCGGGGACACAGGTATTCTGTTCAATGACGCTCAGCTAAGTTTCATTACTCGGCTGACTTTCTTGCCCCAAGTTTCCTGGGTAAGGCTACCACATTGGCAGACCATCCATCGGGCCATAGTAATTGCGATCAAAGTTGTCTTTCATCAGAGTGTCTTCCTCTAACGAATTTGGTGGAGCACGGCATCCTTCCGGATCACAATCTCCGTAGATCATTTCGACATCTGATCTTGGTATAAATCTCGGACTTTCTATAGGAAAGCAAAAAGGCATAGGCACCTCTTCCTGAGACATATAGCCATCCTTGTTAAGGTAGGACTTCCATTCTTCATCTGTGTCAGAGGGATCTTCCTCATTAATAGCATGAACTGTCTGAGACACTGGGTGAAGAAAACCTCCACTGTGGAAGAAGTTTTGAAGGGGATGAAGACTTTCATCGTTGGCGGCTATCTGGGTACAGGTTGCAGAAAAACCAAGACCCTTCTTTGTTTTATTGTCAATAGGAATGACAAGCCGTCCCCATCCTGTCGTATCGGTACTCTCGACCGCTTTGATAGCATCTTTGTATGAAGAAATTGAAGTTCCTTCTTCGGATTGATCGTTCTTGCTCACCGATAGTGTTTGGAACTGAGTTCCAATAACCTCCTCGGGTTCCACACAAGAAGATGATGATAGGTTACTCACAAGCAAGGCTTGTTCCCCACAAACCGTGACAAGTTGATCGTTCTTGACGAACTTTAGCTTTTGGTGGAGGGTTGAAGTAACCGCTCCAGCCTGATGTATCCAAGGTCTTCCTAATAAACAACTGTATGTTGCCCGGATGTCCATGACCTGGAAAGTGATTTGGAAAGTGTGAGGACCAATAGTTATGGGAAGATCCACTTCGCCGATAACTGTTTTTCTGGATCCGTCGAATGCTTTGACGACGACCTCGCTGACTCTCATCGGAGGGCCCTTGAATGATAATTACATCAAAGTGTACTTCGGCATAACATTCAGGGCTGACCCTGTGTCTACCAGTACGTTGGCTAAAGCATCGCCCTGGCAGTTAACTGTGATATTGAGCGCCATGTTATGACGGCGACCCTCTTCAGGTAATTCCTCATCACTAAATCCCAAATTATTGCAGGAAGTGATGTTAGAGACAATGCTATCGAATTGTCTGATTGTTACATCCTGTTCCACAAAGGCTTGCTCCAAGACTTTCTGTAGAGCCTCTCTGTGTGCTTCTGAACTGAGTAACAGTGATAATACTGAGATCATTGAAGGAGTCTGTAACAGTTGATCAACAATGTTATATTCACTCCTTTGGATGAGCTTTAGCATCTCATCTTTGTCTTTTGAAAAGTCGGGATTACTGGATTGACAGACTGGTGGATCAGGAATTTCTGCCTGAAGTTCCTTTTCTTTGTTAGCTTCCCCAACCCCTCAGTTGAAGATTCTACCACTCCGTGTTACACGACTGACGTCCGTAATATTCACGACGGAGGGTAATGGAATTTCCTTTCCATTCTCGATTATTGTTGCACCGTATTTATAAGGGATTGCCTTAGCTGATTCATACGGTAGTGGCCCCGGTAGATAGATGACTATGGGAACCTTCTGATTTTTCTGACCATTATAAGTAACCTTGATCCGTTCCCGGTTGGGAACTCTAGATTCGTCAAGTAGAGGGATGATGGAAAACATATCCCTGATCTGGTGATGACCAGAGATCGTGACAACATCCTCAACTTGATCGGCAAGGTAGTTTGGCGACCAAATGATGGGTCCTGAACCTGGATATGGATGAATTTCTCCATGATCGATCTGACCCTGAAGAGCTGCTCTCACAAGGTAACACCCTTGGTTACTTTCCGAACAGACACTACAACGGTCATAATTGTGTGGTGGCACCTGGCCACGCCCACTTTGAGTACAATGTAACCTCACTAGGTTACCTTCCATTGATCGGACATCCTGACTTTGACGACGAGTAGGATTCCTGTTATTGATACTAATCTGCTGAGTATCTTCGTCCATATAGATTGGCATCCACCAGTGATTTAACAAGTGCTGAAGTGCCTCCTGGACAAGGGTACAACCTCAATCGTTTTCGCAACCCGCTTTACAGCTTTGATAATCGTGTGATATTAAGAATCCGAGTCGGACCTGCTCAGCATGTAACTCTACCAGATTGGTATTCATCACGCGAATGTCAAAGATCTAAACCATGTTGATTTGATAGGAGTTCCAATCATGGTAGTCTTGGATCCATCCAAGATCCATCTGACGCTGGAGGGCCTCTTGTATGAAAGAGCATCCCTGTTTATTTACCGAGCAAATCAGACAGGAACTGTAATCATGCCGCGGCAGATTATGATACTGGCTTTGCCTTGAGTGCATCGCCACCAAGTTGACATTCATCGCACGGATGTCGTGGTTTTCAATGACATTATAATTCGTGTAGACCATGTTAACTACACGAACTCGGTGCTCTTGGATCCATCCGAGATCCATTTGTTCCTGTAGAGCTGCTTGCACTACAGAACACCCCTGGTTGTCTTTAGAGCAGATATCACACTGGTGATAATTATGAGGTGGCACATGGCCATATCCACTCTGTCTACAATGCATCTTGACCAGATTGGCCCCCAATAAGAGTACATCGCGAATTTGATAGACATTGTTAGTCTCTTTCTCAATCAGATTGACTGTAGCCTTCTCATGTTGAGGCAGCGGGATCGTAAGAACATTAGGGTTCGTATCTTTGAAAGATAAGAGCCCGCTCCTAACAAGCTTTTGCATGTCGGATTTGAAATTGAGGCAAGTCTCAATGTTATGCCCTGAACCTCCTTGATGATAAGGGCATGTTTGATCCACCTTAAACCAGAAAGGCGGATTTTTCAGAACTGAAAGGGGAGACTTAGTCTGGATGTGCCCCTTGGCTAGCAGTAATGGAAACAGTTCTGCGTACGTTACAGGTATAGGATCAAATCCTGGTGGCCGTGTTGTACGGTTGTTTTTATATGGAGGACGAGCCTGCTGAAGAGGTTGTTGTGTCCTTTGTTGGTCAGGTTGGCTCTACGCAACCTGAGGTTGATACATAGGAACAGGCGCGGGGCCGATAGCAGGAGTAACGGCTGCTACTGGCTGATAACGTCACCTTTGCTTTCTGAGAGAGATATTCCCAATATCTTGCTCTTTTTTCATAGGGAGAGCACTACCATATTTTTTAGTACCGCTCGTTGATCCAGTGTCTTTTACCAAACGTCCTTCTCGGACGGCTTCCTCAAGACGTACACCTATGCCGACCATTTCGGTGAAATCACTGGGTGCACTGGCGACCATTCGGTCGTAGTAAAATGAGCTCAAGGTCTTTAAGAAGATCTTTGTCATCTCTTTTTCCTCAAGAGGTGGACAAATTTGAGCGGCAATTTCACGCCACCTTTGAGCATGCGCCTTAAAGGTTTTCTTGTCCCTTTGCGACATTGATCTGAGTTGATCTCTGTCGGGTGCCATGTCTAAATTGTATTTGTATTGTTGGACGAAGGCAGTACCAAGATCTCTGAAAGTGCTGATCGTAGTACGGTTTAAACCCATGTACCATTTTAAGGCAGCACCGGTTAAACTATCCTGAAAGTAATGAATCAGCAGGTCCTGATTCTCCGTCTAGGCTGACATCCGCCGAGCGTACATCACCAGATGGCTCTGAGGGCAAGGTTACCCTTGTATTTTTCAAAGTCGGGCACTTGGAACTTGTGCGGGACTTTCACATTTGGGACCAAGTAGAGGTCTGCGGCGTCCTTTCCAAATATATCCTGACCGCGAATGGCTTGCAGCTCTTTCTGCATTTCCAAGAACTGCTCCTGGAATTCATCCATTCTGTCAAACATAGTTTCCTTCTTATCATAAGGTGTCCATGGAATCTGTCCTTCTGGGACAGTGTGCACCACAGGGGGTGGTACCGTGACTATGGCAGTAAGTCTTGGCGCCTCCCGAAGTTTGTAACCTTCAGGAGTCTTGAGTATGCCCCTGGCATCTTCGCTTTCCCGAAGTTTGTAACCTTCAGGCCCAGCGGCTTCTGTTGCGATTCCCTGATCTTCAGTGATCGGCGGAACATATCCTTCCGGGATATAGTTAACAGGCATGCCCCAAGGACGATCTTTCGGCATTTGATACCTAGGATCATACTTTTCTATGATGGGCGTTGAGGTGATCTCTGAGATCACAGTTCTTTGTAGCTGAGCTTCTGCCATGGCTTGCATGTCGTTACGAAGCTTTCTCATATCCTCTCTCAGAGCGTCGATCTCTTCTTTCAACTCTCTATTTTCTTCCTCAAGATCATCCATCCTTTTCTGACGATTAGCCCGAGTATTATACGAATGAGACAGTTTGACTCTAGAATCGAGACACAAACGTGAGATTCGTAGGTAAGGAGAATACGCGATGTGAGAATGATGAATGCAGTGATTATATTAATTGTTTTTAGGTTTAATTAAAATAAACTTCGACAATTAGATTGCAAATATCAAACAGTGGGGAAACCCCTTTTTATTGAATTCCAAAGGATTACAGAAATGGAAATACAGTAGATTACAAAGTGCAGAAACAGAAACCTAAACTAATGGGTCCCGAGTCCTCTTCTTTGACCGGGGCGCTTGGGCCGTTGTCGGGTTGTCATTCCTTTGCCAAGTGAAAGGAGTGAGCAAATTCCTTTGGTCATCTTGATTCTCTACAGCATGCCGCTCCAAAATTTCAATCAGAGCATCTTTCTCTTTTAGTAATTGCTGTATTTGGATACACTCTATGTCGAGGGTGCGGTACTTGTTCTTCCAATATCTTCTTTCCTTTTGAACTTTGTTGAGAGTAACCTGAAGCTTTTCAGTTTTCGTCATGAAGTACATGACAGTTTCCCTCGGTGGAAGAATTCTGTAACGAGGATAAGGCATCTTTAGCTTGAGAGCTCTAGTTTATACCCAATGGAGATAAGGCTCCACCGAGACACACTCCGGTTTTCCCAGAGACTCTCGTCCTTTCTTATGAACATGTTTCCAAGCTTGCACTATTTCCATCTTTAGTGCTCTGTCACTTTCTCCTTCTTTGAAGAAAAGACCTTCCAGATGAACACCCAGTGGGATGTGTCTCATCGGGTATCCAAATTGACGAAGAACTAATATCGGATGATAGTTGATTCCTCCTTTAGTTCCTATGAGGGGCACGCTGGGGAAGTTTCCACAACGATCAATGATTCTGATTCCCTCAAAAATCCTATTATACCAATCTATATCGGAATTGGTGAGAGACATGATCTTCTGCGACCAACGTAAGGCACTCTTGCAATCCCAAAAAGCAGCAGACTTGGGCAAGTGAGAGATAAACCATTTGTAGAGCAAAGGTACACAGCATGTGATCTCCCCTCCGCTGTACAAATTTCCTAAGTGTACAGAATGATACGCATCTGCGAGCAAAGTCGGCACAGGGTTTCCAATGAGAAAAACCTTAATAGCGTTGATATCGACGAAGTTATTGATGTTGGGAAACAAAAATAACCCGTAGGTGAGCAAGACAAAGATGCTTTCAAAAGCAATCATGTTCCCTATACTAGCAAAGTACAGAGCTTTCTTGGTCAGGAACTGGGCTGGCAAACCTTGGGTGCGACCCTTAGTGGTCATGTGAGTCCGGACCTCAGACTCGTCCAAATGAATTGCTATTGCAATAGTCTGATTCTTTGGAATTTCTTCCAGTCCAGAAAATGGAGCTCGATCAGTGATATGTAAATCAGTCAGATGAGAATACTCCTCCAGCGTCGGTGATAGCTGGTAATCCGGGAATGTGAAACAATGATAAACCGGATCGTAGAATTGAATGAGCGCGTCCATGATCCCCTTAATCACATGGACTCTTAACAGTGGTAGCAAACCACCGTGCTTGGCTCTGAAAGCCTCTGGGTTAACGATCATCCTCGCTAACTTTCTCAAATCCCCTAGTTTTGGAACCTTGACGGTATACTGGTGAGTTCTCCTTCTACCAAAATCCATTAATGCAATCTTTTTCTCTGATATTTGCAATCACAGTCTTAGTTTAATTTGAAAAACAGAGAGACTAGAAGAGAAATTTTTTGAATGTTTTAATGTTTTATTAAATGAATGCATGAATGCAGCACACAAAAAACATAGAAAAAACATGGGGTCAAAGGGTCGTTGTCATGAATTCAAGGCTCTACCCATCCCCAAAGGTTTATACTAGGGTGATTTTTGTACCTGTACTCATTATCATCAGCTCCTCCCAGGAAAGCAAAACAACAAGCGGATCGCCAGCGAGTTGTGTGCAATCTTAGAGTAAGTGCCATTCACCGAGAATAGATCACCAGCCTCAAATGAGGGTAGTATCGCGTAACAACTATTTTTGATAGCTTCCGCACTACGAAAAAGGTTGGCTTTTCTTAAGTGTATACTCAATCTCACCACATGCGGCATCACACGCATTCCCAGTAGCAGAAAAATAAACACGTATAGCAATTAGGAAAAGCAGTATATATATTTGTCCTAATCATCCTAGACTTATAAAGCTACGATTCTTAAGTTCCTGACAGAAATGGGTTCCCCGGCGGAAGCCCCAATCTGTGGTTCTCAGCCCAAGAGATGGACCAGCATAGGTCAATCTTTCTCCTCAGCCGAGTTGCCATTTTCCGTGGAAAATGAGGATGATGCCCTAAAGCAAAATGAGATTTGGCCCCACGGTGAGCGCCACTTTTCTGTAGCGAGCGATTTTGGACGCGGTTCTTAAGCGCTGGTCGCTCTCTGCGGTTTGAGCTTAAAACTACAGGTCGATTCATTTTTTATCCTATTGTGAGCTGAATAAGGAAGGGAAATAGATGTCTCCAATTAACCCTGCTTGCATACTGAGTTTAAACAGCGGTCTGTTAGGTTACGGATGCTATCAATGTGGGGGGGCCTTTGTACTGGTTATTTGTATTTTCGCCAATACTGTTCTCTTTCTTTTTACCTGGGCAGAAGGTTTCTGGCGGGGAATAAGGATTAGGATGTTAGGACTGGTGCTTTTGAATTACTGCTTTTGATTGACGAAGATATGGGATTTGGGTTTTTTGTTGATTGTGCTCGCTAAGATCTTTTCTTTCGTTCTTGTGCCTACGTATTCCCGTTTACCGAAACAGGGAAATCAGAGCATTCGTAGTTCCTCCTATTCTATGGGAGGAAAGGGGTGTTTTGGTGTCTTGTTCAAAGCCCAAGACATGAAGCGAAAGGTGGTTTGTATCTTGTTCAAAGCCCAAGATGTGAAGCTGAAAGGTCTATTTGTGTCTTGTTCAAAGCCCAAGACGTGAAGCTGAAAGACCTCGACTTTAGAGAGAATTTGTCATCTCTAAAGAGGGGAGAAGGAGAATTACTTTAACTGGGATACGCGGATCCGAGCAATGCCATAATTTCCGAATAAAGGGTTTTAACCTGAAGGAGAAGACTTTAACTCAGTGTAGAGCAATGCCATCTTTCCTTAGGAATTTCTCATGCTAAAAGAGGGACATTGGCATGGATGTAGATGATCCAGAGGCTTGCCGCCTACAACGATTAGATGAAGGGAAAGGAGTTGTTGATGTTTGTGTACTGTAAACGAGGCACAGCTTTGATGCTAAAAGGTTGATTGGATCAACCAGTGGTTTTCTTATACAAAGCCTAAGAGGAGGCTAATTTCTGCTAGGAAAATCATTATACAAAGCCTAAGAGGAGGCTATTTTATGTCTCGTACAAAGCCCGAGAGAGAGGCTAAAAGTTTTTGACCCAGTGGGGCATATCGTTATACAAAGCCTAAGAGGAGGCTAGCAAAGAGTTGACTCAGTTGGAGAATCTTTTATACTCAGTAAGAGAGTGTTTTTGTATCTCGTACAAAGCCTGAGAGAGAGGCGAAAAGGTTGTTTTGACTCCACTGGGGAGAATTTTGGTATCTCGTACGAAGCCCGAGATGGAGGCTATTGTAACTGTTTCAGTTGAGTGACAGATCCAATATACTGATTTAAAAGAGAAAATCAGTTCTTATATGAGCAACACTGTACTCAGGGATTTAATTTGAGGATCAGGGATATTTCCTTCTCTTTGAGGAAACGGGAAATCCAAAGGGTATTGAGACTATCCGAGTCTGCGGGTTTCCTTCCTATTTAACAAAGGGTGCTTGAGAATGTCTTTGAGACTCAAGGAAGTTAGACTGTCCGTGTCTAGAGTTTTATCTTTCGTACTATGCTTTGAGAAACAGTAGTAGACTCTATGAAAGGACTGTTCTATGAGGATGACTAGGTTCTGTTCCTATACCTCTAGGAGGTCGTCGGGATAATTTGTACGAAGCCCAAGAGGAGGCTGGGAACTTTTAAGAAGCCGACGGGTCCTTGTACGAAGCCCAAGAGGAGGCTATCACTCCCGAAGGAAGAGATCATTATACGAAGCCTAAGAGGAGGCTGTGAATACTTCTAAGAAGCCGTAGGGTCCTTGAATAATGCCCAAGAGGAGGCCGATGCTTTTAAGAAGCCTGTGGGTCTATCATCTCCTTTCCATTAGGAGAGATAACTCTTTTAAAGATGAAAACCACTGGTAAACGTGCGAGGTTTACTATCCAGCAACTTTTAGCTTTTAAAGAGGGTTCCGTAGTTAAGGTCCAAGATTATGACCGTAGTGGGTACCCAAACCCCGAGACATTCAAGGCAAGCTATCCACAAGGAATAGATCAAGTCAGAAAAGTTCGAGAATTGGGAAGAAACTCAAAGATGCCATTCACGGAGAATACATTCATCTTGGGGAGTAGAGCTTCTTGACGATTCCTAAGGAGGACAGCCGAAGAGAAGACTGTATATGGTGCTCCTATTGGGGATCTAGGCATCTATTTCTACGAATAAGTGAAACTGCGTCACTTAGTTCTAGACGTAGTTGCCGGGGAAACTCGAAATATCTATATTATTATTACACAGTAGATATGAGTTTATGAAAGGAGACTTACAGTGAGCAGCCCCACAATACAGTTTATAATATGAAAGCAGTAAATGAAAGCGATAACCACTTACTCGGTTGTAGTGCTTCCATGCTGTTTGGTTAGTTGTTCAACAAAGAAAGATTGAAAACAACAGTATATTCAAAATCAAAGGAGAAAGTGCTTTGAAAAATAAAGATTTGGGGCTTACAGCTCAAGGAGAGGCCCAGGGTTTTATCAGTGAGCGCACTGTTGTTTTGAATTTGTACAGAGGGACTTATACAAGTGACTGAGGCCCAAAAAAGGTTTTCTGTACAAAGGGATGGGTCTTACACTCTCTCAAGAGGCCCAAAAAGGTTTAAAGAAAAGACAAATGGGTCTTACTACTCGAGGGTAGGCCCAGATGGTTTTTATTTTTAAACGGGCGACGATCGCGCCGTTTACTTGTACAGAGGGACTTATACAATGAGTGAGGCCCAAAAATTTTTTGTACAAGGGGGGATGGGTCTTACACTCTCTCAAGAGGCCCAAAGAGTTTTGAAGAAAAATAAATGGGTCTTACTACTCGAGGGTAGGCCCAGATGATTTTTGAAAATGCGACGATCGCGCCGTTTGTTTTTTGACGGTATCGGGACTTATACAATAAGTGAGGCCCAAAGATGATTTGGTCAAAAAAAGGATTGGGTCTTACACTCTAATAGAGGCCCAAAGTGTTTTGAAAATGATTTATGAGGGTTGAATTAATCCAAAACCCTAATTTGTTTTCAAAATGTATTTAATTGAATAAAAATTCAATTAAAATGATCAAAAATTGTTTAACACATGGAAAACAAATTGTGATCTTGGATTAATGCTTCAAAAATTAAGTATTGACCTACAAAATAATTAGAAAGCATTAAAAGTTGCAAAATCAATGTAGAAAAAATATTTAAAATGCCAAAAACAATCAAAATATTAATTCTTTACAAAAATATCAATTATATGAAATAAATAATATTTTTGGGATTTTTTTATAAAATAAAATATTTTAACATTTTTGTGAATTATTAAAAAAATAATCAACTCAAAATCATTAAAACTCAGAGAGAAATTAATTTTTGAATCAATTAAACAAAATCACAAAATTCAAATATTTGAATTTGAAAAAAAGGCGCCAAGAACAAGCTGAAGAACACACGCGTGTTCTTGGTTTCTCAGATTTGCGTTTTCTATCCAATCTCCATGAATACGTAATCATATCATGCAATCCACATATCATTATGCTCGTCTCAACCTCACGATCATGTCTATGTACTTTAATTTCATTTAAATTAAACATACACCAAGAAATCACGAAGAAACCTCAAGAACCCTAATTTCTGCATGAAGGCTAGGATTTTTGATACACGATTCAAACAATGCAATTAATTGAGGGAAAACATTCCATGCATGATTATGAACATATGGCCAAATTATTGTGCGAGGAAATATGCATAGATTGAGAGATGACCAAGTATGTGCTTACCTCCAAGTCGTGACAGCAAGAGCAGAGTGATTTTTGATTTGGAGGTGTTACAGATGAGTGGTGATGATCTGAACAGCTTCCCTACACCCTATGGATTGTGTTTGGATGGTTGGACTTGATTGAAATTGGCTGGATCATTTTGTGGTACCTCAACTGCACCTTGTTTGAAAATTTGAGCAACCAGCTGGTGATTTCATGAAATTGATGTTTCAGAAGTTATGTGAGTGTTTGATCAGCTCATATGTGATGTATGTGAGGTGTGTGAGTGATTGGTTTGTGCAGAATTGCTCTCAAACTCAAAACCCGATAGCTACCTTGCTAAGAAAGGCAATTTTGCCAAGAGAAAGAGATTTTGAGGAAAGCATCTGTTAGATGGCTTTGGTGTACTTAAACTGACCACAATTGAGCTCTATTTATAGTAGATCAAGTTTGTTTTGCAAGGAATAGTGCATGGCAGCTGGTAAGTAGGTTTGGCCAATGTTGGCAAATGAAAATCCAAGTCTCCTCTAGCAATTGACTAGAGGTTAGGGCACAGAGCTTTGGTCCCCTTGGTCTTGGATAAGTCTTGACTGATTTCAGATGAGAATGGCTCAGTCCATGCCACCTTGATGGTTCCATTGAATGCCTCATTCCAAATTTGAAGTCTTGTCCCTATTTTGGCAACTCTAGGTTCAACATGCTATTCCTTGTTCCTTGGACCTTGGAGGCTTGGCTCAGTGATTGTCCCCTTTAGATTCAATCCTCTGAGGTGTCCAAGTGGATTGGAGCAATTGAATTTGGCTGATTTTGGCAAATCGACCAAAGTTGCAAATTCTGCCTTGCCTTGACAGATTTCAGCAAGGCAACTTGGCAATGTTGTATCTCATGGTGTAGGTTGAATTTGGCAATGTTCTTGGCCATTTTGGAAAGCTCTTACATGATACAAAAACTGTTTGAACAAGTTTGGTTTTGATCTCTTTTGATTCCAAGTGAAAAATCCCCCTACATTTGGCAAAAAGTGAGGCAGAATCTGACTTAGTGAAAATTTCACTAAGTGTTGGAAAAAGTGACATTTTCACTTTTCAGCCACTTTGATCACTCCATAACTCAAAATCCTTAATGAATTGGAATGACTTGTAGTTGAAGTTTTTGTAGGTGATAATGAGGGCTACAAATCCATCTTTGGATGAGAAAAAATGGCCTTGTGGTTTAGGAGTTATGGTCCTCCAAAGTTGGGACCTTTGCCACTTTTATTTTTAACTTAGAAAAATTTCTAAGTTTTATGGTTACCCCTTTTACAAGTTATCTCACTTTTCTTGATTTTTCTTGATGAATGATGATCCAAATCATACATTAACATCATTTTAGGGTTAAAAATCCATTTTGGTGAAAAATCTCAAAAAGTCAAAGTTGACTTTTGTGCACAGTTGACTTTTTATCAAATGAATTCCAAACTGTGCAATTCTTCAGGAAATCATGTCCTTGACCTAAATCAAACTTGATGGACATGTTCCATGGGTGTCATAGGGTATATTCAATCATGTATTAGGGTTTGGGAGCATGTCTTGGTCAAAAGTCAAAGTTACAGTTGACTTTTCCCTTAAAACCCTAATTGTGGTGCAGATGAAAATGAGACTTGTTGCTCAAGCTTCTTGGATCAATCCATTGTTCCAAATGGATCAATATGGTATATTAGAGACCCTCAAATCATCTCTTGAGGTCTTGGCTCATGGTTTGTCCCAAAAGTCAACTTAGGGGTGAATTAGGTCAAGAAACTCTAATTCCTGATTTTTGATGAATGCATCCCCTGAGGCAAAATTGACTTGATGCATGGGTTCATGAGGTTCCATGAAGCATATTAGGTCATGTTTTGGATCATTGCCTTGTGCCCAGATGAAAATTTCCATCTGGAGGCCCTGGTCGACCAAAACCCTAATTTGGTGACACTGTCGATCTTGAGACTTGATCCACCTAGAAGGGAGCAGCCTTGTGCTTAATCCTTGAAGTGGGAGTCCTTTTTTATCCATTGTGGATGTTTGAGAGATTATACAAGTTGAAGATCATGTCATTTCTTGATTGATCCTTTGTCTAAGCACTCAGAGAGGGCTTGAAACCCTAATTTTGATTGTATTGGATGCTCACCCATCTTTGGGGAGACTGATGAAGCATGATGGTTCATCCATATTGTGATGATGATTTTCACAATGATGGGAAATCTAAGTGGTCAAAATTTGGGGTATTACACACTGCTACTGGACCGGAGAAGAAACGAGAACGGAAAGAACGAAGAAACGAAGAAGAAAAGAAAACAGAAGTGACTCGATAGGACGTTATCATTGTCCTAGGCCTACGTACTCCCTCAGTGCAATGGGAAAGTCAGAGTCAACGTAGTTCGAACGGGAACTGTGGGGGAAGGTTGCTCGCTAAGACAATCGCTGTCTTGTGCCTACATATCCTCAATCGGACGAGAGAGAGGAATCAGAGCTAATGTAGTTCGTGGGTATGACCACGGATGGGTAAGTGTTTTTTATGAGCGACGTTAGATTCGCGTCTGGCAGTTAGGGTCGATGCCTGTTTGCGACTCAGACGGAAGGTAACGTGCTCTTTTCTGAAAATGGTCTAGAACCAAACAATCCCGAAGGATAAAAAGATTTGAATTTTTTTTGTGTTTTTTAGACAGAAATGTTTTAAGTTAGTTCATAACTTGCATTGCACCCAAGTCTATGACATAGGAACGAATACTTCGCGTATCGTCCCCAACAGGACGTACACTAGGTACCCTAGAAGAATGAAGGGAAACCCCTCACTCCTCACTTCCCACGCTTAAGGCTCGTGCGCAATACACTTTATCTTTATTAAGTGTTTTCAAGAAGTTTTGAGATGAGAAGAGAGAAGACACAAAGGAAACTCTAAAGGGAAACTAAGGGTCCTAATGTTATCATGCATGGATGACCTATGGTTAGTGAGGCTTAGGAGAGACAACCACCTAAAACCTAATTCTAATCCTACTCCAAGCTTAATCAAAAATTAAGTTGGACTAGGTAGCTCTAAAGGGAGAGAATCCAAGACTTAAACAAGTATTGAGATTCATGGGAGGAAGAGAGTGAAAGAGACGAAAGAAGCATTACAAATGCTTAAAGAAAACACAAGTATGAAAGCTTAAAAGAGAAAGGAGAAGTTAGAATGTGGATAACTATCCACATCCCATTCACTTACCATTAGCCCCTACATGGTTAGCAAAAACAAACATAAGCAACAATAAGACAAATGAAACCGAAACAAGTCACAACCCAAAGAGAAATGGTTACAAACCAAATGAAACTCATCCAAGTCAGAATGTACACCTTAGAGGTGACCCATAATGTTTACCAAACAAGATCAAGCAAAGAGAATGCAAACAAGTGGCAAAACATACAAGAAAGTCATCAAAGAATGAGTAGAAGAAGAATGAGTGGATATGCAAGGTGATCATGCAAGAATGCTTCAAATAATATCAAAGTCAGAATGTGGATGACCTAAAAGTGTGCCTAAACATGCTATACAAGTGTCACATAAGGCATACAAGCAAGTATCCAAGCATTAAGAATCATTAGAAGAAGGAGAAGGAAGCATGTAAGTGAAACATGTTAAAGGATGCAAAATGAAACATGAATAGCATACGACATAAATGCAAAGCTCCAAGGTCAAAAACATACATCAAATGAAGTGCAGAGGAATGATATGGCATGGCATACACAAACCAAACATAAGTCATGAATGAGCGTAGATGAGAAGATAAGTCAAAAAGAGGCATGTAAATCATACATTGAACATGTGCACAAAATAAGCAACAACCTCACACCAATGACCCATAATTGTAATCAAATGACCTACAATGATTCAAACATGGTTTATGAAGTCAAAGAAACAATCCCAAATAATGGCACAAGTGCCTTCTCAAACAAGTAATCAAACATGATCAAAGATGTGCATAAAAGAGACCTCCAAATAAGAGCAATCAAACAATTAGTAAATCATCTTCAAAAATTACCAAATTAATTCTCAAGACTCCTCAACTAGGGGCAAACAATATATCAAAAGCTCATGCAAAAATTCACAAGATAGGTCCCTCAAACAATTATACAGAGAACACAAAGTATTATGGATCAATATGCAAAAGAGAGGGGATAAAATGCAATATGAAAAGAGTTTAAAAATATGAGAAAAATATTTTTACGCACTTCAATGTGTTGATGAAATAATACAAAATTAATAGACTCAAAATGTTTTGTAGATGATGATAAATAAAATCAGCAAGTTTAAGTGTGCACAATTGAGACAATTCCAAAATAAATTAATCAATCAATTAATTCAGGTGCATAAAATAAAATAAAAATGGAAAATAAAATTTTCCAAAATTTTATAAAACCCTAAACATGCTTCATGAATTTTTTTGGGATTTTTGGATGCATTTAACTAATTTTAAAAATTAAAAATGAAATGTAACAATTAATGAAAATAAAAATAATTGCAATAAACATGGGGGGGTGCAAACAGCAAGCATAGCACGTTGGAACATGAAATGGATCAAAGCAGGGGGGTGCAAAAATTAAGCCCAAACCAAGAAGTCCACAAGCGAAGTCAGAGAGGAACACTTGGAATTTAGTCAACCATCAGACTCAATCATGACCATACGATCAATCCAATGCACGCAATCAGTCAACAAGAATACACGGTAACCAAGATGGAAGGCTCAGATCCACACTCATACCATAACAAACATGCACGCTTATACATACAAATACTCAGAATAAAAAAAAGAAAACACGTGAGAGACATGTGACTTTTTAATGCGCTGGTAAGATCTAAACCACAAGATGCATCAGACGTTCCAGATTAGGTCAATGAATCACAAAAGCACGCAAGATGAAAGGTCCAGATCTAATGCATATGATAACTATCATGGACTAACACACACGTACATCACAAATTGAAATAAGAAAATAAAAGATCTGGCACGCTCAGGACCGTTGGATTAAAGCAATGGAAGGCTGAGATTTCATCTTCAACCTTTGCAACCCCCACCGGCCGGAAAACAAACCAGGTGTCGGAGCCCTATCTCCGGACACCTTCTTCGGTGAACCTCAACCAAAATTTTACCAGAAATGGCTCATGAGTACATCATCTTAACGAGAATTCAACAAGGATCTCAAATATCATGTCCATTTCACCAAAAGATCAACATACAAGTCAAATCGAAAGAAATAAGTTTGGATCTAAAACTTTCAATCTCAAAATTCAAGCAATTCACACGTCCAAAATCAAAACCAAACATATCAGCATCATCAGTGAACATCATAGATCATCATGCAAGCTTAAAATTCAAGTTATATGATCATGAAAAATGAGCTAACCTGAAGATTGCATAGCTCGAAATACACCAAGAAACCCTTCCAAAAGCTGCAGATCTTCCTCTTTTGAGCTCTATTTGCAAAATAAATGCAAATAGAGGCTTGAATCTGGCTATATCTAAGACTTTGAACTTGAACCAACTTGAAATCAACTTGATGAAAATCTTGCTCAGAGCTCAAAACAATGGATGATTCTTGCTCTACAAGTGTGTAGATCCCAAATATGAAAAAAATTTCTTCAGAAACCCTTGTAATGAATGAGTTTCGAAGAGAGAAAGTTTTGGTGAGAAAAATGAATTCTGACCAGAAATGAGTGCATGACCTAGCTTTGTGCGTGTGAGTTAGCTTATATACACCTCATTAGACCTCTGATCATGATTAAAACTTGATTAATCCCTTGGTTAATGAGTTTGGATGGTTTATGCAAATTTGCACTTTGTGTTGTTTCCACTAATCCACACGTGCCAAGGCATGCTTTTCATCATGAATCACTCACATTTCTTTTGCTGATCACCAATGAATTGAAATTGGGCCTTGTGGCTGATTGGTTTGTGAGTTTTAATCCATCTTGCAAAAATGCATTATGTGAAATAAGTGAGGTATATGGCATGAAATGAATTGATTCAAAGGTCAAAAGTGATCCTCATGGAGTGTACTTGGATTTTGTAATGTGACTTGAAGCATTAGAAGTCATTACAAGTCATTTTGAACCAAAATGCCAAAGGTGGAAAAAATGAACCATGTGAAAACCTTAAAAACCAACCTTGAGTCTTTTGATCATAACTTGAGTTTCACAAATGATATGGAGACAAACTAGTACTTTTTCGAAATGGGAGAGAAGGATCTTCAACTTTCATGTTTGAGGAAAATTCATTTGAAGCTTCCTTGATGATGAAAATTCAAGTTGAATGTAGTGTAAAAACTTACCAAAAATGGAAACTTCTCATTATAGGTCATTTTCCAAATTTAGTAACTTTTGTACAAACCCTTGATTCTTGATAAATGGTATGAAAATTGACCCTTGAAGACCATATGAGGATGTGAGACCTTGAAAAACATGAAGAGGACCTCAAAAATCCATGGTTGA
The DNA here is from genome assembly GCA_022829125.1 of Lathyrus tuberosus. Lineage (NCBI taxonomy): Eukaryota > Viridiplantae > Streptophyta > Magnoliopsida > Fabales > Fabaceae > Lathyrus > Lathyrus tuberosus. The sequence continues at coordinate 411,173 of JALAZF010000079.1, read as the reverse complement.
CTTTCCTTTTGAACTGTTGACTTTTGCTTACTTCACAAGTAACTGATCCACTGAACATCTTCCACAATGAATCACTAGCCAAGTCTTCCTCCATGAGTGCTTGTGAGCATATAGAACCCATAAAAACACGCTTGAATCCACAAAGCCCTTCAAGAAGTCCTTTGGGTCAAAACCCTAACTGGTCCCTCTGGTTAGGAGGGAAAGATTCACTTGAAATCCTTTGCCATTCTTGATCTTATAGTGATATGATGAACCCCTCAAACCACCTTGAGGCTTGAGACTCCTTTGAGATGAACCAAGTACCTTGATCCCATGCTAAGAACTAATGCTATGCACAAATGCTAATGCAAGAAATGCAAAGAAACATAAGCCAGTTAGCTAAAAACAAGAAGGCAAATTTTGGGGTGTTACAGTTGGAAATGGCTCAGTCCATGCCACCTTGGTGTATGCATTGAATGCTTCAATCCAAAATTGGAGTCTTGTCCCTCTTTTAAGTATTTCTAGGTTTGGCATGCTATTTTTGGTTCCAAAGACTTGGGAGGCTTGGGATCAGAGTTGGTTCCTCCTTGGTCCGCCCTTGAGGTGTTCAGATAGATAGAGTTGCTTGCCCTTTGCAAAATTTGGGCAAATCGAGCAAAACTCCAAAATCTGCCTTGCCATGACAGTTTGCAGCAAGGCATATTGGCATTGTCATATCTCATGGATCAAGTGGAATTTGATGGAGTTCTTGGCCATTTTGGAAAGCCCTCATATGATACAACAACTGTTTGATCATAGTTGGTTTTGATACTTTTTGGATCCAAGTGAAAAATCCCCCAACATTTGGGAAAAAGTGAACGTAGATTCTGACTTAGTGAAAATTTCACTAAGTGTTGGAAAAAGTGGCATTTCATGTTTTCAGCCATTTTGATCATTCCATAACTCAAAATCCATGATGAATTGGAATGAGGTGTAGTTGAAGCTTTTGTAGAGGGCCATGAGGGCAACAAATCCAGCTTTGAATGGGGAAAAATGGCCTTGTGGTTTAGGAGTTATGATCCTCCAAAGTTGGTACCCTAGCCACTTTGTTCCATAACTTAGAAACATTTCTAAGTTTTTGTGGTTACCCCTTTTACAAGTTATCCCACTTTTCTTGATTTTTCTTGATGAATGATGATCCAAATCACACATTAACATCATTTTAGGGTCAAAGAACCATATTTGTGAAAAATCTCAAAAAGTCAAAGTTAACTTTTGTGCACAGTTGACTTTTTGTCAGATGAATTCCAAACTGTGTGGTCCTCTATGAAATCAAGCCCTTGACCTAAATTAAACTTGATGGATTGATTTCATAGGTGTTATAGGGTGTATTGAATCATGTCCTAGGGTTTGGTAGCATGTCTTGGTCAAAAGTCAAAGGTACAGTTGACTTTTCTCGCGAAACCCTAATTGTGGTTCTGATGAAATTGAAACTTGTCTCTCAAGCTTCTTGGATCAATCCATTGTTGAAAATGGATTAATATGTTTTATTAGAGACCTTCAAATCCTCTCTTGAGGCCTTGGCTCATGTTTTGTCCCAAAAGTCAACTTAGGGGTGAATTAGGTCAAGAAACCCTAATTTCTGATTTTTTATGAGTGCATCCCTTGAAACAAAATTGACTTGATGATTGGGTTCATGATGTCCCTTGGAGCACCATAGGTTATGCTTTGAAGCATTGACTCATGCCCGGAGGAAAATTTCCATCTGGAGGCCCTAGTCGACCAAAACCCTAATTTGGTGACACCGGCGATCTTGAGGCTTGATCCACCTAGAAGGGAGCAGCCTTGTGCTTAATACCTGAAGTGGGAGTCCTTTTGATCCTTTTTGGATGTTTGAGAGGTTAGACAAGTTGAAGATCATGTTATTCCTTGATTGATCCTTTGTCTAAAGCTCGGAGAGGGCTTAAAACCCTAAATTTGATTGTAGTGGATGCTCACCCCTCTTTGGGGAGACTGATGAGGTATGAAGGTTTCTCCATATTGTGATGATGATTTGCACAATGATGGGAAATTTTAGTGGTCAAAATTTGGGGTATGACAGATGCCCCTATTTAATCTTCTTGGACCCGAAGGTGTGAATGGCGAAGGTATTCAGACATTCGGGGTGCAAGAGGATTAAATATCGGAATACCCAAAATTTTGATGGTGGTTATGAATGGCAGTTTGCGCATCCATCTTCTTTTGCTAAGCCATGATGCTTAGAAAAGGTAAACTTCCCCTCGATCCTGGTCTTCAACCAAGGAACTGGTCTAAGTTTCTGATGTAAACTTCCCCTCGATCCTGGTTTCCTACCAAGGAACTGGTCTAAGTTTCTGATGTAAACTTCCCCTCGATCCTGGTTTCCTACCAAGGAACTAGTCTAAGTTTCTGATGTAAACTTCCCCTCGATCCTGGTTTCCTACCAAGGAACTGGTCTAAGTTTCTTTTGTCAATAAACTTTTTTGAGAAGTGACGCCATGCGTAGTGATTTTCCTCAAACTTCTCGCCGAATTTTCCTGGGGAGATGCCATTTGATAGAAAAATTTTGATGTCAGAGTTGCTGGGGAATCCAGTCGTCTGAGTTGTAGAGGTGCACAAACTTCTCTGTTGGAGACGCCATTTGTCGACTCTATCTGGGGAAAACGAGTCTCCTGAAAGACTGCTTTCACTTGGGTATTACATCATACTTTTCTCGGGATCTTCCCAGAGAAATGTCATATGATGTGATCCAATTTTGAGGTGTTGATGACCTTTTTGTCAGCGGATTTTTTGGAGAAAAATTGCTGCATTGTCGAATCTCTGCTTAAGAGGCTTCCTCTGGGGATTTTCCTTAATCCGGGAAAGCGAAAATATCATCTTCAATGGCGAAGAGTGACTTTCGTTGAAGATTCTCTGATCTTTCAGAGGTTTAAGTTATCAAAGTGGTCAAGGGTCCACTCCAATCCAGAAATAAACTGGAGGAGAGAGATTGTTCAGACGCAACATTTCCTGACGAGGAAAGAACTGACAACTCGGGGATAATAACGACTAGAGTGATAGCGATGCAATATGAATGTGAATGCAAATCAATAATGCATGATGTATGTATGTATATGCTGACCCAACTGACACAACATACAAACTAATAGATGAACATGACTGGATACTCGGCCACTACTGGGAACGAAGAAGTACCGCTAGTTCAAGATAGAAATTCTGCCTTGCTTAGGAGAAATAGTCCCTACGGGGAACACCATTGGTCGGGCTTAGGAGGTAAGAACTCTGCCGAAGGTATCAGATGGGAAAGCCGCATCTGATACAGTTGATCCTTCATTCAGGCGCACTGGCTTAGAAGGAGTACTTTGATTCTGCACTTTGAAGCTCACTTATTTCTGGAGAAGCGAGCGATGTTCTTTCGATGTTCAACAGTCAAAAAAATTGCCATCTTTATTTTAGAAGCAGAAAAAGGTTTTAACAAGTAAATTCATTTTTGTTTCATTTCAAGAATCGTTAATCATGTTGAAACGTCGTTCTGTAAAGCTAAAACAAATAAGAATTGCAAGCAAAAGCACAAAGGCTCAAATTTTATTGATAGGATGGAGACCAGCCAAACACGTGATTCCATAGAGTATTTACAAAGTTTAGAAAATGGTAATTTTAAGGGAAAATGGCTACATTGAAACATGACAACCACTATTCTTCTACCAACTTTGAATTCTGGGCATTCTGAGCTTCTGCCGAAGATGACCTTGACTGGAGTTTTCTTCTGATAGATGGCATTACTGCTGAGGAGTTGAACTGATCAGACATAGTTACTTGCCATTAATCCCTAACTTTTTCCATGATTGTACTTTGATATTTCCAATCCACCGGGATGATTTTTGATTATGTCTCTAATTTTTTCCTGGATCGCCCTTTCGGGTTTTCAATCCACCAAGACGTTTTTTTTTTAGTTTAGGCGAAGTATTTCTTGACTACGTCAACATTTGTGGGGTAGGAAAATTCCTCTCCATCCATGGTTGCAAGTCTCAAGGCATCGCCTGAGAAAGCTTTCTTGACCACATAGGGACCGTCATAGTTCGGAGTCTATTTGCCCCGAGAATCAGTGAGAAATGATTGTATCTTTTTGAGCACAAGGTCTCCTTTCTTGAAGACGCGAGGTCGGACCTTTTTGTCAAACACTTTCTTCATCCTTTGTTGATACAACTGACCATGGCATAGAGCCGTGATTCGCTTCTCTTCGATCAGGTTCAGCTCGTTGTGTCGACTTTGACACCACTCAGCTTCTGTAAGCTTAGCTTTCATCAATACCCGGATTGATGGGATCTCTACTTCGATGGGGAGTACTGCCTCCATGCCATACACTAGAGAGAAAGGGGTTGCCCCTATTGAAGTGCGGACAGATGTACGATAATCATGAAGAACAAAGGGTAGCATCTCATGCCAATCTTTGTAGGTTACAACCATCATTTGAACAATCCTCTTGATGTTCTTATTAGCCGCTTCTACCGCTCCGTTCATCTTGGGTCGGTAGGGAGATGAATTATGGTGTTCGATCTTGAACTCTACGCACAACTCTTTCATCATCTTGTTGTTCAAGTTAGATCCATTATCAGTAATGATCTGGCTCGGAACACCATAACGGCAGATGATATTATTTTTGATAAATTGGACTACGACTTGTTGGGTTACATTGGCGTATGAAGCTGCTTCGACCCACTTGATGAAATAGTCAATGGCTACTAGGATGAACCGATGTCTGTTTGAAGCCTTGGGCTCAATCATATGGAAAAAGGCCATAGGGAAGAAAGAACTTTGAGATGCGTAGGAGATACATGAATTTTGTTGGAGTATATCTGACACTTGTGACACCTTCTCTTGTACTTGTAGCAATCGGATTTCATGGTCAACCAGTAGTACCATGCTCTCAGAATTTTTCTCGCCATTGTGTGTCCATTGGCATGAGTGCCAAAGGATCCTTCGTGAATTTCTTTTATCAACATGTCTGCTTCTGGCCTGTCTACACATCGGAGCAAGACCATGTCGAAATTTCTCTTATATAGTGTGTCACCGCTCAGGAAGAAGCTGCCTGATAGTCTTATGAGGGTCTTTCTATCTTTTCTGGATGCCCCAAGTGGGTACTCCTGTTTCTGAAGGGAGCTTTTGATATCGTGATACCAAGGTTTGTCGTCTATGACTGCTTCAATCGTGAAGATGTAATCAAGCCGTTCAAGGCACATTATGTCGATCTTAGGTAGGTCATTCCATTGACCTACACTAATCATGGAAGAGAGGGTGGCTAATGCATCAGCCATGTGATTCTCCTCACGAGGGATATGATGAAACTCGATTCTGTTGAAGAAGGGTAGCAACCTCCTTGCATAATCTTTGTAAGGAATCAGTCCTGATTGGTATGTGTTCCAATCTTCTTTGATTTGATTGATAACCAGGGCTGAGTCACCATATACGTCCAAGTTTTTGATCCTCAAATCAATCGCTTCCTCGAGACCCATAATACATACTTCGTATTCGGCCTCGTTGTTTGTACACTTGAACGTAAGTCTGGCGGTGAAAGGAATTTGGGTACCCTGAGGGGTAACAATGATTGCCCCAATTCCGTTTCCATAATGATTGACAGCTCCGTCAAGGATTAGTCCCCATTAGGAACCTGGTTCTGGCCCTTCACTGGGTAGCGGTTCATCGCAATCTTTCATTTTCAAATACATGACATCTTCGTCTGGGAAGTCAAACCCGATTGATTCTTGATCGTCAATCGGTTGATGAGCCAAATGATCGGCTAAAATGCTCCCCTTAACGACTTTTTGAGCATGGTACTCTATGTCATATTCTGATAACAACATCTGCCAACGAGAAATCCTTCCCGTGAGAGCAGGCTTTTCGGAGACCAACCAAGTAGTGTGACGAATCATGTACTGACGAAGACGTTTGGCTGTCCAAGCCAAAGCACAACAAGTTTTCTCAAGCATCGTGTACTGAGTCTCGCAGTCGGTGAATTTCTTGCTTAAATAGTAGATGGCAGACTCCTTCCTTTTGGTTTTGTCTTGATGGCCAAGTACACAACCCATCGAGTCTTCCAAGACTGTTAGGTAGATGATCAGTGGTCTTCCTTCCACTGGAGGTGATAGAATCGGCGGATTCAACAGGTATTCCTTGATACTGTCGAAGGCGGTTTGGCAATCTTCTGTCCAAACGCAGTTCTGGTTCTTTTTTAGTAATTTGAAAATCGGCGCATAGGTCGCGGTCATAAGGAATATGAATCTGGAGATGTAGTTCAAACGTCCCAAGAATCCTCTGACTTGTTTTTCAGTTTTTGGAGAAGGCATCTCTTGAATGGCCTTGACCTTGTCAGGATCAACCTCAATTCCTTTCTGGCTGACGATGAACCCTAAGAGTTTCCCTGAACGGACACCGAAGGTGCATTTATTGGGATTCAAATGGAGTTTGTACTTTCTCAACCGCTCGAATAGTTTTGACAGGTGGGTCACATGCTCCTCCTCTGTTTTAGATTTAAAAATCATATCATCGACATATACCTCAATTTCCTTGTGTATCATGTCATGAAACAGAGTAGTCATGGCCCTTTGATAGGTTGCCCCGGCGTTCTTCAAACCGAACGGCATTACCTTGTAACAAAAGGTACTTCATGGGGTAATGAACGAAGTTTTCTCCATGTCTTTCGGTGCCATTTTTATCTGATTATAGCCCGAGAATCCATCCATGAAGGAGAAAACTTTGAGCTTTGTTGTACTGTCTACCAGCATGTCAATGTGTGGTAAAGGAAAGTCATCCTTTGGACAAGCCTTGTTTAGATCTCTGCAGTCGACACACATTTTGACCTTTCTGTCCTTTTTTGGAACGGGTTCGATGTTGGCTAACCATTGAGGATACTCAGACGTGGCGAGGAAACCCGCGTCAATCTGTTTTCTGTACCTTCTCTTTGATTTTGATGGCCATGTCTGGATGAGTTCTTCTCAACCTTTGTTTTACTGGCACACATTCTGACCTTAACGGTAAATGATGTTCCACGATGCTGGTATCCAACCCTGGCATGTCCTGGTAGGACCAAGCAAACACATCGGGAAATTCTCTAAGAAGGTTCGTTAAACTCTCTTTGGCAGTTGGACTGAGCAGTGCCCCAATCCTGATTTCTTTTCTCTTTTTCTGAACCCACGTTGATCGTTTCCAACGGCTCTTTGTGAGGTTCAATGGACCTTTCCTCCTGTCGGAGTAATCGGGAGATTTCTTCTGGAATTTCGTTGTCAACTTCTTCTTCAGCCCCAAATATCGGGAACTCAAAATCGGGAGAAGGCATTAGATCGTATGTTTCAACGGGGTTTAAAACAAGCAATCTGCATGACGTGATGATTGTTTTTAGAAGAGATAGAGAAAATGCAAGTGTGTGCAGTGTATTTTTTTTTAAAAACTGCTTGTTTATTTCGAATTGTTTTTTTAGGATTACCATTTTCTGAGAAAAGCGAAAAGAGAAAACAACAATTAATGCAGAAATTACAGAACGACGTTATTTTATTAATGAACAAGTTGATTCTTGAAATTACAGCCCTATAAAACAAAACTCTGTCGCTTCGGGCAAAGCGAAGAGGAAGATTTATAGAAAGCGAGCCCTATCAAAACATCTGTTTCACCTGGGTAGGGTGAAAGGTTAAAGACGACAATTACTTTAACTTATGAACAATCTTTGGAACATCGACAGCAACCCATTGGCGGAGAACTCCTCAGTGAATCACAAAGTCTGGGACTTTCCTTGATTTGTTTTCAGAAATAACGCTGATTTCTGGTGGAGCAGGATCATTGGAATCTGTCTCCCAGGCAGAGTTGTCGTAGGAGGATTCCTTTGTTGTATTTTGCAGAGTATTTGTGCTCTCAGGAAAATCTCCCTATCCAGTTGGCTGGATGTCTTCGAGCCTGATACGAGAGCTTTCAGGAGCGGTGTACTTGACCATATAGTCGTATTTTCCACTCGATCATCCCAAGGTGTCCCACACCTCTTTGGAACTGGAGGAGTCATCTCTTTCAATGATATTGACCTCGGGAAAAGCGTAGTTGATGAACTCTAGTCCGGCAAGCTTTTCCAATTCATCGTCGTACTGGATAGGTTCTGAATGACCTGAGTGTTGATCCTATGACATGGTGGGGACACAGGTATTCTGTTCAATGATGCTCAGCTGATTTCCATTGCTCGGCTGACTCTCTTGCCCCAAGTTTCCTAGGTATGGCTGCCAAATAGGCAGGCCATCCATTGGGCCATAATAGTTATGGTCAAAGTTGTCTCTCATCAGAGTGTCTTCCTCTAATGAGTTTGGTGGAGCACGGCATCCTTCCGGATCACAATCTCCATATATCATTTCGACGTTCGACCTGGGTATAAATCTCGGACTCTGTGCAGGATAGCAGAATGGCGTGGGCACCTCTTCCTGAGACATATAACCGTCCTCGTTAAGATAGGACTTCCATTCCTCATCCATATCAGAGGAACCCTCCTTGTTGATAGTATGGACTGTTTGAGGCACTGGGTGAAGGAAACCTCCATTGTGGAATAAGTTCTGAATGGGATGAAGACTTTCATCGTTAGCAGCTATCTGGGTGCAGGTTGGAGAAAAACCAAGACCCTTCTTTGTTTTGTTATCGGTATGAATGACAAGCTGTCCCCATCCTTTTGTATTATTATTTTTTATCACATCAAGAGCATCTCTGTATGAGGAAATCGAGGTTCCTTTCTCTGGTTGATTCTCATTGCTCATCGAAAGTGCTTGGAACTGGGTTCCAACAACCTCCTCGGGTTCTACACAAGTAAACGATGATAAGTTACTCACGAGCAAGGCTTGCTCCCGGCAGACCGTGATGAGTTTATCGTTCTTGACAAACTTCAGCTTCTGGTGCAGCGTCGAAGTGACTGCCCCAGCCTGGTGTATCTAAGATCTTCCTAATAAATAGTTGTATGTTGCCCGGACGTCCATGACCTGGAAAGTGATTTGGAAAGTGTGAGGACCAATAGTTATGGGAAGGTCGACTTCGCCAATAACTACTTTCCGAGATCCGTCAAAGGCTTTGACGATGACCTCGCTGCCCCTCATCGGGCATTAGAGTGGACTTCGGCATAACGTTGATGGCCGATCCTGTGTCTACCAGTACGCTAGCTAAAGCATCGTCTTGGCAGTTAACTGTGATATTGAGCGCCATGTTGTGACTTTTACCCCCCTCTGGCAAGTCCTCATCACTGAATCCTAAGTTGTTGCAGGAAGTGATGTTAGAGATGATGTTATCGAACTGTCATATTGACACATCCTGTTCTAAAAAGGCCTGCTCTAAGACTTTCTGTAGAGCCTCTCTATGGGCTTCGAAACTGAGTAAAAGTGATAGTACATAGATCTTTGAAGGAGTTTGTAACAGCTGGTCAACAATGTTGTATTCACTCCTTTGGATGAGCTTCAGCGTCTCATCATTGTTTTTCGAAAGGTCGGGATTACTGGATTGACCGACTGGTGGATCAGAAGCTTCTGTCGGAAGTTACTTTTCTTTGTTAGGTTCTCCAACTCCTCGGTTGAAGATTCGACTCCTCCGTGTTACTCGACTGATGTCTGCAATATTCACGACAGAGGGTAATGGAATTTCCTTTCCATTTTCAATTATTGTTGCACCGTATTTGTAAGGGATCGCCTTAGCTGATTCATACGGTAATGGTCCCGATAGATAGATAACTATAGGAGGCTTCTGATTTTTCTGACTGTCATAAGTAACTTCAATCAGTTCCTGGCTAAGAACGTTTGACTCGTCCAGTAGAGGGATGATGGTACAAACATCCTTGTTCCTCTCAGGGTCAGAGATTACAACCACGTCTTTGATCTGATCAGCAAAGTAGTCCGGCGTCCAGTCAACGGACCCTGAAGCTAGGTTTGGGTGAATCTCTTTTCGATCCAACTGGCCTTGGAGAGCTGCTCGTACGAGGTAACATCCTTGGTTATTCTCCGAGCAGACTCTACAACATTCATAGTTGTGTGGTGGTACCTGGCCACGCCCTCTTTGAATGCAGTGCAACCTTACCAGGTTTGTTTCCATAGATCAAACATCTTGACTTTGACGCCGAATAGGGTTTCCGTTAAGCACACTGATTTGTTGCGTGTCTTCATCCAGATAGATTGGAAGCCACCAATGGTTTAACAAGTGTTGTAAAGTTCTTTGAACGAGAATGCACCCTTGGTTACTCTCACAACATCCTTTACAGTTCTGATAATTATGCGAAGTGAGAAAACCGAGATGGACCTGCCTGGCATGTAACTTCACCAAGCTGGTATTCATCAGACGAATATCAAATATTTGAATCATGTTGATCTGATAAATATTTTTATAATAATAGTCCTGGAGGGTCTCTTGTACAAAAGAGAATCCCTGTTTGTTTACAGAGCAAGTCAGATAGGAATTATAATCGTGCCGCAGCAGATTATGATACTGGCTTTGCCTTGAGTGCATCGCCACCAAGTTGACATTCATTGCACGGATATCGTGATTCTGAATGATGTTGGAATTCGTATAGGTCATGTTGACTCCACGAACTCGATGCTCTTGAATCCATCCGAGATCCAATTATTCCTGTAGAGTTGATTGCACCACAGAACATCCCTGATTGTTTTTAGAAAAGATATCACACTGGTGATAATTATGAGGTTGCACATGGCCATATCCGCTCTGTCTACAATGCATCTTGACCAAGTTGGCCCTTAACAAGAGTACATCATGAATTTGATAGATGTTGTTAGACTCCCCCTCTATCAAATTGACTGCAACTTTCTCGTGTTGAGGCAGCGGGTTCGTGAGAACATTTGGATTCGTATCTTTGAAAGATAAAACTCCGCTCCTAACATGTTTTTGTATGTCGGATTTGAAACTGAGACAGTTTTCTATGTTATGCCCTGGTCCTCCTTGATGGTAAGGACAAGTCTGATCCGCTTTAAACCAGAAAGGCAGATTTTTCGGTATTGTAAGAGGAGACTTAGTTTGGACGTACCCCTTAACTAGTAATAATGGAAGCAGCTCTGCGTACAACATGGGTATAGGGTCAAACCCTGGTGGTCGTGTTGTACGGTCGTTGTTGTACCGAGGACGAGCCTGCTGAAGAGGCTATTGTGTCCTTTGCTGATATAGCTGTTGATTAGGTTGGCTATGCGCAACCTGAGGTTGATACGTAGGAATAGGCGCGGGGTTGATAGCAGGAGTTACAGCTGCTACTGGTTGATATCGTCGCCTTTGCTTTCCGAGAGAGATATTCCCAATATCCTGCTCTTTTTTCTTAGGGAGAGCACTACCGTATCGTTTTGTACTACTTGATGATCCAGCGTCTTTTACTAAACATCCTTCTCGGACGGCTTCCTCAAGACGAACCCCCATGCCCACCATCTCGGTGAAGTCACTGGGCGCACTGGCGACCATTCTGTCGTAGTAAAATGAGCTTAAGGTCTTTAAGAAGGTCTTTGTCATCTCTTTTTCCTCAAGAGGTGGACAAATCTGGGCGGCGATTTCACGCCATCTCTGAGCGTACTCCTTAAAGGTTTCCTTGTCCTTTTGTGACATCGATCTGATTTGATCTCTGTCCGGTGCCATGTCCAGATTATATTTGTATTGTTGAACGAAGGCAGCGCCAAGATCTCTGAATGTGCCGATCATGGCGCGGTTTAACTCCATGTACCATTTTAAGGCGGCACCGATTAAACTATCCTGAAAGTAGTGAATCAGTTGCTCCTGGTTCTTTGTCTAAGCTGACATTCGCCAAGCGTACATCACCAGATGGCTCTGGGGCAAGAGTTACCCTTGTACTTTTCAAAGTCAGGCACTTGGAACTTGTGCGGAACTTTCACATTGGGGACCAAGCAGAGGTCCTCGGCGTCCTTTCCAAATAGATCCTGACCGCGAAGGGCTTGCAGTTCTTTCTGGATTTCCAGGAATTGTTCCTGGAATTCATTCATTCTGTCGAACATGTTGTTGTTTCCACTAGACGGTATCTGTGAAATCTGTCCTTCCGGGACAGTGTGTACCACGGGCGGTGGTATAGCCATTATGGCAGAGACTCTCGGTGCCTCCCGAAGTTTGTAACCTTCAGGATTGTTGTCATGCCCTTGGCATCTTCGCTTTCTCGAAGTTTGTAACCTTCAGGCCCAGCGGCTCTTGCTACGATTCCCTGATCCTGATTGATCGGCGAAACATATCCTTCCGGGATATAATTGATAGGCATGCCCCAGGGACGATCTTTTGGCATTTTGTACCTAGGATCAGACTTCTCCACTATGGACGTCGATGTGATCTCTGAGATCACAGTCCTTTGTTGTTGAATTTGAACCTCTGCTAGAGCTTGCATGTCGTTATGAAGCTTTCTCAGATCCTCTTTCAGAGTGTTGATCTCTTCTCTCAACTCTGTTCTCTTCCTCGAGATCATCCATCTTTTTCTGACGATTGGCCCGAGTATTGTACGAATGAGACAATTTGACTCTAGAACCGAGACACAAACGTGAGATTCATAGGTAAGAAGAATGTGTTTATGAGAATTATGAATGCAATGATTATTAATTATTTTTGTTTATTCAAAGTAAACTTCGACAATTAGATTGCAAATATCAAACTGTGGGGAAACCCCATTTTATTGAATTCAAAGGATTGCAGAAATGGAAATACAGTAGATTACAGAGTGTTGAAAAAAAAGGAAATCTAAACTAATGGATCCTAAGTCCTCTCTGAAGAGAGCTCAGGTGCTGGTTCGGGTGTTTTCCTTTTCTTTGACCGGGGCTCTTGGGCCGTTGTCGGGTTGTCATTCCTTTGCCAAGTGAAAGGCGTGAGCAAACTCCTTTGGTCATCCTGATTCTCCACAGCATGTTGCTCTAAAATCTCAATCAGAGCATCTTTTTCTTTTAATAGCTGCTGTATTTTCTTACATTCCACATTGAGAATACGGTACTTGTTCCTCCAATACCTCTTCTCCTGCTGAACTTTGCTGACAGTAACTTGAAGTTTTTCAGTCTCAGACATGAAATAAAGGGCAGAGTCCCTTAATGGAAGAACTTCCTGACGAGGGTAAGGCATCCTCAGCTTGAGAGCTCTAAGGGACAAACAACAACGACAGTATTCAACTGTCACACCAACTGACTCAACAACTTGGCCGGACGGACCGACCTGCTCTGATACCACTTAATGTAACACCCCCAATCTATACCCCCAATTAATAATAAAACAATAACCACTTAATAAAAATTTCGTCAGAGTATATTTAAAATTATCATGGCATAGACAGGGAGAATCACATTATATTGAAACAAAACATGCAACACCTGCTCAAAAAGATATGCAACAGTGGGGTAGCAATCAACAGAGGAACTCAGTTCCTTACCCCCACATTTCAGATTTTAGAATAAAAGCGAAAAATCTAAAACTGAATATCATACATGTATATCACATAAAGGTTCATCTGTTATCAACAGACTCGTGTTAATATACAACTCCAAAGGATAAAGATGCATAAACACAACATCACAAAATAATCCTAATCTCCCGACTACCCGGTGCTACATATCAGAGTCGACCGACAAAAGAATGAAGACATAAGCTTCACCAAAGACCTCCAGCAACACTAATCTGCAATGCCTCATAGAGCATTATAAAACAGCAGAAGGGTGAGAAATAACAACTAAACCAAGATTGCATAATAATATGCAAAAACATATAAAAATCACATACATAGTTATTCTCACCACAAGCATCACATATGATACATATAACATACCACATATACTTAACATATTTCTAACATTTCCAACAACATAGCATATATCAATTATTCCAACATGATAACATATTCACACATAATGCACACCAAAGTTATGACATATGGAACCCCACCACCACATCACCACAAAACATATGTTTATACATAAAACATATTATCCACAACCAATGCATTTACCACACATGCACACCAATTCACCCATCCAATCATAAATCTCAACACATAACAAATCAATGCACAACTTCCACACATAATCAATCAAACACAATACACTTATCAGCAATACAATTACACATATTCCATCTTATCAATCACATTCACAATTCCACGCACAATTAATCCATGATTTATGCAAATGCACAGAGACCGACACAACGACTCTATGCACATGCCATGCGGTACCGACTTCCAATGTTTCTCATGTCTCATCACCAGTTCACTCAGGAACTATTGGAACCATCGCTCGTTACTCAGTGTAACTCTCCGTCGGGCATACGATGTTCACCCGTCGCTTTCGGTCCCCACATGGGCACACGGCGTTTATGGATTGCTTTCGGTCCCCACAAAGGCACACGATGTTATAGGGGATTCCCTCTAGAACCAAACCGTCACTCAGGACGTCACAACAATGCATATCATGATGCTTGGCATACAAATGACTCATGACAATCCAATGCATACATATATACAACCATGTGAACCATTTCAACATCAATAATCATGCATTAAAAATCAATTCAAACAATGCATTCATCATTAACCACAAATCACAACAACAAGCATATTATCATATGCATTCACACCAATTCACAATAATTTCCACAATCTAGGATTCATGATATAAGGCTACCCACAACACATCGTATAACAGTACACACAAGCTATACGTTATATAACAAAAGCATATTGCACGACAACACCTCAATCGCACGCATTCACGACGGTAAAAATTAACACAACAATACGGTTTCAATTTTCTGCTATTATTGAACTATATACAGACCTCAAAACCATTTTTCCTAGAAAGAACATCTCGTTAGCTTTCCAACGCTTCAAACGGAGGTCAAAACCGACTTACGGTTCAAGAGATATGAATTTTCGAAGTTTTTCCTAAACCAGAAAATTGCCCTGCGGACTGCTACGGGTTCTGACATTTTCGTCCGAAAAACCAGCCGATTCAATTATTTTTTTTCGAAACAAACACATACTCATTCATACCAAACATATAGTAGTGATTTGGAACCATTAAACGTGAATTCTACGACTTTCTATTTCACTCCGAATCTTAAACCCTCAATTTTCAAAAAATGCAAAAACTTACAAAATCAACCAAATTCGATAAAACAAGCATACTCAATCACGGCCTAACATTACTCGACACATCTACGCAATTTATTCCGACTTTCGTCCGTGAAAACATTGATTTCTAACCATTTTTCTCATTTCGACCTAGAATGAAAACTAGAAGAAAATAACCAAAACTGTCCAAGAAAACATAGACATATACATACACAAGCAAGATATAATCGAAACTTCTCACCCTTACCCGATTATTCGCGATTGAAACGGAGTAATCTTTGATTTTCCTCTTTTCCTCTTTTTCTCCTCTTCTTTCTTCCCTTCTCTTTTCTTTCTCTTCTTTTTCTTTTTCTTTCTATTTCTCTCATTTTCTCTCTTTTTATAAAAATATCTACCCCAAAAAGACCAAAATACCCCCCAGCTCAAATATCTTCCAAACGCTCTCAAAATGCGATAAAACATAAACATACCGATGAAATATATTTCGGGAAATAAAAGTTGAAAAGAAATTATAATTTATTGCAAATATTTTACCTATCAGAGAAATTATCCAATTAACAGGGAAAACTCATTTAATTTACACAATTCACCAAATCCAACAAAATACCAAAAATAACATATAACTTCCACTGGTGGATGTTCAGTGCAAAAATTGACCAAAAGTATTTTCAGGCAGATTTTAAAGGTAACTTCCACTGGTGGAAGATCAGTGGAAAAACTGACCAAAAGTATTTTCAGACAGATTTTAAAGGTAACTTCCACTGGTGGAAGATCAGTGCAAAAACTGACCAAAAGTATTTTCAGGCAGATTTTAAAGGTAACTTCCACTGGTGGAAGATCAGTGCAAAAACTGACCAAAAGTATTTTCAGGCAGATTTTAAAGGTAACTTCCACTAGTGGATGTTAGTTCAAAATGTGACACATTTATGCTACGAAACTCTCAATGCATAAGCATGACGCATTAACATGAAACACAATAAATCACACAATTCACAAAATTTCACATAAATGGAATAATTAAATACGGTTAAATAAATCGGGGAGTTACAACTCTCCCCCACTTAGAACATTTTCGTCCTCAAAAATATAACTGAGACGAACAACTCCGGATACGACTCTCGCATCCGACTAACCAACTATCATGCCAACAAAAGGTACACCACGAATAACACAAACTGAAAAACTACCTTGCTAACAGCAGATACAACAACGACACGACAACGACGACAACAACAACGACAAGATGCAAAGCCCATATAATGCACTTGACGACCAACTCACGACTCAAGAATACCCAAGTTACGGACACACACAGGTTCACTCTCGAACCGAAACACAACAAGAACATAAGTTCCACGACACCACAAGGTCTCAACAACATCAGCAAAACCAGAACACCAACATCCTTGTCACACAACCATACCACGACAATGCTACGATTCACCAATTGAGCATATAACCAAAACATCCACCTACACAGTAGCCCATGAATAATATTCAAACCTTTCACTTATCACTTCCATTTTGAAACATCCAATTAGTCTCATCATTCCTATAGATTTCCAATGTTCAACCTAAGAACTCTTACAAGTCACACACGCATATACGAATCATGCCACATCGCGCTTCCGCTGCGCACTCTGATTACCCGAAACCATCAAAACTACCAATCTCACGTCTAAAGTCTAACTCTTTCTCATATTCACCAAAAACCACTGTTCACTTTTAATATACCCAACCTTACACTCTACTGCATTATCTCTCACACCAGATACGAGTCTCTGAACTGCTCAAATAATTCTCATCCATCCAAACAGACATGTATAAAACCTTCGACTTAACTCATCAGGCACGACATTAACTTCACCAATGGGATAATTCCAACTAAAGTTATAATTCATCACAAATTCCAACCATCCTCTCTATCTCATACTATATTCCTTCCGACCAAACAAGTACTCAATATCCTTGTGATTACTAAACACTTCGAATCCATAACCAAAAAGATCATACCTCCAAATTATCCAACACAATACAACCGCAACCAATTCCAAATCCTGAATAATATAGATCCTTTTATGAATCCTCAATGGTCGTAAAGCATAAGCCACGAATTTACTTTCTTGCATTAACACACTACCTAAACTCATCAAAGACACATCACAATACCTCACAAACGGTTCATCAGGATCACACAGAATCAAAACTGAAGCCGTAGACAACTTATACTTCAGCTTTCTGAAACTTTCCTCACAATGAACATCCAAAACAAATGACTTACCCTTTGCGCGTCAACTGAGATAACAGAAGTACTAACTTAGCAAAGTCTTCCATAACCTGCAGTAGCAACCAACTAAGCCCAAAAGTTTCTAATCTCCTTAACCAACTTCGGAACCTCTCATTGTAGAACAGCATCTACTTCCGATGAATCCACAACAAATACCATCCTCAGAAATAACATATCCAAGAAAACTAACCTTTTCAACCAAAATTCTCACTTGAATAACTTAGCATAAAACTTCGTCTCTTTTCAACACTTGTAATTCAAATCTCAAACACTCTACCTGTTCTTCCTCTGAGTTTTCAACAGATCCGAATATCCTCAATCAAAGCCATTACGAACTTATCCAAATAAATATGAAAGATACGATTCATTTACTCCACAAACATTACAGATTCATTACTAACACCAAATACCATCACTGTACGTTGTAATGCCCAAACAAATTACAAAAGATATAAATTCTTAAAATTCTGGCAAAATTCTTTTCCCTGGGTAACTGGTTACTCACACACAAGCTTAACCGAGTACATAACAGCCTATCCCAATGATAACCACCATAACCAGTCCCATTAAATCGATCAAAGCCTCAACTCACAAAATTCACCATTCTTATCAAACGTTCTAACATGTATCAACAATCAACCAAAAAGAACTCTTAATATCAATATTACATCCACACAAAAGGGTTCTCTCAAGATTTCCATTAATGCTCTAAAACTCCAAAGACTACAAACCTCTCAAGAACTCTAAGTTCTGCTTCCCATAGTATCATTGCCATTACCATCATAATGCTTGTTATTCCATTCAATCATCCCTCCTTTTTGTTACTAACCATACTGGAGCTCTCCAAGACGACACACTTGGCCTCACAATTCTCCTTACCAGTAATTCTTCCAACTGCTCTATCAGTCTGAGTTTCACTTCCTAAAAGTTCTTCTACTTACTTAGCAGATCCAAACCTCAAATCCTTACCTTCGTCCAATTTGAGTTCACACTCTTCTCTCTGAGAATAACCATTAACGGTGCCCAATCACCCTCTCTCAATGATTTCCCAACTGGACCAACATACCCAAAACCTCTAATCCGTCTCATCTTTCGATATTAGCATCTTCATCGACTCATCAAAACAATCCATAACCATTTCCTTAAATTCCACAACCTTGCAACCAACGGCACATAACCAAAGCAACTGGGAGAAGTACAAGCTTCTCCCCCACTTATCTCATTCTAACTCCTGCAGACAAAGGATTAGAAAACCATAAAGTACTGACAGTGTTCCACACACCTATCACGTACTAAGGGACAAACAACAACGACAGTATTCAACTGTCACACCAACTGACTCAACAACTTGGCCGGACGGACCGACCTGCTCTGATACCACTTAATGTAACACCCCTAATCTATACCCCTAATTAATAATAAAACAATAACCACTTAATAAAAATTTCGTCAGAGTATATTTAAAATTATCATGGCATAGACAGGGAGAATCACATTATATTGAAACAAAACATGCAACACCTGCTCAAAAAGATATGCAACAGTGGGGTAGCAATCAACAGAGGAACTCAGTTCCTTACCCCCACATTTCAGATTTTAGAATAAAAGCGAAAAATCTAAAACTGAATATCATACATGTATATCACATAAAGGTTCATCTGTTATCAACAGACTCGTGTTAATATACAACTCCAAAGGATAAAGATGCATAAACACAACATAACAAAATAATCCTAATCAATCTCCCGACTACCCGGTGCTACATATCAGAGCCGACTGACAAAAGAATGAAGACATAAGCTTCACCAAAGACCTCCAGCAACACTAATCTGCAATGCCTCATAGAGCATTATAAAACAGCAGAAGGGTGAGAAATAACAACTAAACCAAGATTGCATAATAATATGCAAAAACATATAAAAATCACATACATAGTTATTCTCACCACAAGCATCACATATGATACATATAACATACCACATATACTTAACATATTTCTAACATTTCCAACAACATAGCATATATCAATTATTCCAACATGATAACATATTCACACATAATGCACACCAAAGTTATGACATATGGAACCCCACCACCACATCACCACAAAACATATGTTTATACATAAAACATATTATCCACAACCAATGCATTTACCACACATGCACACCAATTCACCCATCCAATCATAAATCTCAACACATAACAAATCAATGCACAACTTCCACACATAATCAATCAAACACAATACACTCATCATCAATACAATTAAACATATTTTATCTCATCAATCACATTCACAATTCCATGCACAATTAATCCATGACTTATGCAAATGCACAGAGACCGACACAACGACTCTATGCACATGCCATGCGGTACCGACTTCCAATGTTTCTCATGTCTCATCACCAGTTCACTCAGGAACTATTGGAACCATCGCTCGTTACTTAGTGTAACTCTCCGTCGGGCATACGATGTTCACCCGTCGCTTTCGGTCCCCACATGGGCACACGACGTTGATGGATTGCTTTCGGTCCCCACATAGGCACACGATGTTATAGCGGATTCCCTCTAGAACTAAATCGTCACTCAGGACGTCACAACAATGCATATCATGATGCTTGCATACAAATGACTCATGACAATCCAATGCATACATATATACAACCATGTGAACCATTTCAACATCAATAATCATGCATTGAAAATCAATTCAAACAATGCATTCATCATTAACCACAAATCACAACAACAAGCATATTATCATATGCATTCACACCAATTCACAATAATTTCCACAATCTAGGATTCACGCCATAAGGCTACCCACAGCACATCATATAACAGTACACACAAGCTATACGTTATATAACAAAAGCATATTGCACGACAACACCTCAATCGCACGCATTCACGACGGTAAAAATTAACACAACAATACGGTTTCAATTTTCTGCTATTATTGAACTAGATATAGACCTCAAAACCATTTTTCCTAGAAAGAACATCTCGTTAGCTTTCCAACGCTTCAAACGGGAGTCAAAACCGACTTACGGTTCAAGAGATATGAATTTTCGAAGTTTTTCCGAAACCAAAAAATTGCCCTGCGGACTGCTACGGGTTCTGGCATTTTCGTCCGAAAAACCGGCCGATTCAATTATTTTTTTTCGAAACAAACACATACTCATTCATACCAAACATATAGTAGTGATTTGGAACCATTAAACGTGAATTCTACGACTTTCGATTTCACTCCGAATCTTAAACCCTCAATTCTCCAAAAATGCAAAAACTTACAAAATCAACCAAATTCGATAAAACAAGCATACTCAATCACGGTCTAACATTACTCGACACATCTACGCAATTTATTCCGACTTTCGTCCTTGAAAACATTGATTTCTAACCATTTTTCTCATTTCGACCTAGAATGGAAACTAGAAGAAAATAACCAAAACAGTCCAAGAAAACATACACATATCTTTGATTTGCCTCTTTTCCTCTTTTTCTCCTCTTCTTTCTTCCCTTCTCTTTTCTTTCTCTTCTTTTTCTTTTTCTTTCTATTTCTCTCATTTTCTCTCTTTTTATAAAAATATCTACCCCCAAAAAGACCAAAATACCCCTCAGCTCAAATATCTCCCAAACGCTCTCAAAATGCGATAAAACATAAACATACCGATGAAATATATTTCGGGAAATAAAAGTTGAAAAGAAATTATAATTTATTGCAAATATTTTACCTATCAGAGAAATTATCCAATTAACAGGGAAAACTCATTTAATTTACTCAATTCACCAAATCCAACAAAATACCAAAAATAACATATAACTTCCACTGGTGGATGTTCAGTGCAAAAATTGACCAAAAGTATTTTCAGGCAGATTTTAAAGGTAACTTCCACTGGTGGAAGATCAGTGGAAAAACTGACCAAAAGTATTTTCAGGCAGATTTTAAAGGTAACTTCCACTGGTGGAAGATCAGTGCAAAAACTGACCAAAAGTATTTTCAGGCAGATTTTAAAGGTAACTTTCACTGGTGGAAGATCAGTGCAAAAACTGACCAAAAGTATTTTCAGGCAGATTTTAAATGTAACTTCGACTGGTGGATGTTAGTTCAAAATGTGACACATTTATGCTACGAAACTCTCAATGCATAAGCATGACGCATTAACATGAAACACAATAAATCACACAATTCACAAAATTTCACATAAATGGAATAATTAAATACGGTTAAATAAATCGGGGCGTTACATTTCCAGGCGTGCACTATTTCCGTCTTTAGTGCCCTGTCATTTTCTCCTTTGAAGAAAAGACCTTCCAGATGAGCGTTGCGCGGGCATGCCTCATCGGGTATCCAAATTGATGACGAACGAGAATTGGATAGTAGTTGATTCCTCCCTTAGTTCCTATAAGGGGTA
Source organism: Lathyrus tuberosus (assembly GCA_022829125.1). NCBI lineage: Eukaryota > Viridiplantae > Streptophyta > Magnoliopsida > Fabales > Fabaceae > Lathyrus > Lathyrus tuberosus. The sequence goes on along the minus strand of JALAZF010000079.1, from coordinate 389,383 downwards.
CATTTGGGAAATTTCCACAATGGTCAATGATCCTGATCCCATCATAGATTCAATTGTACCAATCGATGTCAGAGTTGGTAAGAGACATGACTCTCTGCGACCAACTTAAAGTATTCTTTTGAACCTAAAATGCAGCAGACTTGGGCAAATGGGAAATGAACCCTTTGTATAGCAGGGGTACACAACACGTGATCATTCCTCCGCTGTATAAATTCCTTAAGTGTACCAAATGATACGCATCTGCGAGTAAGGTCGGTACAGGGTTTCCGATCAGGAAAATCTTAATGGCGTTGATATCTACGAAGTTATCAATGTTGGAAAACAAAAATAACCCGTAGGTGAGTAAAACAAAGATACTCTCGAAAGCGGCCACGTTCCCTATACTAGCAAAGTATAGAGCCTTCTTTGTTAAGAACTGGGCTGGCAAACCCTGGATGCCACCCTTAGTGGTCATGTGAGTCCTGACTTCTGACTCGTCCAAATAAATTGCTCTTGCAATGGTTTGATCCTTTGGAATTTCTTCCAGTCCAGAAAACGGAGCTTGATCAGTGATATGTAGATCAATCAGGTGAGAATACTCCTCCAGCATTGGTGCTAGCTGATAATCCGGGAATGTGAAACAGTGATAGACCGGATCGTAGAACTGTATTAACGTGGACAGGATTCCTTCAATTACGTGGACCCTTAACAAGGACAACAGTCCTCCATACTTGGCTCTGAAAGCCTCGTGGTTGGTGATCATTCTCGCCAAACCTCTCAAATCCTCCAACCTTGGAACCTTGAAGATGTACTTATGAGTTTTCCTTCTACCGAAATCCATTAGCGCAATCTCCTTTTTCTGATATTTGCAATCATTGTCTCAGTTTAATTTGAAAAAGAGAGACTAGAAGAGAAGATTTTTTTTGTTTTAATGTTTTTTAAATGAATGTATGAATGCAGCACACAAAAACATAGAAAAAACATGGGGTCAAAGGGTCGGTGTCATGAAGTCAAGGCTCTACGCCCCCCCCCCCCCCAAAGGTTTATACTGGTGATTTTTTGTACCTGTCCGCAAAATCATTGACCCCTCTGGGATAACAACATCAAGCAGATCGCCAGCGAGCTGATGTATCCTATAGTGATCTTAGATGAGGGTAGTATCGCGTGACAACAATTTCCGATAGCTTCTGCACTACAAAATGGCTTAAGTCTGCTAAAAACCTCAGCTTCTCAGATAACCCAGTCGACCACACTACTTTAAACAACCGAAGTCGTATAGGCAATGTATCTGCAAAGGGAGTCTCCACTGAGTTTGATGGTCGATCGGGGGCTCTTAATTGGAATTCACTCCCAGTAAGATTACCTGCATTGACATCACCTATCTTAGGTGTATACTCAATCTTTCCACATGCGGCATCACACGCATTCCCTTTAGCAGAAAAATAAACACAGATATCAATTAGGAAAAGCAGTATATATATTTGTCTTAATCATCTTAGACCTTTAGTCTTATGATCCTATACAGACAATGACTCCCCAGCCGAGCTGTCATTTCTGTGACATGAATTTAGGGTTTTCTACCTAAGAGATGGGAAGAGAACAAGATCTCGAAATGTCCCCAGCAGAGTCGCCATTCTTCTCTAGCGCGATTTTTATGTGTGGTTGCGAAGCACTATCGCTTTTAAGGTACTACAACTCGATTCATTTTTTATCCTATTGAAGCTGATGAAGGAAGGGAAATAGATGTCTCCAATTAACCCTGCTTGTATACTGAGTTTAAACAGATGACTGTTGGTTTACATATGCTACAAAGATTGTGGGTCTCTCTTAGGTTATTTTGTTAAGAACACAGTGTTTGGACTATTTGCAAGGTTTTTGGTAAGATATTAGGATTTGGTGCTTTTCGATTGATGTATGAAGGTACGGGATTTTGGGTTTTTGATTAGTGTACTCGCTAAGATTTTTCAATCTTATGCCTACGTATTCCCGTTTAACAAAATAGGGAAATCAGAGCGATCATAGTTCCTCCTATTCTATGGGAGGAAAAATGTCGTTTTGATGTCTTGTTCAAATCCCAAGACATGAAACTAAAGGGGTGATTTGTATCTTTTTCAAAGCCTAAGATGTGAAGCTAAAGGGTTTTGACTTTAGGGAGAATTTGTCATCTCTAAAGGGGATATGTTTGTCACAACTGTTGGGTGACTGGTTATAAAGGATAATTACTTTAACCAGGATATGTGAATCCAGCAATGCCATAATTTCCTTTATAAGGGATTTTTATCCTGAAGGAGAAGACTTTAACTCAGTGTAGAGCAATGCCATTTTTCCTTAGGAATTTCTCATGCTAAAAGAGGGACAGTGGCGTGGATGTAAATAATCCAGAGGCTTGCCGCTTACAGTAATTAGATGGGTGAAAAGGAGTTGTTGATGTTTGTATACTGTGATCAAGGCACAGGTTTTGATGCTAAGAGGTTGATTGACTTAACCGGGGTTTTCTTTATACAAAGCCTAAGAGGAGGCTATTGACCCAACAAGAGGGTGCTTTTATGTGTCTCGTACGAAGCCCGAGGAGAGGCTAAAAGGGTTGACTCAGCAAGAGAGTCTGTTATATGCCTCGTACGAAGCCCGAGAGAGAGGCTAAAGGAGTTGACTCAATAAGAGAGTGCTTTAGTATCTCGTACGAAGCCCGAGATGGAGGCTAAAAGGGATTGACTCAACAAGAGAGTCTTTTATACTCAACAAGAGAGTGTTTTGGTCTGGCATTTGACTCAGAAAGACAGCTCTAGAAAATTGATGACTAGGTTTTGTTCCTATACCTGTAGAGGTCTCTGGGTCCTTGTAATAAGCCCAAGAGAAGGCATGAGAGCTTTTAAGAAGCCGAAGGATCCTTGTACAATGCCCAAGAGGAGGCGGGGATGCTTTTAAGAAGCCTGGGGGTCCCCAAACCCCGAGAAGTTCAAGACATGCAATTCACCAAGAATAGATCAAGCCAGGAAAGTTCGAGAATTTGGAAGACACTCAAGAGATGCCATTCACAGAGAAAAGATCATCTCTGGGGAGTAGAGTCTCTTTGACAATTTCTAAGGGTGACAGTCTGAGAAAGGGTTCACCGAGAATGCTGCCTTTCACGTCTCCATATTGTTTAACCCCAAGAGGAGGGAAGATTGTATCTGGTAATCCTATGGGGATCTAGTTTTGTTTGTATTTAAGAGTGACCAACAGGGCTTTACCTAGTGCTAGACGTAGTTGCCGGGGAAACTCTAAATAACTATACTAGTATTACACATTTGATATTTGATAGGTATATAAAAGTTTGTGAAAGAAGATTTACAGTGAGCAGCCCCACAATACAGTTATAAATATGAAAGCTGATAAAGAAAGCGGGTAAACACTTACTCGATTGTAGAGCTTCCATGATGTTTGGTTAGTTGTTCAACAAAGAAAGCTTTGATAACAATATTATATTCAAAATCAAAGGAGAAAGTGCTTTGAAAAGGTTGTTGGGGCTTACAGCTCAAGGAGAGGCCCAAGGTTTTATCAGTGATTGCACTGTTGTTTTGAAATTGTACAGGGACTTATACAAGTGACTGAGGCCCAAAAAAGGTTTTCTGTACAAAGGGATGGGTCTTACACTCTCTCAACAGGCCCAAAGGTGTTTTAAAGAAAAGGAATGGGGCTTATAACACGAGGGTAGGCCCAGATGATTTTATTTTTGAACTGGCGATTGCGCCGAGATTTTCTTTTAACGCAGAGGGACTTATACAATGTCTGAGGCCCAAAAGGTTTAGGTTAAAAGGGGATTGGGTCTTACACTCTATTAGAGGCCCAAAGTGGTTATTTTTATACAAGTGATGGGGCTTACAACTCAAGGAGAGGCCCAGGGGTTTTGTTAAAAAGGCGACGATCGCGCTGAACCTTTTGACGGTATCGGGACTTATACAATACACTGAGGCCCAAATTATTTTGGTTTCTACAAAGGGTTGGGTCTTACACTCTATTAGAGGCCCAAAAAGTTTTAAAGAAAAGGAATGGGGCTTATAACACGAGGGTAGGCCCAAGGATTATTTGTTTGAAAAATGGCGATCGCGTCGAGGTTTTAAAACACAGTGGGTCTTATACGATGACCGAGGCCCAAATTATTTTGCTCTTCAAAAGGGGTTGGGTCTTACACTCTATTAGAGGCCCAAAAAGTTTTGATGAGGGTTGAATTAATCAAAAACCCTAATTTGTTTCCAAAATGTATTTTAATTGAATAAAAAATTCAATTAAAATGATCAAAAATTGTTAAACATGTGGAAAACAAATTGTGATCTTGGATTAATATTTCAAAAATCAGATTTTGATCCACAAAATGATTGGAAATCACTAAAATTTGAAAAATCAAGAGGGAGAAAATATTTTAAATGTCAAAAATAATTTAAAATATTAATTCTTTACAAAAGTATCAAGTATATAAAATAAATGATATTTTTGGGATTTTTGGGAAAATAAAATATTTTAACATTTTTGTGAATTATTAAAAAAATAATCAACTCAAAATCATTAAAACTCAGAGAGAAATTAATTTTTGAATCAATTAAATAAAATCACAAAATTTAAATATTCAAATTTTCAAAAAGGGCGCCAAGAACAAGGACAAGAACACGCGCCACCCTCTGTTTCTGCAAATTTGCATTTTCTATTCAATCTCACTGAATACTTGATTATATCATGCAATCTACATATCAATCTACTCGTTTTCACCTCACGATCATGTCTATGGTCTTTAAATTCATTTATTTTGAGCATGGAATAAGAAATCAAAGAGAAACCTCAAGAACCCTAAAATTTGCATGAAGGTTCAGAAATTCCATACACGATTCAAACAATGCAATTGATTGAGGGAAAACACTCTATGCATGATTATGAACATGTGGCCAAATTATTGTGCAGCAAGAAAAATGCATGGATCATAGAGTTAGAAGAACTCATGCTTACCTCTTGCAGCTGGTGATCGTGTTTTGTGTTAGAGGTGTTGCAGCTTGGTTCCAAGGATATGGACAGCTTCCCTAGGTGCTATGGAGTGTGTCTGGATGCTTGGAATGAATGGAAATGATCTGGAACTTGAGATGGTACCCCAACTGCAAATTTGTCAAGAACTTGAGCAATTGGCTGGTGATTTTGTGATTTTGGTGTTCCAAATGTTATGTGAGTGTTTGGATCACTTCTATATAATGTTTATAAGGTGTGTGTGTCTGTGTGATTGGTTTGGTTGGAATAGCTCTCAAACTCAAAACCCGATAGTGACTTGCTTTGGAAGGCAATTTTGGAGTGAAGAAGGATATTTTGAGGAAAGCATCTGTTTGATGGCTTTGGTGTACTCAAACTGATCACAAATGAGCTCTATTTATAGTAGAGCAAGTTTTTTTTGCAAGGAATAGTGAATGGCAACTGCTGCTTAGGTTTGGCCAATGTTGAGCAATGAGAATCCAAGTCTCCTCTAGCCATTGACTAGAGGTTAGGGGACAGGCTGCTGGTTCCCTTGGTCTTGGATAAGTCTTGACTGAATTCAGTTAGAAATGGCTCAGTCCATGCCACCTTGGTGTATGCATTGAATGCTCCAATCCAAAATTTGACTCTTGTCCCTCTTTTAGGGATTTCTAGGTTTGGCATGCTATTTTTGGTTCCAAAGACTTGGGAGGCTTGGGATCAGAGTTGGTTCCGCCTTTGTCCCCCCTTGAGGTGTTCAGATGGATAGAGTTGCTTGCCCTTTGCAAAATTTGGGCAAATCGAGCAAAACTCCAAAATCTACCTTGCCATAACAGTTTGCAGCAAGGCATATAGGCATTGTCATATCTCATGGCTCAAGTGGAATTTGATGGAGTTCTTGGCCATTTTGGAAAGCCCTCATATGATACAACAACTGTTTGATCATAGTTGGTTTTGATACTTTTTGGATCCAAGTGAAAAATCCCCCTACATTTGGGAAAAAGTGAAGGCAGATTCTGACTTAGTGAAAATTTCACTAAGTGTTGGAAAAAATTGCATTTCATGTTTTCAGCCATTTTGATCATTCCATAACTCAAAATCCATGATGAATTGGAATGAGGTGTAGTTGAAGCTTTTGTAGAGGTCCAAGAGGGCTATAAATCCAGCTTTGAATGGGGGAAAATGGCCTTGTGGTTTAGGAGTTATGATCCTCCAAAGTTGGTAACCTAGCCACTTTGTTCCATAACTTAGAAAAATTTATAAGTTTTTATGGTTACCCCTTTTACAAGTTATCCCAGTTTTCTTGATTTTTATTGATGAATGATGATGCAAATCACACATTAACATCATTTTAGGGTCAAAGAACCATATTTATGAAAAATCTCAAAAAGTCAAAGTTGACTTTTGTGCACAGTTGACTTTTTGTCAGATGAATTCCAAACTGTGCGATCCTCTACGAAATCAAGCCCTTGACCTAAATCAAACTTGATGGATTGATTTCATAGGTGTTATAGGGTGTATTGAATCATGTCCTAGGGTTTGGGAGCATGTCTTGGTCAAAAGTCAAAGGTACAGTTGACTTTTCTCGCGAAACCCTAATTGTGGTTCTGATGAAATTAAAACTTGTTGCTCAAGCTTCTTGGATTAATCCATTTTTGCAAATGGATCAATGTGGTTTATTAGAGACCTTCAAATCCTCTCTTGAGGCATTGGCTCATGTTTTGTCCCAAAAGTCAACTTAGGGGTGAATTAGGTCAAGAAACCCTAATTCCTGATTTTTTATGAGTGCATCCCCTGAAGCAAAATTGACTTGATGATTGGGTTCATGATGTCCCTTGGAGAATCATAGGTTATGCTTTGAAGCATTGGCTCATGCCTAGAGGAAAATTTTCATCTGGAGGCCCTGGTCGACCAAAACCCTAATTTGGTGACACCGACGATCTTGAGGCTTGTCCACCTTGAAGGGAGCAGCCTTGTGTTTAATCCCTGAAGTGGGAGTCCTTTTGATCCTTTGTGGATGTTTGAGAGGTTAGACAAGTTGAAGATCATTTCATTCCTTGATTGATCCTTTGTCTAAAGCTCAGAGAGGGCTTAAAACCCTAAATTTGATTGTAGTGGATGCTCACCCCTCTTTGGGGAGACTGATGAGGTATGAAGGTTCCTCCATATTGTGATGATGATTTGCACAATGATGGGAAATCTTAGTGGTCAAAATTTGGGGTATAACAATCCCCAGCAGGTTTTAAGTCCAATTGTTATTGGCATCCTTCAGATCTAGGTTTTGAGTTCTAACTTCGATAGAAGTCATTGGTAATCCCTAGGAAGAAAATTCTCTTTGGGTTCCACCTTCAATATTCATCTTCATCCATCTCCAACAGAGTGGAATTTCTCTCAGAGTTTTTTTTCATCTCCAGCAGAGTTTGTGATCAGAAAGTCGTTCAGTGAAATCTTCCTCAGCAGGATCTTTTAATTCAGAGGACAATTTAGTATGTCATCCCAACGGAGTTGCCTTCGTCTTCAGCATTTATTTTGCCGGGACGCCTCTTTTGCACTGCATAAGCATTTTAGCATGGCATCCTCCCAAACGCGTAGCATTTCCATTTCGTATGGAGCATTACGCCATAGAAAAATTCAAACATATGCATTCGAAGAATAAGCCAGGTTTGATATCTGTTACCAGTTTCTGTCCCCAGCAGAAAGAGATGTAATTCAGGAGATGTTGTTTGACATTACACTGCAACCCGTGGATTCGTCCTTCTTAGTGTTGTTCTTTCCTATACTCCCATACAGAGTTGTCTGTGTAGATTTCTCTTTCCCCAGCGGAGTCATTTTCTTTTCAGGTCGTAAGTCCGTTGATTCTACTTCCTGTGCAATTTTTTACTGTTTTCCCAACTTTTGGTTGGTCTTCTTCATTGTGAGTACGCCTTTGGTAGGCGTCCTCGTTATCCTAACTTTTGGTTAGTATGTTTTCATCCCAACTTTTGGTTGGTCTCCTTTGTTGTGAGTTCGCCTTTGGTCGGCGTTCTCGCTTATCCTAACTCTTGGTTAGTATCTTCTATCCCAACTTTTGGTTGGTATTCACTTTGTTATCCCAAATTTTGGTTGGTCTTCTCTTGGTTATCCCAACTTTTGGTTGGTGTTCTCTTTGTTATTCAAACTATTGGTTGGTACCCTTCTTTTATCCCAATTATTGGTTGGTAATCGTGGTTGAGTTCGCCTTTGGTTGGCGTTCTCGTTTATCCTAACTTTTGGTTAGTATCTTTTATCCCAACTTTTGGTTGGTCTCCTTTGTTGTCAGTTCGCCTTTGGTCGGCATTCTCGCTTATCCTAACTCTTGGTTAGTATCTTCTATCCCAACTTTTGCTTGGTATTCTCTTTGTTGTCCCAACTTTTGGTTGGTCTTCTCTTGGTTATCCCAACTTTTGGTTGGTGTTCTCTTTGTTATTCCAACTATTGGCTGGTACCCTTCTTTTATCCCAACTATTGGTTGGTAATCTTGGTTGAGTTCTCCTTTGGTTGGCGTTTTCGTTTATACTAACTTTTGGTTAGTATCTTTTATCCCAACTTTTGGTTGGTCTCCTTTGTTGTGAGTTCGCCTTTGGTAGGCGTTCTTGGTTATCCTAACTTTTGGTTAGTATATTCCATTCCAACTCTTGGTTGGTATTCTTCGTCGTGAGTATGCCTTTAGTCGGCGTCCTCGTTATCCTAACTTTTGGTTAGTATATTCCATTCCAACTCTTGGTTGGTATTCTTCGTCGTGAGTACGCCTTTAGTAGGCATCCTCGTTATCCTAACTTTTGGTTAGTATATTTCAACCCAACTTTTGGTTGGTCCCCTGTTGTTTGTCCCAACTATTGGTTGGTCTCTGTTGTTTGTCCCAACTATTGGTTGGTCCCCTTTGTTTGTTCCAACTATTGGTTGGCACCTTTTATCCCCACTTTTGGTTGGTATTCTCCTCGATATTCCAACTTTTGGGTTGTCTCTTTAGTTGTAAGCACGCCTTTGGTCGGCGTCCTCGTTGTCCCAACTATTGGTTGGTATCCACTGTTTCTAAATCCACATTCAGTTGGCAAACACTTTTTTTCTTTTTCATTACCCCACAGGTTGCAAATTTCCCGGTTATTTTAGTATTCAAACCCCGTGTATCCTGATTGTCTGAAAGTCGTTGCTATCATACCCTCGTATCCAAGAAGTTTGAATAGGGGCAGCTGTAACACCTCAAAATTTTCCCTCATGCTTTTAACAATAACTGGCTTATGTTTCATTTCATTCTTTGCATTATCATCATTGCATATCATTGGCTCTTGGCATAGGATCGAGGTACAAAAGAAACTTCAAGTGGATCACATTCTCTTAACCAGTGCAAAAATAAGGTTTTGGAATTCTTGAGTATAATATCCCAATGAGCAAGATCCTTAAGCTTTTATCCTCACCAAATGGCATATATCATCATTGTTTGAGAGGATACACATCATGCTCATAGGAATTTGGATTTGGAGGATGTGTTGATTTCTCCTAGACTGAGGGCACCAAAACAAGGGTTTGCCATAAAATTAGTTTATTTCTGATTTTTTGGCAAAACTTGATTTCATGGTATTCTACATGTCCTTAAGTGTCTAAGGTTGAAGAATCGTCCATCAATTTGGTTGGGAAGGGTTTCAATTGATCAATTGATTGAAAATCAGGAGAATTGGGGAAAAGTCAATTGTGCAGAGGAAAAAGTCAACTCCTGACTTTTTGAGGTCAAATTCATGTTCTTCAAGTTCATTATGATCATTGGTGAAGATTTGATCAAGGAATGTCTAGGGATTCATCAAAAATCAAGAAATGTGAAAAATTTCCAAAAATAGAAACTTAGGGTTTCTAAAAATGAAGAGTGTAGGCAAGTTAGAGGGTCACTTTTGAAGCATTCTTTTTCCATGTTCCAAGCTTCAAACTGAAAATTTATGGAGGCCTATCAAAAGTTCATATTTCAACCTTCAAAGTCATACCAAGAACATCTCCATTAGATTAAAGTTGAGAAAGGTATGATGGATTAAAGTTGAGACAAATCAAGGCAAAATTAGCTAGTCCGGCAAGTCATGACCAGTTGGCACGCAGTCATTTGATCAAATAGTTGGTGTGCATGTTTTGTCCAAGTTCATAGCCAAATTTCTCTATGATAGAGACTTCAATTGAAAAAATGTCTAACATGAAAATTGTTCCTCTCAATCTCCTCTTCAACTTTGGTGTTGAGAGATTTTTCATTTGATCAACTCATTGAGAGTTACAATGGGTTAAAGTTAGGGTCACCACACTTGAATTTCACACGCAGATGGTCTGGTCAAGACCAAGTCAGGGTGACATGTCACTGCAGTCATGACTACACACTTTCAGGATCATTTTCAAGCATGTTAGATGCTCCATTTGCAAGTATTTTGAACATCAATATTGTTTTCCTCCATTTCCTCTTTACAAATGGCCCAAGAACTTGTCTTTCCATCCATGGATTATGGAGAACCAATGTTTTAAACTCATCATTATGCCATCTGTTTTCTTTTATGCCAAGTAACAAAACCAAGACAAAGCTTTGTTTTTCTTGTACATCATGATAACACTAAAATACACTGTATATTTGGCTCCGATTTTACTTGATTTTAGTTGTTTATTTGTTATTTTCCTTTGCTATTATGGTATTTTGTTTTACTTTCAGATATATTGCCTGATTCGAGCTTACAGTAAGAAAACGAAGCAAAACAGAGCTAAAATGAAGATTTCTTGTGTAAACTGTACACTAGCCGTTTCACTCAGCGGACGCCAAGGAGGACACCGTTTGCATAATGACTTCACTCACACGCCAACGGTCACAAAAGACGTTTCACCTTCCAAAGTACACTCGGCGGACGCGGAGCAGAGGTCGGCGGGCGCCGACAGTTATAAAGAGGAAACGGTCTGAAACTTTCAAGGCAGTTATACCTGAAGAAATTAGTTTCTAAAACGTTTTTCATAATGATTAGGGGCAGTTGCAGTTTCGAGTTTCCTATAAATAGGCCTTGCATTTTCACTTTTCAATCATCCAATCTTAGTTTGCAACCTTAGGCATAAAGTTCATTCTATAAAGCAATAATTAGTCACATCGAGGGGTTATTGCGCTATAGTTGTTAGTTAGATTGGAGCAATCTTAGTTAGAAGTTATTTACTTTCCCGCAATTTACTTTCCAGCTTTGTACCAGATTCAGTCTCCGCTTTGGAGTAGGTTTCTTTTATAAATCAGATTTTATTATATTCCGCATCACCTTTATATAAATTTACTTTCCTGCACTGCTTTATATTCGTTTATTTTCTCTCTCTGCCATTACCTTATTATTTTATTTATCTGTGTGATTTGTGTCCTTTGGAACTGAACTTAAGCGTGACACTTGTGTTCACTCTCTCAAAATACACTCTCACACTTCGCACGTTTTTATCTTAAAAATGTTTTACTTTGCAATTCAATTTATCGTTATGTTTTCAATTACTATGTCTAGCTAAATCCCTTGTACTGGGATGTGAGGATCGTCGTTCTGACGGTACTCCATATGTCATCTCTTTAGAAATACTTTAGGGGCTGTTTTTTATTTTAATTAAACTCTTCTGAACTTCAATTGATCGGTCATTACGTAAATGAGATCGTGCTTTTGTTCACGTAATGAGTGTGACTAGATCGGGTAAGATCAAAAGCCATCCGGCATTTTAGAAAAGAGTTTATTCGTTTTTAATCAATAAATACAGCGGAAGCACTTTATTGATTAACTAGGAAAGTTTTATACTATTAGAAAGAGGTTTTAAACTATTTTCAGACGCGTTTATAGATTTAGGATCCGGTTGGCCGAGCATATGCCGGAAACCCTTTGGTATAAAATATTTTCAATCGAAAGCACTTTTTAACTAAGTCTTAGAGGTAATTACATAAAAAAGGAATTTATCACTTTAACGCAATGAGCGACCGGTGCAGCGTGAGCGGCTGGTATAGATTAATGGTTAGGTCTGGTTCCGATCATGCTAACGCGGTGGATCCTTTTTAATTAACTTTTTTTTCAAAGAAGAAAACATTGCCCCGTAAGTGTTACTAATTAGATGATATGAGTATTGTTTGATTGATGTGAATTACATTCCAGTATAGTATTTATCTGATTTATTTCTATTTTCGTTCAGTAGAAAGCTTTTACCCCGATATTCATAGGCCTTAGATAAACAACGTAACAATAGTAATCGATAGATTGACATTGGTCTCTGTGGGAACGATAAATATTTTATATTACTCTGACGTAATTCGTACACTTGCGGATAACACGCATCAAGTTTTTGGCGCCGTTGCCGGGGAACAATTACGTCAAAATTTCGTACCCTGTTGTTACACCATCTAGAATAAGGCATCCCTTAGCCGGTAATGTGAGGAACTCGCAGTACCGAAAACTTAGTTAACCCATTAGAAGAACCTGATCGTTACGCCCGAGCTCGTCTTCTATTTCGAAAACTCAAAAGAGCAATGGAAGACGAAGAAAATGCTAAACCTCTTAAGGATTTCGCCCTACCCCCTAACGAAGAACCTCATTCTAGTATAGTTAACCCAGCTATACCAGCCAATAACTTCGAATTGAAACCATCTCTGTTACAATTAGTACAACAGAACCAATTCGCAGGTCTTCCTACGGAAAACCCGAACCAACATCTTAAAGTCTTTATTCAACTAGCCGATACCTTAAAAGCGAACGGAGCTCCTCCTGAGGCAATACGTCTAAGACTATTCCCATTTTCCCTCAGAGATAGAGCCCGGTCATGGTTAGATTCCCTTCTAGCCAACTCTATAACCACTTGGAATGACCTAAAGAAAGTATTCCTCGCTAGATACTTTCCACCGAGTAAAACCGCTGTCCTACAAAACCAAATAACCCGATTTACCCAAAGCGAGGGAGAATCACTTTTCGACGCTTGGGAAAGATACAAAGAACTATTAAGAGCATGTCCACATCATGGCTTAGAACAATGGCTTATAATCCATACCTTTTATAATGGACTCATGTACAACACAAAGATGACCATAGACGCTGCCGCTGGTGGCGCTCTAATGAACAAACCCTACCCTGAGGCTAGCGCTCTCATTGAGTATATGGCACAAAACCATTTCCAATGGGGGACCGAACGAGCACCGGTGGAGAAGAAAGAGACCAAAGGAGGTGTGTATGAAGTGAGTTGTTTTGACCATATGAACGCAAAGATGGATGCTATAGCCCAAAAGGTAGAAAACCTGACTATCAACCCCACAGCAACCATAGCAGCTATACAACCCGGATGTGAAATCTATGGAACCTCAGGACATACTGGAGCTGAATGCAACCTTTTAGCCGAGAGTACCACAGATCAGGTTATTTATGCCCAAGGAAACCCTTATTCAAACACATACAACCCTGGATGGAGAAATCACCCAAATTTTTCCTATAAGAATAATAACCCTACTCAAAATTCAACACCTCAAAGACCACCCAGATTCCAAACTCAAAGACCCAACCAATATACACCATATGCTCCTCAGAAGTCAAATCTTGAGAAAAAGATGGACGAATTCATCTCAGCCCAATTACAGTAGAACAAAGATTTCATGAACCAAAACATTCATATAAATGGACTAATTACTCAGTTGGGTACTAAACTCGATTCTGTAATCACCCATAACAAAATGCTTGAGACCCAAATCTCTCAAGTAGCACAACAACAATCTACTCATGCCACACCAGGAGGACAATTCCCTGGATAACCTCAACCTAACCCTAAAGGGCATGCAAATGCTATCGCTCTAAGGAGTGGGACCACTTACGATGGACATATAAACGCTAGGTTGAACGATCCAGAACCTCCTAGGAAAGAAGTTGTGACCACCCCTGAGAAAGAAATTGAGGAATCGCTGGAACCTGAAAAATCTAAGGATACGGAAGTTAAGGAGAAGGAAAAAGAAGAGAATGAAAAATTTTATGTACCACCTCCTCCTTAAAAACCTCTGATTCCATACCCACAAAGACTTAAACAACCCAAATTGGATAATCAATATAAGAAATTCATAAAAGTGATTGAGAAACTCCACGTAGAGATTTCGTTCACAGAAGCTATTACCCAAATACCATCTTATGCCAAATTCCTTAAAGACATTCTAAGCAATAAACGAAGATTAGATGATCCTAAACCTATAGAATGTAATTCAATTACTGAGAATAAGCTGGCCAAGAAAGAGAAAGACCCAGAAAGTTTTTATATACCTTGTGTTTTGGGAAACCAAGTTATTGATAAAGCACTTCTAGACTTAGGAGCAAGTGTAAGTTTAATGCCTTTAGCCGTTTGTAAAAGGTTAAACCTAGGAGAAATGCAACCAACTAGAATGTCTCTCCAATTAGCTGACAGATCAGTTAAGTATCCAATTGGCATTTTAGAGGACGTCCCAGTTAGACTTGGTCAACTTTATATTCCAATAGATTTCGTCGTAATGGACATTAAAGAAGACGATGAGATCCCAATCCTTTTAGGTAGACCCTTCTTATCAACAGCTGGAGCTATAATAGATGTCAAGAAAGGAAAACTGACATTCGAAGTAGGTAATGAAAAAGTAGAATTTATACTATCCCAATTTTTAAATGAACCAGCCATAGATGACTCATGTTATGTCATTGATATAATTGATGAATGCATAAGAGAATTAGATAAAGAAGATCCAGTGGAAATCATCAAACTACCTTCGATCCCCATTATGGAGGACGACAAATTTGAACGATTATCTGAACCTTACATTGATAACAGTCTTTACGAATGCTTGGCACTTACCCCAGATCATATGCCATGTCCGAAAAAACCATCAATAGAGCTTAAGGAGCTACCTAAGAATTTAAGATATGAGTTCTTGGACAAAGAATTAAACCGCTCAGTCATAGTCAGTGCCACATTAGATGGTCCTGAGACCAATCAACTCTTAGATGTTTTAAGAAAATATCCCTCAGCTCTAAGTTATAAAATTTCCGATCTCAAAGGAATAAGACCTTCTGTGTGTATGCACCAAATTATGCTGGAGGAAGATGCAAAACCCTCTAGAGAACATCAACGAATGATAAATCTTATAATGAGTGACGTAGTAAAAAAGGAAGTGTTAAAGTATTTAGAGGCTGGAATAATATACCGAATTTCAGATAGTAAATGGGTAAGCCCCGTACATGTGGTACCCAAGAAAGGAGGTGTCACCGTTGTACAAAACGAAACAGGAGAACAAATAGAAAAACGTATAGAAAATGGTTGGTGGATGTGTATTGATTACAGAAAGCTTAATAAGGCTACTAGGAAAGATCACTTCCCACTTCCATTCATTGACCAAATGCTCGAACGTTTAGCTAGGCATTCTTACTTTTGCTATTTAGATGGGTACTCTGGATTTTTTCAAATACCCATTCATCCTGATGATCAGGAGAAAACAACCTTTACATGTCCCTATGGAACATTTGCTTACAGACGAATGCCATTTGGACTATGCAATGCCCCAGCTACCTTCCAATGCTGTATGATGTCAATCTTCGCAGATTTTCTTGATGAGATCATGGAAGTATTTATGGACGATTTCTCGGTATGTGGATCCAGTTTTAAAAACTGTTTAATAAACCTTGAGAAAATCCTGGAAAGGTGCGTAGAAGTCAACCTTGTTCTAAACTGGGAATAATGCCATTTTATGGTTACTGAAGGCATAGTACTAGGACACATAGTATCCGAAAGAGGCATTGAGGTTGATAAAGCTAAAATAGAAGTAATAGAAAACCTTCAACCACCCAAAACCATTAGAGAAATCCGAAGTTTTCTTGGACACACCGGTTTCTACCGACGCTTCATTAAAGACTTCTCCAAAATAACTAAACCATTAACCAATTTACTTATGAAAGACGCCGAATTCAAATTCGATGATAAATGTCTTGAAGCCTTTAAATACTTAAAACAAGCACTGATTTTCGCACCCATAATTCAACCTCCGGATTGGAACCAACCTTTTGAAATTATGTGCGATGCTAGCGATTACGCTATTGGTGTTGTTTTAGGACAAAAGAAGGATAAGAAACTCCATGTAATTTACTACGCCAGTAGAACTTTAGATGCGGCTCAGCTTAATTATGCCACAACCGAGAAGGAACTCCTGGCAGTAGTCTTTTCAATCGACAAATTCCGATCTTATTTAGTAGGAGTAAAAATCATAGTTTACACTAATCATGCTGCGATACGATATCTCATAAGTAAAAAGGATGCTAAGCCTAGATTACTACGCTGGATCCTTTTACTTCAAGAATTTGATTTGGAGATCCGAGATAAGAAGGGCACCGAAAATGTGGTCGCTGACCACCTTTCGAGGCTTGAATATCTAAAACCAGATCTTGTTCCTATCAATGATGATTTCGCATATGATAAATTAGTAGGAGCAGTTCGAACAGTCCATGATAATGATCCTAACCCTGGTTCCATTGAAAAAACTCTCACCGTAACAACCGTACCTTGGTACGCAGACTTTTTTAATTATCTGGCAGTTGATATCATACCCCCTGATCTAAATTACCAACAGAAGAATAAGTTCTTTCATGACGTGAAACATTTCTATTGGGACGAACCCCTTCTATTCAAGAGAGGCGCAGATGGTATTTTCCATCGCTGTGTCCCTGAAGAAGAAGTAGAAACTATAATTAAACATTGTCACTCTTCACCACACGGTGGGCATTTAGGTTCATCCAAAACATGCGCTAAAATACTTCAAGCAGGTGTTTTCTGGCCAACTTTATGGCACGATGTTCATGCCCACATTGTAAGATGTGACAGATGCCAACGCACTGGGAACGTCTCAAGAAGAGATGAAATGCCTTTGAGAAATATTTAGGAGGTAGAACTCTTTGATGTATGGGGTATAGATTTTATGGGACCTTTTCCATCTTCGATGGGAAACAAGTATATCCTAGTAGCTGTTGATTATGTATCCAAATGGATTGAAGCTTTAGCTTCACCCACCAACGATACTCGTGTAGCATTAAAATGTTTAAAAACTATATATTCCCTAGGTTTGGAGTACCTCGATTAGTAATAAGAGATGGGGGATCACACTTCATATCTAGGATATTTGAGAACCTTTTAAAGAAATACGGAGTTAAACACCGAGTAGCCACACCTTATCACCCGCAGACTAGTGGACAAGTAGAAGTATCAAATAGGGAAATAAAACAAATCTTAGAAAAAACAGTATCAATTTCTAGAAAAGATTGGTCTTTAAGACTACAAGACTCCTTGTGGGCTTATAGAACCGCTTTTAAAACCCCTATAGGAACAACCCCATATCAATTAGTCTACGAAAAATCTTGCCATTTACCCTTTGAGCTTGAACATAAGGCCTACTGGGCCATAAAAGCTCTTAATATGGATTACTTATCAACCGGAGATAAACGCATTCTAGATATTCACAAATTAGAAGAGTTACGCTGAAACGCTTATGAAAATGCTGTAATATATAAAGAAAGAACTAAAGCATGGCACGACAAAAGGATTGCCCAAAAAGAGTTCAACGTAGGCGATCCTGTATTTCTTTTCAATTCTAGGTTACGATTGTTTCCAGGTAAGTTACGCTCAAGATGGACTGGACCCTATGAGGTCACCAAAGTCCTGAAATCTGGAGCATTTGAAATTGCAAATCATTCATGTAGTCCCTTTCTAGTGAATGGACAAAGATTGAAACCCTAATATGGAGGTGACATCCCTACTTACTACTCTAGTCACACTCTGATAGACCCACCTATAGCAACATCCACAACGTAAGTTCTTCAGTCGTCAAGCTAACGACATTAAACAAGCGCTGCGTGGGAGGTAACCCACGGTTTTCTTTTCTTTTTTTTTATGCATATAATTTATTTCAGGAGAATAAGAAAAAGATTTATTATTTGACTAACTGGACATACTTATGAAATGTCTATGTTTACAGGTTACGGATCACATCATTTCAGACATTCCACACTAACTTTCTTTGCAGGATGCAGAGCTATGATGACATGCACATTGTGTTCAGAGATGACGAACAGAGGAAGAAATACGTAGTCTTTTCTGAGAGACCAATCCTACCCACTAGGTACCCTGACCCAAACTGTCTAACAACTTTAGGTATTGAGGCTAGTGTGAGGTACCTTTGTCACCAGCTCCAGTGGGATGAGTATTCTGAAGCTATGAATGTAACCTATAAGCATCTAACCTTAGAGTTCCTTAGTTCACTCATTTATGACCCTTACAGTGGAAGATGTTGCAACAGCGGAAGCATAAGATTCTGACTATTTGAAAATAAGTATGCACTGAACCACAGAGATTTTGCTAGATTACTTGGTCTTCAGTGTGGCATGGATGCAATCCATTTTATGCATGAAACCAACGTTATGCAAGATGAGCTTGATGGATTCTGGAAAAAAATCACCGGTGGAGGAGGACCTGATCCTTCCACCCAATTAGCAAACAAAATCCATAATCCAGCTTTCCGTTATTTCCAAATGATCCTGGCCGAGACTTTCTTTGGTAGAAATGAAACCGAGAACCAGGTTACCGAAGAAGAGATTCTGATGCTCTTTTGTACTGCTGAGTCACAACCATTAGCCAGTGGTAATTTTCTAATGTATAACCTATATTTGAATGTTGCATCTTCTAGAGGACCCATCCATGTAGGCGGTACTATTACACACATAGCTTATGCCCTAGGTCTAGCCAACAAGCTAACTCATCTTACCTCCCATTGTGGCTACACCTTAATTGACATTCATCATTGCCTTGACCGTGGTCTTATCAGGAGAGCATTCTTTAGTGCAGATAACTTTAAGCTCCTAATAGACAACGAAGTCATTCACTACTTTGGATTGCCAAACCATACCCGAACAAGTGTCCATGATAGAGCTAACTAGTCATACGCTTTGGAAGGCCAAGAAGAGACACCCATCTGACCTAGGAACCACCTTGTGCCTGAGTACCACCCTACACCCTATCTTGAAAGGACTATTGTTTATTCCTCTAATGTTAATCTGTAACGCAGGGACATATATTCAGAGTTTGATGTTATGCACAAGGAGATCATTTCTCTTCGCGAAGAATGTGCCGAGCTTACCTTACAGATACAGATCTTAGACGCAACAAACGCTTCATCATATGATCTTTTGGAGCAGGAGATTTGCGATCTCAGACGCCAGTTTGTAGAGGCACTGGCACCTTGTCCTCACATGACTTAGGGTGTCCGTCGTCAGTCTTCCTAGAAGATATTCAGGAACTCTAGGGCATAGCTCACACTTTGTGTGGGAGAGACATACCACATGCTTGTTATGATCGTTTATCTTTACCTTTACCGAAATCTTATCTTTGTTTTTATTATCGTTATTATCATACTATTAGTAGATTTTATTTTCCATCGTCATTAGTACTAGCCTATGTTTTTTGCAAGTGTTATATTATTTCAAGTTATAATAAATATCTACATCATTACAATCTATTGGTTATATTTAATTTTTTCATTTTTATTATTAATATATATATATATATATATATATATATAATAATAATAATAATAATAATAATAATAATAATAATAAAAAATAAATAAATAAATGAACAAAATATTCTCTATGTTTCTTACATGTACCAATATGCTATAGACACCCCAAGGAGAAATTCATCAACCAACCAAAGCCCAAACCCGTGCCAGCCTAATTTTCACAGTCCGCGGACGCGGACCCAGGCTCGACGGACGCGGAGGCGTCATGGGATTTAAACGGGCCAGAATAAGAAAACCACCATTTTTGCTACTCTCTTCATCTTCTACCTCCAAAAATTCTGACTTTAATCACCATAAAACCCCATTAAACCATTAAAATCCCTTATTTCATAACTTCCCCCTTACCATTACACCTTCCATCACACACTATCCCTATAAAAACCATAGATTTCACCCAAATCTACAAAAACCCAACTTACCCATTTTTCCATCACCAAACCTTCATTTCACTTCAACAATGGCAGCGGAGAACCAAGAAAACATCATTTTTCGAGATGGAGATGACGGAGTATAGCAATGGGAAAAATGGGAGAGATTGCGGACACGCAACATTCTTGCAACGAGGTATATTAATGATACTTGTCTGTATAACCTTGGTATAATATTTAGCGTATTTTATCTGTTAGGAAATTTGAAATTAGAGAGTATTTTTATTCGCAAGGAGCCTGCCTATGAAAGGCTAACCCGCGAATTTCTGAGTTCTTTAGAATACTCTGTTAGAGAAAAAACTGCTAGCACTGTAGGCACAGTAAGGTTTAGGATGTTCAACATTGAATACATTTACACCACTGATGCACTTGCTGAGTTATTAGGATTCCATTTCGGGAATGGTGCAGTTTGTGAGACACCCATAGACACAAATTGGTCGATTGAGGCTTTCCAACTGTGGAGAGACATCTCAGGTCTGACCACCTACTCCTTTGACAGAAATTTGGCTTCCGACATTCACAACCCAGCCATACGGGTATTCCGCCTTCTATTAGCTGACACTATTTTTGCTCGTGAAAAATCTAACAAGTTGAATTCCAAGGAATTGATATTTTTGCAGGCTGCTTTACTTAGAAAAAAATTAAATCATGTACCATTTATGATCTCACATATGCGAGAAATTGAGAAAAAGGGAAACACCGTATCATTTGGAGGCTTGATTACCTTCATTGCACGAGCCCTCCACCTGGACGCTGAGTTGGCCACATTGGAACCACTTCCTCCGCACACCATTGATTTAAAGTTTCTAAGAGACATGCGTTTATGCAAAACGAGGCCGGAAGGAGGATATATCCTCATGGTTCACAATGCTGTCATCCCGAGTTTCGCTTTACCTTGCTCAAGACGCACTGATGTGCGCAAAAGAGAAAATTGGCTGTATGATTTGAGAGCTTAGCCTATTTTAGGTCCATTATTACCAAACGTCCCCGAGGACAAAGGAAATGAGACGGATGATGAGTTTGACCATATGGAGGATTCCCCCATTCCTGTATCTACACACACCCCACCTGTTACTAACCGTCCTGCATGTACTTCCTCCGGATTTTGTATCACCGAAGAAATGTGGTGAGCACAGCAAGTCAGAGAAGAAGAGTGTGATAGCCTATTCTATGCCATGTACCAACAACAGCAGGAGATGATGGATTTTATGCGGGAGTCACAGAAATCCACTCTTGAGAGTTTCCAAGCACTTAGAGATCAAAATGCCTCTCTAATAGAGAGGATTGAGCAGATGGAGCTGTCACCTACTACCCGACACCGCAGTAGGAGCCGTCGTCCTAGACGTCCAGAGCATGGTGGAGATGGCCCTAGTGGCCGACATGATTGAGTACCAGGTTTCACCTATCCCTTTCTCACTTTTATCGAAGCATTAAGGACAATGTTTGGTTTAAGTGTGGGAGGAGATAATTACTGTTTTTAGTTGTTTTTATTTATTGTTTTCTAGTATAGTTTAGTTTGTTTTAAAAATGTGCTTTACGAGTCATTTTGTGTAGTTTATCTATTCTTCCAATTCTTGAGCCTTAACAAAAATTTTATAAAAGAAACAGCGTTAATTTTGATAATTTAGGCTATTAGGACAAGTAAATATCAATTGCAAAGGCTTGGGAAAACTATTTGAAAAATCGATATCATTTTTACACCGTAAGTTTCTCAATTATAGGAGCTTATCTAGATTTTTATTATACGGTGGCCTTAAAATCTCACCCTTCATCACTTACCCTTAAGTAGTTTATTTTAGCAGTCAGCACCATCTTAACCACCGCTAAGTGACAAACCGATGCAAATAGGTAAGATCCTGCAAAAGAAAAAGAAGAGAAGAAGATAAAAATTCAAGAAGATGTTTAAGTATCTTCAAAAAAATTTTTGCAAGAAAAGTATATTAAAAAAAAGGGAATAAAATCATTAATATAAAAAGATCAGGATTATCACAGGTTATGTTCACCATGTGAGTGAAAGATAACGAGCTTAATGTGACTGCGCCTAAATGAAAAAGGGTAAGAAAGGAATGAGTAAGATAGGCCTAAGTATAATATCATAGTTTGGATTGGTTTGTATAGGAGAGAAACTTATGCCTGCAAATCGCGGAAAGTGTCATTACGATACCCTTGGTTCATGAGTTAGTACCTACTAATGTATCATTGATCAAACTTAAGTTCTTAGCCCAGATTAGATACTTGTTTGTTTGCTGTTTTTCTTTTTCAGTTTATGAGAGTTTGCTTGAGGACAAGCAAAGGTTTAAGTGTGGGAGAATTTGATAACACTAAAATACATTGTATATTTGGCTCCGATTTTACATGATTTTAGTTGTTTATTTGTTATTTTTCTTTGCTATTATGGTATTTTGTTTTACTTTCAGATATATTGCCTGATTCGAGCTTACAGTAAGAAAACGAAGTAAAATAGAGCTAAAATGAATATTTCTTGTGTAAACTGTACACTAGCCGTTTCACTCAGCGGACTCCAAGGAGGACACCGTTTGCATAATGACTTCATCACACGCCAACGGTCACAAAAGACGTTTCACCTTCCAAAGTACACTCGGCGGACGCGGAGCAGGGGTCGGCGTGCGCCGACAGTTATAAAGAGGAAACGGTCTGAAACGTTCAAGGCAGTTACACCTGAAGAAATTAGTTTCTAAAACATTTTTCATAATGATTAGGGGCAGTTGTAGTTTCGAGTTTCCTATAAATAGGCCTTGCATTTTCACTTTTCAATCATCCAATCATAGTTTGCAACCTTAGGCATAAAGTTCATTCTATAAAGCAATAATCTGTCACATCGAGGGGTTATTGCGCTATAGTTGTTAGTTAGATTGGAGCAATCTTAGTTAGAAGTTATTTACTTTCCCGCAATTTACTTTCCAGCTTTGTAGCAGATTCAGTCTTCGCTTTGGAGCAGGTTTCTTTTATAAATCGCATTTTATTATATTCCGCATCACCTTTATATAAATTTACTTTCCTGCACTGCTTTATATTCGTTTATTTTTTGTCTCTGCCATTACCTTATTATTTTATTTGTCTGTGTGATTTGTGCCCTTTGGAACTAAACTTAAGCGTGACACTTGTGTTCACTCTCTCAAAATACACTCTCACACTTCACACGTTTTTATCTTAAAAATGTTTTACTTTGCAATTCAATTTATCGTTATGTTTTCAATTACTATGTCTAGCTAAATCCCTTGTGCTGGGATGTGAGGATCGTCGTTCTGACGGTACTCCATATGTCATCTCTTTAGAAATACTTTAGGGGTTGTTTTTGATTTTAATTAAACTCTTCTAAACTTCAATTGATCGGTCATTACGTAAATGAGACCGTGCTTTTGTTCATGTAATGACTGTGACTAGATCGGGTAAGATCGAAAGCCGTCCGGCATTTTAGAAAAGAGTTTGTTAGTTTTTAATCAATAAATATAGCAGAAGCACTTTATTGAATAACTAGGAAAGTTTTATATTATTAGAAAGAGGTTTTAAACTATTTTCGGACGCGTTTATAGATTTAGGATCCGGTTGGCCGAGCATATGCCGGAAACCCTTTGGTATAAAATATTTTCAATCGAAAGCACTTTTTAACTAAGTCTTAGAGGTAATTACATAAAAAAGGACTTTATCACTTTAACGCAAGGAGCGACCGGTGCGGCGTGAGCGGCTGGTATAGATTAAAGGTTAGGTCTGGTTCCGATCACGCTAACGCAGCAGATCCTTTTTAATTAACTTTTTTTCAAAGAAGAAAACATTGCCTCGTAAGTGTTACTAATTAGATGATAGGAGTATTGTTTGATTGATGTGAATTACATTCCAGTATAGTATTTATCTGATTTATTTCTATTTTCATTCAGTAGAAAGCTTTTACCCCGATATTCATTAGCCTTAGATAAACAACGTAACAATAGTAATCGATAGATTGACATTGGTCTCTGTGGGAATGATAAATCTTTTATATTACTCTGACGTAATCCGTACACTTGCAGATAACATGCATCACATCATGCGCATGCTTTACATACATCATGCATAACATTGCCATTTTGAGCTAAACCAACTTCTTACACACATTACATGGTCATGTACATCCTTTCCACAAATGTTCAAACAAAAGAGAGAAAAACAAACTTGCATAGAAAGTTTGCTGCAGCATCGTATTAGCTCACCATGACTTCACCATAAACTCCCATGATCTTCTCCTCACCATAACAAAATAATACAACTCGGACCATAACTAACTTGACTCACTCTCAACTCAGTTAACCAAGCTTCTAACTGTTAACCACAGTTAGTTAACCCTTAACCTCACATATAAATAGAAACCTCTAACAGAATTTGAAAGATTCATTCATTCTTCACATTTCACAAAAGTTCACACTCTTTCTCTCTCTGAAAATTCTCTCTCTCGAGCTTATTCTCTGAAGTGTTCTTCTTCAACCTTCTTCAACACTCATCATCTTCATCAAGAGCTCATTGATCCTGAAGCATTGAAAGCTCATCTGCATCTTGTATTCACTCAAGATTTTCCGCAACCACAAGTATTTCCATAGCCTTTATTTGGCGAATGTGAAGTTCAAGAAGCAAGGAATCTCATCTCTGGTTTTCTCTTGTAGCAAAAGAAGCTTCAAAGTACAGGTTTCAGTTCAAACTCTTTGTTCTCTTTATGCTCTGATTCTACTTATTTTTGCATGATCTGAGCTCAATAGGAGTCATGTGAACCTCTGGCTAGTTGATAGGCACCTTAGGTGCTTAGTTGAAAATTCTAGGGCAAAATGTTTGGTTTCGATTCTCTCTGTGTGTGCATGATATGTGGTTTTTGGACCTGGATTTGTAATCTACATGACCTGAGGATCATTTTGGTGTATGATTTATGTATTTCTGGTCACCTGAAATTTTACCCACGGTGGTGATTGGCCGGAGAATATGACCGGAGTCTTCTCCGGCCGCCTGAGTTGATGAACTCACAAGAACCCTAGCTTCTCTCCAGTTTAAGTCCCAAGCATTATATTTTGTTAATCCAATGCTTCTAAGCGTGTCAGTGAATAAATGAAGGAGGTGATTGGTCACGTGACTTCATTTTTGAATCCATTTGGTTTCAGATGATTATATGCGTTTGCCTCATCTTTACATAGCATGTGTATGCATTTTGATCCATTAGATTGTTTTACTTTTTGGTTTGACTTGATCTTGTGGCTCATGATGAGTCAATTGGTAGACTGAGTTCCATGCTATGCACCCCTCAGACCCCACGCTTATTGGACTGGGATCCTTTTGTTATTCACACCCCATCCCTTTGAGCCCAAAGCGCGTTATAACTTGGAAATTGCTAGTGTAGCACCCCCTGTCCATTTTCTTTTATTTTTATTTTCATTTTGCATATTTGTTTCATTCTTAATTTAAAAAAATACTTCTCAACATCTAAAAATTCTGGAAAAATTCATGGAGCATTCTAATGCATTTAAATAATTTTTGCATATTTTATTTTCTGATTTTGGCATATTCTTCTTTTTTTTTTATGAATTTTCATTTAATTCTTTTTGTATGAATATTCTTTCATGATACATGTTTCATTCTTAATTTGTTTGACATAGTTTTGATTTGAATTTTCACATGCAAATTGGTATATGCTTGTATGGTTTATTAAAGCATCTCGTACATTTTTTTTATAGATTTTTTAGGTCACTTTTGGTTGATGTTTAAATGCCATCTTTGAGCACTTTGTTTGTGTGACTTATATGAGATTGTGAAGCATGTTTATGCATGATCCCTAAGTGGTTTTGATCCATACTTTTGAGATATGTTTCTACACTGGATGCACTTCAACTGACTTGAATCTTCCAATTTTATTGAGCCTCTAACACCACTTTGGATTCATTTTAAAAGCATGTTTGTTTGTGTGAATGTTAAGGATCATGTGTTAGGGTCTTAATGTGCATTGTATGCAACCCTCTTTGACAATTGTTGAGACCTTTTGATCCCTGTTGTGTAAACATTATAGGTCATTCACATCAAATTATAGGTCATTATTTGTTCATCTTTACATGACTTGTGAACATTAGTTTGAACTTGCATTGTGATACAAGTTTGTGCATCCTTACTTGTCCATCTTTGATAACTTGTTTGCATCAACACTTGTATGGCCTTGAGCATTCATCCACACTTGTTTACCTACTGTATGTGATCATCATCATTCATTCTAATTAAATTCTAACTTCATCTTACATGTCTCCTAATCTCATGAACACATAGGAAGTTGTATGAATGGTTTGCACCTAGTTTGCTTATCTTCTTCAAAGTGTTTCAACTTGAGGTGTGTGAACCTTATATGCTCATTATTGCATTTAAATGTCATTTCATATACCATATTCTACTGTCTTGCATTCATTTCCAAGTATGTTCATCTTGCATATTCTTTCTTTACTTGCATTACAAGTATGCATGTTTGATTGAACTTAAGTGTTGTTTGTTTTCACTTCTTCTCACTTAATCAATGTTTGCATTTATGATTTGCATGCTATCTTAATGACATCTCCATGCCTTAATAAATGTCATTCACTTCTGACTTTGGTGCTTGCATATGCATTTATTCATGTTCATGAATCATATGCATTCATCTTGCAAGTTTGTGCATAACTTGCATTTGTATGATCTTTTGATGCATAGTTTGACTTTGTTTGCCTCCATTTGGCATGTTAACTTTGGTAAGGACCCTTGACATGTACTTACTGACCTTGGATGTTCCTTAACCCTTAGAACCTTTCTCTTTTGGTTTAAGCTTTGTTTACTTCTTAAGTTGTCTTCTTAAGACAACTAGCATTGTTTGGTTTACTTTCTAGCACTTATATTCATTTCTTGTAATTATTTTGCTAACCTTTTTATGTAGGGGCAGAGGTAAGGTGCTTGAACATGTGGATGGTTATCCATGTTCATCTCTTCTTTCATCCCTCATCTATCTTACTTGTCTTTTCCTTTTGTCAATAGCATGATATAATGCTTTGTGTACAACTTTCTCACACCCTTTGGGATCCTAGCTCATCCTTAATTTTTGATTAAGGTGAGGTAGGATAAGCATTAGGTAGTGATATCCCTCTCTTCTTTTTAGACTTAGGTTCTTAAACCTTGACCTTAGGGCCACCTTTGCATGATAACATTAGGATAGAAATTCCCTTTAGAGTTTCCTTTTCCTTGAGTCTTCTCTTCTCATCCCACAACCACTCCAAAACACTTAATAAAGATTAACGTGTATTGCACATGAGCCTTGTATATAGGAAATGAGAAATGAGGATTTCCCTTCATTTTTCTAGGATGCTTAGTGTACGTCCTGCTGGGGACGATACGCGACGTATTCATTCCTATGTTGTAGACTTGGGTGCAATGCAAGTTACAAACTAACTTCAATCCATTTCTTGTCTAAAAAAAACAAAACAAACTCAAACCTTTTTATCCTTCGGGATCGTTAAGTTTCAACTTTTTCCAGAAAAGGGCACGTTAATTTTTCGTCTCGTCGCAAACAGGCATCGACCCTAACTTCCGGACGCGAACTTAACGTCGCTCATAAAAAATACTAAGACCTCGTTAGGTCGAACTACGACTGCTCTGATTTCCTCTCTCTGGTTAGATTGAGGATACGTAGGCACAAGATGGCGATGTCTTGGCGAGCAACCTCCCCCCTTAGTTCGTGTCCGAACTACGTTGACTCTGACTTTCCCATTGCACGAGGGAATACATAGGCCTAGGACTCCGACGATGTCCTACCGAGTCACCTCTTTTTATTTTCTTCTTCGTTTCTTCATTCTCCTCCGTTCCCGTTCCTTTTCCTTTCCAGTACCAGTGGAGCTCCAGATGACGACACCCTTCGATGTAGACAACAAGCGTGGATCCCATCGAGTATGATGGACGCGTGGGGGTGTTAATACCTTCCCCTCGCTTAACCGACTCCCTTACCCGTTTCTCTTGGTCGCGAGACCATGCTTTTTCCTTCCCTCAGGTTTACGCAGTGTTTCCTTTCCCTCTCTTTGGATAAATACACATTGCTGGCGACTCTGTTTCTGCGCCACTTTCGCGTTTGTACTTGGATGAAAACCCTGGGAGCGACACTAAGATATTAAAATTAAAATCCATTTTAATTAATAAAATAAACCTTTAACTTTTTTTTCCTTTTTCTCTTAAAATTAATAATAACCTTAAATACAATAATTCTTAAAAATAAAATAATAATAAGCCTTTTTATGATTCTCCTTTTAAAATTATAAAACAAATCATTCCCATTTAAAATCCCTCATCTTGCGCTTAAAGCATACGTTTGTGTGAAATAGGTTTAGAACCTTATATTTTGATTTATATCATGCTACTTACTTATGCATTTGTCTGTTTACCATTATACTTGATGTATGCATTCTATTGTGCTCTAAACCCTTTCAAAAGTAAATATCTCGATCCAACGTCGAGCCATCTTTTCTACCCATGTAATTCGATTGCTTTTAAGCATCGCTATCAACCTTTGGTCACTATACACGAGGCTAGCCCACTTTGCTAGCGCGCACGAGTAAAATCTCATTATAATTTATTTCATTATATCCAAGGGAAAATCCCATGCATGATAATTATTTGTCGTGCATGGTGCATCTCATTTGCATCTCATTACCTCCCTATAGGTTTTCATACCCTTTAAGATAAGTGCATGGACAACTTTAGGATAAATTTCCTAAGTTAATCCCCCGTAGTCCGATTTAACAATCAAACAACTTTAGTTCACCTAATTCTCCCTATAAGAGAATTAGATGTGAATCATCTAAAAAAAAAAAGACATACAATCTCATACCCCACAATACAAACAAGATGTGGATTCCTTTTCCACTTAGGAGAGGTATGAGGCATACTCGTCGATTATATATCCGAGTTGGAGCCCTTCCCCTAAGATGAAGCAAAGGTCCATTCTCAAAACTGTGGTGGTTTCTTAAGATGATGACTCATCTTTTCTCCCAGACTTTCAAACAACCTTGAGTATCCTTCAGAGAGGAAATACAAGTGCTCTGATTCCACTCCCGATAGGATATGTAGGCACAGGATGCGATATCTTGTCGAGCACACTTAGGAACAGAACTTTAGCTCTTCCTATCCCTTAACCCTTAGCAAACAGATAACAATTAATAGATAACATAGGTAAAACAAGAGGTTCCTATATAGTACTACAGATATCTAGGATGCTAACACCTTCTCTAGGTATAACCAACCCCCGAACCTTAGAC
This sequence comes from Lathyrus tuberosus, assembly GCA_022829125.1. NCBI lineage: Eukaryota > Viridiplantae > Streptophyta > Magnoliopsida > Fabales > Fabaceae > Lathyrus > Lathyrus tuberosus. The sequence continues at coordinate 360,128 of JALAZF010000079.1, read as the reverse complement.
TCTTAGCTTTGCATTTGCATTGCATACTGTGGGACATTCGATCTTTCTCCTTTCCCTTGGATAAATCAAAGACTGGTGGTAAAATAAATGATTTACGATTCAAGTTAATCAATAGCTTGACAGCAAATTCTCACTGTGACAGAAATGGCAACTTCACTTGGGAAAATGTCCTTTTTGAGGGTTCCCCCTAACTTGTTTATTTATGTTATTTGTTGTATACTTGTATTTGTATCTGTTGCTATATCTGCTTGCTTGGGTTTTCTGTATGCAGGGTTGTTACATTGTGAGATAAGTCCTAACCCAGACTTGAGAGCACACATGTGATAGAATTGTGGTGTAATCAATAGTCAGCTGTTGGGAGTAGTCCTAACAAGTTTGGCGTATGATGACCACACTCAATGGAGGCCCCTTTGGGATTGTTGATGTCTGATGTGAGTAGTCGTATTGATGTCACTCTTTCCGACCTGGGAGCCCGTGATACTGAGGACCATAGTTACCTTTACCCCCACTTGGCCTTTTTAGGACGTGGTGCGATGGCTATGAGGGAGTAGTCCCAAATGGTTGTTACGCGATACTACACTTAGACGAGTTTATCTTGAGAATATTATTAACCCACACGAGTAGTCGTGTAGGACGATAATATCCGAAGGATTTACGTAGACTCTGGGAACTTTGTAGAACCCATTCTACAGGTATAATTAAAACCATAGTACACACCTCTTGGGATGGGTAGACCTTGGCTCCATGCTCATAACCTTTCAAACCTAGGACTCTGTGTCTGTTTGCTTGCTCATATGTGCTTTGTGTTTATCTTTGTGCTTGTATCCATGCATTCATGAGCATCATATCATAAAGTTTCATGGAACTTAGCTTTGTTTGTAAACATCATAGGGATATCATGGACTCTGGAAGAAAGTAAACGTTGAAGTACACTTACAAGAGTCATGATTTGGATTATCTAAGGAGACTGGAGACCTTGGTGACAGACAAAGAAGGATTCAAGAGTATATATAGGAAATTATTATCTTCGTTGAACGTGAAGATTGATAAAGGACTTCTTGCTACTCTACTTCAGTTCTACTTCTTTCTACTCTACTCTACTCTACTCATCTTGGAAAAAGCTCAGATGGAAGAAGAAGTCAAACGACTCAAGAAGACCGTTGGAAGAGTCTCCTTAGATCCATCATTACTAGCTTTTATTTAGATTTTATATCATGATTCTTGTAAGGCGTACAGACGCGTTTGTAATTAATTTCGTAATAAAGTAATCTTTTAGTATTCCGATACTAATGGTTGTAACCGACTTTTTTATGAATAATAATGCGTCTTTTGATATTCCTTGATGATTATAAATAGCTGAGTTCCATGAATCTTGTTGCATTGCATTTGCATTTTTCTTTCTCCCCTTCAAGGAACTTAAAAGTTGTTTTGCTAGACATTGTAAGATGGATTACAGAAAGATAGGGGTTTTTCCGTACACCTTCAAGGTTCCTGATGTTGAACAGTTAAGGGAACTAGGAGAACAGATCAAAGATCCTGAGGCTTTCACCGAGAAGTATGGAAGGATCCTCCCCCTGTTGCAAATTAAAGTAGCTGCTGGTCTGTTGGAGACTCTTGTTCAACTGTATGACCCGATCTGTCACTGTTTCATTTCCCCAGATTTCCAGCTGATGCCTACGTTGGAAGAGTATTCCGCTCTGTTGGGCATCCCCGTCAAAGACTCACCTCTATTCTCTGGCGCTGTAAGACCCGTATATTTTAGTCCGTATGATATTATGATGTTTTATCATTTTAATCTGTTTTTCTACTAAATTTGGAGTAGCGAGCAGATTATACCCGATATTTCTAGGGTGTTCGGTTGTGGTCTGGATTGATCCACGTGGTTTCTTTTTAATTCAATCAGACTTTTTCTATTGGCACGGTAGTTATATTGGATTCCGAATGTTTCTAGGTTTTCGAAATTTCAAAAATGTGTTTCTGCCGATTTTTGGGAAAACGGGCAAATTATACCCGTCGTTTAAATTTTCACGGACTCCGATTGTCGTCAAAATTTAAATGGGAGTTTTATATATCGCCGATATTGAGAATTTAATCTCAATATATCTTTCTGAGTTAAGGAACAAAAATTTATTCGGAATAAAATTTATTCGAAAATTTTGGGTGGTTTTAATTAAAATGCGACGGTGAAATTTTTCGGTTTTCATAAAAAGTTGTTCGTGAGCGAGTTACGACTCGTCTGAGTCAGAACATTTTTTTAAGTGTGAGACATTAAATATCTAGATATTTTTGGGTTATACTATTATTATATGTTTTTAAGATAAGATCTTTTAGATTTTTTGTTGAGATATTATTATTAAATCCATTAGATATTTTGTTGAGATATTATTATTATATCCATTAGATATTTTTGGCGGGTATATTGTAATTTTATTCTTGATTTTTATTTTATAATATATATTTTTTTCATCGATGTTTTCGTTTGATCGCGTTTTGAGAGCGTTTAGGAGATATTTAGGCGAAAGGGTAAAACGGTAATCTTGCGGATTAGATATTTTAGAAAAGGATATGATGGGGATTAAGTGGAAAGTTTAGATTATATATAGAGAGAGATTAGAGAGAAAGAAAGTAAAAGGAAAGAAAAGAAAAGGAAAGAAAGGAGAAGAGAGGAGAAAGAGAGAAAAGAGGGAAAAATGGGGAAAACATCCGAATCGGAGCTGGATCTTCGATTAAATCGGGTAAGTTTACTAAACTCGATTATCCTACGATAGTATATGTATATGTAGGTGTTTGTTTGGTTGGGTTTGGTTAGAAAATGTTAGGTTTTACATATTTGAGCAAAATTGGTAAAATCGATAGAAATCGATGTTTTCACGGATGAAATTCGAAATAAATTGCGTAGTTTAGTCGAGGAATGTTAGGCCGTGATTATTGAAACTTGTAAGATTGAATTCGGGTGATTTCGTAACTTTGGACATTTTTGAGAAATGAGGGTTTTAAGAATTGAATCGAAAACGGACGTCGTAGAAATCGTGTTTAATGGTTCTAATTCACTGCTATATGTTAGGTGAGTACGAGTATGTGGTTATTTCGAAGAAAATAATTGAATCGGTCGGATTTTCGGGTGGAAAGGCCAAAACCCGTAGGTTTTCAAGGCAAAAGGGGGGTTTTCGGTTGATCCGTAAGTCGGTTTTGATCCCCGTTCGAAGCGTTGGAAAGCTAACGGGATGTTCTTTCTATTAAAAATGGTTTGGAGGGCAAGAGATGATTTTAGTTTTTGTGGTTTTGAAAAAGTGTTGGGTTTTATCACGTAAAGTGTGTGCGGTCGGTGTTTTACTGTGTGTTGTGCTTTTGTTATATAACGTGGAGCCAGTGAGCTGTTATATGATGTACTGTGGGTGGCCTAATGGCCTGAATCCTAGATTTTTGGAATTCAAATTGTTGTTCAAAATAAATGAATTTAAATTGTGTGGGTTTTTCTATAGAGCGATTAGGTTAGTAATCGGGGAGTGAAAACCTAAAGCCCTAATTGTTTAGGTTAGCGATCAAGACCCAGCCTTATTGTAGATGTATCTGAGTTGGTTTTAACTTAAGTCCTTTGTGTATTTTATAAGGTTGAAAGTGTGAATCGGGTACGAGATTTCATCGTGAGAGACAAATCGATCTTACGTAGCGTAAATTGGTTGGGTTGGAAGCTTGCTCAGGTAAGGGCACTTTCTAACGATATTATATGTGATTGAATGCATGTGTGTTTGTATTCATGACTGTGTGCCCTTGTGGGGATGTTTTAATGATTGTGTGCCAGTTGAGGTTGTGTGGTTATATTCATGATTGTGTGCCCGGTTGGGGATATGTGTTTATGCTATGACGCTAAACTTGTGATGTGCATTCATATGATTTGTGATAAATATATGATTTGCGGTTGATGTGTATGTCGAGAAGGACAACACGAGGTGTGTCTGAGCCACCTGTTGGTAATGAGAATTATTCATATGATTTGTGATAAATATATGAATTGCGGTTGATGTGTATGTCGAGGAGGACAACACGAGGTGTGTCTGAGCCACCTGTTGGTACCGAGAATTGTTCATATGATCTGTGATAGATATACGAACTGAAGTGTGAATTGTGATTATACATATTGTGTTTATATAAACTGTTGCATTTGCATGTGTGGGTTCATGCATACCATAGTTGCGTGTAGGTAGTTGGCGCCGAATGGGCCAGGGTGATGGGTTCTGAATCATCACCTAATCCTGAAGGGAATTCTACTGCACCAGGTGATGTGACTGAGCCGTCATCGATCCTTTGAGATCAAATTGAGTCAGGTGAATGCAAGGGAGGCAACACCGGGTGTCTGCAAGGGCAGCACTTTTGTGTCTGCGAGGCAGCACGGTTAGTGAGGACCCAAGGGGGTATCACGACTCTCTGCGGAGAGGTTAAATTCAGGGATTCATGCATGGTGAGGGTACCCGACGAATTGGGACCACCAAATTCATATAGGTCTGCATTTAGGATGTTTGTGCATTGCATTTGTGTGTTAAATTAAATGTTGTGATTGTTACATATATCATACTGTCACCTCATTTAGGTTGCTCTGCATATCATATTGTCATCTTATTCATGTTGTTATGTATATCATGTTCTGCTGGCATGTGTGTATTCTTCCATATATGCTGTTTTTAGATTGTGACCCTCTACTATTATTATGATGTGGCTAACGACCACCCAGGTTTAGAAGTGGTGATAGTTAAGGTATCCAGGTGTCGTGAAGGCTTGTAAGATGCGATGTCTTTGGGCTAGGAATTCAAGATCAGCTTAGGGTCGTGTTTTGAGGTTGTCCATGTTGTTATTGCTGTTATTATTAAAGCTGAGTGCTTATTTTTATGTGTATGGACAAATATTTATAACAGTGGGCATTACGCTGGTCCTATGTATGGAAAAGACAGATCGAAAGCTCGTACTCTGATTAATCATTTTTATTATTTTTCCTGGAGAGACAGTTGTCAATATTATGTATGGCATTCAAAAAAATATATATATATATATACGCTCTCGCTGTTAAAAATCGGGGTGTTACATTGTGTAATCAGAGCTTTGGTCTAAGATTTTCATGGGGTTGTGAGTCGGGTGTCCTAAGCTGATCAAGTGTCGGGTTTAGTGGGAGTAAATGTTCGGAGCCCTATGTGTGATGTGGTTTGTGTCTTGAGTCCAGCATGATATGAGCCTAGGTAATCAGTTGTTTCTTAAATGAAGTTAAGGTCTCCCATAGTACTTCAGTAAGAAGCTTAGTTAAACCCCTTGAGCATTTGTCGACGTTGGTCGACATGTGTCTCTGAATTCTTTAGAGGTGTTGATCTAGAGGGAGTGAGATTGAATCGAGTAAGGACTACAAGGTTTTCTGCAGTAATGTTATGGATGAGAGGTTTTGTTTGTTCTTATCACTCCGAGGTGTTGAGTAGGGATGAGTGGAAGTCAAGGTTTCATAGGATTGTAAGTAAGGACTTGATTTGGAGGACCTTTTGAGAGAAAAAAAGGATTGGATGTTCATTCCGGTGAGTTCCGAATGAGATGAGATGCAGTTTATGGACTATGAAAAAGGTGATATGTCTTTGGGATCAAAGAGCAGTTATAGATGTCGTTTGGAGACAATTACTATACTTGGAGATTAATGGGACATCTTCTCTAGAAAGAAAGCGGGTTGCACGTTGAAAGTGGTCGAAACCTAGGAAAGTTAGAGGAAGGTTATACGATCAGTAGGTCCTTGAGGGTTATTTTTTTGTTTTTCTAAGCTATGTTAGGTAGGTAACTAAATCCCGTAAGGATGAATCATGTGATGTTAAATGAAGGAAACCAAGTATCACATGGATAAGTTTTAGTAGAAGTGACCATCAGTGGAGTTGTCTTCAAAAATTAGAAGTAGGAGGTTGGGAGAGAATGAGTATTACGGTTTATAGGAGGAAAAGGTAGAAGTAGCACCACGGATCTAAGAAATTATATGAGTAGAGTAGGGAAGTGCTAAAGTAATTCAAGTATGGGTGACATGGTTTGCTAGAAATATCATACCGCGGGTAGACAATGGGTTGTTAGAAGAGTGATAAGACGCTGAAAGTTAATATCTGGAAGGACACAGAGCCATGTATGAAGAATTAATGAATGGAGTTATATGGTGTAACAAGTATATGGATTTTGTGAAGATCAAAGTTTAGATTTGGATTTAGGGATCGAACCTGAGAATAAAGAAAAGTTAGCAAAGAAATTTTGATTGGGTAGTTGCTCTTTAAAAGTCAAGCGTTAAAATTTGAGATAAGTGCTAAGTGACTAGATGAATGAGTAAGATATGTCTGTTTTGGAAGGATAATTCTTTTAGAGTGTTAGATCGTAGAGTAATAATGTTGGTTGATACCTTAGAAAAAGCTAGGATTGAATAAGAAACTGAGGAGTGAATGGATGTGTCCTGATGTTTAGCAAGAACTTATGCGAAAGAGGATTGGGTTGTGTTATAAAAGGATATTATGACCATTGGATGGTCATAAGCAATTGAAGATAGATAGAACAACGAAGAGTAGGTTGGATAGGACGAACATTGATTTGGAACAAGGATATTTAGATTAGGTGAAGGAGAGTAAAGATGTGGGTTGAAGTTGACAAGATAGAGGTCATGGTAGGTTGGGAAACGACTATAGGCGTTTGGTTGCTAAGATTTTTTTTTGAAGTTGGAAACTCCTAGATGTTATAAGAGGATCTAGTATAAGGGACTTTGGAGTTGCAGTATCGTAAAGGTGGTTACAAAGGAAGAATAAGGTTGTATGCAAGCAAGAAAGTGCTCAGGTAACACAGATTTTTTAATAAGAAGGTTGACTACCTCGTTGCTTAGGAAGGACTACCAAGGATATGGCCCAAATGGAAATGGGAAGGATACTAAGCATTTCCTCAAGAGTGTATGCTATAGATGATGGGGTTGCGCTCGGACGTAAAGTTGATATTTAAGAAGCGGTATAAGTGGTACGAGAATAATCCTGCGGTTGGAAATTTTGATATCACAAGGTTAATGAGTAGTGTATTAGTGACTAGATGGGTGGTTATATTCAGAATTAGGATGATGAAGTTACTAAGTGAAAAGCCTGTTGGAGATTCCACATGAGACATGAGAAGTCTGGACGAGGTTAAGTACATTATGTCATTGATGAACGAATGGGTGGAGTGAAAAGATTGGTATGGGGAAATAAGTGTCAAGACGAAGTGTGAGAGGAACGTATAGAGATGTGAATCAGGTCGATTTAGAATCCGTGCAAGAAATTACCTCACCCACAATTTGGAAAATGTGATTGTAAGTGTATGCTTAAGAGAAAAAGGTGCATTGGGCATATTCGGAAGTAGAGAGGATCAAACATTTGCCTATTAGGAAGAAATCAAGTATGAAATGGAAATGTTTGGTGGAGACTAGTAAGACTTGGATTCATCGTACTGTTTATGACAAAGAGTAGAGTAGCATAATGGAAAATATGCATTGAGAAAATATTGGATGTTAGAGGTTGACATCGAGAACAGTTTAACAACAGAAGATGAGATATGAGAACAATAAAAATGGTTTGATTGATGAGCTCTTTGAGGGAAATAGAATTTAGTTGTAAGAGGAAAAGGAAACTCAATGAATTTTTGGAAGCAGGTGTAGGATAACACGAAAGACGTGGTGTGTCAAATGGTGATAGCCAACGAAGAGGATCATTTATGTTAAGGCATGCGAGAGTAAGCTGAGTAATGATTTGAAAATGAGGTAGTTGTGTTAGAGTGTGATCCAATAGTTTAAGACTAGGGAAAAGGGAATTTGTGAGAGTTTCAATCACCGACTAGATGTTGGGATGGTAGTATTAAGATGGTGATTGGGAATGATTATGGATGTGAACATATACAGGTCGCCACAATTATGAGATTAAAGGAATAATTAAGGATTTATGGACATTGGGGAAAATGTGGAGTTCTCTACTTAGATTACTACTTCGTTGGAGTGAAATAGGTTAAATTTGTACTTGGGTTTTAGCTGTTACTGTTTTGGAGGATACTCAATGGTTGTTCCGAGCTTAGTGAGCGTGAGAGAAACCGTAATTTGTTTTGGGAAATTGTGTCTCACTTTAGAGAGTGAAGTAGCAGGAGTTTAGAGGAAACATTTAGGAAACCTCGAAGCGATTGTTGGACCCTTGTGCCTCGCATATATTTGAGAACAAGTTGAGAAGGACACTATCGTAGTTAGGTAATGATGATTTATTCCACCATCATGGTTGTCGCCTACTTATTGACAAATTGAGAAACTGGTCATCCTTAATCTGTTGTTGATAGTAGACAAGATTGTGTTGAATGGAATGAATGATTCTTGTCGGCTTAGATAGTGTGCGGTTTTAGCGTTGCGTCCAGAGTCCGAGTCACTGTGACTTTGTAGAGGGTTACAATAGGTGCGCGGTCGTTCTGGTGAGTGTGTTAGTGATAAATTGGTAAGTTGTTACATTTACCTCGAGTTTCGAGGACGAAACTCCTTTTTGGTGGGTAGTAATGTAAGACCTGTATATTTTAGTCCGTATGATATTATGATGTTTTATCATTTTAATCTGTTTTTCTACTAAATTTGGAGTAGCGAGCAGATTATACCTGATATTTCTAGGGTGTTCGGTTGTGGTCTGGATTGATCCACATGGTTTCTTTTTAATTCAATCAGACTTTTTCTATTGGCACGGTAGTTATATTGGATTCCGAATATTTCTATGTTTTCGAAATTTCAAAAATGTGTTTCTGCCGATTTTTGGGAAAACGGGCAAATTATACCCGTCGTTTAAATTTTCACGGACTCCGATTGTCGTCAAAATTTAAATGGGAGTTTTATATATCGCCGATATTGAGAATTTAATCTCAATATATCTTTCTGAGTTAAGGAACAAAAATTTATTCGGAATAAAATTTATTCAAAAATTTTGGGTGGTTTTAATTAAAATGCGACGGTGAAATTTTTCGGTTTTCATAAAAAGTTGTTCGTGAGCGAGTTACGACTCGTCTGAGTCAGAACATTTTTTTAAGTGTGAGACATTAAATATCTAGATATTTTTGGGTTATACTATTATTATATGTTTTTAAGATAAGATCTTTTAGATTTCTTGTTGAGATATTATTATTAAATCCATTAGATATTTTGTTGAGATATTATTATTATATCCATTAGGTATTTTTGGCGAGTATATTGTAATTTTATTCTTGACTTTTATTTTATAATATATCTTTTTTTCATCGATGTTTTCGTTTGATCGCGTTTTGAGAGCGTTTAGGAGATATTTAGGCGAAAGGGTAAAACGGTAATCTTGCGGATTAGATATTTTAGAAAAGGATATGATGGAGATTAAGTGGAAAGTTTAGATTATATATATAGAGATATTAGAGAGAAAGAAAGTAAAAGGAAAGAAAAGAAGAGGAAAGAAAGGAGAAGAGAGGAGAAAGAGAGAAAAGAGAGAAAAATGGGGAAAACATCCGAATCGGAGCCGGATCTTCGATTAAATCGGGTAAGTTTACTAAACTCGATTATCCTACGATAGTATATGTATATGTAGGTGTTTGGTTGGTTGGTTTTGGTTAGAAAATGTCAGGTTTTACATATTTGAGCAAAATTGGTAAAATCGATAGAAATCGATGTTTTCACGGATGAAATTCGAAATAAATTGCGTAGTTTAGTCGAGGAATGTTAGGCCGTGATTATTGAAACTTGTAAGATTGAATTCGGGTGATTTCGTAACTTTGGACATTTTTGAGAAATGAGGGTTTTAAGAATTGAATCGAAAACGGACGTCGTAGAAATCGTGTTTAATGGTTCTAATTCACTGCTATATGTTAGGTGAGTACGAGTATGTGGTTATTTCGAAGAAAATAATTGAATCGGTCGGATTTTCGGGTGGAAAGGCCAAAACCCGTAGGTTTTCAAGGCAAAAGGGGGGTTTTCGGCGAAAACTTCGAAAATTCATATCTTTTTATCCGTAAGTCGGTTTTGATCCCCGTTCGAAGCGTTGGAAAGCTAACGGGATGTTCTTTCTATTAAAAATGGTTTGGAGGGCAAGAGATGATTTTAGTTTTTGTGGTTTTGAAAAAGTGTTGGGTTTTATCACGTAAAGTGTGTGCGGTCGGTGTTTTACTGTGTGTTGTGCTTTTGTTATATAACATGGAGACAGTGAGCTGTTATATGATGTACTGTGGGTGGCCTAATGGCGTGAATCCTAGATTTTTGGAATTCAAATTGTTGTTCAAAATAAATGAATTTAAATTGTGTGGGTTTTTCTATAGAGCGATTAGGTTAGTAATCGGGGAGTGAAAACCTAAAGCCCTAATTGTTTAGGTTAGCGATCAAGACCCAGCCTTATTGTAGATGTATCTGAGTTGGTTTTAACTTAAGTCCTTTGTGTATTTTATAAGGTTGAAAGTGTGAATCGGGTACGAGATTTCATCGTGAGAGACAAATCGATCTTACGTAGCGTAAGTTGGTTGGGTTGGAAGCTTGCTCAGGTAAGGGCACTTTCTAACGATATTATATGTGATTGAATGCATGTGTGTTTGTATTCATGACTGTGTGCCCTTGTGGGGATGTTTGAATGATTGTGTGCCAGTTGAGGTTGTGTGGTTATATTCATGATTGTGTGCCCGGTTGGGGATATGTGTTTATGCTATGACGCTAAACTTGTGATGTGCATTCATATGATTTGTGATAAATATATGATTTGCGGTTGATGTGTATGTCGAGAAGGACAACACGAGGTGTGTCTGAGCCACCTGTTGGTAATGAGAATTATTCATATGATTTGTGATAAATATATGAATTGCGGTTGATGTGTATGTCGAGGAGGACAACACGAGGTGTGTCTGAGCCACCTGTTGGTACCGAGAATTGTTCATATGATCTGTGATAGATATGCAAATTGAAGTGTGAATTGTGATTATACATATTGTGTTTATATAAACTGTTGCATTTGCATGTGTGGATTCATGCATACCATAGTTGCGTGTAGGTAGTTGGCGCCGAATGGGCCAGGGTGATGGGTTCTGAATCATCACCTAATCCTGAAGGGAATTCTACTGCACCAGGTGATGTGACTGAGCCATCATCGATCCTTTGAGATCAAATTGAGTCAGGTGAATGCGAGGGAGGCAACACCGGGTGTCTGCTAGGGCAGCACTTTTGTGTCTACGAGGCAGCACGGTTAGTGAGGACCCAAGGGGGTATCACGACTCTCTGCGGAGAGGTTAAATTCCGGGATTCATGCATGGTGAGGGTACCCGACGAATTGGGACCACCAAATTCATATAGGTCTGCATTTAGGATGTTTGTGCATTGCATTTGTGTGTTAAATTAAATGTTGTGATTGTTACATATATCATACTGTCACCTCATTTAGGTTGCTTGCATATCATATTGTCATCTTATTCATGTTGTTATGTATATCATGTTCTGCTGGCATATGTGTATTCTTCCATATATGCTGTTTTTAGATTGTGACCCTCTACTATTATTATGATGTGGCTAACGACCACCCAGGTTTAGAAGTGGTGATAGTTAAGGTATCCAGGTGTCGTGAAGGCTTGTAAGATGCGATGTCTTTGGGCTAGGAATTCAAGATCAGCTTAGGGTCGTGTTTTGAGGTTGTCCATGTTGTTATTGCTGTTATTATTAAAGTTGAGTGCTTATTTTTATGTGTATGGACAAATATTTATAACAGTGGGCATTACGCTGGTCCTATGTATGGAAAAGACTTAGATCGAAAGCTCGTACTCTGATTAATCATTTTTATTATTTTTCCTGGAGAGACAGTTGTCAATATTATGTATGGCATTCAAAAAAAAATATACACTCTCGCTGTTAAAAATCGGGGTGTTACAGGCGCAGAAGGAAGACCCAACCAAGAGGAAATTACAATAGCGTCCCGCATAAAGTTGTTCGATATTCGAACTCACATGATGGTTAAATGGAGAATCGATGGTTTTCCTGCACAATTCTTGTTCGAGAAGGCTCGACATTTTTCTAATATGGAGAATACCGAAGCCTTCGAGAACATTTTCGCACTGCAGGCCTATGGTTTGTTCCTATTTCCAAACATTGAAGATTTCGTCGATGTCCATGCAATCAGAATCTTCATGCTCAGAAATCCAGTTCCTACTTTATTGGCCGACGCTTACCATGCCATCAACTCAAAGGTTCTGAAAGGAGAAGGATGTATTATATGCTGCACTGCTATCCTCTATAAGTGGTTTATTTCGCTCCTACCGAGGTCTACAGATTTTTAGGTTGTGAAAGATGGTACAGAATGGCCGGTGAAGCTCATGGCTCTCTCTCACTGAGATGTTGTATGGCACGATCTGATGTATGGAGGAATTAACATGATTCATAGCTGCGGAGATTTTCCCAATGCGCCTCTTCTTCGCACAAAGGGATGCATCAGCTATAACCCTGTGCTCGCTCGTCGTCAACTAGGGCATCCAATGGAGGAAGCACCTAATCCGAAAGATTTGGCCAGAATTTTCCTCTACCAAGGAGAAAATCTTGAGTTGAAAACTGGAATTGTATATGCGTGGCACCGCATAAACAGGCAGAGAATGACTGTGACATCAAATCCTGATTGCTAAGTCACTAAAGCCTGCCTAGCATGGGCACGTGAAAAGGCTCCCACTTTGATGATGCGCTATCCTCGTCCCAAGCCTTCCGTGACTGACTCAAGTGAAGTTTTGAAGTTTAAGGCGGAAATATAGAAGCTTACCCTTGATAAGGCAAGGATGCAAGAGCAGATTGACAAGTTGACCGAACAACTCCGGGGAAGAGGAGAGTCATCGTCTGGTGGACAAGATTCCTAGTTCCTTTTGTATTATGTTACTTATTGTAATAAACCTTGAAGGTGTACTGGCTATTATGTAAAACTTTCAAAATATTATAAATAAAACGAGTTTCTGATTACGATGTTTACAAATACACTTTCGAGTTCGTTGAAGTTCATGCTGCATCATACGCATCATTTGCATTTGCATTCCTTTGCATTCCAGGTTCTCATTCGTGTTTCTCTTCTCAGACGAACTGAGTCATCGATACGATACTCGAGTCGGTCGCAAGAAAAGAATGGATCAACTCGAATAGGAAAACAGGGCACTTCAGGAAGAGGTTACAACACTGAAAGAAAGTTAGGAGAAGATTAATGGGATGATGGAAGGGTTGAGGGCTGCTCAGAATCAGTCATCACATGGTGGGTCAGAACATAGCATTGTTATCTCTGAAATAATATCTGCACCAATCCCAGTGGTGCCCACTACAGGTGAAGTTCAGTATTCCATGCCTCCTGGATTTCCGTGGGGGATGCCTCCTAACTTTACTTCAGCTGGATACCGCCCACCGGTTTCTCAAGTTCCTGCCACAACTGCTATAATGATTGTACCACCGCCCGTGGTAAATGCTACTCCTTGCCACCTAGAAGAACCTGTGTTTCATGCTGCTCCTAGTGAAAGTATTGGGATGGAAGAACGAATGGATGATTTCCAAGACAAGTTTTTGGAAATGCAGAAAGAGATTAAGGCCCTTAGTGGTTCCAAGACAAGTAAGTATTGTGCATCAAGGATGACCAAAAAGAAGAAGGTATCAGCAACCTCTGCATATCGCTGCTATATCTCCCATCACCAACACTACTGCTCATCAACCACAGGCTCGTCTATCATTCAATAATCAAAACCGTGTTCAAAGATAGTTTGATCCGATCCCGATGACCTATACGGAATTGTATCCATATTTGATACAAAGGAATCTGGTGCAGACACGAGCTCCGCCAGCCATCCCGAAGGATCTCCCGTGGTGGTATAAGCCTGAGGCTCGTTGTGCTTTCCATCAAGGTGCGCCCGGACACGACATCGAAGACCGTTTTCCTTTGAAACATGAGGTACAAAGGCTAATGCGATGTGGTGTTTTGTCTTTTGGAGACTCTGGACCTAATGTGAAAACCATAAGCTCAAACTGAGACAGTCTCCTAAAAGCTTTAGTTAATTTACTACTTTTTGCGTGAAATGCTCTTTGTTTGTTAATGCATTTGTGGTTTGCATGTAAGAACTTGTTCGTTTTGAATGATTAATGCAATAAATATGTTTGTCTTGAAGAAATCCATTCGTTGTCACTCATTTTAAAATGCTTTTTTCTATTTTATAATGCTAATGCTGCCCAATCTTTTGCCATGGCAGAGAATTGAATGGAGGATGACGAAATCACAAATGCAAGATCTCTTGTTGTATGCTTTTAAATAAAACTCTGTTGATGTAAGGAATTGTTTCAAATCCCTAAACACCGGAGGTATAAGGGAGATAAACCCTCGTTAAACCCTTTGAGCCTTTGAAGTAGGAGTTTTCTTCTCTACAAAAAAAACCTCATTCTTAACCCGGGGCAGGGTAATTTTAAGTTAACATAAAAAATGGAGTGAACATCACGAAGAATGGGTGGGTAAAAATAAACTTTGAGCCTTTATCCTTTGTTTCTTAAACCATGAACCAAGCCATGATACAACCCTTAAAAACCCTAATTGAAGCAGGGTTTATTTCAAAGGCATATTCATTGAGATATTGTTTCTTGACTCCTATGAGCTATGCTCAAATTCGTGTTGGGATTATAAAATCAGTAATTCAACCACCAAAATATCTTTTAATAAAAAACTTCAAGTCAAACATATGTTGCATTAGCAGTTTCAGAATTAACCTTTTCTACTTACTAACATCGCTTAACATCATAGAAACTTAACATACGTGTGACAATGATGAGCTGAAATTTTTTTTGAGACTCAGAACTCTGATGAGTGAATGCCGAATCATTTCAAAGGGATGACCATATCCAGAGGCACGTTACCTGAAGACTTTGCTGAGCAGGGGCAAGTTTTTTCCCAGTTTTTTCTTTCACAGTCTGACCCCAATGGGCAAGTTTGAAGACTCAGAATACCATCAATCTGGGGTAGTTACGTCGAGATTCGACAAATCTCTCAAAGAGTTGGCAAACATTGGAACAGTTGGATGCTAAGTTTTCTGTAAAATCCTCTTGGAAGGACTTCTTCTCATAAACCAAGTGATCTGGGGCATTTTGGGAAGTGAAGATTACTTTCCATCCATTCACAGCAACTGTTGTTCAAAATGGTGATTTCCTCTCAATTCATCAATGCAGAAGTACATGGTCCTCATAACATTCTTTACCTATGTCCCAAAGAGCTTTTGTCCCAATTAATGTGATGACTTCCCAGTAAGTCTTTACTACAGGAAGTCGCGACTATTCCCCGGTGAATCTCTACTTCGAGCAGTTATGGATTGCTTGATGCAAGATTTCCCCAGTGGGCAGCCTAAGAATCCCCAGTGATTTTCTTTGGTTTCAATCTTCCCCAACGAAGTGAATGTTTATTTCATACTCAGTGAATTTTCTCACTACCTCAATCTTCTCCAGTGAAGGCGGATGTTTATTTCACCCCCTCGAAGTTTTATCTCTGATATCTTCAACCGCTGAGCGGATCTCCAAGCTTCCCCGATGAAGTAGATATTTATTTCATCCCCAGTTACAACTTTCATTCAGACTACTTGAGTTCGCAGTGGATATTTATTTTATCCCCCATGAAGTCTCTTCGATCATGAGTTTGATTTGTTCCCATTGAATCTTTCTCATCCCCAACAGAATCACAAGGTTCATCTTAACATTCCTAAGTGAAGTCACGATGTTCATCCCCAAGTGGAGTGCTCTCTTTTCTCCAGAGAAGTTTAAAGCTTTGAAGTGGTACTTGGTTCCATGTATATGGCTCTCCATTCATCCCTAGTGATGCTTCTTATCTTGCGAAGATTGGTCGAGTATCTGTGTCGAGATGCTTATTTCATCTTCAATTTATTTATTTTCGCTTGTTTTGTCAGCATAAGCATAGCATGGCATACATTCATTCATATAGATTCATGGCATGTGCGCATTTTGCATCTTGCATTTTGTGTGTTTTGTTTGTTTGTTCTTTCACTTTGGCTGTGGTTATCCCCAAGTGATCGGGTTAGTCTTCTCCTTCCAAGTAGAGTAGTCAGCCCTAAGTAGAAAAAGCGCGCCCTTTCTAATTCCCCACTGAGTTCGATCCTCATGGAAGACGGTTGTTTTAGTTTTCTTTTCCATTTTTGGATAAAGATAAACCCCAGATGAGTTCATTCCTCATTGGATGGAGTCTTGTTTGACAGTTTCTCTCCAGCTATTTCCTGGATTGAACTTTGGTCTCTGACAATCACAATTTTGGTTATCTCTAGGCTATTGAACCTAGATCGAGCGTGCATTTATTTTGCACTTTGTCTCCCCAAGAAGAGTTTATTTGAAGATCTCTATGGAAGACATAAATTATTTCTCCAGCAGTATTATTACAACATTTTCAAGGGATTTACACCAAGACAACAAGTGGCCGCTCTTTATTTGAGCATTTTGGTTTTGTTCTCAGGTTTTCTATACAAATGGCAGTCTCCTCAAGGCAGTTTGTCTATCCCCAGTAGATGATTTTTTCTTTGTTGACTACCCAGTAAATCGGTAGCAGATGATTTTCCATTGTGGACTACCCAGTAAATCGGTAGCAGATGATTTTCCATTGTGGACTACCCAGTAAATCGGTAGCAGATGATTTTCTATTGTGGACTACCCAGTAAATCGGTAGCAGATGATTTTCCATTGTGGACTACCCAGTAAATCGGTAGCAGATGATTTTCCATTGTGGACTACCCATTAAATCAGTAGTAGATGATTTTCCATTGTGGACCACCCAGTAAATCGGTAGCAGATGATTTTCCTTTGTGAACTACCCAGTAAAACGGTAGTGGATATTCTATCCCCAAAGAAGAAACTGAGACCAGTCTGTGGCTTATGACCCGAGATGAGGGGAAGTTTATTTTTACCCTTTTCAAGTGAAATACTTGATTAAAGAAGAAACTGAGACCAGTCTGTGGCTTATGACCTGAGATGAGGGGAGGTTTATTTTTACCTTTTTCAAGTGAAATACTTGATTAAAGAAGAAACTGAGACCAGTCTGTGGCTTATGACCCGAGACGAGGGGAGGTTTATTTTTACCCTTTTCAAGTGAAATACTTGATTAAATAAGAAACTGATACCAGTCCGTGGCTTATGACCCGAGGCGAGGGGAGGTTTAGCATTCTATTTTATTTCCCTGGTTATTCTTGGCAGTAGATTTCCAGAAGACCTCGGCAGAAGGTATTTCTTTTGTAAATCCTCTGGTTATTCTTGGCATTAGATCTCCAGTAGATTTCAACGGAAGATGTTTCTCTATTTCCATGATCTCGGCAGTGGATTCCCTAGTTAACTTTAAACTTCGACAAACAGTCGTTTCTTTCTAGGATCTCGGCAGTAGATTCCCTGGTTAACTTTAAACTTTGACCGACAGTCATTTCTTTTCTCAATAGATTCCTCAATACTTTGATAATGGACACCTTTTCAATAAAACCTTGGTAAAAGGTATCCCCATAAGAGATTCTAAGTCTCAACAATGGACGCCTCCAGTTGATATCTCTAGAAGATTCCTCCGGTTGACCACTAAAGCAGGATCCTCAAGTAGATTTTGTTAGAAGATTTCATCGCAAGTTCATCACCCTGTGTTTAAGATACCTTGTGATTGTCAGTTGTTAGTCTCTTCCCCAGTGGAGTTAGATCTCTTCCCCATGGAGTCTTGCTTGCTAAGTTGTTCCTCGTCGGGTCCTTTTTTTCTTTAGCTATGTTTTCAACATTTCAACTGCAGTTATCCCCTGTGACATCATTCCTCACAAGACCTTTGTCTTGCATATCATATCATTTCAGACCATATTATGTGCATTCGGTGGCATCTTAGGGCCAAAAATTGTGCAAGTTTGTATTTAAGTCCCTCCTATCTCATAGAGACGAAGATTTCAATCTCCATATCTCCGGATAGAAGGAACTTAAATAGGGACATCTGTCGCACCCTAATTTTTTACCTTAAGATCCTCGCTTTTCCCTTTTGCATATATTAGGCCAATCATTCGTGCGTGACTAACCACCTTATTTCCAGCTTGGTCTTTTGCTTCATATGTGAAGACAGGTGCAGCTGCGGGGAATCAAGGCCTTAAAAGTGTGCTGTGTGTGGAGTCTCTCTGGTCTTTGCAAGATGTGCATGGATCTCTGCTTTCCTCTGGATGTGATACTTGTGCCTATCTAAAAGATTTCTTTTTTGAATCGGCATGTTAAGTTTTAGGTGATTTGACTAATGGTCCCATGGATACTTCAAATTTCTTAAGTCATTCATCTTGTTCTAAAATCCAAGAAGGATATTGTCTTTTGTGTGGGCATATTTTTGTGGTCCAAGGATATTAGCTTAAAGCTACCCTTTGATTTCAAAGGGATTAGTGCCTTTATTGGATTCATATTAAAATGCATCACAAAATGCACGCACGGGAAGAAAACGTTTGGCATATGGTGTAAAAGTGAACTCCATGGCCAAGACACTTTGATTGATCAAAAAGATTTTTCTTACATAACGTCATTGATGTTCCTACTGGTTTTAATTCTATACTTTCAAACTGCATAAGGAATTCAATATTTTAGTTCTGGACATTCTGTGGATTTCCACCTTGGCATATGAAGTTCAAATGCTATGACTCATTTCAATAAAAAATTCAGGGTGTTTGTGATACTTTTTCTATGCCAATTGACTAGACCATTCCAAATAATTTTCACAAAGAAAATTATAACTATGTTCAAATAGTTTTCTCTACAAAACCAGTGTCAAGTTTCTAAGGGTACAACATTTGTCACCATATTACATTATTTTACAACCCAAGGATTTTACAAAGTTTGTTTTGGTTAAAGCGTTATTACATAAATTCTAAATCTACAAATCACAAACTCAAGCAAATTGCTTCATCTTCTGAGTCAGGAAATATCGGATTTGAACCAAGAAACGCCTAGTTACGGACTGTATCCTCCGTTGAGTTGAGCATCTCACATACTTTATAGATTTTCCTAACCTTGAAGATTCCTAGTCAAAACCTCCTGCCCAAAAGACCAGAGCCAAAATGCAAGAATTAATTCAATATCATGGAGACAATATCACTCGTAGAAAGTTTCACAGACAAAACGGCATTCAGAACCATCACGGTATCAAAATCATTTTTAGGCCCTTCCACTCCAAAATTCACATCAAACCGGGACTTATTTCAAATTCAATCATTCAACTATCAGTATTGTTTATCTCAGTTCACCCATTTAATGATATATCTAAAGCATGTCATGTAATCAAGAAGAACGCGCGAATAAGAGGGGAATATCTTTTGACGACAAGTTACGGTTTTCTATTTAAACTCACTGAGGAAAACCATCTTCAACAAGCTTGCTGAAGTTATATGTGAAACATTGTGAATCAATCAGGAATAACACCCTGCACACAAAACCAAAGAGCAAGTCATTATAAAAAGAAAAAAGAGAACAAAGAAGTTACGCAAGTCTTGGAATTTCATAGGCCTCAATTTGTTTTGTTGCCATGAAAAAAAACAATCCAACAGTTTTCAATAGAGAGAGAAGTGTTTTGAATTTTGAAATAAGAAGGATATGCTCAAGAGTAACATTTACATCAGGCCTCAGAATAGCCCGCAAAATCAGACAATGTCATCATTTTTTCATAATCATCATTTTCAAATGGCAATCATGGACAGAATCACAATGTCTACAAAATCTATTTCCTAAACCAGAGAGGACCCTATCACAAGTTATCAAAAAAGATTTTGTTTCCAAAAATACATCAAGCAGAAAATCCAAATATTCAACATGGGAAGCATGATTTCAAAGGCAGCAGTCAAGTTTTCAATTTCCAAATCAGATTTCCCAAAACAAATATCAGACAACATCTATTGCGGTGAGAATCGGATATCAAGCTATTAATTAACTTGAATCACAAACCATAAAATTCACCACCGAGCTTTGATTTATCCAAAGGAACGGGTAAAGACCGAAAAACCCTAAGTGCGTTGTGTAGAGCCACAGCTCAGAGATCTAAGATTCGGGGGTTGGTTATACTAAGGGAAGGTATTAGCACCCTTAATATCTGTAGTACTCTACAGGAACCTCTTGTTTAGTTTGTGTTATGTTATGTTTGCTTGCTAAAGAAATCTGTACTAAGGGTAGAGGTAAAGACCTAAGAGTATATATACTAAGTATGTTCGCCAAGACATCGCATCTCGTGCCTACGTATCCTGACGGGAATGGAATCAGAGTATTCGTAGTTCCCCTCGACGTGGTAAAAGGGTGTAAAAGAAACGGTGGAATCCGAGAAGGCATTGGATGTAAAGGAAAAAGGTAAAAGGTGAAAAAGAAAAAGGTAGAAAAACAAAAAGCTGACTCTCTAGGATCTCGCAATCCTATGCCTATGTATTCTCAAGATAAACTTGAGAAATCAGAGTGTTCGTAGTTCCCCTCAATGGGGGTGAAAGAACTCTTGACTGTGGTCAAGGTTCCAAGGGAAAGTAGGGTGAAAAGTTTGAAAGCAAAGCTTGTGAGGATTGATTGGTTAGGAGAAAGAGATTAATGGCTATCTCTTGTGAAAGGATTGTGAAGGGTTAAACCGTCTTGAAGGAGAAGAGATTAATGGTTATCTCTTGTTTATGTTAAATAAGGGTTTAAGGGTTATAAGAGATTAATGGCTATCTCTTGGGAAGGTTAGGTTAAAAGGGAATGAATTGTATCTATGACCTTACGGTCAATAGAGAGACTTTCCTTTGGAATAAGGGGAGAATAACAGTTTCTTAGGGGCAAGAAGTTTGCAATAGATATTTACATAAAAATGTATCATTAAATAACAAAGTATTCAAGTGAAATAAGTTTATAATGTCATGCAATGTTAGAACCAAATGCACTAGACATTATCTAAACAAGATGAACAAAGATAGCATGGTAAGAGAAACAAAGAGATCCAAAGTATTCATAGTAGAAACCCTAAAAAGGCCCTCCACTTTCAACATAAATAAGTACCTCGAAAATATTTATTTCCGCTAATTTCTTTTTATGTTAAAAAAGTAGACACTTTAAAGAGTATTTTACAAAAAGAATGGGTAAAAAAGGATAAAAAATGATCAAGTTATAAATTATTGAATTTAAAGCATGAATTAAGAATATATAAAATGAATAAGTGATAAAAAAAAATAGGGGAAATGCTCCCCATGGGGTTTGAACCCGCGTCCTGATGGTTACAGCCCAAAACCATTACCAAACCAACCATTTGTGCATCTTGACAATGTATGGCAACAAAACAATATATACAAAACAAAGGCGTTTTTAGAAAATTAAAACAAAAGGACTGGGGCGAGGGGGATTCGAACCCCAGTCCTTGTAGTAAATGCGCGTGTGTCTTTACCACTGGGGTGGCCATACATCAAGTGTATGTGCCCATCCCATGATCATATAAACCCTCATTGCGTTCCAAAAATTCCTTACTAGCCAATGCTCACTATCACCATTCATACAAACCACCTTTCTTGGTTCACGCTTTGTGTCATCCAAATCAACATTATCAAAATGAAACAACCTATTATGAACTAATCAGAACCAAAAACTGTTAATGGAAAGTTTATGGTTCAAATCTAAAATCATGAGAATTGAATTGGAAGAGGTGTATTGGTGGATATGAAAGTTACACCTATTAAACAAGATGAAGATAAAATTTTGTTAGTATACTCAACCAAGAAACTCTCGCTGCCATATAAACACAACAATCAAATTCATTCAAGCTTGTACATGGCAACATGATGGAGACAAACCAAATTGTGCTAACATGCTCTGACATAGCACTCATGAGTTGCAAACCATACCTATTATTGCTCATACTATAATTCTTCAACAGATTCTAAATAATGAAGATACAAACAACATGTTATCAGAGCATGCCATATAAACAACATGGTATCAGGTATTGAAGGGTGGGGGGGAGCAGACCTTAGCAAGTTATCATATGGCCCTGCATGCTATTCCTCTAATCATGGTTAGCAGTGTGTAAACACAAACTATCAGCTTCACACACTATTAATCATACAAGGGTTGGACAGTTTAAAGAAAGGTCTTGGTCTATGGCACAAAGGCCACATATAGACATGTAATTAAGAAACAACATATTTAGCATGCTATCACAAACCTGAACAGCTTTTGAATATTAGTCCCTAGTATTCACACATGCAAACAGTATAGTGTCAAGGACTGATTCAATAACACCATATCATGAAGATGCAAAGCAATGACATTTTGTATATGGTGTCAAGAGAACATATACCAGCAAACAAATTTAACATAAAGCAGCAAGAGGCAGATAGCTCAAGAACATCTTATGTGAATCAGTGCATGAGAAGTTGATGGATGAGTAAAACAAGCATTTATCAAACCAACAAACAAATCACAAGTTGCCTCAACATGTCATAGAGAGATGTGAATTAAAGCAGGTTCTGTTATTGCACTAATCTAGCCATCCAAGTAAAACAAAACTTGACATAGGAATAATCAAAATCATTCATAACTGAACTTATCATCAATGCTCACCAAGTCATCTCAACTAGTGGAATAATGCAAAATACTAAACAACAACAACAAAGCAGGCAAGGCAAATATGATTCTTTGAACATGAAATTTATGAGTTAATGAAGAATAGTGGCAGATAATTGTTGTGTTAGCAAACAGATATATCAACTGAGACACTTGAAGGATGGCTTAGGATTTCAAGTCATAACATAGGCAACAAAAGGTTCAAAATCACAAGTGTCAGTGCCTATAGCCATCTTGTCTATGCATAGGGTCATGTAGTGGTTGTATTTGTCACAAAATTCATGTCACACAATAATTTAGGCATGTAGTTTCTATAAACAGAAACAAACTTTGAATCATGGCAGTGCAAACATATTCAAGATACAGATGTATTCAACAAATCAACCAACCATCAATTTACCTTTCATATAGTTCCAACATTATTGATCTATTATAGACAGTCTAAATCAAACAACCAAAATGTATCAAGCAGACAATAGACCACATGTCATCCCTTTGAAAGTTTTAAACACTAACTAGGTGGATCTAAATCATATTTCAAATACAATGCCAATTTATGCTCAGGACCATAACTGAGGAAACATAGAGAAACAAAGGGTAAGACCAAACATTCCTTACACCTTCAAGAAGAAAAACCTTCAAGTTTGTTAATTGAATAGTAGGACTCACACAACCCCCTTAGCACTCAGTTTTGGCAAAACAAAAACAACATAGAGTTATGGACAAAAAACAGTTAACACAAGTGTAAACAATAGTAAGCTCACCTCCTCCTCAGGGTTTTCACAATTTCAAGATGGTCCCAGATGTACACAATAGTGTTTTATTTTCAAGTGCAAATGTAAAAGGGCATAGAATGCAAAGCAAGGTCACATATTCACAGTCAGCCTAAACCAGACCTTCTCATGGTGGCAACTTGTTTACTTGACTTGATGCCAAGGCATGGAAAACCATATTAGAAAATAGTGAGGCATAACATTTTACATGAACATATAACATCATACATTTGAGTGTAAAGCAACACTAAATGGTAGGTCTCTATAACACCAAAGAAGGTGTGTTTAGCAAGGGAGGCCTACCCTCTTTGCAAATCCAGAACATTGCTCTTAAGTCTGTCAACACAAACTTGGACAAAACAAAGACCACAAATAAAAGGCTTCAAGCATGCAGGCCCATCATGAGGTAAAAATAGAAAGAAGTTCATATGCAAGCAAAGGCAAAGATGCACTTAGATGGAACTCAACAGAAACATGTGTCCATGCACAAGATCATAGCAACAAAGCAGTATAAACTCAAAAACATATAATGCTAGCAACATCAACATTTTTCAAAATTTAACCAACCAATGTGACTCAAATGAAATATATGTGCGCTAACACAATGATGCCTCAATATGAATGCAGCAAAAAAGTTAAAAGAAGAGTACCTAGTTGAAGATATGCACTGATTTATTGTTTCCTCTACTTAACACCAGCTGCAACAAGTGGACTCCTCTTTTTCTCCCTCTTGCCAAAATTGGACTTTAGAGGTTTTTTAGAGTAAATATGAGAAGTGTTGGTGTCTGAAATGAATGGAAACAGCCCCTATTTATAAGGGAGAGCTGAGAACTCAAGGCATGGGCAAAACTGCACAATGTGCCAACATTGCCTTTTTTCCATCGTGTGAGTTGTATCTGCTGAGCCAAGAATCTTCCAAAATCTCTGAATACTGATGCATAAGCTTGTGAGAAGTGATTGGTGTGAGGCTTAAGGAATAAACAATTATTTCTTGCTTGAAGAGTTTCTATTTCCTCCATCCACTTGCATAACTATGACATAAATCAATATTTAAATGCAAACCAATTTGCATTTTCGTGGACAGGCTTGGATTAGGTGTAAATTCACCATTAGGACTCAGAAACAAGGAAACTTGGTGATTAGGGAAGGGTTTGAGAAGTTACACAAAAGTTGGTTTCTTGAGTTTTAAGGAATGAAACCTCCAACTTTGAGGATTCGAAACTCCCAGCTCACTTAATGGATGGAGGAGTTCTAGTACTTTTTGGAAATCCCTCAATGCCCTTTACAACTTTCATGTTCAAAGATTTTTGATTTGAAGCTTGGAACTATATGTAAAATTGGGTTAAAGTTGGGTGAAAACAATGGTGAAAAATCTGAAATTTCACAAAGTCCCCAAGGGCGATTTATCTTCCATGCCTTGTAACTTAAAAACCATGCATTTTTTGGAAGAGGGTCCTCTAATATGTTTTGAAGATCATGGAAAGAGCTTCCATTTGAGCTTTGAGTCACTCCATTTGGATGTGTGTTTTGAAAGTTATGACTGTTTCAATTTTGGCACAAGTAGTGAAATTTCCTCATTTGAAAAGTTTCATGAACCAAACTTTGCTTCCTTTGCAAGAAACTTCTTAAAACTTGATCTCTCATGTCTTAACTCATAAATGAGACATGTCATGATGGATTGAGGACTTGGATGCTTCATTTTGGATCAAAATCTCAAGGATTAGGGCCTCAGCAAAACCCTAATTTCG
The DNA here is from genome assembly GCA_022829125.1 of Lathyrus tuberosus. Classification (NCBI taxonomy): domain Eukaryota; kingdom Viridiplantae; phylum Streptophyta; class Magnoliopsida; order Fabales; family Fabaceae; genus Lathyrus; species Lathyrus tuberosus. Next base: position 335,031 of record JALAZF010000079.1, on the reverse strand, counting down.
ACGGTGAATGCATTGGGCTGATTTCTGATGATCTTGCTTCTTTAATCACATCTAAAGGTCATAGATGGTCCTCATGGATGTCTTCTATCATGTGGAGCCAAGTCCTAGGGTTTGAGAACAACTCTTGATCAAAATCAAAGGCCAGGATTGTCTTGTCATAACAAAACCCTAATTGGAGGCAGGGTGAACTTGTGGCTTAAGGCACTTGCTGATGAAAGCCAGATGACTTGAATTCTTGTTGAGTAGGACCTCTAGGATGTAAGTGAGCTCACATGGTTGCATTTGGAGCCTTAATTGTCTTTCTCTCTTTGAATCAGATGGGATCTTGGCTCAGGAGACTTTGCCCTCCTCTTTGTATAAGTCCTGGCTTTTTTCAGAAGAAACAAACTAGTAAAATGAAATGGTTAGTTAACAATGCATAGATGATTGATCCTAAATGTCAATGCAAGATGTTATGACATCTAAGGGGGAAATTTTGGGGTACAACAGTTACCCCTATTTAAATATCTTTACCGGATGACATGAGGAATGGAAATCCTCGGGACATCAAGGTGAAAGGTATTTAAATATAGCAAACCGAAAATTTTACCCTTAGATGGAATACAGATGCAAAGGACAAGCAACAGACATGCAAATGCTGACATGCCATGAACTTCTAGTATGATGATATGATGTCATGATAGATGCAAAGGTGCAGACAGACCAGACACCAGAGGTAGAGAGCAAACCACCACAGAGATCTTACTGGGAAATGATGAAGGTTAGTATCCATGAGGAAAACTCACAGGGGATACAGATTAACCAACATAAGAGACTCAATGGGGAGACTCTGAGGAAACAGTGGGGAAAATAAAAGCACATTTTTTATTGGGCATGGAACCAGAAAGAAGACATGATCTTTTCTGGGGATCAATTTGAAATAAAAGGATAGACATCAACAAAAGATTTTCTAGTATTTTCTTATACTGAAGAGTTCAAACGGGATCTTCAAGAAAAGCCAGAAAAGACAGAGAAAGGCACATCCAGAAAAAACATCAGATGGCAAAAGTGACCAGACATCCAATAATGGCTTTGCATGAAAGGTCCAAATCACAATATCTAATAATGGCTTTAGATAAAAGTGAACAAAGCAGAGATCCAAGAAAGCATTGGATGCAAAGAAACCAGTCATGCAATAATGGCTTTGAATGAAAGGTAAACTCAATAATATCTGAGAAAGCATCCGATGCGAATGAGGTGAAAGGGTAATCCAAGAAGGAATTGGATGTAAAGACATAGTCATCCAATAATGGTTTTGAATGAAAGGTACATATCATAATATCTGAGAAAGCATCAGATAAGGATGAGATAAAATGTTAAATCTGAGAAGGCATCAGATGAAAGTGAGCAAACAAGGGTAATCCAAGAAGGTATTGGATAAAAGGACATCAGACATTCAATAATGGCTTTAAACAAAAGGTACAAATCACAATATTTAATAATGGCTTTAGATGAATGTGAACAAAGACTACATTCAAGAATGACATTGAATGCAAAGAAACCAGTCATCCAATAATGGCTTTGAAAAAAAGGTACAAATCACAATATCTAATAATGGCTTTAGATAAAAGTGAACAAAGACTCAATCTGGAAAAACATCAGAAAGAGAGACATATCCAGAAAGGCCTCAGATGGTAGAGAAACCGGACATCCAATAATGGCTTTGAATGAAAGGTATAACTCACAATATCTAATAATGGCTTTAGATAAAAGTGAAACAAGTAAGGATCCAAGAAAGCATTGGGCAAACAGACACCAGACATTCAATAATGGCTTTGAACGAAAGGTAAACTCATAATATCTGAGAAGGCATCAGACGCAAATGAGACAAAAGGTGAAATCCAAGAAGGCATTGGATAAAAGAAACCACAACGCCCAAGAAAGCATTGAACGAATATGAACAAGGAGATACCCAAGAAAGCAATGGATAAAAGGAACCACAGTATCCAAGACAACATTAAATGACTGTGAACTTTCAGGAATGGCACTGAATAAACAGATAAGACTTTCAGGAATAGTACTGAAAGATATCCAAGCAAATTTGATGGGGATTTCAGAAAAGAGGTAAAACTTCCAGGAATAGCACTGGGAGAAACAAGAGGAATAAGATATCCAGGAATGGCACTGGAGATCACAAGAGACGGACATCCAGGAATGGCACTTGAGTGAGAGAATATAAAGATCCAGGAATAGCATTGGAATGAGAGAAGACCAACATCTATCAACAGGATTAGATACACAAGAGAATGACAACATTCAGGAATGACACTAAATGAAAAGGACAGGTAACGTTTTGGTAAGGTAAGACGTGGATAAAGACCTTGGGAGAAATGTAAATGAGGATGAAACACTCATTATATGTATATAGTTATATGAGTTATGCAGATAATATATGATCAAATGCAGATGCTGGCGACACAACTTGACTCTTTTGGGGAGAAGACACAACTTGAAGACTGATTCCTCAACACGAAGATCACTGTCATCTACTTGGGGACTAGAGATGTTATTGCTGGGCACATCTCTGCCACACTGGTAAACTGTATCAAGTGATGATCCTTGTAGGAAGGATGGAAAGTTGCATGGGGATTCCTCAAGTTAATTACCCCATATTAGCTGACTGTTGTAGATGAGCTGATAATTGCTTCAGCTTGTCTGATTCTGAAATGACTGCTTAATGGTGCTCTTAGAAAGCTTGCCTCGGCATGAGTCTTGAAAGATGATTGTTTTACTGTACACTGGGATAGCTTGCCCCAGTATGAGCCTTTAAAAAATCTTCTATATAAGTCAATTCTGAGAAGTCGCCATTAAACCACAAATCTTGAATTGGTTCTTAATAGGATATGGAAGGAACTTTCCCCTGATAGGATCACCGACCAAGTTTCTTAATTGTTTGAAAATTACTTGAAAAGAAAGCTAGTTTGCAAACAAAAGTATTTATACAAATATGGTAAATGTAAAGTTCATGCAACTTTTGAATCAAAATCATTTTTGGAAAGATGCAAAGCATATGGGTCATTGGTCTGAACACGGCGGTTCAAGACACCAAAATGAGAAGTTTAAGCAAAAGGCATGATACCAAAATAGATGATCTGCAAAGATCTTTGGGAGTCAGTTTACGTAACCTAACTGTAGTATGATTTCAAAATAACCTTGCTTCAGTTAGGTCTTTTGAGGGTTATACATGGCCTGGTTCACAGTTTAAGAAACAAAGGATAAAGGCTCAAAGTTTATTTGTGCCCACCCAATCTACGTGATGAACTTCAGTCCTATGCTCAGTTAACTCAGCTATACTCAGGTTTCTACAGATTAGGAATTGCACTGATGATGATAATGATGATGGTTCAGAAGTCAAGGGTTTTGAGATGGCGGTCACTGCTTCCTCACCAATGTTTGGTTGTCATACAAACTTTTCTTTCTTATTTTTTCTTCTTTTTTTTTATAAGGCAAGGTCATAAACCTCCCATCTTTCTCAGCTATCACTCTGGGGACAACTTGTACTACATTTATTCATTCAATTTGGAGGAGTTGAAAGGTTTTAAATGCCTGGCTTAATGATTACGGTGAACCATCATTGGCGTTTGACTTGAAAGACATCTTCGACACTTGCTTGTTGTGTGCGAAGGGAAGTTTGTGAACTTTTGTTGAAAGGCGTCTTGCATGAAACTCTTATAATTGAATGCACAATCCAGTTAACTGAGAACTACCCTGCCCCAGGTTAAGATTGCAGGTTTTTATTTGTAAAGAAAAGAAACTCCTACTTCAAGGCTCGAAGGGGTTAAAGAGGGGTTATTTTCCTTATGTCTCCAGTGTTTGGGGATTGAAACAATGCCTTACATCGTCAGCAAAGTTTTGATTTGAAAGCGTACTAACAGCAATTTGGGATATAACATTTTCATCATCCTCCCTCTAATCTTTGCATAATCAAAAGAAAGTGGACAAGAGAATTCTTTTATTTTTCTTGAAAGAAAAAGCATTAAGAAGTAAATAGCAAACACAAATGAATTGAATCAAAAGTTGTAATGCTCATTTCATTAATTTTGAAAGTACAAACATAATTTGAAAGCAGACAGCTATTACAAAATAAGGAAGATGTAAACAACAAGAAACACGGCCTAGTGACTAATCAAACACAAGGATGAGTTGTCCTGTCTTTAAGAAGTAGCTGGGCTGAAGTCGACTGAAGCTTCACTTGGCGTGCCCTGGCAGAGGGTTTTTCTGAACATTGGGATTGTCCTTAAAGGAAAGGATTTTGTTTCTCATCAGCTCTTGTACTTTAGCCTTCAATGCAAAGCAACCTTCCAAGTTATGGCTCGCACCACCTTTATGGTATTCACAATGAAGATCAGCCCTATAGCCTGCTGGAAGAGGATTTGGAGGAGGAGGCAAAGGCCTTATGGTAATCAAACCTTGTTGAACCAAACCAGGATAAAGCTCAGTGTAAGTTATGGGAATAGGATCAAATTGATTCCTATTACGGTACTGGTTTTGTCCTGCAGTCGGATGTTGGGAAGCTTGAGTTGGTCGTGGAGCAGTAACCACGGGAATGACAACAGCAAAAGTAGGGTGAACAGTATACTGAGGTTGGGGACGAGGCCTTCTCACTTCAACCATTACAGCGTTAGTCTGATCTTCCCTTTTCCTCAGAAAGTTCCCATAGAATTTCTTCACAGCATTGGAAGATTCAGCAGCTTTTGACACTTTTCCTTTCTTAAGACCTTCCTCAAGTCTTTGGCCGATAGTAACCAAATCAGTGAAGTTGGAGGAAACACTTCCAATCATCTTTTCCCAATAGAATCGGGACATGGTATCTATGAACATTCCAGTTAATTCATTCTCATCCAAAGGAGGTTCAACTTGGGAAGCTAACTCCCTCCAGCGCTGAGCATACTCCTTAAAAGATTCTTTCTCATGTTGAGTCATATTTTGCAGTTGGCGGAGATCAGGAGCCATGTCAAGGTTATACTTATATTGCTTCATGAAGGCATTTACAATATCTTGAAAACAGTGAATAGAATTTTGCTCGAGACTCATGTGCCATTTGAGTGATTGTCGCTCCCGGGATTTTCATCCAAGTACAAACGCGAAAGTGGCGCGGAAATAGAGTCGCCAGCAATGTACATTTATCCCAAGAGAGGGAAAGGAAACACTGCGTAAACCTGAGGGAAAGGAAAAACATGGTCTCGCGACTAAGAGAAACAGGTAAAGGAGTCAGTTACGCGAGGGGAAGGTGTTAGTACCCCCCACACGTCTATCGTACTCGATGGGATCCATGCTTGTTGTCTCGATCAAAGGGTGTCGTCGTCTGGAGCTCCACTGCTACTGGAAAGGAAAAGGAACGGGAATGGAAGAGAACGAAGAAACGATGAAGAAAATAAAAAGAAGTGACTCGATAGGACATCGTCGTCCTATGCCTACGTATTCCCTCGTGCAATGGGAAAGTCAGAGTCAACGTAGTTCGGACACGAACTAGGGGGGAGGTTGCTCGCCAAGACATCACCGTCTTGTGCCTACGTATCCTCAATCTAACCAGAAGGAGGAAATCAGAGCAGTCGTAGTTCGACCTAACAAGGTCTTAGTGTTTTTCATGAGCAACGTTAAGTTCGCGTCCGGCAGTTAGGGTCGATGCCTGTTTGCGACGAGACGGAAAATAACGTGCTCTTTTCTGAAAATAGGTTTGAAACTTAACAATCCCGAAGGATAAAAAGGTTTGAGTTTGTTTTGTGTTATTTAGACAGAAGTGGATTGAAGTTAGTTTGTAACTTGCATTGGACCCAAGTCTACAACATAGGAACGAATATGTCGCGTATCATCCCCAACAGGACGTACACTAAGTACCCTAGAAGAATGAAGAGAGGCCCCCCATTATTCACTTCCCATATATAAGGCTCATGCGCAATACACGTTAACCTTTATTAAGTGTTTTAGAAAGGTTATAAGATGAGAAGAGAAGACTCAAAGAAAAGAAAACACTAAGGGGAATTATATCCTAGAGTTATCATGCAAAAGATGGCCCTAAGGTTGAGGTTTAAGAACAACCTAAGTCTAAAGAAGAGAGAGGGATAGCACTACCTAATGCTTATCCTACCTCACCTTAATAAAAAATTAAGGATAAGCTAGGATCCCAAAGGGATGTGAAGAAGTTCTACACAATCAAGCATTATATCATGTAATCCATAAAAGAGAAAGAGAAGTAAGATAAATGAGAGATGAAAGAAGAGATGAACATGGATAACCATCCACATGTTCAAGCACCTTACCTCTGCCCCTACATAAAAGGTTAGTACCAAATGATTACAAGTAATGAATACAAGTATCAAAAGTAAGCCAAACAAGTGCTAGTTGCTTTAAGAAGACAACTTGAGAAGCAACCAAAGGCTAAACCAAAAGGGAAGGGTCCTAAGGGTTAAGGAATATCCAAGGTCAGTAGGTACATGTCAAGGTTCCTTACCAAAGTAAGCATGCCAAATGAAATCACATGATGTCAAACTAGGCATCAAAAGTTCACACAAATGCAAGTTATGCACTAACTATGCAAGATGAATGCAAATGAATCATGAACATGACTAAATGCATAGGTAAACATCCAAGTCAGAAGTGAATGACATTTAAGAACACATGTATATGTCATTAAGATAGCATACAAATCATAAATACAAGCATTGATTAAGATTAGGCAACAAGAAGTGCAAACAATCAACACTTAAGTTCATACAAGGAAGCATACTTGTAATGCAAATAAAGAATGGAAGTGCAAGACGAACAAGCATGGAAATGGATACAAGTCAGTAGCATATGACATTTAAGATGCAATAAGGAGCATACAAAATCCACACAAGTTTCATGTTAAAGCACATTGAAGATTAGAAACAAATTTGGTTCAAACAAGTTCTTATGTGTTCATGAAATTAAGAGACATGCAAGATGCAATTAGAGGTTAGGTCATATGGTTAAGAATGATCACAAACATAATTGAAATCATGTTTTCATGGATGCACAAGATCATACAAGCATTTGTGAAAACAAACCATCAAAGATGTGCAAAGGAAAGAAACACATGTGCACAAAACATTCCAAGTTTAAACAAGTGCACATAAGTCAAATTCAAAATGGATAAGCGATGACCTATAACATGAGAAAAATGACCTATAATGTGCCTAGAAAATGATGTCAAAGCAAATCAACAATCATCCCAAGGAAACATGTTCAAAGCATACCAAAACCCTAGCATAATTCCTCTAACAAACACACATGCAAAGGTGCATTTATACAATCCATAAAGTCATGTTAGAAGGATGAGAAAATTGGAATATGCAAGTCACTTGAATTATAAATAGCAAGTAAACATTTCTCAAAAGAATGGATCAAAACTCATTAGGGATCATGCTCAAACATGCTTCACAAGTTCACATAAGTGACACAAGGATTAGGCACAAACATGGCATTCAAACATCAACCAAAAATGCTTTTAAAAATCCACAAAAAATTCATAAGGTACCTCAAGATGTCATGAAAGTATGTATCAATTTTCATGTGAAAATTCAACTCATAAATGTCAAACAATTCCTCAATGCATCATGTGTCATGAACAAAGCTCAAACAAAATGTAAAACAATGAAAAAATCATAAAAGATGGCAAAAGAATCCAAAAATAGAAAATAAAAAAATTCCAAAAATTACTTAAATGTATTAGGATGCCTCATGAATTTTTCTAGAATTTTAGAAGGTTCACAAGTATTTTTAAAGAATAAAAAGCAAACAATTATGAAAAGAAAATAAAAAACAAAAGAAATGGAGCAAGGGGGGTGCAACGAAAGCAAACATCCAGTTCAAATGTGAGTTGGGCTCAGAAGCTTGGGGTGTGAATATCAAAGAGAGCCCAGTCCAACAACACGTGCTCAGAGGAGGTCCATGGCATGTGGATTAGTCAAAACTTTGACTCAATGAGATCCCTATGATCTAGTCAACTATGATGATCAGCCAAAGTACAACAATCACACGCATCACACTGAGAGCACATGATAAGCAAGGGTGAGGCACATATATAGCATCACACAATTCAAAAATATTTAGAAAATACAAGCACGTGCCAAGGAGGTGGTTCATTAATGTGTTGGCAGGCTTAGGATCATTGGATCAAAAGGATCACACGGCTGTGATTCAAACTGAGCAAAGACCTAGGGTTCTTACTCAGACGAGTTCTCAGGTGGCCGGAGAAGACTCCGGTGGTCTTCTCCGGCTAGCAACCACCATGCTCAGCCTCCAACTACCATAGAAATAGACATGCCTTATATCAATCTCTTCCTCTCTCCACGTAGGTCACAGATCCAGGCTTAGAATTCACATGTGATGCAATAATCAAGCAACACGAATCAAAGAAGTTTGCCATAGGTTTTCAAAACTATGCACATATGGTGCCTATCAACTAGCCGGTGGTCACATTGCTCCTATTGAGCTCAAAACAAGCAAACACAATTTCAAAACAACTTAAAACGCAGAGAAAGAAAGTAGAACAAAACCTGAACTATAGTGGAATCTTGAATCAAAGAAAACTAGAGGTGAGGCTACTTTTGCTTGCTTGATCCCAAAACCAGCCAAATAAAGGCTATTAAGAACTTGTTGTGCTTGTAATTCAGTGAAGAAGTTGAAAATCAACTTGATGTAACAGCTTAAATTTCGTTCTCTACTCCATTAATTCTTCTTGATGAAGAATAGTGATGAAGAATGCAGAGAGATTCAAGGTATCAGAAGCTTCAAGAGAGAGAGCAAATTGAGAGAGAGAGAGAGAGAGAGAGAGTATGAAAAGTTTGACAAAAGTGAAGAATGAACAACTCCCCCTTACAATTCTGTTATGGATTAGCTTTTATATCCTTGGTTAATTTCTAACTGTCATGGTTGACAGTTAGAACCATGGTTAGAAGTGAGGTTGAGTGAAAATGAGAGTGAAGAGGGAAAATGAAAATGAATTGAATATGGTGAGTGAAATGAGAATGGCACGGGTTTGTGTTCATGTGTGGTGTAACATGGAAGCTTGAGGTGTAGTTTTTGATGGATGATGGTGATGTAAGGTTAATATGCTAAATAATGCAGTAGCAACACCATATTTCTCTCTCTTTTTGTTGTTTGTCCAAAAGGAGTAACATGTGCATGAGGTGTAGTGAGAGGTCATGCAAGTGTTTAGCTCAAACTGGAAATGTATGGCATGGTATGGATGATGTATGCGCATGATGAACAAGAAAGAACAAGGTTTTGTCTTGGTTTGGTTTACTTGGCATGGAAGCAAGTCAGGTGTGGGGATGATGACTTGGGAGCATTGAATCTCATGAACCAATGAATGAAAATGGTTGGTTTTTGGTTATTTGGAGAGAAGGGATGGAGGAGAACAATATTAATGTTCAAAACAATTGCAAATGGAGCCTCTAACATGCTTGAAAATGTCCCATGAAAGTGCTTGTACATAACTGAGTTTGGTAAGTCATTTGTTTGGCTCGTGCCCAACCATATGCTTATGGAGTTCAAGTGTGGTGACCCTGACTTTGATCCACTATAACTCTCAATTAGTTGATCAGATGAAAAAACTTCTAACACCAATGTTGTAGAGGAGATTGAGAGGAACAAGTTTGATGTTGAACACTTTTTGATTTGAAGCCTCCATCATAGAGTAATTTGCTCTTGAACTTGGACACAACATGCATACCATGTGTTTGTGAAAATAACTGCAAGCTGACTGGTCATGACTTGCCATTTTGCCCTCTCAATTTTAATCCAATGAGGATGTTCTTGGTATGGTTTTGAAGCTTGGAATGTGAACTTTTTATAGGCCTCCATAAACTTTCAGTTTGGAGCTTGGAACATGGAGAAAGAATGCCTCAAAAGTGACCCTTCAACTTGATAAAACTTGCCAAAATGGAAACCCTAATTTCTATTTTTGGCAACTTTGCACATTTCTTGCTTTTTGATGAATCCCTTGATATTTCTTGATCAAACTTTAACCAATGATCATAATGAACATGAGGAACATGAATTTGACCTCAAAAAGTCAGGAGTTGGCTTTTTCCTCTGCACAGTTGACTTTCCCCAATTCTCCTGATTCTCAACCAATTGTTCAATTGAAGATCTTCTGAAATGAACCAATGGGCAATACTTCATACTTGGATAATTGAGAGCATATAGAAAACCTTGAAAACAAACTTTGGCTCAAAAATTCACGTGCACTGACTTTTCACCAAAACCCTAATTTTGCACTGGTTAGGAGAATGTGATTCACTTGAGATTGCTCATGTACCTTGATCCCATGCCAAGAGCTAATGGTATGCAATGATGATTATACAAAAAATGAAATGAAACATAAGCCAGTTAGTGCTAAAACAAGAGGGAAAATTTTGAGGTGTTACAGCTGCCCCTATTCAAACTTCTTGGATCCGAGGGTATGATAGCAACGGCTTTCAAACAATCAGGATACACGGGGTTTGAATACCAAAATAACCTAGAAATTTGCAACCTGCAAAAGGAGAGACGACTCCGTCGGGGAATTAATAATAAAAGATGTAAGGTCATAACACAGACGAGTGTCGGAGATCAATACGGACGAAGTATTGACATAGATTGAAACAAATACGGACGAGTATCGACTGCGCTGGGGATAAACACGGACAAGTGTACAAATAACCCACACACGGACGAGTGATGAAAGAACACGGACGGGTGTCTAAAGATCAATACGGACGAGTATTGGAAACATTGAATATAACACAGACGGGTGATGAAAGGACACGGACGGGTGTCAAAGGTCAATACGGACGGGTATTGAAACAAAAGTTCATACACGGACGGGTGATGAAAGAACACAGACGGGTGTCTAAGGTCAATACGGACGGGTATTGGCTAAAGAGTTCACACAGGGACGGGTGCTGAAAGGACACAGACGGGTGTCTAAAGGTCAATACGGATGAGTATTGGCTTAAAAGTTCAAACACGGACGGGTGCTGAAAGGACACGGACGAGTGTCTAAAGGTCAATACGGACGAGTATTGGCTTAAAAGTTCAAACACGGACGGGTGTCTCAAAGGTCAATACGGACGAGTATTGGCTTAAAAGTCCAAACACGGACAGGTGCTGAAAGGACACAGATGGGTGTCTAAAGGTCAATACGGATGAGTATTGGCTTAAAAGTTCAAACACGGACGGGTGCTGAAAGGACACGGACGGGTATCTCAAAGGTCAATACGGACGAGTATTGGCTTAAAAGTCCAAACACGGATGGGTGCTGAAAGGACACGGACGGGTGTCTAAAGGTCAATACGGACGAGTATTGGCTTAAAAGTTCAAACACGGACGGGTGCTAAAAGAACACGGACGGGTGCTGAAAGGACACGAACGGGTGTCTAAGGTCAATACGGACGGGTATTGACTTAAAAGTTCAAACATGGATGGGTGCTGAAAGGACACGGACGGGTGTCTCAAAGGTCAATACGGACGAGTATTGGCTTAAAAGTCCAAACACGGACGGGTGCTGAAAGCACACGGACGGGTGTCTCAAAGGTCAATGCGGATGAGTATTGGCTTAAAAGTTCAAACACGGACAAGTGCTGAAAGGACAAGGACGGGTGTCTAAAGGTCAATACCGACGAGTATTGGCTTAAAAGTTCAAACACGGACGGGTGCTGAAAGGACACGGACGGGTGTCTAAGGTCAATACAGATGGGTATTGAGATAAAAGGTTCAGACACGGACGGGTGCTGAAAGGACACGGACGGGTGTCTAAGGTCAATACGGACGAGTATTGAATAAAAGGTTTAGACAAGGACGGGTGCTGAAAGGACACAGACGGGTGTCTAAGGTCAATACGGACGGGTATTGAAGTAAAACAAATGGTAACTTTACTGGGGATTAAAATGCTAAATTGAACACGGACGAGTGTTAAAGGAACACGAACGAGTGTTTAGAATCAATATAGACGAAGTATTGAGGAAATGAAAAAGGACACGGACGAGTGTTTAAAATCAATACCGACGAAGTATTGAGGCGATGGAAAGGAACACGGATGAGTGTTTAACGTTAACAACTCTGAGAGGATAAACCACAAGAGTAATTATGAAGACGGCCAACGGCGAACTCGAAAAAAGAAAGACCGGCTGAAGGCGGAATTTCAAGCCCGAGATTAGTAGAATCAACATATCTACCAAGATGACTCCGCTGGGGAAAAGAGAAATCTAAATAGACCACTCTGTAGTGTTAAAAAACATCTTCCGAGTCACAACACTTTCTGCTGGGGAAAGAATCTGGTAAAAGACATCAAACCTGGCTTATACATCGAATGCATATGTTTGAATTTTTCTATGGTGTAATGATCCATACGAAATGGAAATGCTACGCGTCTGGGAGGATGCCATGCAAGAATGCTTATGCCATGCAAAAGAGGCACTCCAGCAAAATAAATGTTGAAGACGAAGGCAACTCCACCGGGGATGACAAACTAAATTGTCCTTTGAATCAAAGTCCCTGCTGAGGAAGATTTCACTGAATGACTTCCTGATCACAAACTCTGCTGGAGACAAAAACTCCAGGATAAGCTCCACTCTTTTGGAGATGGAAAAAAAGAATATTGCAGATGGAACCTAAAACATTCTCTCCGCTGGAGATAACCAATGACTTCTACTGAAGACAGAACTCAAAATCTGGATCTGAAAAATGCCAATAACAATTGGACTTAAGACCTGCTGGGGATGTCAACTGTCGTTGAACAAACCACTTGTGAAGATCACCACCAAACTCTGCTTGGGGGACAAGTCAATAACACCGAACCTGCTTGGGGATATTACTGAACTTAACCTGTTACTGGGAAACATCTGTACCTTCACCCTGCTGGGGAATATCATCCACTATTAGCAAGCCTGCTTGGGGAACGGGGGTTGACGACATCAACTCTACTAGAGGATACCATCGAGCTTACTCATCTGTTGGGGATTAGACCATACCATTGTTGGTGAGAAAACATTTCCTGACTAGCTGAGGAAAATAGGTGCTCAGACCCTGTGGGGAAATACCCTCTTTGTCCAAAGAAGATATTCCATTAGTCTCTTGCTGGGGGATGCAGAAGTATCAACTTCTGGCTGCTCGCTAAGAGAGTAAACAATCACAACTCTAGCTGGGGAAATAATCCTCTGTATTCTGGCTGGGGAAAGCAACTACCTGCCAAGGAGGATGAATTTCACTGCTGAGGAGAATAGCTCTACTGGGGAGAAACAATATTGGGTGCTTCACGCCTCTGCTAATCAACTACATATTGGTATCCTTACACGACCAACGGTCCCTTAAACTTTCCACTTACCCCAGACCACAGGATCTAATGGAAGAAATCATCTCAAGAGGATTTTATAGAAGACCGGGCGTTCACACTGCCCCAGGGTCTTCAAACTCTTGTAGAGATTTATCAGATCTCGACATAACTACCCCAGACTTCATATCTACAAAGTAACTTGCCTCGAAAGGGTTTGCAATGACTAGAAATATTCTGTCCCGGTATCTCGTTCCTTGACGAGATGCTTTCAACTGACCGTCTTCAGGATTGGATAACTTCTCGTGCTCTTGAGGTGCTCTGCCCCAGTACGAGCCTTGAAGTGAGTTTGCCCCTGACCGACTAGTCTTCGAGAGATTTGTCGAATCTCGACGTGATTGCTCCCTTTTAGCTACTTCGGGGAAAATTTTCAATGTGACTGTTCCAGATTGACTGTATCTTATCACCATTCACCGGGAACGTCTGGGCTACGCACAACCTCTTGGCCACATACCCCTTGACATGACTGTCCTTCGGAGTTTTCACCACCTGAACTTGGCGTGATCGAGCTTCTCGACTGAAGTTCATTGTGTAAGCTTCTTTGATGTCAAACACATGCAAGCAGAAAATGTTTATTATGAGAATGACAATCCTAATGCAACACTCGTGTTAACCTTGAAGTTTTATTGAAAATGTGTCGCCAAGCCTTGTGAACAAATCATGGGCTGGGATGCGACATTGATTTTTGAATGGAAAACAATACGCACATGCAATACCAACAAAAATATTATTAGCGTAACCCATAGGAGTCAGGAACGCTATCTCGCTGAAGTACACCTTCGGAATAAACCCTGTTTCAATTAGGACTTTTGAGGGTTGTATCGTGGCCTGGTTCACGGTTTTGAGAAAAAGGATTTAAGGCTCAAAGTTTATTGGTGCCCACCCACTCTTCGTGATGTTCTTCTGTCCTACGTTCAGCTAATTTGGCACAAGCGCTCGTCTCTCAAAAAGATTTCATGATCTTTAAGGGACACATGCAATTGATGGTTTGAGACCCGATGAGGTTTTGGAGCAACAGTCACCCCTTTTGTCTTTTGTGTCTGTAGCCATACGACTTTGTTCTTATCGAGGATTTTTCTTTGTAATCCTTTCCGTTTTTCGCTTTTCATTCTTTTGATCCCTAATTTTTGCCTGGACTAACTCTTTTGAGTTTTTCGATTTTGAAGTCCAGCGGGATGCCCTAATTTTTTCCTAAGTTACTTGTTTTCAAGTTTCGACTTAGCGGGCTTTCTTTCTTCTTTTTTCTTTGAACAAATCGTGTGACACTGTTTTGTCTGACTTGCTTGAAAGGGTTGTGACTGCCTTACTCCTTGATTGTTGATGGATAACCATTGCGGTTTCACATCCCTTGACCTCCTGATATGTGAGGAAAGAAAGGTAATGGATCCTCAGATGCACACTCCTTTTGAAATTTGAACGCTCGGTCAAATTAACTGACACCTACCCTGCCCCAGGTTAAGATTGAGGGTTTTTCCGTTTTCAGAAAGAAACTCCTACTCCAAGGCTCAAAGGGGTTAATGAGGGTCTATCTCCCTTATATCTTCAGTGTTTAGGGATTCGAAACAATGCATGTACATCCTCAACTGGGTTTTATCCGAAAGTATACCATTAGAAATTTGCGTTCTTACTTCGTCATCCTCCCTCAAAGAGTTGAAGCAAGAAAGTTGGTAGTGCAGTGCATATAAACATGATATGAGTGCATAAAAGCAAAATACTTCAAGAACGACACATTCATTGCATTAAAATCAACATTCAACGCACAAACAAGTTTTTACATGCAGATATTATTTAAACAAACAAATGAAAGCTACATATGAAAATGCAGTAAAGGAAGCTGATGACTGCCATTGTTGAGGAGACTTGACTCCGTCTGGACTTATTACTCTTGACAACATACTCGCAATCTGAGTGCTCACTCGGGAGACTTCAGTTAATGTGCAAACCATCTACAGTGAATGTAATGACCCTAACCTCGATTAAATCTTGCACATTATGATGAAAGGTTCGACATCTCTCAATAGTATGTCCAGGGCCACCTGAATGAAAGTCACACCTAGTGTTAACATCATATCATCTGGGAGATTTACTGGAGGGGGACCCATTGCACGGGGTTCTACCAGATTCAGTTTGAGCAATTTCCTCTTTCAACATTTTTTGGTCTTGAATCAAAGCTTGCATGTCCCCCACAAAGTACCCCATTTGGCTTCACATTTCCCTCAACTTTGCTCGGACTTGATCCATGGTCACCTTCCAGCTTCTTTGAAAAGTTAAGTCCGAAATTCTGAAGAAGACCAGATCAGGATGAGAATAATCAGCTTCAAACACCTGTTATGCAAATGAGTATGGAAATGCAATGCAAATGCCATGTTCGAATATTTCCAAGGAATTATTTTGCTTTGATTCAAGTTTTTGACAAGAGAACCACAAGAAAGAGACGGAAATGCTCAACATCGAGTCTCAAAGTTAATATCCCTTGGAAATACAAGAACATGTATGCAAATATGATGATGTAGATGCAACAGACATGGGATCAAGGCTTCCATAAAGCTCTGTACTGCTGTGCTGCTGCATGGATAAGACCCAGAATATCAGAAACCCAGAAATCCAAAGTAACGGCTCATTCAAAATACCAGAATACCAGGATGATAAGCTTGCACTGATAAGAAATCCAGCATACCAGGTAGGATGAAATTCAAGGTTACCTACAAACCTGTAAACAACCCGCCCCTCTCACATGTAGGTTTTAGAAAATCGAGGATCCTCAGTATCCCGGGCTCTCAGGTCGAGAAATGATGATACGTTCACCATTTCTGGTTTGGCATCATCATCAATCGAGGAGGCCTCAATTGATTCCCCTAAAAAAGGATATCCTATAGCAAGTTCTCAACATTGGGTCCTCGGATCGAGAATGCATAATGGGTTTGCCATTTCTAGTCTGCCATTATCACATCTCGGGAGGAATCCCGCAACTGAGTCCTCGGGAATGGTCACCAGAGTCGACAGTTCCTCAAAAGAATAACTACTGGCCTGCATCAACATACAGTAACAGATATCTCCCGATAGAACCTCGTCTGGCTGTAGGTCTTGTGAACACCCGTACGTGGCCAACACCACGGGAGCGTCACGCCTGCCCACGCTAATACCTATGTGTATGCTCAAGCCTGAGTAGTGGGCTTATCTCTCAGAAATACCAACCTGCCAAACAGAAAATCCAGTACAGCACAACACAGTCCAGCATAATAATGAAATCAAATGCAATAAATGCGGTAAATACAGTAAAACAGTAAAATAGTAATACAGCAATACAGTAATGCACAACAAAATAAAGCACCACAATAAACACCCAATAAAACTAAACAACCAAGCTTTAGGATTAACTCGCAAAAGGGATGGACCAGCAAGAGGTCAACCAGTCCCCAGCAGAGTCGCCAGCTGTCGCTCCCGGGATTTTCATCCAGGTACAAACGTCAAAATGGCGCGGAAACAGAGTTGCCAACAATGTGTATTTATCCCAAGAGAGGGAAAGGAAACATTGCGTAAACCTGAGGGAAAGGAAAAGTATGGTCTCGCGACTAAGATAAACGGATAAGGGAGTCGGTTACGCGAGGGGAAGGCGTTAGTACCCCCACGCGTCCATCGTACTCGATGGGATCCACGCTTGTTGTCTCGATCAAAGGGTGTCGTCGTCTGGAGCTCCACTGCTACTGGAAAGGAAAAGGAACGGGAACGGAAGAGAACGAAGAAACGATGAAGAAAAGAAAAAGAAGTGACTCGTGTTAGAAATAGTATCAGTGTGGGTTTTTGTTATCGTCTCCACAGGGATTGTCGGATATTTGATGCTAGCCGTTCAATAGTTGTGATATTCTAAGTTAAGGTTTTCAAAAGTTTCACTTGTTGTTATCATTCACTTGTAGCAAAGATTAATTAGGTCACAAAGATTTTTATAAAAGCATGTTAAGGTTAGGTTTCATCAATCCTATTCATGTATAAACAATTAATCAAGCATATGAACTCGGTTTCCAACCAATATAACCGCGTATCCTCCCGACTACGTTTATGTCTAAAGCGGAATCGTGAGTACCGTTGTTTAGACCGTTAGATGATGTCTCACGCTAATAATCTAAGCAACGATCATTAAGATCAATACAATGCGAATAGCAAATCCCAAATCTATGTCTAGAGTTTGGTTTTTAAGAGATGAAATTGTTAGGTCAAGAGTTGTAAAGTCTATGTCTAGAGCAAAACAATTCACAAATGGATCATTAAGAGAAAACAACATCATCTATATTGATCAAAGACTTTGTTCATATACAAGAGATCAATATCAATACATAAAAACAGAATCAACTACCTCTAACCTCAACATTGAGTGATTAGCTACCACTTCTCATGGTAGCTTGGATGACAAGTAAAGAGAGGAGATGAATGAGCATCCACAACGAATAATCGAGAATGGATGCAAAATCAGCTTCTCCAATGAAAATACAAGCTTTTCTGAACAAAATACTGTAAACACTTAATTCTAATGCAAAAATGAGCAAGATCCAAGATCCAAAAAAATAACAATTCTATTTATACACCTTTCCAAACAGCACCATTCGCCCAGCGAAGCCTTTCATTCGCCTAGCGAATGCCCAAAAGTATGGCACATTTAAGTGCCTCAGACTTAAACCGCCCCTCAGAATTATCGTGGGTTCGCTAGGCGAACCAAAACATTCGGTTCGCGAGCATTCGCTGCAACCTTCGCCCAGCGAAGCTTGGGTGTTTTCAAAATGGAAAGTTTCTGCCACCCTTCGCTGGCACATTCGCCCCGCGAGCATATCAGCGAGCATTCGCTGGCCTACTCGCCCATCGAATTTACCCAGTTTTCCTACTGTAAGTTTTGCACACTTTCTGCCACCATCTCGCTGGCATGCTCGCTGACGTTCGCTAGGCGAACCTTCGCTGGCACCTTCGCCAACACTCGCCTAGCGAATACTGTTGTTGATTTCAATTCTTTGACAGCTTGCACTATTTCTTTAGGTCTTCAAACTTTGATCTTTTCACTCCTATTTCTGCACATTTAGCACACAAATTACAAGCACCACAAGTATATTTCAAATAATGCATAACAACATCAATTCACACTAAAATCAACCTATTCCACATGAAAAGTCATGAAAAATGCCAAATAACTCATACTTAAATATA
This sequence comes from Lathyrus tuberosus, assembly GCA_022829125.1. Classification (NCBI taxonomy): domain Eukaryota; kingdom Viridiplantae; phylum Streptophyta; class Magnoliopsida; order Fabales; family Fabaceae; genus Lathyrus; species Lathyrus tuberosus. The sequence goes on along the minus strand of JALAZF010000079.1, from coordinate 316,466 downwards.
TCATGATTGACATCTAACAAACTCTCCCCAACTAACTCATTGCTTGTCCTCAAGCAAAGTATGCCTCTCACGAGGATTTGCTCGAGGATTAAATCCAACCAAGATACGAAAATGGCTCAGCTAAACAGTAATCACAACAATGCATCAATTACACAATTCAAGAACCAATCATGTACAAGAACTTGACTCCTAAACAATTTCAACCATGCTTCAAGAGACAACTAACTTATCATACACATGTCATTCTACACTCCTCTTCGAAATAGGATTGAAGGCAAACGCGCGTACAAGCACGGGACAATTAAACTCACTTGACAAATGATGCAATACTAAGCAATTCATATCATATCTCAATGATCATAACAGAAATTATGGAAGTAAAAGATCACTAAGGACTTCAAGGGTTGTAGCTTGGTCGGGTGAACAAAAAAGGGACATTTCTAAAGGTCTTTGAAACGAAAATGCCGACGCAAAAGAACATTCACTATGTACATATTTACACAACACACTTCATTTCACCAAATTGTCATTCCACCTTCACAAACTACCGTGCACACTCTTTGATTCTATTATTTTTTTCTCGTTCAAGCAAGCATTTTCTCTTTTGTACAATATATTCACACTCTTCTTTTGACATGCTTGCTTGAAAAATGTTTTCTTTTCATAATTAGGAGTAATGCACCTATCTTCCTTTTTATTCTCTCCCCAACTCATTTTCAACTCCACCTAAAGTGAATGTTCCTTGCTTTTTAGGGCAAGGAAGTCAAAATAAACAATTTACAAAGGTTCAAGAAGAAAATGTTAGAAACTCATTAAATTCAATGATGAACCAAACTAGCAAATTATGTACATAAAACAAGTTCATCATTCAATTGAGTTCTAAACTGTTTAGGCTCAAAGGGGCTACCGAATGCTCACAACTCACAGGTAAATTAATATTTGGGCATAGTTGTGCTCACTAACAAAAATTGCCTTGATCACTTCTCCTACTTCCACAAAATCACACGATCACAAGATAAGGCATGAATTAAAAATAAAGACAACATTCATCAACACTCCTTGACATATAATACAATTTTGAGGCTTCTCACTTTACTAGTTTCAGATCCTAAAATGACATATGTATTCAAAAGAAGTTGTAACATGAAACACATTTACACTTGCCCAAGACACAAAATTCTAAAACATAAAAAATTCTTGAATCAAGGTAACGATATACCTTGTCGCAACACAATGCTTACGGTACTATCATCGCCCTCACATCTTGGAGGAATTTCTCTTTAATCCCAAGAGTCCAACCTACTTCCCAAAGTTCCACCATTAAAGAAGAAAAATCAAAATAACACATACAAAAACACACTTACTACTATAATTAAAAACAAACAATTATTAGTAAAGCGAAACAAAATTTTTTTTACTACAAACCATAATTATTACTAATAATGTCATAAAGTGCCTGGTGTATAAAACACCTACATAATTCCAAAAAGTACCACATGGGTACGAGTACATTAATACTTGACTAGTAAAAGCTGAAAAATACATAATATAAGAAAACTTCACTTTGGAGACCAAAGGAAGTACACAAGTCTAAGATCACAAAAAAAATCAATCCTCCTCCTCATCATCGTCCAAGTCCTCCTCCTCACCTCCAGCAGAAGTAGCCTCATCATCATCAACATCGTCATCAGCATCGTCCTCACCCCCTCCAAATATTGGCCTGGCCTCAGGCCAACCAGCATGCACTAGGAACTGCTCCCTAGTCATCATAAGATGCTCAGAAGAAGGGTCACGGATCTGCAACTGAAGAGCCTGCAAGGAATCATGAATATCCGTCATAGCACGCTGCTGGGCAGCCATCCAATCCCAGTTATAATTGCAGATCTCCTGCTGATATGGATAATAGGCCGGCGTTGCCGGCTCAGAACCCTCCTCAGCTTCAGCAGCATCATCAGCACCAGCACTAGAAGAGGCTCCAACCATCCCTCTAGCCTTACAGAACTTATCCACATACCGATCATCAATAGCAGATGGAATAGTGACCTGCCTGCGGGCAGGCATATCAACACCAGCGTGAGCACACAAGGACATGATCAGACATGGAAAAATAAGCGGGGCATTCTTGCGCGCCGCCGTACCTCCCGAACCACTTAACACAACTGCCCTAATTTCATCCGCGATGATGCGGGCCACGTCAATCTGGATATTCTGCTGAATGCTGTGGATAAGATGAGCCAGAGCAATAGGAACTGTACTATGATGCGACCTGGGACAAATGTTAGTGAGCACAAACAACAAAATAACCTGAACCAAGGGCAGCATGTCCACCCTTCTGAACCTAACCGGCACCCCGGAGGAATTTCGCGCAACTTCTTTACCTTCAAGAAGCAAATCCCGAGTCATCTTCTCAATATCACGATGAAGATGCAAGTCTCGATGATAGGCATCGATCTCAGTCCCAACCAACGGTAAAGGATCTCCCAAAACAGTGCTGATCGTCATACGATCAAACCTCACAACAGTACCTCTAACCCAAGAGGCCCAACTGAATCTTTCACCATCATCCGGTAATGCATTCGCAAAAAATTCCCGAACAATTTCAATGTTGTACCCATCCAGCGGCATCATTAGACGATCCCACTTCTTTGCCACAAAAAGCGCATCAATTGTTCGGTAACTTCCTCGATCACTAAGAAGGAATCTTTTCTCTGGCAGGATGGTCTTTCTTTCAAGGGTCTCGTACCTGGCAGCCTGCTTAGCTCCCCTGAATCGTTCTTCGTCAAATCGCACGGGCACTTGTCTGGAGGTTTGAGCCTTTCGCTTCTTAGCCGCGTGAATCTCCATTTTTGGTGCCATCTGCACATAACAAACAATGAAACCAAACAAGGGCAACAAACGCACTAGCAACTAAAAACAACCAGCCAGAGCTCTGCATTGACAAGCAAAAAAATTAAAAATCTGCCTCTGTTCGCGCCAGACTCGCTAGGCGAAGTCTGGCGAATGCTCGCGCAGACTCGCGAGACGAACGAACCAGCGAAGGCACGATTTTTCAGAAAAACACAGTTACAAACAGTCCCTCTCCCATCTCCTAATTTCAAATACCACTCTAGTCATATTGATTATGTAGTTTCTAACATGCAAGACAAAAATAACATGACAGAGCATACCAATTTTTCACCAAACCCATATTGATCACTTAAGAACATAAACAATGCTTACAGAAATAAATTGTAAAGAGTAAACAAACCTGAATTTCGCACTGTTAATGGTGGAGTAGGGCAATTGGAAAGTAGAAGGAGATGAGTGTTGAAGTGTACAAGAGTAAATGAAAGGAAAAGAATGACACGGAGGGAAATGATGAAGAGGTCAAGAGGCTAGGGTTTTTCCCCCCTCTATTCTGAGTTCAAAGTGGGTCTTGGGCCCAATTTGGTGGCCCACCCACAATCCATTTTTTTTCTGATGTGGCAGGAACTTGGGTTGGTCTGCCTCGCTGGGTTCGCGGAGCGAAGGCCAGCGAATGCTCGCCCTAGCTCGCTAGGCGAACACCAGCGAACAAGACCAAAATTTTCAAAATTTTTCCAAACTGCCACAATTTTTTTAAGCATCATAGTGATATCTAAACATTCTCAAAACAGAAATAACAGAAATACTTACAATGTTGGGGTGCCTCCCAACCAGCGCTTGTTTAACGTCGGCTAAGCTCGACGGCCCACCGCAATCTCACGGATCGCGGAAGGGAACAATGACGGGATTCCGCTCGAAATCTCCTCCAAGATAAACTTTCAGCCTCTGTCCATTGACAGTCCAACTTTCCTTTGACTTTGTGTCCTCAATTACAATTGCTCCATAGGGCTTGATTTCCACAATCCGAAAAGGTCCGGACCATTTAGATCGTAATTTTCCGGGAAACAATTTTAATCGAGAATTGAACAATAAGACCAGCTGTCCGACCTCAAAATGTTTGATGACAATTCTTTTGTCATGGTAAGACTTGACACGATCCTTATACAATTTATTGGAATCGTACGCCTGAAGGCGCAATTCATCCAACTCGTGTAATTGTACTTTTCTTCTTTCCCCGCTTAGAGTTGGATCAAAATTCAAAAATTTTAAGGCCCAAAACGCCTTGTGCTCCAACTCTACCGGCAAGTGACAATTCTTACCATAGACCATTTTGAACGGTGTGAGACCGATCGGAGCCTTAAAAGCGGTCTGATACGCCCACAAAGCATCATCAAGTTTATTCGCCCAATCCTTTCTCGAGGCTGCAACAGTTTTCTCTAAAATCCATTTAATTTCACGATTAGATACCTCTGCTTGACCGTTAGCTTGTGGATGATATGGTGTAGCAACCTTGTGCTTCACACCATACTGCTCCAAAGCTTTGTCAAGCTGAGTGTTACAAAAGTGAGATCCTCCATCACTTATTAACACTCGAGGAGTACCAAAACGTGCAAAAATATTTTTCTTCAAAAATTTTACCACAGTTTTTCCATCGGCTTTAGCGCAAGCTATCGCCTCTACCCACTTGGAAACGTAATCCACAGCGACCAAAATATATTCATTAGAAAATGAAGATGGGAATGGACCGACAAAGTCGATCCCCCAACAGTCAAAAACTTCGATTTCTAACATATTTTGTAATGGCATTTCTTGCCGCTGTGAAATACCGCCGCTTCTCTGGCACCTGTCACAACTAAGGGCATGCGCATGCGCATCTTTGAATAAGGACGGCCAATAAAAGCCCGATTGTAGGACTTTAGTGGCCGTTCTCAACCCATTAAAGTGTCCTCCGTAAGGAGAGTTATGACAGTGCCACAGAATACTCGTGGCTTCCTCCACTGACACACACCTTCTAAGGAGGTTGTCGACACCAAGTTTAAATAAATGGGGTTCATCCCATACAAATGACTTGGCATCAGACAAAAATTTCCGTTTTTGGTGGTGCGTTAGACCGTCCGGTATCAATCCGGTGGCTTTGTGGTTAGCCATGTCGGCGAACCACGGTCTAACTTGCACTCTAAAAAGTTTTTCATCAGGGAACTCCTCTTTTACCTCAAATTCATTCTTGGTCACCTCAACGTTTACCAAACGAGATAAGTGATCTGCTACCAAATTTTCGGATCCCTTTTTGTCACGAATTTCAAGATCAAATTCCTGTAACAAAAGGATCCACCTAATAAGCCTCTGCTTAGAATCAGGTTTGGTAAGCAGATACCTTATAGCGGTATGGTCAGTGTAAACGATGACTTTCGCACCAATCAAATAAGAACGAAACTTCTCCAACGCATACACTATGGCGAGCAACTCTTTTTCAGTTGTCGCATAATTAATTTGAGCCTCATTTAGCACCTTGCTCGCATAATGTATAGCGTGGAAAACCTTCGTTTTTCTTTGTCCCAAAACAGCCCCCACCGCATAATCGCTAGCATCGCACATTAATTCAAAATCCATTTTCCAGTTTGGTGCAACGATTATCGGTGAAGTTGTTAAACTGTTTTTCAGAAAATTAAAAGCAAAAAGACATGACTCATCAAAGTCAAAAACCTTACCTTGGACAAGCAAGTTGCTCAACGGCTTCGCGACCTTTGCGAAGTCCTTGATGAATCTCCGGTAGAACCCGGCATGTCCAAGAAAGCTCCGTATTCCTTTGACATTCATCGGCGGTGGTAATTTCTCGATTAAGTCCACTTTAGCCTTATCAACTTCTAGGCCTTTTGAAGACACCTTGTGACCGAGCACAATTCCCTCTTTAACCATGAAGTTGCATTTCTCCCAGTTAAGAACCAGATTAGTTTCCACGCACCGCTCCAACACCGTATCCAGATTTTTCAAGCACAAATCAAACGATTGCCCAAAAACTGAGAAATCATCCATAAAGACCTCGATTGTCTTTTCGATCAAGTCCGCGAAGATAGCTTGCATACACCGCTGAAAAGTGGTCGGTGCATTACATAATCCAAACGGCATCCTTCTATAAGCAAAGATTCCGAACGGACATGTAAACGCAGTTTTTTCGTGATCATCCGGGTTAACAATGATTTGGTTATAACCCGAATAACCGTCCAAAAAACAATAAAATTCTTGACCGGAGAGACGTTCGAGCATTTGATCCATAAAAGGTAAAGGAAAATGATCTTTTCTCGTAGCTTTGTTCAACCTACGATAGTCGATACACATCCTCCACCCGGTAACAGTCTTTGTTGGAATAAGCTCATTTTTGTCATTTCGAACCACCGTCATTCCACTTTTTTTTGGAACCACATGCACCGGACTAACCCATGGGCTGTCGGAAATAGGGTAAATCATTCCGGCGTCCAACATTTTCACCACTTCTTTTCTGACCACTTCTTTCATGATTGGATTAAGGCGGCGTTGAGGTTGAGCAACCGGTGTAAAATCCTCCTCCATAAAAATACGGTGCATGCAATATGAAGGACTAATGCCTTTGAGATCGGACAATGTCCATCCCATTGCATCTTGATTCTTTTTCAGCACTTGAATTAATCGGTTTTCCTCATTTTCAGACAAAATATTACTTATGATCACCGGTTTATTCCCTCCTTCATCAAGGAAAGCATACTTCAAGTTGGAAGGTAACATTTTCAATTCAATTTTGGGTGGTTCATCATCATTAACTAATTTTTTTAGAATCTCCTCTTCATATTCCCATGGTTGCATTTCATCCAAAGCTTCAAGTTCTAATAAACACTCTTCTAAAGCTTGTTCTTCTTCAACCGAGAATATTTCCAAGGACTCATCTAAAGCTCTTTGTAACGGTTCAATGACATGAATTTGATTTTTCACCCCCGAACTTGCCTCTTCAGTTACATCAATTCGAAAACAATCACCCTTATCCTTCTTGTGCTTCATTGCATCATAAAGATTAAAACAAACCTCTTCATCTTGGACTCTCACTTTCATGAGACCATCGTCCATGTCAATTGCCATACGGGCAGTTTTCATGAAAGGCCTTCCAAGAATCAAAGGTGCATCCTCATCCTCATCCATTTCAATGACAACAAAATCAATTGGAAACAAAAATTTGTCCACCTTGACCAACACGTCTTCCGCTACACCGTGAGGACGGGTAGTGGATTTATCAGCGAGTTGCAAAGTCATTTGAGTGGACCTTAATTCCATATGGCCTAAGCGTCTCACAATCGATAATGGTATCAAGTTGATGCTAGAACCCAAATCAATCAACCCATTGCCCACATACATGTTTCCAATCGTAACCGGCAATGTAACTCTTCCCGGATCACATTCTTTTCGAGGGAGAGTCTGTTGAATGATTGCGCTACAACTCGCATCCACCATAATAGTTTCTTGATCTGTGTATCTTTTCTTCTTCGTAAGGATGTCCTTCATGAATTTAGCGTATTTGGGCATTTGTTCCAAGGCCTCGGAAAATGGGATATTTATTTGTAACTGTTTAAAAATATCCATAAACCGAGTATAATGCCTTGCACTATCTTTCCTCGTAGGAGCATGTGGATAAGGTAAGTGTTGTATCGGAATATTACTCACCGGCTCTTTTCCTTTTTTCGTTCTTTTCACTCTTTCCTCATTATCAATTTTTCTCTCATTCTCTTTTTCTTCTCTCTCATTTTTTTCTATCTCTTTTTCAACTACAACACCCTCGACATTCTTTTCTACTTCTAATTCCTCACTCACATGTTCTTTTTCAACCACAACCTCCTCCTCCATTACTCTTTTACCCACATTCATATCAATCTCACGTCCACTTCTTGTAATAATCGCTTTACAATCTTTCGGATTTGGAAGAGTAGTTGCCGTAAAGGGACCTTTTTGTTGATCGGCCAATTGTTTAGATAATTGCCCGACTTGTGTTTCGAGGTTCCTTATCGCAGCATCTGTATTCTTTTGATTAGACATGGATATTTGCATAAATTGTGTTAGAGTATCTTCCATCTTTGAATTTCCAACGGGAGCTTGCGAAGGTTGGGTGTAATTTTGGTAAGGTTGACGGTTTGATGGTCCGGCTTCTTGCGGTCTCCATGGTTGTTGATAACCTTGGTTACCACGTTGTTGGTAACCTTGGTTGCCTTGTTGATACGGAGGACGGGGTTGGTAACTTTGATTTCCCGCATAGTTCGCTTCCTCCACAACCGGAGGACAATAACCGGTCAAATGGTCACCTCTGCATAACTCACACACTAACACTTGCACCTTTTTACTTGAAGATTCATGCATCTCCTTGAATTGTTGAGGCAGCTTAGACATTTGTTTTGTTAACAGCTCAACCTGTTGTGATAACAATTTGTTTTGTGCAAGGATAGCGTCACTTGTTCCTAATTCCAACACACCCGGCGTTCGTTGAGCAGGTCCACGATTGTGACTACCTTGATGATCATTCAAGGCCATTTTATCAATGATAGCAGTGGCTTCCGCAGCAGTTTTGCTTAACAAAGACCCACCCACAGTGGCATCCAACAAGGTTTTGTGTACTAGCTGCAGCCCATTTCTGAATATATGAATCTGTGACAATTCATCGAAACCATGGCCTTTGCACTTTCGTAACATTGATTTGAACCTCTCCCAAGCTTCGTTGAGAGATTCGTTAGCTCCTTGTGTGAATACAGCTATAGCGGTCTTCGCTTCCATGAACCGAGTGTGCGGAAAGAATCTTTCCAAAATTTTTTCTTCCAAAGCATTCCAATCAGTCATGATGGCAGTTGACTGATCAAGGTACCATTCCTTGGCCTTCCCAATGAGGGAATGCGGGAATAGTCTCTTGAACAGAGACTCCTCTTCTGCTTCCGGCGCACCCGTCGCTCCAGCGATTTCATAAAATTTTGTCAAATGGGTGAAAGGATCTTCATGATCCATACCCGTAAAGGGACTTTGGTATAACAGTTGGAGGATTCCGGTCTTCATCTCAGCATGACGACCGTTGTTTGCATGACGGGCGAACTGAGCATTATGCCTCGGACTGTTTGTACAAGGCCTAGAAGCAGGTGGTGGTGGTGGTGGATCTCCCTCCATAATTGGAAGTATGTGTGGAAATGGTGGTGGTGCAGATGTACTCTCCTCTTGTTCTCGCCTCTGTTCCGCTAGCTGCCTCCTTCTTCTAGTTCGGCTATTGATTCTACGAGCGGTTCTTTCAATCTCAGGATCGAAAAGAAGTTGGTCCGCCGGTAGTTTCCCTCGCATAAACTAAGTCTGCACACTAACAAACAGATTAACAAGTTCAAGATAAAGCGGTAACAGCTTACAATAACTCAACTATCGCAATGCTTGCAATATCAACTAACAATCCCCGGCAATGGCTCCAATTTGTTAGAAATAGTATCAGTGTGGGTTTTTGTTATCGTCTCCACAGGGATTGTCGGATATTTGATGCTAGCCGTTCAATAGTTGTGATATTCTAAGTTAAGGTTTTCAAAAGTTTCACTTGTTGTTATCATTCACTTGTAGCAAAGATTAATTAGGTCACAAAGATTTTTATAAAAGCATGTTAAGGTTAGGTTTCATCAATCCTATTCATGTATAAACAATTAATCAAGCATATGAACTCGGTTTCCAACCAATATAACCGCGTATCCTCCCGACTACGTTTATGTCTAAAGCGGAATCGTGAGTACCGTTGTTTAGACCGTTAGATGATGTCTCACGCTAACAATCTAAGCAACGATCATTAAGATCAATACAATGCGAATAGCAAATCCCAAATCTATGTCTAGAGTTTGGTTTTTAAGAGATGAAATTGTTAGGTCAAGAGTTGTAAAGTCTATGTCTAGAGCAAAACAATTCACAAATGGATCATTAAGAGAAAACAACATCATCTATATTGATCAAAGACTTTGTTCATATACAAGAGATCAATATCAATACATAAAAACAGAATCAACTGCCTCTAACCTCAACATTGAGTGATTAGCTACCACTTCTCATGGTAGCTTGGATGACAAGTAAAAACAGGAGATGAATGAGCATCCACAACGAATAATCGAGAATGGATGCAAAATCAGCTTCTCCAATGAAAATACAAGCTTTTCTGAACAAAATACTGTAAACACTTAATTCTAATGCAAAAATGAGCAAGATCCAAGATCCAAAAAAATAACAATTCTATTTATACACCTTTCCAAACAGCACCATTCGCCCAGCGAAGCCTTTCATTCGCCTAGCGAATGCCCAAAAGTATGGCACATTTAAGTGCCTCAGACTTAAACCGCCCCTCAGAATTATCGTGGGTTCGCTAGGCGAACCAAAACATTCGCTTCGCGAGCATTCGCTGCAACCTTCGCCCAGCGAAGCTTGGGTGTTTTCAAAATGGAAAGTTTCTGCCACCCTTCGCTGGCACATTCGCCCCGCGAGCATATCAGCGAGCATTCGCTGGCCTACTCGCCCAGCGAATTTACCCAGTTTTCCTACTGTAAGTTTTGCACACTTTCTGCCACCATCTCGCTGGCATGCTCGCTGACGTTCGCTAGGCGAACCTTCGCTGGCACCTTCGCCAACACTCGCCTAGCGAATACTGTTGTTGATTTCAATTCTTTGACAGCTTGCACTATTTCTTTGGGTCTTCAAACTTTGATCTTTTCACTCCTATTTCTGCACATTTAGCACACAAATTACAAGCACCACAAGTATATTTCAAATAATGCATAACAACATCAATTCACACTAAAATCAACCTATTCCACATGAAAAGTCATGAAAAATGCCAAATAACTCATACTTAAATATATCATGATTGACATCTAACAACTCGATAGGACATCGTCGTCCTATGCCTACGTATTCCCACGTGCAATGGGAAAGTCAGAGTCAACGTAGTTCGGACACGAACTAGGGGAGAGGTTTCTCACCAAGACATCGTCGTATTGTGCCCACGTATCCTCAATCTAACCAGAAGGAGGAAATCAGAGCAGTCATAGTTCGACCTAACAAGGTCTTAGTGTTTTTTATGAGCAAGGTTAAGTTCGCGTCCGACAGTTAGGGTCGATGCCTGTTTACGACGAGACGGAAAATAGCGTGCTCTTTTCTGAAAATAAGTTTGAAACTTAACAATCCCAAAGGATAAAAAGGTTTGAGTTTGTTTTGTGTTTTTTAGACAGAAGTGGATTGAAGTTAGTTTGTAACTTGCATTGCACCCAAGTCTATAACATAGGAACGAATATGTCGCGTATCGTCCCCAACAGGACGTACACTAAGTACCCTAGAAGAATGAAGAGAGGCCCCCCATTATTCACTTCCCATATATAAGGCTCATGCGCAATACACGTTAACCTTTATTAGGTGTTTTAGAAAGGTTATAAGATGAGAAGAGAAGACTCAAAGAAAAGAAAACACTAAGGGGAATTCTATCCTAGAGTTATCATGCAAAAGATGGCCCTAAGGTTGAGGTTTAAGAACAACCTAAGTCTAAAGAAGAGAAAGGGATAGCACTACCTAATGCTTATCCTACCTCACCTTAATCAAAAATTAAGGATGAGCTAGGATCCCAAAGGGATGTGAAGAAGTTCTACACAATCAAGCATTATATCATGTAATCCATAAAAGAGAAAAAGAAGTAAGATAAATGAGAGATGAAAGAAGAGATGAACATGGATAACCATCCACATGTTCAAGCACCTTACCTCTGCCCCTACATAAAAGGTTAGTACCAAATGATTACAAGTAATGAATACAAGTATCAAAAGTAAGCCAAACAAGTGCTAGTTGCTTTAAGAAGACAACTTGAGAAGCAACCAAAGGCTAAACCAAAAGGGAAGGGTCCTAAGGGTTAAGGAACATCCAAGGTTAGTAGGTACATGTCAAGGGTCCTTACCAAAGTAAGCATGCCAAATGAAAGCAGGTGATGTCAAACTATGCATCAAAAGTTCACACAAATGCAAGTTATGCACTAACTATCCAAGATGAATGCAAATGAATCATGAACATGACAAAATGCATAGGTAAAGATCCAAGTCAGAAGTGAATGACATTTAAGAACATATGGATATGTAATTAAGGTAGCATGCAAATCATAAATGCAAGCATTGATTAAGATTAGGCAACAAGAAGTGCAAATAATCAACACTTAAGTTCATACAAGGAAGCATACTTGTAATGCAAATAAAGAATGGAAGTGCAAGATGAATAAGCATGGAAATGGATACAAGTCAGTAGCATATGACATTTAAGATGACATTTAAGATGCAATAAGGAGCATACAAAATCCACACAAGTTTCATGTTAAAGCACACTGAAGATTAGAAACAAACTTGGTTCAAACAAGTTCAAACAAGTTCTTATGTGTTCATGAAATTAAGAGACATGCAAGATGCAATTAGAGGCTAGGTCATATGGTTAAGAATGATCACAAACAGAAGTGAAATCATGTTTTCATGGATGCACAAGATCATACAAGCATTTGTGAAAACAAACCATCAAAGATGTGCAAAGGAAAGAAACACAAGTGCACAAAACATTCCAAGTTTAAACAAGTGCACATAAGTCAAATTCAAAATGGATAAGCAATGACCTATAACATGAAAAAAAAATGGCCTATAATATGCCTAGCAAATGATGTCAAAGCAACTCAACAATCATCCCAAGGAAACATGTTCAAAGAATACCAAAACCCTAGCATAATTCCTCTGACAAACACACATGCAAAGGTGCATTTATACAATCCATAAAGTCATGTTAGAAGGATGAGAAAATTGGAATATGCAAGTCACTTAAAGTGAAAACAGTAAGTAAACATGTCTCAAAAGAATGGGTCAAAACTCATTAGGGATCATGCTCAAACATGCTTCACAAGTTCACATAAGTGACACAAGGATTAGGCACAAACATGGTATTCAAACATCAACCAAAAATACTTTTAAAAACCCACAAAAAATGCATAAGGTACCTCAAGATGTCATGAAAGTATGTATCAATTTTCATGTGAAAATTCAACCCATATGTATGTCAAACAATTCCTCAATGCATCATGTGTCATGAACAAAGCTCAAACAAAATGCAAAACAATGAAAAATTCATAAAAGATGGCAAAAGAATCCAAAAATAGAAAATAAAAAAAATTCCAAAAATTACTTAAATGTATTAGGATGCCTCATGAAGCGTGGGGTGTGGATATCAAAGAGAGCCCAGTCCAACAACGCGTGCTCAGAGGAAGTCCATGGCATGTGGATTAGTCAAAAGTTTGACTCAATGAGAGCCCTAGGATTTAGTCAACTATGATGATCAGCCAAAGTACAACAATCACATGCATCACACTGAGAGCACATGATAAGCAAGGGTGAGGCACACATATAGCATCACACAATTCAAAAATATTCAGAAAATACAAGCACGTGCCAAGGAGGTGGTTCATTAATGTGCTGGCAGGCTTAGGATCGTTGGATCAAAAGGATCACACGGCTGTGATTCAAACTGAGCAAAGACCTAGGGTTCTTACTCAAACGAGTTCTCAGGTGGCCGGAGAAGACTCTGGTTGTCTTCTCCGGCGAGCAACCACCATGCTCAGCCTCCAACTACCACAGAAATGGACATGCCTTATATCAATCTCTTCCTCTCTCCACGTAGGTCACAGATCCAGGATTAGGATTCACATGTGATGCAAGAATCAAGCAACACGATTCAAAGAAGTTTGCCCTAGGTTTTCAACACTATGCACATATGGTGCCTATCAACTAGCCGGTGGTCACATTGCTCCTATTGAGCTCAAAACAAGCAAACACAAGTTCAAAACAACTTAAAACACAGAGAAAGAAAGTAGAACAAAACCTGAACTATAGTGGAATCTTGAATTAAAGAAAACCAGAGGCGAGGCTCCTTTTGCTTGCTTGATCCCAAAACCAGCCAAATAAAGGCTATTAAAAACTTGTTGTGCTTGTAATTCAGTGAAGAAGATGAAAATCAACATGATGTAAAAGCTTAAATTTCGTTCTCTACTCCATTAATGCTTCTTGATGAAGAATAGTGATGAAGAATGCAGAGAAATTCAAGGTATCAAAAGCTTCAAGAGAGAGAGAAAATTGAGAGAGAGAGAGAGAGAGAGAGAGAGAGAGAGAGAGAGTATGAAAAGTTTGAGAAAAGTGAAGAATGAACAACCCCCCTTACAATTCTATTATGGATTAGCTTTTATATCCTTGGTTAATTTCTAACTGTCATGGTTGACAGTTAGAACCATGGTTAGAAGTGAGGTTGAGTGAAAATGAGAGTGAAGAGGGAAAATGAAAATGAATTGAATAGGGTGAGTGAAATGAGAATGGCACGGGTTTGTGTTCATGTGTGGTGTAACATGGAAGCTTGTGGTGTGGTTTTTGATGGATGATGGTGATGTAAGGTTAATATGTTGAACAATACAGTAGCAACACTATATTTCTCTCTTTTTGTTATTTGTCCAAAAGGAGCAACATGTGCATGAGGTGTAGTGAGAGGTCATGCAAGTGTTTAGCTCAAAATGGCAATGTATGGCATGGTATGGCTAATGTATGCGCATGATGAACAAGAAAGAATTAGGTTTTGTCTTGGTTTGGTTTACTTGGCATGGAAGCAAGTCAGGTGTGGGGATGATGACTTTAGAGCATTGAATCTCATGAACCAATGAATAAAAATGGTTGGTTTTTGGTTATTTGGAGAGAAGGGATGGAGGAGAACAATATTGATGTTCAAAACAATTGCAAATGGAGCCTCTAACATGCTTGAAAATGTCCCATGAAAGTGCTTGTACATAACTGAGTTTGGTAAATCATTTGTCTGGCTCATGCCCAACCATATGCGTGTGGAGTTCAAGTGTGGTGACCCTGACTTTGATCCACTACAACTCTCAATGAGTTGATCAGATGAAAAAACTTCTAACACCAATGTTGTAGAGGAGATTGAGAGGAACAAGTTTGATGTTGAACACTTTTTGATTTGAAGCCTCCATCATAGAGTAATTTGCTCTTGAACTTGGATACAACATGCACACCAAGTGTTTGTGAAAATAACTGCGTGTTGACTGGTCATGACTTGCCATTTTGCCTTGATTTGTCTCAACTTTAATCCATCATATCTCTCTCAATTTTAATCCAATGAGGATGTTCTTGGTATGGTTTTGAAGCTTGGAATGTGAACTTTTGATAGGCCTCCATAAACTTTCAGTTTGGAGCTTAGAACATGGAGAAAGAATGCCTCAAAAGTGACCCTTCAACTTGATAAAACTTGCCATAAATGGAAACCCTAATTTCTATTTTTGGCAACTTTGCACATTTCTTGCTTTTTGATGAATCCCTTGATATTTCTTGACCAAACCTTCACCAATGGTCATAATGAACATGAGGAACATGAAATTTTGACCTCAAAAAGTTAGGAGTTGACTTTTTCCTCTGCAGAGTTGACTTTTCCCCAATTCTCCTAATTCTCAACCAATTGTTCAATTGAAGATCTTCTGAAATGAACCAATGGGCAACAGTTCATCCTTGGATAATTGAGAGCATATGGAAAACCTTGAAAACAAACTTTGGCTCAAAAATTCACTTGCACTGACTTTTCACCAAAACCCTAATTTTGCACTGGTTAGGAGAATGTGATTCACTTGAGATTGCTCATGTACCTTGATCCCATGCCAAGAGCCAATGGTATGCAATGATGATTATGCAAAAAATGAAATGAAACATAGGACAGTTAGTGCTAAAACAAGAGGGCAAATTTTGAGGTGTTACAGTGATGCCCCACTCATGCTATCCTGAAAACAATGGATAAGCAACTTCTGATTTTTGGTATAAGCAGTCATCTTGCGAAGATACATAAGCAAATGAGCCCTTGGGCAAGAGTGCCCCTTATACTTCCCAAATTCTGGAGTTTTGAACTTAGCAGGCATAACAAGATCAGACACTAAGCACATGTTGTCTGCATCCACGTTGAAAAAGTCAGTACCCTCAATAGCTTTGAGTCTTTTGTCTAAAGTCTAAAACTACTCACGGACAACTTCAGGTTCAACAAAGTCTTCAGAGTCTTCACCCTGAGCACTGGCACCATTGTACTCAAAGAGGGGATTCTCAAAAGAAGCTTGAACAGTCTGTGGAATGGCATAGACTGTAGGTCTGGGCTCAGCAAAAATAGGAGCTTAAAATACAGGCATAGCAGTAGATACAATCGACGGAGAATAGTTGTGTGGCAATCCAAACTCGGGCCAAGTTGATGGTGGCATTTGAACAGGTGGAGGATCAACACTTGAAATTTCTTGGATGACAGTTCTTTGGGTTTCTTCCCCCCTATCAATCAAAACTTGAATCATCTCAGTGAGTTTAGTCATCCTTGACTTAATGTTATCGATTTCCATTCGAACCTCAGCATTGTGTGCCTCTTGCTCTGACATCTTGCGTCTGTAGTTAGCTCTAGTCTGATACTTGTGTCAAGGAATCAGCTCGATGACTCACAGGTGACACTGGAAGATAGAGACAGTTGGAGATGAGTAACTGGACAAACAGACGTATGCAATGAAACATGCAAAGATGCAAATGATATGTGATGCAATACAAACAAGATGCAAAACACATACAACAGGATCAAGGGTTCGAGATCACAACATGGAGTCTGGTAAAGAACCAATCACAGGGTGTGTTCTAGGGTTCTTGTATCCATAAAACAGGGTTCTAAGAAGTACCCAGAGTCGACAAACCATCTTTCGGATATTATCGATTTCCCGAATGACTCGGTAGTCAATAATATTCTCAAGAGAATCTCGTTTGAGTGTAGTATCGCGTGACAACCATTTCAGAAATAGACTCCCTCATAGTCACCGCACTACATCCTAAAAGGCCAAGTGGGGGTTAAAGGTCACTACGGTTCTCGGTATCGATGGCACCTATGTCGAGGGTAGCACGTTTTCATGAATAAACTCGTTCAACGTGGCTAGACTCTCAAGAGGGCCTCACTGAGTGATGGTGTCTCAAGTCAACTTTTTCGGGAATCGACTCCCTCAAAGCCTCCTTGAATATACCATCGTCCTATCATAAATGTACGCTCAAGTCCGGGTATAGGACATATCCTCACCACTCAAACTAACCATCCTGCATACAGAAAACCCAAATACAGACATGTATATATACAGATATAAAATATACAAGTATAAGAAAGCAAACATGTAAATAACAGAAATGCAAACAAGGTGGGCTTAACCCTCTTAGGGGATGATCCCTAGTGAAGTCGCCATTTTCTGTTGCAGTGAGAATCGGATATCAAGCTATTAATTAACTTGAACCAAAAATCATAAAATTCACCACCGAGCTTTGATTTATCCAAAGGAAATGGTAAAGACCAAAAACCCTAAGTGCGCTTTGTAGAGACACAGCTCAGAGATCTAAGGTTCGGGGGTTGGTTATACTAAGGGAAGGTATTAGCACCCTTAATATATGTAGTACTCTACAGGAACCTCTTGTTTAGTTTGTGTTATGTTATGTTTGCTTGCTAAAGAAATCTGTACTAAGGGTAGAGGTAAAGACCTAAGAGTATATACACTAAGTATGCTCGCCAAGACATCGCATCTCGTGCCTACGTATCCTGACGGGAATGGAATCAGAGAATTCGTAGTTCCCCTCGACGAAGTAAAAGGATGTAAAAGAAAAAGTGGAATCCAAGAAGGAATTGGATGTAAAGGAAAAAGGTAAGAGGTGAAAAAGAAAAAGGTAGAAAAACAAAAAGGTGGCTCGCTAGGATCTCGCAATCCTATGCCTACGTATTCTCAAGATAAACTTGAGAAATCAGAGCGTTCGTAGTTCCCCTCAATGGGGGTGAAAGAACTCTTGACTGTTGTCAAGGTTCCAAGGGAAAGTATGGTGAAAAGCTTGAAAGCAAAGCTTGTGAGGATTGATTGGTTAGGAGAAAGACATTAATGGCTATCTCTTGTGAAAGGATTGTGAAGGGTTAAACCGTCTTGAAGGAGAAGAGATTAATGGCTATCTCTTGTTTATGTTAAAGAAGGGTTTAAGGGTTATAAGAGATTAATGGCTATCTCTTGAGAAGGTTAGGTTAAAAGGGGATGAATTGTATCTATGACCTTACGGTCAATAGAGAGACTTTCCTTTGGAATAAGGGGAGAATAACAGTTTCTTAGGGGCAAGAAGTTTGCAATGGATATTTACATAAAAATGTATCATTAAATAAAAAAGTATTCAAGTGAAACAAGTTTATAACGTCATGCAATGTTAGAACCAAATGCACTAGACATTATCTAAACAAGATGAACAAAGATAGCATGGTAAGAGAAACAAAGAGATCCAAAGTATTCATAGTAGAAACCCTAAAAAGGCCCTCCACTTTCAACATAAATAAGTACCTCAAAAATATTTATTTTCGCTAATTTCTTTTTATGTTCAAAATGTAGACACTTTAAAGAGTATTTTACAAAAAGAATGGGTAAAAAAGGATAAAACATGATCAAGTTATGAATTATTGAATTTAAAGCATGAATTAAGAATATATAAAATGAACAAGTGATAAAAAAAAACTAGGGGAAATGCTCCCCATGGGGTTTGAACCCGCGTCCTGATGGTTACAGCCCAAAACCATTACCAAACCAACCATTTGTGCATCTTGACAATGTATGGCAACAAAACAATATATACAAAACAAAGGCGTTTTTAGAAAATTAAAATAAAAAGACTGGGGCGAGGGGGATTCGAACCCCAGTCCTTGTAGTAAATGCGCGTGTGTCTTTACCACTAGGGTGGCCATACATCCAGTGTATGTGCCCACCCCATGAGCATATAAACCCTCCTTGCGTTCCAAAAATGTCTTACTAGCTAATGCTCACTATCACCATTCATACAAACCACCTTTCTTGGTTCACGCTTTGTGTCATCCCAATCAACATTATCAAAACGAAACAACCTATTATGAACTAATCAGAACCAAAAACTATTAATGGAAAGTTTATGGTTCAAATCCAAAATCATGATAATTGAATTGGAAGAGGTGTATTGGTGGATATGAAAGTTACACCTCTTAAACAAGATGAAGACAAAATTCTGTTAGTATACTCAACCAAGAAACTCTTGCTGCCATGTGAACACAACAATCAAATTCATTCAAGCCTGTACATGGCAACATGATGGAGACAAACCAAATTGTGATAACATGCTCTGACATAGTACTCATGAGTTGCAAACCATACATATTATTGATCATACTATAATTCTTCAACAGATTCTAAACAATAAAGATACAAATAACATGTTATCAGAGCTTACCATATAAACAACATAGTATCAGGTATTGAAGGGGGGAAGCAGACCTTAGCAAGTTATCATATGCCCATGCATGTTATTCCTCTAATCATGGTTAGTAGTGTGTAAACACAAACTATCAGCTTCACACACTATCAATCATATAATGGTTGGACTGTTTAAAGAAAGGTCTTGGTCTATGGCACAAAGGCCACATATAGACATGTAATCAAGAAACAACATATTTAGCATGCTATCACAAACCTGAACAGCTTTTGAATATTAGTCCCTAGTATTCACACATGGAAACAGTATAGTGTCAAGGACTGATTCAATAACACCATATCATGAAGATGCAAAGCAATGACATTTTGTAGATGGTGTCAAGAGAACATATACCAGCAAACAAATTTAACATAAAGCAGCAAGAGGCAGATAGCTCAAGAGCAGCTTATGTGAATCAGTGCATGAGAAGTTGATGGATGAGTAAAGCAAGCATTTATCAAACCAACAAACAAATCATAAGTTGCTTCAACATGTCATAGAGAGATGTGAATTAAAGCAGGTTCTGTTATTGCACTAATCTAGCCATCCAAGTAAAACAAAACTTGACATAGGAACAATCAAAATCATTCATAACTGAACTTATCATCAATACTCACCAAGTCATCTCAACTAGTGGAATAATGTAAAATACTAAACAACAAATGCAAAGCAGGCAAGACAAATATGATTCTTTGAACATGGAATTTATGAGTTAATGAAGAATAGTGGGAGATAATTATTGTGTTAGCAAACAGATATACCAACTGAGACACTTGAGGGATGGCTCAGGATTTCAAGTCATAACATAGGCAACAAAAGGTTCAAAATCACAAGTGTCAATGCATATAGTCGTCTTGTCTATGCATAGGGTCATGTAGTGGATGTATTTGTCACAAAATTCATGTCAGACAATAATTTAGGCATGTAGTTTCTATAAACAGAAACAAACTTTAAATCATGGCAGTGCAAACATATTCAAGATACAGATGTATTCAACAAATCAACCAGCCATCAATTTACCTTTCATATAGTTCCAACATTATTGATCTATTATAGACAGTCTAAATCAAACAACCAAAATGTATCAAGCAGACAATAGACCACCTGTCACCCCTTTGATAGTTTTAAACACTAACTAGGTGGATCCAAATCACATTTCAAATACAATGCAAATATATGCTCAGGACCATAACTGAGGAAACATAGAGAAACAAAGGCTAAGAGCAAACATTCCTTACACCTTCAAGAAGAAAAACCTTCAAGTTTGTTAATTGAAGAGTAGGACTCGCACAACCCCCTTAGCACTTAGTTTTGGCAAAACAAAAACAACATAGAGTTATGGACAAAAAACAGTTAACACAAGTGTAAACAACAGTAAGCTCACCTCCTCCTCAAGGTTTCACAATTTTAAGATGCTCCCAGATGTACACAATAGTGTTTTATTTTCAAGTGCAAATGTAAAAGGGCATAGAATGCAAAGCAAGGTCACATATTCACAGTCAGCCTAAACCAGACCTTCTCATGGTGGCAACTTGTTTACTTGACTTGATGCCAAGACATGGAAAACCATATCAGAAAATAGTGAGGCATAACATTTTACATGAACATATAACATCATACATTTGAGTGTAAAGCAACACTAAATGGTAGGTCTCTATAACACCAAAGAAGGTGTGTTTAGCAAGGGAGGCCTACCCTCTTTGCAAATCCAGAACATTACTCTTAAGTCTGTCAACACAAACTTGGACAAAACAAAGACCACAAATGAAAGGCTTCAAGCATGCATGCCCATCATGAGGTAAAAACAGAAAGAAGTTCATATGCAAGCAAAGGCAAAGATGCACTTAGATGGAACTCAACACAAACATGTGTCCATGCACAAGATCATGGCAACAAAGCAGTATAAACTTAAAAACATATAATGCTAGCAACATCAACATTTTTCAACATTTAACCAACCAAAGTGACTCAAATGCAATATATGTGCGCTAACACAATGATGCCTCAATATGAAGGCAGCAAGAAAGTTAAAACAAGAGTACCTAGTTGAATATATGCACTGACTTATTGTTTCCTCTACTTAACACCAGCTGCAACAAGTGGACTCCTCTTTTTCTCCCTCTTGCCAAACTTGGACTTTAGAGATTTTTTAGAGTGAATATGAGAAGTGTTGGTGTTTGAAATGAATGGAAACAACCCTTATTTATAGGGGAGAGCTGAGAACTCAAGGCATGGGCAAAACTGCACAATGTGCCAACATTGCCCTTTTTCCATCGTGTGAGCTGTATTTGCTGAGCCAATAATCTTCCAAAATCTCTGAATACTGATGCATAAGCTGGTGAGAAGTGATTGGTGAGAGGCTCAAGGAATAAACAACTATTTCTTGCTAGAAGAGTTTCTCTTTCCTCCATCCACTTGCATAACTATGACATAAATCAATATTTAAATGCAAACCAATTTGCATTTTCGTGGCCAGGCTTGGATTAGGTGTAAATTCATCATTAGGACTCAGAAACAAGGAAACTTGGTGATTAGGGAAGGGTTTGAGAAGTTACACAAAAGTTGGTTTCTTGAGTTTTAAGGAATGAAACCTCCAACTTTGAGGATTCGAAACTCCCAGCTCACTCAATGGATGGAGGAGTTCTAGTACTTTTTGGAAAGCCCTCAATTCCCTCTACAACTTTCATGTTCAAAGATTTTTTATTTGAAGCTTGGAACTATATGTAAAATCGGGTTAAAGTTGTGTGAAAACAATGGCGAAAAGGCTGAAATTTCACTAAGTCCCCAAGGGCGATTTATCTTTCATGCCTTGTAACTTAAAAACCATGCATTTTTGGAAGAGGGTCCTCTAATATGTTTTGAAGATCACGGAAAGAGCTTCTATTTGAGCTTTGAGTCACTCCATTTATATGTGTGGTTTGAAAGTTATGACTGTTTCAATTTTGCCACAAGTCGTGAAATTTTCTCCTTTGAAAAGTTTATTGAACCAAACTTTGCTTCCTTTGCAAGAAACTTCTTAAAACTTGATCTTTCATGTCTTAACTCATCAATGAGACATGTCATGATGGATTGAGGACTTGGATGCTTCATTTTGGATCAAAATCTCGAGGATTAGGGCCTCAGCAAAACCCTAATTTCGACTGTGAATGCACTGGGATGATTTTTGATGATCTTGCTTCTTTAATCACATCTAAAGCTCATAGATGGTCTTCAGGGATGTCTTCTATCATGTGGAGCCAAGTCCTAGGGTTTGAGAACAACTCTTGATCAAAATCAGATGCCAGGATTGTCTTGTCATAACAAAACCCTAATTGGAGGCAGGGTGAACTTGTGGCTCAAGGCACTTGCTGATGAAAGCCAGATGACTTGAATTCTTGTTGAGTAGGACCTCTAGGATGTAAGTGAGATCACATGGTTGCATTTGGAGCCTTAACTGTCTTTCTCTCTTTGAATCAGATGGGTGCTTGGCTCAGGAGACTTTGCCCTCCTCTTTGTATAAGTCCTGGCTTTTCTCAGAAGAAACAAACTAGTAAAATGAAATGGTTAGTTAACAATGCATAGATGATTGAACCTAAATGTCAATGCAAGATGTTATGACATCTAAGGGGGGAAAATTTGGGGTACAACAACATCAACATTTTCCAAATTGATTTCAAAATGACATAAATGACAATCATCATTGGCCTATTATAAAAGGGGAACCATTGCCTCAAGAATAGACGAAAAAAATCAACCAAGAAGTCACTCTACCATCACATACGCAACAACCCAAAATCATTACGAACTTCATTACCAAAAGTCACAAAAAACCTGGAGATCAGAAGAACAATTTGCTCATCATCATCTCTCCAAAAATCACACCAATAGACAAAACAAACATCAACATCATAAATCTATCAGAAATTTCAAATTTCAGGAAGAAACAATATCAACAGACGGAAAAAGCAGACAAAGCTCGCAAAAGGTAAAAGATAAGAGAGTTCATCCCTGAACGAGGACCCGTGAAGCCGTTCGCAACCGTCGCCGGCCTTTCCTTCTCCCTTTTTTCCGCTTTGCTTTAATCATGTGTAGCTTGTAATCTCTGAATATAGTGAATTGGGGTATTGGGATTGTTGGGGCTAGGGTTTTTAACGTTGCTGATTGTTTGATCGAGAGGGATTGAGAGGAACCAATCGAAAGGTGGAGGCAGATTTGGGAAATTAGGGTTTAAAACCCTACACTTTTTGAGGGAAGGGGAGAGGACGGAACGAGAGAGGGTGAGAGATGAGAGAATCCATGTGTGTCTTTTCTTTCTTTTATTTGTTAAATTGATCACGTGCATTCACACACACACTACGTCGTATGCATCCTCCATCTAGTCAGTTAGATCGTGCCTTGATCACATCTAACAGTTGAGATCTGAGGATCCGCAATGGACCCTCTCTCCCTTGCAGCACCTCACCCCTCCGTTTAAATCTGTTTTTTATTTAATTTAACCCTTTTTTGTAATTCATAATATTCATAAAAAATTCCTCTTTTATAAAAAAAAATTAAAATTTGTTTTTAACATAACTAATTCTAAAAATAATAAATGTGTAGAAACCCTTTTTTTTAACCTTTGAAAATATAACTCCCTTTTATTTAAAATATCACTTTTTTATATGTTATTTCTGTGCTTTTGTGGTTGGCATTTATTTTGCTAAAACTATTATAGCAGCAAGATGTTGAAACATGATGTTCTAGGTGGCTGCATTCAACATGTCGAATGAAGATGTCCCATACCTGCTCATAGGACATCGCGTTTGGATTCAGTTTTCAAAGCAGATTCTGTTGCTGTGAAGTGTTACTAAATATTCTGTGAATATTTGGTTATCCTATGTGGCATCCAAATCATTTTTGGATTGTGGTTATTTGTTGGTTTTTCGGATTTTCAGCTGTTTCTAATTATGGAGACATATTAGGAAACTTTGGATTGAAGACCTATTTTGTTGGAGTTAATTTTGCAGATTTGTGAGCAGTCTATTTGCTGCATTTTTGAAGCCCAATTCAGTCCAGATTAAATGCTATATATTGACTGATGTAAACCTAGTTTAGGTGTGGAACTTACTTGTGTTTTGTTAGGGTTTTCGAGTGTATTTTTGTGAGCCTAACTGGTATCATTCTGATAACAGTATAAGGACTGGTTTTTGTGTTGTAAGTTCTGTCAGTTACTCATAAGCTTTTAAGCATTGAGTTTCTTGTGTGTCAATTCTCATAAGCTTTGAAGTATTGAGAATTGTGTGTTTTGAAAGTGTGACTTTCGGTTTGTTACTTGTGTGGAAAGGTACCAATCACAGGTTGTGGTTGTAGAGGGATTTGAGGAGGACCTCATACTTAGGTGAGTCTTAGGTAGAAGTCATAGGAAGGGTAGTGATTAAGTGAGCAGATTATTCGGTGATTGTATGATCTGTGAATTGATACTATCGTATATTGGTTTCGTCCCTGGCTTGGTAGCCCCCAGAGTAGGATTGTTGATCCGAACTGGGTAAACATATCACTGTGTTATTTTACTTTCTGCACTATTACTTTTATTGTTATCTTGTTCATTGTGTTGGATATCAGTGTCTCAACATCTGTGTAGGACATCTGATATCTGTGCCAGAATTTCATTATAAAATATAACTTAAGAAAATTTAGTTATTAACTTTTGATAAAACCTTTTTAAATTAGTAAAGCCTTTCTTAAAAATAATGAAAACCTTTTTAACTAAAATATTAAAATGAAAATCTTTTTTAATTAATAAGATAAACCTTTAACTTTTTTTTTTTCCTTTTTCTTTTAAAATTAATAATAACCTTAAATACAATAAGTCTTGAAAAATAAAATAATAATAAGCCTTTTTATGATTCACCTTTTAAAATTATCAAACAAATCGTTCCCATTTAAAATCCCTCATCTTGCGCTTAAATCATACGTTTGTGTGAAATAGGTTTAGAACCTTATATTTGTATTTATATCATGCTACTTGCTTATGTATTTGTCTGTTTACAATTATACTTAATGTATGCATTCTATTGTGCTCTAAACCCTTTCAAAAGTAAAATTCTCGATCCAACGTCAAGCCATCTTTTCTATCCATGTAAGTCGATTGCTTTTAAGCATCACTATCAACCTTTGGTCACTATACACGAGGCTAGCCCACTTTGCTAGCGCGCACGAGTAAAATCTCATTATAATTTATTGCATTATATCCAAGGGAAAATCCCATGCATGATAATTACTTGTCGTGCATAGTGCATCTCATTTGCATCTCATTACCTCCCTATAGGTTTTCATACCCTTTAAGATAAGTGCATGGACAACTTTAGGATAGATTTCCTAAGTTAGTCCCCCGTAGTCCGATTAGACAATCAAACAACTTTAGTTCACCTAATTCTCCCTACAAAAGAATTAGATGTGAATCATCTCAAAGAAGAGACATACAATCTCATACCTCACAATACAAACAAGATGTGGATTCCTTTTCCACTTAGGAGAGGTATGAGGCATACTCGTCGATTATATATCCGAGTTGGAGCCCTTCTCCTAAGATGAAGCAAAGGTCCATTCTCAAAACTGTGGTGGTTTCTTAAGATGATGACTCATCTTTTCTCCTAGACTTTCAAAAAGCCTTTAGTATCCTTCAGAGAGGAACTACAAGTGCTCTGATTCCACTCCCGACAGGATATGTAGGCACAGGATGCGATATCTTGTCGAGCACACTTAGGAACAGAACTTTAGGTCTTCCTATCCCTTAACCCTTAGCAAATAAATAACGATTAATAGATAACATAGGTAAAACAAGAGGTTCTTGTAGAGTACTACAGATATCTAGGATGCTAACACCTTTCCTAGGTATAACCAACCCCCGAACCTTAGACTCTTAGCTTTGCATTTGCATTGCATACTGT
Organism: Lathyrus tuberosus; assembly: GCA_022829125.1. Classification (NCBI taxonomy): domain Eukaryota; kingdom Viridiplantae; phylum Streptophyta; class Magnoliopsida; order Fabales; family Fabaceae; genus Lathyrus; species Lathyrus tuberosus. Next base: position 290,338 of record JALAZF010000079.1, on the reverse strand, counting down.
GGGACATTCGATCTTTCTCCCTTCCCTTGGATAAATCAAAGACCGGTGGTGAAATAAATGATTTGCGATTCAAGTTAATCAATAGCTTGACATCCAATTCTCACCGCGGCACTTACCCTTAAAGATGCCTACCTGTTCTACTTTACTCCTTCTCCTCCTCTTGTTTGGTCCAAGAGCATTTGGATGACCGACATTGCTCCTTCGAAATCTATTCTGGTATGGAAAATTATGCACGATAAAATACTTACTGACTTGCTCATCATTAAAAGAGGAATTTCTTTGGCTTCCTGCTGCCCTCTGTGTCATATTGATATGGAAAGCACTACCCATCTTTTCTTTCATTGTGGTTTTGCTAAAGCTCTTTGGTTTTGGCTTGGTAGGATTACTAACACCTTGGTTGTTGGTTCTATGGAGCTTTGGCTCGAATTCTATAATCAGGGTAAATCTAAGCAGTGTGGCCTAGTGTTGATTGCGGCTATGGTGTTAGTTCTCAATCAAATATGGTTTTCGAGAAACAACTTGATCCACAAAAATCAAAAGCCGAATATTTATGTTTCCATCTCTAAGATTCTGGCTCAAGTCAAGATGGTTGGGAATCACTCTCTTTTGACTTCTTCTTCCGCCATTTTGGATTTCACTCTCATTAAAGTTTTTGATGTCACAATTCGCTTTCCTAGAGCTTCTAAAGTTACTGAGGTGCTTTGGTCTCCTCTTAACTTGGGTTGTATAAAGTGTAACTGTGATGGTGCTTTCATGGCTTCTTCCGCCGGATGTTGTAGGATTTTCAGGAATAACTTAGGTAAAATTTTGATGGATTTTGCGAAGAATTTGAGCTACAATTCTTCCATTTTTGTTGAGTTTCCTGTTGTTTTAAAAGCTTTGGATATTGCTAAGTCTAAAGGTTGGCTTAAGCTTTGGGTTGAAACCAACTCGTTGTTGGTTGTCAAAGCTTTTACCAACCCTTCTTTAATCCCTTGGAGAGTTAGAAACCATTGGAACTCTTGCTGGGATTCTTCTAACAACTTTAATATTGTTATCACACATATTTACAGAGAAGGAAACTTTTGTGCGGTTTTTTTTTTTTGCCAATATTGGTCTCATCACAAACTCCATCACTGTTTTTGATTCCATCCCTAACACGATTAATAATGATTTTGTAAAGAATATGTTAGGAATACATTTCTTTAGGTTCTCTTACCATTGATGTGGCTAGCTTTGTTTCTTTATTGTAACTCTTTTTATTTTTATATATATTATCAGCTTTATTAAAAAAAAATTGGTTAATCACTCAATTTTATATGAGTGCCATTTAATCTAAAAATAATTAAAAAAATCAATTTTTTTTATATTTAAAAAAATAAATAATATTATAATATTTCACTTTTATCGTATTGATGAACAGTAAAATACGATTTATGTCTATATCATAGTCTAAGAGTAACATGTTTCAATATTCCCACATAAAAAAACTACTCCGATTTTAAAATACTCAAACTATAGATATACTTAAAAGATCCTACAAAAGTCAAAAAATAATTCTGCCTGTACCTCAAAAATAATTGGCCCGCATTTAGAGCTCCGGACTGGGCCTAATATTTTCAGGCTTCAGCTTATCAAGCTTCATTTCAAGCATTTAATTTGTCACCCTCACTTGAATCTGCCATCTCTCATAATTTCATAATTTTAAAATTATTTTAAAAAAATTTTAAAACAAATTTTCAATTTAGATAGCCATATTAGAATTTCAGGCGCACACTAAATTTTTAGTATATCTGAATTTACATAAATTTAAAAATATTATTGGAAATTTAATATTCTATTTTATATCAAAAATTTCTATTAAAATGAAAATTTTGATAGTTCATATTCAATAAATTTTTTTTAACACTATCAAAATTTTCAATACTATATCGGAAAATTTTTTAAAATTCTTATATTCTTCATATTTTATTTGAAATTTTTATTTTTTATTAAAAATTTCAAAATTTTCAATAAAAATTAGAAAATTTAAAAATTTCTAATATATACTATAAATTTTCAATAAAAAAAATATAATAGTAACTACAAATGAGGGGTACAAGTTAAATGCTCCATTTCTAAGCGTCATAATGGTTGGTACTGCTAATTTGAATTATGTGAGCAGCATCTTCAACTACTCAACATTTATGTGCGAATAAACAATTCATGTGTTTCATCCGTCTTAAATTATAAGATATTTTAGGTTTTTTACGTAAATTAAAAAATTTAATTATTATTTTATGAGAAAGACAAAATATATATAACTTTATAGTAATGTCCTTCATAATTATATAGAAGAGATAAATTAAAAGAGTTAAAAGAATAAATAATAATAAATATTTGAGGGTATATGGAGGGAAAATGTCATTTATATTGCATTAAAAATGTAAAATAACTTATAATTTGAGACAAAATTTTTTTTAACAAAGTAATTTATAATTTGAAATGGATGAAGTAGTAATTTTCTTTCCGACACTGGCAGAAAATTCGTCAATAAAGTATTATTTATTATTATTAGGTGTTTTGACAAATTTTGCACCAAACAGATCAATGTCTGACTAGTGACAGAAACTGTGTTTTTTTATCCATTTTAAAACTTTGTTGTTTCGATTTGACGTGGGAGGGTGCACCATTAGTCTTTTTCCCCCTACATATTGACAGTGTTGTTCCCAACCACGTCAACAAAGTCAAATTGATCCACCACTCATTGAAACTTACATTAGATTTTTGTTATCATTAAGTAAATATGTTTACACTCATGGGAAAAGATTTGAACCTTTAAAATAGATTACTTGGTTTTAAGGATGTGTTTGGCAATGAGAAGAAAGTGTAAAGAGAGAAATAGATGAGGAAGAGTGTTTAAAGAGAGAAATAGATGAGAAATAGAGTGGATTTAATATATTGTTTGGAACAAAAGAAAGAAGAAAGAAATAGAAGAGAAAGAAGTGTGTTTAATTTTTGAAAAGACTAAAATGTCCTTATATTAAAATATGCAATTATATTATCATAATAATTTAATTTTAAATTTAATTCATAAATAAAATTAATTATTTTCATATAAAAATAAAAGCTAAATTAATATTTAATTAACTATTAAAATATTTTAATGCAGTGAAATTAATTTATCACTTAATATTGAATTAATTATAGAAATTTAATTTTATTAATTAGTACTTATTTTATATGATTAAATTATTGTATTGTTTTTATATTATATTAATATTAACTCAAACATGATTATAAGTAAAAGGAAAAATTTTATATTAGAAGAAATATAGTGGTCTTTATTACATACATTTATTAACAAGGATATAGTGGGAAAAATACTTCCAATTTATTCAATGCATTCTGTTTCTTCTCATATGAGGAGAGAAAGAATTTTGAAGTAGGTCCCAGCTAATTTTAATCTCTCTTCCCTATTTCTATACTCACCAAACATAGTTGATGGGACACTTCTTTCCATCTTCTCTCATTTCAACTTCGCTCTTCTCTTTTTCTATGCAAACAAACAGACTCTAAAAGTTTTGACATCAGACTTTATAGAGAAGAACTAAAAAATTTTATTACAAGATTAATGATGAATTTTTATTTATTAAACACAAAAAATTGGGTACAACCACTTCTAGGGTCTGTTTGTTTGGGAAGAATAATTAAGAGAGAAGTACCTCTGTAACTTTGGCATAACTTATGCCCATGTATATCAATAAAATATTTTCTTGGCTGTTTCAAAAAAAATTAAAAATTAAGAGAGAAGTTAAAAAGAAAGAAGATGAAGAGAAATGTCAAATCATTTGGTGAGCATACAAATAAGAAAGAGAAACTAAAATTGACTCGACCCCACATTAAAATGTTTTCTCTCCTACTCTGCAAAAAAATGAAAATGTTTCTTTAACTTTGAGGATTTTTTTCAATATAACCTTACTAATAAATGTGTAAAAAAAACCTTTATACTTCTTTTGATATACAAGTTTTAAATTTACTTTCAACTGCGTCTAAGTTAGAAATTTAATACTACTAATATTAATTTAATAGTATTATAAAAATAGTGTCATAATTTATTCATATAAAATTAATAATAATTAATTTAATTGAATTGCTATAATTAATTAAATGTTCAGCAAAAATTAATTTAACTAAATTAAAATATTTTAACTATTGATTAAACATTAAGTTAGTTTTTATGTAAAAATAATTAATTTTATTTATGAATTAAAACAATAAAAAAATTAAATTAACTTATATTTGAAATTATATTAATATGATAATAAAATTGCATATATTAATATAAGGATAATTTAGTCTTTTTAAAAGTTAAACATACTTCTTTTTCTTCTATTTCTTTTTTCTTTCTCTTGTTTCAATCAATAAATTAAATCTACTCTATTTTTCATTTATTTTTCTCTTTTCATACTCTTTCTAATTTATTTCTCTCTTTACACTTTTTTCTCACCGTCAAACATACCCTTAAATAAAATGTTTTGCAGCATATTTTAGACATTTTGAATTGATTACGAGTAATCTATGCCACTGTAAGTTGATTACGATTACGAGGATACCCCTCATGCCACTGGAAGTTGATTACTAACATGCCTACTTTGTCTCTCACGTGCTATATGCACCTCATTAAGATGTTTAGAACCTCATCATCATAGTTCAACAATGGATCTTTCTATAATCTTTCTATAAAAACGTTTTATATGCTTAGAGCACAACATATATTCTTACTAAAGCTTAGTTTAGAGCACAACATATATGCTTAGAGTTATTTTCTTCTAAATACAACTCCCAGATCGTTTTGGAAAAGCAATTATAAAACTTCCACTGCACCTGAATTTTGCACAGTGCTCTTACTTTCAGGAAAAGCAGTGGACTTGAACAAAAAAGTTTGATTGGTAACATTATGTATCAAACTAAATCAATGTATTCAATGTCTTAATAGTGATGTTAATTTTAGTTTTGTCCACATTGTAAAGAGTGGTACAGTCGCAACAATGAATCACAAGTGATGCAGTTTCAAACATGTATACATTATAGATATTGTTTTCATTAGAAAAAAATTTAGTGTTTATAGATATTGTTTTCACAAGTTATAGATATTGTTTTCATTATAAAAAAATTTAGTGTTTATAAAACTAATTCATACAACTTGTTTTGGATTGACAAGTTACTATGTGGGCCAAGAGGGTAAGGACCAAAATGTCAAATTTAGGTATATTGATTAATAAATAAAAAAACATAATTAAAAAGTATTAATTAATATAGTAATATATAATTTAGTTAATTGAAAGTATATAATTTTGGAGGAAATTCCTTATTCTAACTTTTCTTTTTATGAGTTTTGTAAGAACTTTTAAGGATTAGATAAGGTTTTTTGTGTGAGAATCTCCTTCTATTTTGTAAGAATTTAATTAAAAACACATAATATTTTTTATTTTTAATAAAACAAAAATAAATGTTAATATCTTTCAAAATTCACCCAAACAAACTATCAGCAATTCATATAATTTTAAAACGAAAAGCTAAAAAATCTCTTATAAAATTTAAGATCTAATTATAAAATTCAAATATAAACCGAGCTTAACATTCAACTTGTATAAACTAATCCATTTTGAGGTTAGTGGACTTATTATATAAACATATTCATTCTATTTCAAATTATAAGTTATTTTATAAAATATTTTTTTCTTAAATTATAAATCATTTTACGATTTCAATATAATATTAATGATTTTTTTGTTTCCAACATACACTTTATTATTTATTATTTTTTTTTTCAATTCTTTAAATTCTTTTTTCAGACAATGTTATAAAGTTATGCATAATTTATTTTTTCCATACAACAATTATTATATTTCTTAATTTGTGTAAAAGATACCAAACATTTTATAATTTAGAACGGAAAAAATATAATTATGTGTGATTAATTTTGTTTGTTAGTAATGAAGGTGTGAGAAAGACACAAGAAATGGGGGTTTGAATTGTGTTTTAACTCTTAAAAGCTTTTCGCCTCTTATCATTAATGTGCTAAGAGAATATCAGAGTTGTGTTAAGAGACTCCGACTTGCGATGCATAAAGCATAAGCAACCAGAAGAGTCTGAATAAGCTATGTATGATTCAGACTTGCAATGCGGAAGCTTATCAGAGTTGAGTTGCAAGGTTCTGACTTGCTATGCAAGGTTCTGATAATTGATACAGAAACATAAACAATAAATCAAAGCATAAGCAAGAGTAAAGAACACACGATATATCCTGGTTCACCTGAGCAACTCTCAAGCTAATCCAGTCCACCTTTCCAAGGTGATTTCGCCTTGAACACAAGGACTTAATCCACTATAATCAAAACCGATTACAGATGCACGGGCTAACGCCGGTGATTAACAACCTACACAACCACAGCTGTGGCTAACCCACAATGAACCGTTCAGGGATCCAAGTTAATGGATATAACGAACATTGACCTAATAGAATCCAATCTCGCAAGATCTCCTATCAGGATTTCACAGCTAAACGTTCAGTGATCCGAGTTAATGAATATAACATTTACTGACCATTCTTCCAGGATTTTCAATGAGTTTCATCAGTGATCTCACAAGAGTCTGACCCACAATTGGTCCTCTTTGAGATATGACTATCATTGACCATATTTCAGGATTTCCACAATGACACCAAGTCATTGTCTTCTCAAGTCTCCGATCACACTAATCACTTGAGGAATCCTAATTCCCATAGAATTAGTTGCAGGAGGTTACATTAATGCTTCTTAACAAGCAGATAGCTCCTAAGCTTAAGTACAAATGAACACGAAGTGTTCTAGCAAGATATGAGCAACAGCTCCTTGCAAACTACATGATTCTAACAAGATGTACATGATTTGACAGTTGAATAACATCTTGATAATTCTTTATCATCTTCGTTGAGCAAGCTTCGAGCAACAACTCCCTTGCTAGTGATATTTGATCTTCAGAGATGATGTAGTTGGTTGATGACTTGACTGATTTGCAATGATGTCTTATTCATCAACATCTTCTGTACCAAATGATTGTTGTTGTGTTGAATGATGATCTTTAAGCTTCAACAACAACGGTCTTGTGTTAATGATGATAGCTTTGTATGTTTAGTTTTACAACGATAACTGATCATTGTGACTATCATTACATCGACACCTTCAGAAGCGCATACTCATTTCCTTTAAATAGCCAATTAAAATATAGCAGTTGAAGAGTTGTTGGCTGTTTGAAAAGAGTCGTTATGCAATGATGAAAGTTGTACTGCCATATCTTCTTTTTACTGTAGAAGAAGTGATGGGATAGATCTTTTTAGTACGGTGTACAATCATTGCTAACGGTAATATTTGTCTTCAAATCTTCAGAGGCTTCTGATGGTAATTAATTGAAGCATGAGTAGAGACTTTATAACTGGGTCTTCAGAATCTTCAAGTCTTCAGCCTTCAGAACTTATCCATTAGGAATCTGTCTTCAGAGCTTCAGCACTTGTCTTGAAACCCTTTGTCTTTATAGCTTTAAGGCTTCAGAGTCTTCAGCACTTGATCATTTGAATGTTAATCTTCTGAACACTTCAGTCTTCAGAGTCTTTTGCACTTGGTCTTCAGAGCCTTCAGCCTTCAGAACTTCAAGTCCTCAGAGTCTTCAGCACTTAGTTCTTCAGAGTCTTTCTTCAGGAGCTTCGCTTATCTTCAGAATCTGAAACACCTTCAGAACAGAATCCACAAGAGCATTGCAACAACAATATTGGCATCCTTGGATCTTTCTTCTTGTTTCCAGATATAGAAGCAGACTTGCTTCTTGCGACTTGTGTTACACATAGTAACTCGCATGTAATCTTTTACACACATCTTTGCACATGTTTGTTTGATCTAATATCTTTAATAAATATGATCTGCACAGAAACAAACATTAGAACATAAAATAGTTCTTTCACAAATACTCATTGTTATCATCAAAACATAGAGATGACTTGCAGAGACAACTCTTGCTCTCACAATCTCCCCCTTTTTTATGATGACAAAACCATGTATTTTGATAGAACATTTTATACAAGGTAATCACCAAAACTAAACATATTCAGAGTCTGGAACAGCAGCTCCCCCTGAATGTGTTAACTCCAAAATTTATTTGTGATTGTCTAGAATCTTATCTGATCCAAAGACTCACAGAATAACAATTTGAGTTGTCAGAACATAGAATAGAGAAGGACTACTTCCCTATTATCTAGAAGGACATAAGTCTTCAGCATCTGGACTTGTTCATCATAACTTCTCGTCTTTAGATCTTTAGAACTTGTTTCCTTTAGACATCGTATCAGAGTCTCATAACTTCAGAGTCTTCTGAAGCAATTTCTACTTTTCAGCAGAATCAATTTAGCACAGAGATAGAACAGTTCTCTTTTAATAACTTAGCCACGCTATTTATCAGAAACAGACACTGTCTTATAAGAAACTCCCCCTGAGTCTCAGACTTGGTGAAGATTATAGATTTTAACATGTGAATCTTCTGGGTAGTCTCCCCTTGATTGCTATAAGTCAGATAATAAGATCATTAGAATCATGATTCAGATATACCAATTTTGATCACCAATTAAGATCATGACTTTTCAGAGTTTGAGTAGACAACAGACCTTCATCTCAGAACCATGTTTCTATCAGAACTCGATGGAGGATCACAGTTTAATTCTTGATCTGATTAAAGGATATTTTTGTGATCAATCGAAGCTTGATTCTGAATCTAATACCAATGTATTCTTGATTCTTAGTCAGATACCATAGTATGTTGAGTTTGATACCAATTAAGGTATTTGAGAAAAGTTCACAACTTAATTCTGATTGATATCATTGTAGACTAAGTCTGATACCAATTCATGGTTTATCAGAACTTCTTCTTCTTGGATCTTCTATCTAGTTTTTCAGACAGTCTTCGACTTCTAATTTGCTCAGTTCTTCTGAAAAGCATCTTGAAATGTAGACTTTGTCTTGTCTGCTTTCAGGAAGATTTCTTCTTCTGATTCTAATGTTCTGAATATCATATTCTCATATAGTTTACAACTTCTGAACAATATGAAACAAGAATCACAATAACTTTGACTTTCAGAAAGTTCTCAACTTCTGAACAGTACTGGGTCAATTTGATTCTGAACACATGTTCACGAAGTGTACAAGTTCGATAATATGAACAACAGTTCATAAGAACTTTAACAGAGTTCTTTCAATTTAACCTGTTCTAAGAATGCCTAGTGAACTTGTTTAGAGCTCCTCGGTTAAACATCAAACAAATGTTAGTGGTAAAATGCATTTTATATCAGAGTTGATGTTTAGCATTCTTAACAGTTCATAAGAACTTTAACAGAGTTCTTTCAATTTAACCTGTTCTAAGAATGCCTAGTGAACTTGTTCAGAGTTCCTCGATTAAACATCAAACAAATGTTAGTGGTAAAATGCATTTTATATCAGAGTTGATGTTTAGCATTATTTTAACATATATCAAAATCATATTTCTATTTCTCCCCCTTTTTGACATCATCAAAAAGTTAGAGCATGTTAAGCATTTGAATGATAAATATGATAATGAATCTCTAATGTATATAAGATATTCAAAGCATAATTCATTCATGATAAGAGATAGAACATTTTTAATCCAAAACATTCAAAACAAGGAATTAACCTAGAAAGTGCCTAAGGAATGGGAGGAGGTGGAAGACGAATTACTAGACTCAACTGTTCTTATTGCAGTCGCCTGTTTATCTTCAACTTGTTTGATTGTTAGTTGCTTGTTCTTCACAATTTCTTTAGAAATCCATCCATGAAATTTCGTCCAGACATTTCCCAGAGCAGTGGGATCCATAATGGAGCTGGATATGTCTAGTAAGTTCTGGATTCTGATAATAACATTATCCTTGAAAGTTTTCAATACTTCACTAACAGTTTTTTGACCTTTTTGCAGACGATCCTTCGTCATCAGCACATCTTTTCTTCTTTTCCTTATTTTTCTTTTTCAAGATCCCTTGAAGCTGATCTGGAATATCCTCCAAGTCAAACCATACATCTAAGGTTTCACTTTCAAATTTTCTCAGATAATTTATCACTTCTCCTTGATCATGTGGTCTGTTGAAGTTAGGAAACCCTTCGACAGGAACTCTCATTGCCATAGTGCTTCGCTTGGGTGACGCAACATCAAGATCAGCGTCTTCTTCCTTTTGCATTAGATTCTTCCATCTAAAAACTCATCCCGCACTTTTGAAAAGTTTGCTTGACTCTCCTTCATTGATAATTATGTTTTCAACTATTCCTGACTCCACCAGAATGTTAGAAATAAGTCTCCCATACAGAACATGCCTTATTTTTGTGCTTGAGCCCATTCTGGAGTCCTTGATGGATTCTTTCAGAAGCTTGAACAGAATCGCCGGAAGATGAATCTTAATCCCTTTGAGTAGGAAGTATAGGACACACTTCTGAGTCTCATTTAATTTATATGAAGGAAAGTGATGAAATACGTTCTCTTGCAGGATTTCGAGCCATACTTGTAAAAGGTCTTTGAGACCGGAGAGGATTGGATTCTCAGTATCAATTACCGTTCCTTCCTTGAAAATGGAAGCCATCATTTTTGCATATCTTTGCTTACTAAGTTCAGATTTAGTGATTCTTACTTCTGTGTCATCAAACACCAGTAAATCTGAAATGGTCTTTTCAGATATTATTAACCTTCTCCCAAAGATGGAAGACATAATGGTATTAGCGCCATTTTCAGCATGAATCCAGAAGTCTTTGACCAGACAGGCATAGGTTGGTCCTTCCAACCTTTTGAAGTAGTTGCTCAATCCTTGAGCTTCCATCGAGTGAGCAATTTCGCATCCATTTTCTTTCAAACTTTTGAAGTTCACCATTGTCTCACTTTTGACAATGAGTTTCTTAACTGGTGTCTTGGCAGTGATTGGACATACACTTTGACAGAAGGAGGCCATTGTTGATAATAGAGAAGGTTTCTTGTGGAGTGTGAAAATGTGAATGAAGGGTGAACCATTTTATAGATTAAGGCGAGTAAGGTTTCGAGGAATTGATATGAACGACGATTGATATTTCCTAGGAAGTAATGAGTGCCTAGAGATACTAAGAGACATGGGTAACTAGAAAAGGCACGATTAAACTCTTTTATAAGGGAATATTAACCAATTGTGAATGATTAGACGGTAATTATTACTCAGTAACGGCATAAAGAGGGATGCTTTGTTTTAAAAGAAACTTGCGTATTCATTATTACTTAATGTATGTATTTGAATGCAATGACTAAACATCTTTAACTTTAATGTATGTATATAACTCTAAGTCAGTCAATGCATAATGATCAGATAAACCTAAGATTAAGCATTCTTAAGAATAAGCAGTTCATATACATAGATATTTCATTCATAGATTAAGGAGATACGTGTCATAATCAAGGAAGACAGAAAAACTACGTTAAAAGTCTGACTTCTCAACTTAGTCTAAGAATTTCATAGGTTGACAAGACTCAGGAAAAGTCTTTTCAGACATTCCATTTCTTCTGCAGTGACTAACTACTCCTTGAAGATCAAGAATATAGGAAATGACTCTACCATAGGGAACTTGATAGACTGTATCTTCCCTAGACAGGATAATTTCATCCTTCATATGATTATACATGGATTGGGACAAAATCACATGCAAGTGCTTGTCGAAACAATCGTTGTTAATGTGGCTTTCAACTATCAAACAATCTTCATTACACTCAATGGCTTTGTCAATGATGGTAGGGTTGATCATGACTGGACAGCCAACAACCATAGACAAAATGGCATTCTTGCTATAATCATACTCTAGTACTCGAGCGTTTTCCCAGAACTCAGTTACAAGCTCAGGGAAGACGAGTCCAACAAGCATGTTGAAATAGTTTTCCCAGTTCTGAAATTCAATTCCAGAGAGGATACTTGTTTTGTTGAGTTGAGGCAGATGGCTTAAATTCATAGTGTATTCCTTCAAGAGTTCAAGGTCATAAATTTCTCCTCTGATGTTGTGGGAAGACATCTTAAACGGAGGTGATTTTGTTTGAGAAAAGGAATTTAGACTATGAGAAGTTAAAGAGTGACTCTTCTTTGAATAGAGGAAGTGATATGAGAAGGACTTAGGATCAATAGCTATTTAATGAACTGGAACACACAAGGTTCATCATTTTCGAGATTAGCTATGAGTAGTGATGGCAGTGTATAGATATAGTCAATTTCAAAATGAAAGATATGTGATAGACTCTATAGAGTGATTGTCAGAACAGATCGCAAATAAGAATACGAATCGATGTATACTTATGAAACGTAAGGGAGTGGCTGACACAGAGTAATCATAAATGCTTATTTAACTCTCAATATTCGTCTAATCATAATTGAGTGTGAATCTTACTCTATTTTCAATAATTCTTACGAAACCTAATGTGTTAGTGAATGATCAGTGATTATGACAAGATTTACAATTCTTTATTTCACAATAAATATTGCGACTGTTCAATATAAGAATGGTCATGGATAAAGCAAATCATACCTTAGCGATTCTGAAGTCTTTTTACAGCAATTATTTATCTGAGTGCTTTCCATTTTGATTCTGAGCTTCTGATCATCATCTTTCAGCTTTGGTTCCTTTATAGTGATCTTTTCCTTTTTCCTGTTCAGATACATTCATCTGATTTCTGAGAGCAATCTTCAGATACAGATATTCTGACCAATAGAACATCTTTCTTCTATCAAGGTCTCTTCTAAACAAATGCTTTCTTTTAAAAGATCAGTAATTCCTTAGCTTGAACATAACCTGCTGAGAGGTTATGTGCTAGAGAGAACTGATTGACATTTCATAACATCTTCTGACTCTGTTTCTTCGAATAGATGCAGAGCTTGTTCAGATACAAGTATCATCACACATGTGTGTAACACTTGACATAGTTTGCATGACAATCTTGTTCTTACAATGCTGATCTAACTTGTTTAGAGTTAGTCCATCAAAGGATTGACAACATATCTGCTTCTGAAAAGAATGTCTACTGATTTCTTCATTCTGAAAAACATCAGTGACTTAAATCCTTTTTGGTTTCGAGTAGATGACTTATGTCTTTGCATCTAGTCGAGCATCTTCTGATTCCAGAATTTATACAACATGAATTTCTGAGAGAAATATCAGATAACATTCTGACCAATTACAGTCGGTTCAACTGAGATAGAATCTCAAATTAACATGACTTAGTCGTCTGCGTTATTTCAATCAATATTTAGAAATCATCCTGAATCAAATTCCTGATGAATCACTAGATTTCCTCTTACTGAATATTCTTCAGTTTTCTGCAAAGCTTCTTAAGGAAACAATATTCAATTCTTCGTTGAATCTTTTAACCGCTTGATCAGTTAAGCTTCAGATGTTGAATCACTTCTAAGAATTTGAATTCTTCAGTTTCCTGGTTTCTTCTGCAGACCTCATTATGATGTTCAAAATCATAGAACAACAATTTTTCTTCTTTACATGAAGAAATTCTTAATGAGTTCTAACATGAGAAATTCAGGGGTGGACTAATCTATTTTTTGAAAACATCTCATAACTCATAAAGAAATAATCTTCAGCAAACAAGATTTCTTGTTTTCTGATGATCTAATCTTGAGCAAATACGTTGTTTATCCAATCACATTTCTAAGATAGACATTCAACAGATACTACTTCTTATATGATGAATCTATCTTATCAGCTGATTCTTCAATCTTCTTCCAAGCTTTAATGTAGAAGATTCTGTTGTTGACAACTACAAAACTTTAAGAATCAGTGACTTGCTCAGGTAATCCGTTTGATTACAATTTAGTATACATTCATCTTCTGAACTGATACTGAAATTATAAGTGGATTGAAATCTCACCCACAGTATTCCTACACACCATATCTGGATCTTTTTCTGACACTGTTAAGTGTTTGATATTCATCAATAACATAATCGGATCTCTGATACCAAATGAAAGTGTGAGAAAGACACAAGAAATGGGGGTTTAAATTGTGTTTTAACTCTTAAAAACTTTTCTCCTTTTATCATTAATGTGCTAAGAGAATATCAGAGTTGCGTTAAGAGACTCTGACTTGCGATGCATAAAGCATAAGCAACCAGAAGAGTGTGAATATGCTATGCATGATTCAGACTTACAATGCGGAAGATTATCAGAGTTGAGTTGCAAGGTTCTAACTTGCTATGCAAGGTTTTGATAATTGATACAGAAACATAAACAATAAATTAAAGCATAAGCAAGAGTAAAGAACACACGATATATCCTGGTTCACCTGAGCAACTCTCAAGCTAATCCAGTCCACCCTTGCAAGGTGATTTCGCCTTGAACACAAGGACTTAATCCACTATAATTAAAATCGATTACAGATGCACGGGCTAGCGCCGGTGACTAACAACCTACACAACCGCAGCTGTGACTAACCCACAATGAACCGTTCAAGGATCCAAGTTAATGAATATAACGAACATTGACCTAATAGAATCCAATCTCACAAGATCTCCTATCAGGATTTCACAGCTAAACGTTCAGTGATCCGAGTTAACGAATATAACGTTTACTGACCATTCTTCCAGGATTTTCATTGAGTTCCATCAGTGATCTCACAAGAGTATGACCCACAATTGGTCCTCTTTGAGATATGACTATCATTGACCATATTTCAGGATTTCCACAATGACACCAAGTCATTATCTTCTCAAGTCTCCGATCACACTGATCACTTGAGGAATCCTAATTCACATAGAATTAGTTGCAGGAGGTGACATTGATGGTGCTTCTTAATAAGCAGATAGCTCCTAAGCTTAAGTACAAATGAACACGAAGTGTTCTAGCAAGATATGAGCAACAACTCCTTGCAAACTACATGATTCTAACAAGATGTACATGATTTGAGAGGTGAATAACATCTTGAGAATTCTTCATCTTCTTCATTGAGCAAGCTTCGACAATAACTCCCTTGCTACTGATCTTTGATTTTTAGAGATGATGTAGTTGGTTGATGACTTGACTGATTTGCAATGATGTCTTGTTCATCAATAGCTTCTGTACCAATTGATTGTTGTTGTATTGAATGATGATCTTTAAGCTTCAACAACAACGGTCGTGTGTTAATGATGATAGCTTTGTATGTTTAGTTTTACAACGATAACTTATCGTTGCGACTATCATTACATCAACACCTTCAGAAGTGCATACTCCTTTCCTTTAAATAGCCCATTAAAATATAGCCGTTGAAGAGCTGTTGACTATTTGAAAAGAGTCGTTATGCAATGATGAAAGTTGTACTGCCATATCTTCTTTTTACTGTAGAAGAAGTGATGGGATAGATCTTTTTAGTACGGTGTACAGTCATTGCTAACGGTAACATTTGTCTTCAAATTTTCAGAGGCTTCTGATGGTAATTAATTGAAGCATGAGTATAGACTTTATAACTGGGTCTTCAGAATCTTCAAGTCTTCAGTCTTCAGAACTTGTCCATTAGGAATCTGTCTTCAGAGCTTCAGCACTTGTCTTGAAACCCTTTGTCTTTATAGCTTTAAGTCTTCAGAGTCTTTAGAACCATGTTTACTCAGAACGTTGTCTTCAGAGTCTTCAACACTTTATCATTTGAATCTTAATCTTCTGAACACTTCAGTCTTTAGAGTCTTTCTGCACTTGGTCTTCAGAGCCTTCAGCCTTCAGAACTTCAAGTCATCAGAGTCTTCAGCACTTAGTTCTTCAGAGTCTTTCTTCAGGAGCTTCGCTTATCTTCAGAATCTGAAACACCTTCAGAACAGAATCCACAAGAGCGTTGCAACAGCAATATCGGCATCCTTGGATCTTTCTTCTTGTTTCCAGATACAGAAGCAAACTTGCTTCTTCCGACTTGTGTTACACAGAGTAACTCACATGTAATCTTTTACGCACATCTTTGCACATGTTTGTTTGATTTAATATCTTTAATAAATATGATCTGCACAAAAATAAACATTAGAACATAAAATAGTTCTTTCACAAATACTCATTGTTATAAACATTCATGTTTATTGAAAAGATAGTTAAGTAGATTTAATTTTCTTCTCTCATATCTCTGAATTTAAACTTTTGTTTTGAGTATTAAGAATTTACGTCATATTAAAATTTATTTTTAACCGTCTCTAAATATAGTAACTTTCAATTTTAATCTATTTAAACATTCATTTTATGAAATGTTCACATTGCATGTTTCATATAGTTTTTTTATAACATGTTATTAACAAAATCTTAAAGTATTATTAGTTTAATAATTAATCTATTTAATTTTTATTTATTTATCTATAATTTCAAAAATTTAAGATAAAGTTGTTAAACTAAAGATTTATTAGTTAGGTTCTTAAATTAATGTTATTTTATGGTTTTATTAATGACATCTCGTTAAAAAAAAATTATTAGAAACATGTAAGAAATGTTCTTGTAAAAAAACGAGAATAGAATTGACAAAAAAAAAGAGAGAATTTCTTACCCCATCCATTGGGGTTCTTACGCACCATGTGCATTTCCAAAAATACCCCCATTTTTTTGGAGATGTATCTCCTGACGCACATTTTTTTTAATCAACATTGGTTTTTTTTGGAGGTACATCTACGGAAGGTTTTTATTTATATAGCTCCAGAACAAATTAGAATACATGCGCGCCAGAGTCTCTTCTCCTCCATCATTCTTCATTTTTCATCTTCTCATTCTCAAACTCTCCAAACTCTCTCAACTCAAAAAATCTTTTTCCACCAAACTTCATTATTTTCAATCAAATTCGACAAGAAGTGTTCATTTCAACGATCAAGAAACACCAACACATTCAAAGCTCGATATAATCGGTAAGTTTTCGAGTTTCGAGGTATTTTTTAGTATTTCTCGTAAACGTGTTAGAATATAGTTTTAGGGGTAGAAATCCTTAGATAGTTTTAGAAACATAGTTTAGAGACAATGTATGTATTGTTTGTTGGAAGAAATGGACGATTAGGGCTTCAAAAATCACATTTGCATGGGTAGGGGACGTCATTGCCGTAACCTTTGAGTTACAGGTTGTTTCGGATCCACATCTACAGAACAATTTAACGTTAGGGCACTTCCGTAGATGCAGTTCCGGAACAACCCAAACGTTGTAAATTCTTGGTTCTTTCGTAGATACATCTACGGAACTTGTTCCGTGTGTGTATATCCAGAAGTAGAAAATGTTAATTTTTTTCTTTTTTGTTTTTTGATTTATTTGTATCTAATTGTTTTTTCTTGTTTATTCCATTGTAGACATTATGGCAGACAGAGACGATAGATTGCGACTTGGACGAGTTTCGCAGCATGCATCTGTGAGACACGAGCGGAGCCAGACCACCCTTACCGAGGCCGATATAGCTGAGGCACAACCTACTGGACAACCTTCTTCATTACATGTCTAGGACACTCAATCGACCTCGTATCCCACCCCCATCATCGACTTCTTCATCCCGGAGGCATTAGGATTTAGCTGAGGGTTTATCACAGGCTCCGTCATCCCGCAGGCCTCATCGGGACACTCCTGTTCCTCATCCTGCCGATGATGTTGGTTCGGTGCCACCTCCAGAGGGTGATGACCCACCAGCAGAGGATGTTGGTCACGACGATGATGATGAGCCTGAGGGTTTCCTAGGGGGTCCCTCAGATATGTCCCTGCTGACAGGGTATGCTGACCATACTGCCAAACATGTCTGGGATGGAGAGGTAACATTACTCAGATTATTTCTTTTTTTTTCATTGGAAATTTATAATTTGTACCATTGTTGATTACTAACATTGTTTCTTATTTATGGAAAATTTTCAGACTTGTGAGTTGCAGAAGTTCCACAACCATGGGCGGAAGATATTATCTTTGAAGGAGCCATAAGAGGCTTGGTTCCAGGATGTCCTTGCTGCCTCTGGTTTGAAGGACCTTTGTGAGATCGGTTACAACTTGATCCACAACGGGATGCTGTTGGAATTTATGGAGAGATGGCACCCTGAGACGTCCTCATCCCATCTACCACACTACGAGCTGACTATTACACTAGACGACATCTCCTGTCTGTTGCATATACCCACCATACGTACCCTTCTCTGTCACGGTAGGATGACGAAGAAGGATGCGAGAGAGATGTTGATCTAGGAGCTTGGGGCTGATCCAGTGGATGAGCTTG
Organism: Lathyrus tuberosus; assembly: GCA_022829125.1. Classification (NCBI taxonomy): domain Eukaryota; kingdom Viridiplantae; phylum Streptophyta; class Magnoliopsida; order Fabales; family Fabaceae; genus Lathyrus; species Lathyrus tuberosus. The sequence continues at coordinate 272,107 of JALAZF010000079.1, read as the reverse complement.
AGGAGGTGGATAAGACCATAGGAGCTCATGCGAGGTTTTCCTTTCTGACACGTAGATTTCGTGAGGCGCTCGCTGCTGCACGCCAGGAAGATGGTGATCCAGCTGAGGTTGAGATACACAGACAACGTGTGCTGAGATGCTATTTTCTATTTTTAGTCGGCACATAGCTGTTTGTGAACACTTCCTCCACATATACTGATGTTGCTTACTTGAGGCACTTTTTGGATTCCACACAGATCCATGAGTACAACTGGGGGGAGGCTACCCTGGCTTGCACGTACTCGAGGCTAGGAGAGGGATACCTGTGGAAGACCAGGACTGTGGCAGGTAGCGTGTCACTACTTGTGGTAACAATCTTATATCCTAAAACTTTTTTTCATTTCTTTTCATTCTATATTTTTGATAATGCATGATCCTAGTGTTTTTTTATTTTCATTTCAGGCTTGGATATTCCAGCACTTTCCCATGATCGCCAGGTGGGGGAGTGTGTCTGATTACACAGAGCATATGGCACGTGCCCATGCCTCTATTCCGCTCAGGGGGAACCAGGCGGTCGACCCTTATACAGTCTATCTCGATCGCCTGGTTGCTGAGGACATCTGCTACAACGTCTATGCCGATCACCGTGATACGCGTCCGTTTAATGACATATCACTATTCTCAGGATGGTTGCCATGCAGTTCGACCATTACTGTTCCATATTTGCCCGAGCGTGTCATGTGGCAGTTCGGGTACACACAGACGATACCTAGACACCCAGCTGTCTCCCCTCCTCTCGGCTTGACCCGTAGGCAAATAGACGAGATCTTTGCTAACTACCAGAAGCACATGGTACCAAACGGCTCGGGCAACCAGAGGGCCGAGAGAGTGGAGCTACGTTGATGGCTACATCATATGGTTCTTCACTGTCTCACACGCATACATGGTGCCCACTGCAGAAGGATCACCGCCCAGGCCAGCTCATCAGGAGATCTTAGAGGAGCAGCAGTCTCAGTTGGACCACACTCGGGATGTTCTACCTCGCTGTCGTCAGATAGTGGAGATGGGGCGGGCAGGCATTGCCGCCGGTTTCTTCCCTGAGGGGTCTGACCACAGGCGTGTATTGGATGAGATCATTGAGGTGGCATAGAGGGAACTTATGTATCGCAGGCATCGCGCTAGAACGGGTGGGATCGATGGCTGAGGACGCAGATCAGACAGTTGAGGAGGTGGCAGAGACAGACAAGGCGGTTGAGGTATAGGCAGAGGAGGGGATGCAGATGTTGTCAGGCACACACAGTAGTGACTATGATGTGTTTTTTATGTATATATTTTGATGACATTTATGTACTATTTTTTTATGATTATGACATATTACTTCTCATATATATATATATATATATATATTATTTTATTTACGGATGTATGTTATTTTATATTCATATGCGACAGTTAATTTCCATTTGCGACCAACGAAATTTGATTTTTTTTATAAAAAAACCTGTTCTGATAAGATTTCGGAGATGCATCTACGGAACATTTTCCGTATATGTGTCTCCAGAAACATCCAGTGTAAAGAAAAAAATGGTACGTCCGGATGTGTATCATCGAAAGAAGGGGGCATAAAAGGAATTTTGCAAGGTGCCTAAGAGTATCAAGGGGTGGATTAAGAAATTCTCAAAAAAGATTAGGGAGACCAAAATTTGAAATTTTTTAGAGGAATTAAAACCAAAAGTTGATATATTTAAAGAAATAAAAAAACATATTAAATCTTTAACATTATTATATACATTCATGACATTCTTATACAATACTGTGAAATCTTAATTTCAAAGAGTACAAATTGAATTTGCAATAAGAGGAATAGACAATAAAATTAAGTTGTGGAAGGATAAGCAACTTTGCCTAAGGTTGTTCTTGAAGCACAAAGTGATGTCATCAAAGAGTGTTAATGGCAGATTGCTTTAATGATTTTCATACTTCATGTAAATTAATATTCACATGATCTTGATAAGGGCTTCACTACGTCAAATAACGTCATCGACATATTTGGAGAGCTTTAGAGCTATTAGAGACATATTTCTTCATTGATTTTCATGCACTCTTCCTATCAATTACTGGTATTTCATTATTTAACTATGAGTAGGTAGATTCTTTTCATTAGGTCTTAGAAGATGAAATTGATTGTACTCCGTTGAATCATGTGATTGTTTGATGTTATTTGAATGTTTTGATCTTATAATTGTTATTAATTGCTTTAATTTACAATGCTCTTTGTGTGTTGACGAGCGCACAAAGTGAATTTAGATGAGTAGAGATTATTGACCGTAATTAATAAGAATAGGTAACTTATGGCTAGAGAATTAATGCATGTAGATCACCTAGTTTTACTTCAAATTCGCCTAAGGAATTAGAGAGTTGTTGTCTAAATTAGTGAGTTATACACCAAAGAAATTGGTACTATGATATTGTTAATTCTTCATAATTATGAGTTGTTTCATTTTAAATAATGCAAAGTCATCAACAGGAGACAATTAAGGGATTCAAATAAGATCTAACTGCGTTCTCATTTTCTTTAATTTTCTCAAGTTTTATTCGCTTAGTTATTTTCTACAACCTAATCTAAAAACCCCCCATTGTTAGTTCAAATTGCATGATTACAACCTTGTTTAATTTACAATCCTTGTGGAGATGAATTTATTTTTATTACTTCGATCATATTAGTACACTTGCTAAAAAATTCATCAAATTTTTGGCGTCGTTTCCCTAAACTCTAAACCCTAAATGTTGATAATTTCAACAAGGAAATTTTTGTGCGGCGTTTTAATTTTAATTTTTATTCTGTTATTGTTTATTTTTAATTTTCTTGATATTTTCTACTCTTATTCAATTTGGTTTTGTGCAGTGCTACTGAAGTATTGTCTGTTTGTTTATGTGAGATTTGAACTCGACACTGATACTACTAGATTCAGAGATCGAAAGAACAACACGAGCCGAATGATGTAACCGACGATCAGGTAAAATTACAGCTATTTGATTTTTTTATAGGTTGAGTTAAGGATTGGACATAATGCATACCAAAAGGTAAAATCCAAGCATGGTAGGAATCAGAAGAAAAATTTCTGGATATGTATGTCTTTAATACTAAGTTTTTGCAAAGGAAAGCTGAAATTCCAAACTTCGATCAATAAGAATATGAGTTATTATCTTATGTATATTAGAGATTCAAGTTGTTAGACTGAAGATGTACAAATCATAATATGAGTGCTATGGACAAATGACACACTTTATCAGTGGTCTTAAAACTCCAACAAGAATGCTTCTAGATGTCTCAACAGGAGGTACCTTAAGAACTAAGAATAAAGATGCTGTGAAAACATAGATTGAAAATACGTGTCAAAATGAGTATCGCTCAAGTGATCGAATAGTGAAACCAAAGGGTATTCTTTAATAGATTTGAACACAACAGTATTAGCTCAACTTGAGTTGATCTCGAAAAAATTAGCCGCATCTTCGTTGGGTCCAACGAATGTGAGTTAGGTTTAGGCACTAAGGTGTGATTTCGGTGGGGGAAGGACATGCCAACGGAAATCATGTACCAGATGAGGTTAGCGTTGAAGCTCAATATGCAAACTTTCAGAAAATTAATCCTTATCATCCAAATTTTAAGTGGAGCAATAATAATACTTTGAATTCAAATCAAGAAGTTTCACAGGTTCCCCAACCACGACAAAGGAAATCAACACCACTTTAGGAAGCCTTAGCCAACTTCATGAAAGCCACTAAAATAAGTTTCGACCAGGTTGGAAAGACTCAGGAAGAAATGTTTAAGACTCAGAGAGAGATGGAAAAATGTCAAGACACCGTGAGCAAAAATACGGAAGCATAAATAAAAAGTTTGGAAATGAAATCGACCAATTATCTCAACAAGTGACATCACAAGCTAGTTCAGGTGGGGGATTCATTGGTAACACTATAGATAACCCAAAAAATGAGAAATGCAAAGTCATTGAGTTGAAAATTTTTCACACAAGAAGGTACAATGCCTGAAGTAGATCTTATATCAATTAACTAACCTGCATAATCAGTATCAGCATAAGCCTCCATAGTTAAACTTTCACCTTTTTAAAACAAGATTCTTATTTTGGAGTGACTTTGAGATATTGTAGAACATGATCAACCGCTTGCAAGTCCCACACCTTCGGATCATGCATGAATTAGACCATCATATTGATTACATATGACAAACCTAGCCTAGTGTGTGCCAACTAACCTATGATATATACCCTTGTCAACTTTAGTACTTTCCTCCTCATATATCATCTTATGATTTTGTTCAATAGGAAAACTTGTAGGTTTGCACTCAACTTTTTTTTGTTTCCTCCACATAATGAACATGTTTTCTCTAAGAGATAAAAATGCCTTTATTTGAATGGGCTACCTCAATTCCCAATAAATACTTGAGTTCTCCAATTTCATTCAATTCAAATTCTAATGATAATTTTATTTTATGTAGTTTCTCTCACTCAAATCGTCACCTATAACATTACTATCGTCAACTTAAACACGAAGTACATTTTGCTTTCCTCCTTGTGCATGTTTAAAAACTAAAGTATGTCTCATTAGCTTTGCTTATAGCCTAAACACAACGATTACTTTGTGAGTCTTCCAAACCATGACCGGGGAGGGAGGGGGAGGGCTAGTTTAGTCCATATAAGGTCTTATTCAATTGAGAAATGTTGAAAAATATCTATACCAAATAACTTCAATTTATGTTAAGAACTCATAAACATGTTGACCACTTTATTGTTTCAAATTACTAAGATCCTTAAGCAATTGATATCTATGAGATAAATCAGAGATAATATAATGTTGCTTTAAATGATCCCATACCTCTTTGACATTCTCAAATCACTCAAATTGCATATGAATTCATGGAGTGGAGGTATTAAAAAACCAAATAATGATTTGATGATTCTCGCTTTCCCATTTTTCTAATTTATCAGTATAGGCCTCTGTAGTTTCATCGCCACCTCTTTTGGAACACTTTTTTTTATCACATCTCTCATAACACCAAAGTCAACAACCTTTAAAGAATCCAATAGTTTTTTTAGGCCAATGATTATAATTATAACCATTGAGAATAATTATAATAAAAAGAGTCGCCTCAAAACTTTCTATCATGACATGATAATATTAAAAATAAATAACACCATGAGAGAAGACTTGACAAAAACTAAAAGTAAAAAAAGAAAAGATCTCACCAAAATATAATATGAGGGGTTAACCTTGTTAATTTCACAAATAAAAGCGGCGCTGATTAACAAAGATGGAACAATTAACATTAGAAACACAACCAAGAAAGGGAATTTTTTAAAATTACGAAGCTCTTTGATACATTGACATTGCTTAGATTTTCGAACTATTTATGTATAAATATGTTTAAGCAACCTCATTATTTGAGTTATCTTTTGAGATGAAATCCAAACATATTTAACACGGTATCAGTGCCAGATTAAAGACTGCAATGTATGAATTAAACTCAAATTTCACACTAGGCATGAGGAAGTGTTTTGAAGTTATATTGTAGTTTCATATTGTTTAGATTGTTAGATCCGTTCAAAACCTTATGATTTCTACCGATATAGAAATCAAGAACAGAACTCTAAAATAATTCCTATAAGTCGATATAGCATCAACTTGTATCCCTTAAACCCATATCTGAATACAATTATGTGAATAAAGGCGGAAGCGTACTTGAATTTGGCATTGAAATCATTGAAGCACTACTACGGAAAACCCATTTAACAACGGTTGGGAAATATATATAATGACGCGGGCGCAAACATTGTTAAGTAGAGTGTCGTTGTATATATGATACATGCAATCATGGCCTAGTAAGCGTTGTAATAAACTGGAAAGCGCGCTACTTATAATGACGGTTATTTTAAATACCCGTTGTTGTATGTCTTTTCATAAAATAAAAAAAAAAATCAGCATTAGAGCTACCTATAATGACGGTTATTTTAAAGAACCGTTGTTGTATACTACCTATAATGACGGTTATTTTAAATACCCGTTTTTGTATGTATTTTAATAAAATAAAATAAAATTGAAGCATTAGAACAAGAACAACAACAAGAACAACAAGAACATCAAGAACAACAATAGCAACAACAACAACAACTACAACAACAACAAAAACAACAACAACAACATCAATAACAACAACAACAACAACAATAACAAGAAGAAGAAGAAGAAGAAGAAGAAGAAGAAGAAGAAGAAGAAGAAGAACAAGAACAAGAACAACAATAATAACAACAATAACAACAAGAACAACATTAATAAAAAAGAACAACAAGAACAACAATAATAAAAAAGAACAACAAGAACAACAATAATTAAAAAAAGAACACCAACAAATAACATTGCTAACTCGAGTTCTGAAATTTGTTCTGAAATTTGGTTTAGTGGAGAAATAGAGTATCATAAATGAAAGATGATGTTTGGAGGTAGAAAATGTAGTTCGTCTATGTTTTAGGTTTCACGCGGATCACTGATAATAGTTTCTTGGCCGTTGATAATCACTAAATAGACGGCCAAGATTTGTTTAAGGATAGTGAATAAACTCAATATGCTCGCCACCTGTAATGTTGGTAATGAGACTTGAAAAAATAAGTAAAAAACCAAAAATGCTGGTGCTGGGACTTGAACCCGTGACAAGACACTACCTATAATGACAGTTATTTTTAAATACTAGTGGTGAAAGGTCTGTCAGCATTTTGAAAAAATAAGTAAAAAATGCTACCTATAATGACGGTTGTTTAAATATATGTGGTGAAAGGTCTGTGAGCATTTTAAAAAAATAGGAAAGAAGTAACATGATTAAAATAAATTCAGAAAAATATAAAAACACGAAATTTAATCTAATTAGGTAAAATAAGAGTTTTGAGAATTTTTTTTTAAATTTTTTGAGACTATGAAAAAAGTAAAAAATTCATTAAAAATAGAAAAAAAGATGAATTTGGGGTTTTGAGGGTGAAGTCCTGTAACTCTTCCAGAGTAGGGGATTAATGACCGCACAATTTTTCTGCTTCAAATACACAAAACAGATCTAAAAAAGGAGACGATTTTCCCTAAAACCAATTTTTTAAAGAGCAAGACCTAAGACTAAACTATAGGCTATAATGACGGTTGAAAACATACCCGTGATTAAAGGCTATCAGCATTTTGAAAAAAATATGTAAAATACCATAAATGCTGGTGTAGGGACTTGAACCCATGACATGACGCTACCTATAATGAAGGTTTTTTAAATACCCATGGTGAAAGGCCTCACATTGCACAACGGTTGGAATTTTAACCGTCATTAAAAGCATTTTAATAAGATTTAAAAAAATGCGTGCATCCAGTACGCACTATTACAACGGTGTATAGGATGTCGTTGTTAACCTAGCGTTGTTGTTTGCGCATTTTGTAGTAATGAAGGTTTCGGGTATGTGATCTTTCGATTTGTAGAGTTTCTTAGGGTTCCTTGAATCTCCTCTGATAGGGGTGAAGAGAGAAAACCTCATAAACCTTATTTTGCTCGTACTCTACAAATGGGGACCATAACCCATTTAAATAACCCTAGAGTTATTTCTTAGTTTTCAATATTCTAATTTGGCCCCTCATCAAATTAGATATTGACTTACGGTATCTACACAATAACCTGACATTTCATGACATTTATGCTTTTAGCCAAAAACTTAATATTATATTAATTAGACCCCTTTATGTCTTGACTAATTAAAATAATGACACTAACACCTTAAATGTTACATTTGTGACCCAAAATTCTAACAATCTCCCACTAGTCACATATGTAACTTTACACATGTGTTAGACTTTATGAGCTCAAAATTTGCCATTATATTCTTTAAGCATATCCAAAGTATCTCGTCCATTAGTCATGCAAATATACATAATCAAAGTGATATTCATTATATCAATCATAACTAAACCCATTAATGATCACCGATAGTGACACAACTAAATGACATAGATCCATCATGAAATGTGTAACATGAAAATCACATGAAATTGGTCTTTATATGTCAATTTTTAACTGGTCCTACTTTACTGTAGTGAGATCATTCAATAACTTTATTGTACAAAATGTAAACTACTGAATATCAAACTTTATTAATTTGAAAATATCCAAAATCATAATAAGCATACGTAATACCAAACACAGAACATAAAATTCATAATCGACAAACTCCCACTAAACCAAAGACTCCTCTAACGATAAAACACCCATGCGAGCAGTGTGCTCATGAAAGACCTTGGGTGGAAGACCTTTTGTAAGAGGATCTGCTATCATGGAGTTTGTCCCCAAGTGTTCTATGGAAATCTATCCACTTTGTACCCTTTCCTTAACAACTAGGAACTTAATGTTAATATATTTTAACTTAGTCGAGCTCCTATTATTGTTGGAATACAGGATGGCTGATTTGTTGTCACAGTATAACTCAAGTGGCCTTTTAATTCCTTCCATAATTTTCAGCTCAGTGACAAGATTCCTCAGCCAAATCCTATGGTTGGATGCCTCATAACATGGTATAAACTCTGCTTCCATGGTGGATGAAGCCGTAAGAGTTTGCTTAGCACTACGCCAAGAAACTGTACCACCAGCCAACATGTAAATATAGCCTGAAATGGATCTTTTACTGTCTTGACATCCAGCAAAATTTGAGTCAGAGTATCCAGTGTTCTCTAACTGGTCTGACCTCCTATATGTGAGCATATAGTGTTTTGTTCTCTTTAAATACCTTATAACCTTTTTGGATGCTTTCCAATGATCCATTCCTGGATTGCTCAAATATCTTCCTAACATCCCAACTATGAACGCAATATTCAGACGCGTGCACACTTGGGCATACATCAAACTCCCTACTACTGACGCATAAGGAATCTTTTGCATTACTTGAATTTCTAAGTTTCCTTTTGGGCACTGAGTGAGACTGAATTTGTCTCCATTAGCAATTGGAGTATCTCCTGATTTACATTCCTGCATGCCAAACCTTTTAAGTATCTTTTCGATATAGCTCCTTTGTGATAATCCTAGAATACCACGAGATCAGACTCGATGTATCTGAATTCCTAATACAAAGGAGGCGCCACCAAGATCTTTCATTTCAAAATTTCTTGAGAATTTTTTTAGTTTTGTGCATCATTCCAATATCATTTGTGGCAAGCAGTATGTAATCTATATACAAGACCAAGAAAATGTACTTGCTCCCACTGAATTTGTGATACACACAATCTTCAACAACACTCACCTCAAAACCAAATGAGAGAATTACTTCATGAAACTTGTGATACCACTTACGAGATGCTTGCTTTAGTCCATAAATGGATTTTGTCAATTTGCAAACCAAATTCTTTGAGTCTTCTGACATAAAGTTTTCTGGTTGCATCACATAGATTGTTTCATCAACGTTGCCATTGAGGAAAGCTGTCTTGACATCCATTTGATGGAGATTCAAATCATAATGTGAAACAAGAGTCATGATTGTCCTAAAAGAGTCTTTTGATGAAACCGGAGAGAAAGTATCTTTCAAGTCAATCCCTTCCTTTTGAGTATAGCCCTTAGCCACAAGACGAGCCTTATTACCGTTAGAATCACATTTGGTCTTAAAAATCCAAGTTCCCAAACATTATTGTCTTGCATGGACTTATACTACTCTTTCATTGCTTCAATCCACTTTTCCGAGTTGGAATCCTGCATGGCTTGACAGAAGTTGATTGGAACATCTTCCAGCATACCATTAATTTCCTCATGTTCTTGGAGAAAGACTATGTAATAATCCAGAATAGCATTTCTCCTTTCTCTAGTGGATCTCAGCAAAGGTATTGGTTTTTGTAACACTTGTTATTGAGGATTTTGAGTTTGTTCTTCATGAATTACCAAATCATCTTGAGTTTGAGGAATTGCAACAATGTCTTGTGCAAGTTCCATACTTGCTTGATCAAAAGCAACTATATGAATCAGTTCTGGAATTGTTATCGATTCTTCCTCTAAGACAAAGTCTCTAACCTTATTCTTCCCCCCAAACTCAATATCCTCAAAGAATGTGGTTGTTCACGTCTCAAAAATTGAATTTAATTTCGGATCATAAAATTTGTAGCCCCTAGATCTTTCAGAATAACCAATAAAGTAGTTGTTCATAGTTCGGGAGTCCAATTTCTTTTCATTTGGCCTATAAAGCGTTGCCTCAGCTGGACATCCCCACACTTGAAAATGTTTGATACTAGGCTTTCTCCCGGTCCAAAGCTCATAAGGTGTTTTGGCAACTGCCTTTGCTGGTACTCTATTTAGAATATAAGCTGCAGTCTTTAGTGTCTCTCCCCAGAGTGACTCTAGTAAGGTAGAATGACAAATCATACTCCTTACCATATCTTTAAGAGCCTGATTTCGTCTTTCAGCAACACTGTTCATGCTAGGAGATCCTGGCATGATGTACTGTGGGACAATTTCCCATTCCTCTAGGTATTTGGAAAAAGGCCCTTGAGGTTGTTCACCTGAACCGTCATACCTACCGTAATATTCACCGCCACGGTCAGATTTGACTTTCTTAATTCTTTTGTCAGGTTGATTCTCAACTTCAGTCTTAAAAGATTTGAACACATCCAATGACTGAGACTTTTCATGTATAATAAATATGTATGCATATCTAGAATAATCATATATGAATGATATAAAATATTGTTGACCATTCCAAAAAGGTGTCGGAAATGGTCCAAAAATGTCTGTATGTATCAATTCTAAGACATCTGTAGTTCTATATGCACCAAATTTCTTTATTTTGGTCTATTTTCCTTTAACGCATTCAACACAAACATCAAAGTTTGTGAAGTCAATGGAATCCAAAATTCCATCTGACACTAGTCGCTCAACTCTATTTTTAGAGATGTGACCTAGGCGTTTGTGCCATAATGCTCCTGAATTGTTATCCTCAATTTTACGCTTACTACCACGTGATTCTACATTCAAGGATTCTCCATAGGTAGCTATTGTGTCAAGCAAATATAGATTATCATGACCCATAAGTGAACCAGTCCCAAAAATATTTGAATTGAAAGGCAGTTTGAACATATTGTTTCCAAATGAACAAAAATAACCTAATTTGTCCAAATAAGAATCTGAAATCAAATTCTGTCTAAATGGCGGAACCACAAAAGTGTCTTTCAAATCCAAATAAAATCAGGTACACATTAATAATCTAAAATGCCCTATAGCTTCCACCTCCACCGACTTGCCATCTCCAACATAGATGTATCTTTCAACATTATTTGGCTCCCGGTAGTTCAGGCAACCCCTCATTAAAGCACTGATGTTAGTAGTTGCACCAGAGTCTAACCACCAAGTGTTTGTAGGTACTAAAGGTAAATTGACCTCAGAACAAACCAAGCCATGACTCATGCGATTGGAGCGATCCCACTTCTCATAATCTTTCCTCTGTTCAGAGGTACCAAATTCCATAAGAGAAGGAGGTTGCCTCATTGTTAGATGTCAAATATGTTATATATTTGTATGAAATACTTGGCATTTTTCAATTCTTTCCAACGGTAAAGTGTGAATGTAAGCGGTAAATTGTGTTGTAATGCTTACATTGGAACATATGTGTGGAGCTTGTAATTTGTGTGTTAATGTGCAGGTAGAGGCATGAAAGGAGCAAAAGTGTGAGACACATGGAGTGAATGCAAGTTGCCTTGGAAATTATTGCTGCAACAGAGCATTCGCAGTGCGAAGGATCTGGCGAAGGCCCAGCGAAGGTTCGCACTGCGAACGTCAGCGAAGGAGCCAGCGAATGGTGGCAGAAAGTTCCAGTTTTGAAATGACAAAGAGTTCGGACTGCGAACTCCTGGCGAGGGTCCAGCGAAGACTCGCTGGTTAGTTCACAGTGCGAAGATGCTGGCGAAGAGAGGCAGTAAGTTTGGGATTTTGATTGGCCGGGCTCGCTAGTTTATTCGCAGTGCGAATGAGCTAGCGAATCATTCGCTGTGCGAAGGAAAGGTTCGCACTGCGAACGCGCGATTTTTGCTTGGGGCGGTTTAAGTCTCAGAGGCACTTAAAGTGCCATTTTCCCTCATTCGCAGTGCGAATGATGTGCTCGCAGTGCGAATAGTGCAGATTTCAGAAGTGTATAAATAGATTTTCACTTTATGTAATTGGGATCTCTTGTTCATTTTCACTAGAATTCATAGTTTACAGTATTTTGATCATCAAAGAGTGTATTTTCGATTGGAGAAGCTGAAGTCGCATCCATTCTCTATTATTCGTCGTGGATGCTCATTCATCTCCTCTCTTTACTTGTTATCTAATCTACCATGAGAAGTGGTAGCTAAACACTCAATGTTGAGGTTAGAGGTAGTTGATCCTAATTTTATGTATTGCTGTTGATCTATTGTATATGAAAAAAGTCTTTGATCAATATAGATGATGTTGTTTTCTCTTAATGATCCATGTGTGATTTGTTTTGCTCTAGACATAGATTTTACAAATCATGACCTAACAATGTTATCTCTTAAAAACCAAACTCTAGACATAGATTTGGGATTTGCTATTCGCATTGTGTTGATCTTAATGATTGTTGTTTAGATTGTTAGCGTGAGACATCATCTAACGGCCTAAACAACGATACTCACGACTTTGCTTTAGACATAAACTTAGTCGGGAGGATACGCGGTTATATTGGTCGGAAACCGAGTTCATATGCTTGATTAATCGTTTATACGTGAAAAGGATTGGCGAAACCTAACCTTAACATGCTTTTATCAAAACTTTTACAAAATCTTTGTCACCATAATCTTTGCTACAATTGAATGTTAACAACACTTGAGAAACTTTTGAAACCATTGAACTTAGAATATCATAACTATTGAACGGCACGCATCAAATATCAAATAATCCCTGTGGATACGATTAAAAATAACCCCCACTATTACTTTACCAAACAAAATCGCGCCGTTGCCAGGGATTGTTAGGTGATATTGCAAGCATTGCGATAGTTGAGCTATTTTAAGCTTGTTACCACTTTATCTTGAACTTGTTAATCTGTTTTGTTTAGTGTGCAGACTTAGTTTATGCGAGGGAAACTACCGGCGGACCAACTTCTTTTCGATCCTGAGATTGAGAGAACCGCTCGTAGAATCAACACAAGGACTAGACGAAGGAGGCAGCTAGCGAGACAGAAGCGAGAACAAGAGGAAAGTACTTCTACACCACCACCAGTTCCACAAATACTTCCAGTTATGGAGGCAGATCCACCACCACCACCACCACCAGCTGCTTCTAGGCCATGCACAAATAGTCCGAGACACAATGCTCAGTTCGCTCGCCATGTACATAATGGTCGTCATGCTGAAATGAAGACCGGTATTCTCCAACTGTTATATCAAAGTCCATTTACGGGTATGGATCATGAAGATCCTTTTACCCATCTTACAAAATTCTATGAAATAGCGGGAGCGACTGGTGCACCGGAAGCAGAAGAGGAGTCTCTGTTCAAGAGATTATTCCTGCATTCCCTCATTGGGAAGGCAAAGGAATGATATCTTGATCAGTCAACTGCCATAATGACAGATTGGAATCCATTGGAAGAGAAATTTTTGGAGAGATTTTTCCCTCACACTCGGTTTATGGAAGCAAGGAGCCAATAAATCTCTCAACGAAGCTTGGGAGAGGTTCAAATCAATGTTAAGAAAGTGCAAAGGCCATGGTTTTGATGAATTGTCACAAATTCATATATTTAGAAATGGGCTGCAACTTGTACACAAAACCTTGTTGGATGCCACCGTCGGTGGATCCTTGTTAAGCAAAACTGCAGCGGAAGCCACAACTATCATTGATAAGATGGCCTTGAATGATCATCAAGGTAGTCACAACCGTGGACCTTCTCAACGAACTCCGGGAGTGTTGGAATTAGGAACAAACGATGCTATCCTTGCGTAGAACAAATTATTATCACAACAGGTTGAGTTGCTAACTAAGCAAATGTCTAAATTGCCGCAACAATTCAAAGAGATGCAAGAATCTTCAAGTAAAAATGTGCAAGTGTTAGTTTGTGAATTATGTCGAGGAGACCATCCGACCGGTTATTGTCCACCCGTTGTGGAAGAGGCAAACTATGCGGGAAATCAAGGATACCAACCCCGACCTCCGTATCAACAAGGCAACCAAGGTTACCAACAAAGGCCTAACCAAGGTTATCAACAACAATGGAGACCGCAAGAAGCCGGACCATCAAACCGTCAACAATATCAAAATTACACTCAACCTCCGCAAGCTCCCGTTGGAAATACGAAGATGGAAGCCACTCTCACACAATTTATGCAAATGGCAATTTCCAGCCAAAAGAACACCGATGCCGCCATAAGGAATCTTGAAACACAAGTCGGGCAATTATCAAAACAATTGGCCGACCAACAAAAAGGGCACTTTACGGCAAATACGCTTCCGAATCCTAAAGATTGCAAAGCAATTCTTACAAGAAGTGGAAGAGAGATTGACATGGGTGTAGGTAAGAGAGTAGTGGAGGAGGAGGTTTTAGTTGAAAATGAAAAAGAAAAAGAAAGTGAGGAAATTGAAGTAGAAAAAAATGTTAAGGGTGTTTTAGTTGAAAATGAGAAGGAAAAAATTGAGAATGAGGAAAAAATAGAGAGTGAAGAAAAAATTAAGAGAGCTAGGAAGGGAAAAGAGCCGATGAACAATATTCCGATTCAACATCTACGTTATCCGCATGCTCCTACAAAGAAAGATAGTGCGCGTCACTATTCTCGGTTTATGGATATCTTCAAGCAATTACAAATAAATATCTCATTTTCCGAGGCTTTGGAGAAAATGCCTAAATATGCGAAATTCATGAAGGATATCCTCACGAAGAAGAAAAGGTATACATATCAGGAGACGATTATGGTAGATGCAAGTTGTAGTGCCATCAATCAACGGACTCTCCCGCAGAAAGAATGTGATCCGAGACGAGTTACTTTGCCGGTTACGATAGGAAACATGTATGTGGGCAATGGATTGATTGATTTGGGTTCTAGCATCAACTTGATACCATTGTCGATTGTGAAATGGTTAGGACACATGGAATTAAGGTCCACGCAAATGACGTTGCAACTCGCAGATAAATCCACTACCTATCCTCACGGTGTAGCGGAAGACGTGTTGGTCAAAGTGGACAAATTTTTGTTTTCGATAGACTTTGTTGTCATTGAAATGGAGGAGGATGAGGATGCACCTTTGATTCTTGGAAGGCCTTTCATGAAAACTGCCCGAATGGCAATTGACATGGACGATGGTCTCATGAAAGTGAGAGTCCAAGATGAAGAGGTGTGTTTCAATCTTTATGATGCCATGAAGCACAAGAAAGATAAAGGTGATTGTTTCCGAATCGATGCAATGGAAAAAGCAAGTTTTTAAGTTACAAAGCAAATTCATGTCATTGATCCTTTACAAAGAGCTTTGGATGATTCCTTGGAAATATTCTCGGTTGAAGAAGAGCAAGCTCTTGAAGAGTGTTTATTAGAGCTTGAAGCTTTGGAAGAATTACAACCTTGGGATTATGAAGAGGAAATTCTAAAAAAAGTGGTTAATGATGAGCCTTCCAAACTTGAACTGAAAGTGTTACCGTCAACCTTAAAGTATGTTTTTCTCGATACGGTGGTAATTAACTGGTAATCATAAGTAGTATTTTGTCTGAAAACGAGGAGAGCCGCTTAATTCAAGTGTTGAGAAAAAATTAGGATGCAATGGGATGGACGTTGTCCGATCTCAAAGGCATAAGCCCTTCGTATTGCATGCACCGTATATTCATGGAGGAAGATTTTAAGCCGGTTGCGCAACCTCAACGTCGGTTAAATCCAATCATGAAAGAAGTGGTGAGGAAAGAAGTGGTAAAAATGTTAGATGCCGGAATGATTTATCCCATTTCTGACATCCCGTGGGTTAGTCCGGTGCATGTGGTACCAAAAAAAGGCGGATTAACGGTGGTCCGAAACGAGAAAAATGAGCTCATTCCAACAAAAACCATTACCGGGTGGAGAATGTGCATCGACTACCGTAGGTTGAACAAAGCTACGAGAAAAGATCATTTCCCTCTACCTTTTATGGATCAAATGCTCGAAAGGCTTTCCGGTCAATAATTCTACTATTTTTTGGATGGTTATTCGGGTTACAACCAAATTATTGTGAACCCGGAGGATCATGAAAAAACCGCTTTTACATGTCCGTTTGGAATCTTCGCTTATCGGAGGATGCCGTTTGGATTATGTAATGCACCGACGACTTTTCAACGGTGTATGCAAGCTATCTTCTCGGATTTGATCGAAAAGAAAATTGAGGTCTTTATGGATGATTTCTCGGTTTTTGGACAATCATTTGATCTATGCTTGAAAATTTTGGATACGGTGTTGGAACGGTGTGTGGAAACCAATTTGGAGCTTAATTGGGAAAAATGCAACTTTATGGTGAATGAGGGAATTGTGCTCGGTCACAAAGTCTCTTCAAAGGGCCTTGAAGTTGATAAAGCCAAGGTGGACGTTATTGAGAAATTGCCACCACCGATGAATGTCAAAGGTATAAGGAGCTTTCTTGGACACGCCGGGTTTTACCGAAGGTTTATCAAGGACTTCGCAAAGGTCGCAAAGCCGTTGAGCAACTTGCTCGTCCAAGGTAAGATTTTTGACTTTGACGAGTCTTGTCTTTTTGCTTTTAATTTTTTGAAAAAGAGTTTAACAACCTCACCGATAATCGTTGCACCTAACTGGAAATTAGATTTTGAATTAATGTGCGATGCAAGCGATTATGCGGTTGGGGCTGTTTTGGGGCAAAGGAAAACGAATTTCCACGCTATACATTATGCGAGCAAAGTTTTAAACGAGGCTCAAATTAACTATGCAACAATGGAGAAAGAGTTGCTTGCCATAGTGTATGCGGTGGAGAAATTTCGTTCCTACTTGATTGGTTCACGTGTCATCGTTTACACGGACCGTACGGCTATAAGGTATCTGCTCACCAAACCGGATTCTAAGCAAAGGCTTATTCGGTGGATCCTTTTGTTACAGGAATTTGATCTTGAAATTCGTGATAAAAAGGGATCCGAGAATGTGGTGGCGGATCACTTATCCCGCCTGGTCAACGTTGACGTGACCAAAAATGAATTTGAGGTAAAAGAGGAGTTCCCAGATGAAAAACTGTTTAGAGTGCAGGTTAGACCGTGGTTCACCGACATGGCTAACCACAAAGCCGCCAGATTGATACCGGACGGTCTAACGCACCACCAAAAAAGAAATTTTTTGTCTGATGCCAAGTCTTTCGTATGGGACGAACCTTATTTGTTCAAACTTGGTGTCGACAACCTCTTAAGAAGGTGTGTCTCATTGGAGGAAGCCACGAATATTTTGTGGCACTGTCATAACTCTCCGTATGGAGGACACTTTAATGGGTTGAGAACGGTCACTAAAGTCCTTCAGTCGGGCTTTTATTGGCCGTCCTTATTCAAAGATGCGCACGCGCATGCCCTTAGTTGTGACAGGTGCCAGAGAAGTGGAGGAATTTCACGGCGGCACGAGATGCCTTTACAGAATATGTTAGAGATTGAAGTTTTTGACTATTGGGGGATCGACTTTGTTGGCCCATTCCCATCTTCATTCTCTAATGAATATATTTTGGTCGCCGTTGATTATGTGTCTAAGTGGGTGGAGGCGATAGCTTGTGCTAAAGCCGATGGAAAAATAGTTGTGAAATTTTTGAAGAAAAACATTTTTGCGCGTTTTGGTACTCCTAGAGTGTTAATAAGTGACGGAGGATCTCACTTATGTAACACTCAGCTTGACAAAGCTTTAGAGCAGTATGGTGTGAAGCACAAGGTTGCCACACCATATCATCCGCAAGCTAATGGTCAAGCAGAGGTATTCAATCGTGAGATAAAACGTATTTTGGAGAAAACTGTTTCGGCCTCGAGAAAAGATTGGGCCAACAAATTGGATGATACGTTGTCGGCGTATCAGATCGCTTTTAAGGCTCCGATCGGTCTCACACCGTTTAAAATGGTGTATGGTAAGAATTACCACCTGCCGGTGGAGTTGGAGCACAAGGCGTTTTGGGCCTTAAAATTTTTAAATTTTGATCCAACTTTAAGCGGCGAAAAAAGGAAAGTGCAATTACAGGAATTGGATGAATTATGCCTTCAGGCGTAAGATTCCAATACACTCTACAAAGAGCGTGTAAAGTCTTGCCATGACAAAAAAAAATCATCAAGCAATTTGAGGTAGGACAGCTAGTACTGCTATTCAATTCTCGGTTAAAATTGTTCCCGGGAAAGTTAAGGTCTAAATGGTCGGGTCCGTTTCGGATTCATGAAATAAAGCCTTATGGAGCAATCGTAATAGAAGATACCACAACCAAAGAGAATTGGACTGTGAATGGCCAGAGACTGAAAGTGTACCTTGGAGGAAGTTTCGAGCGGAATCCCGCCATTGTTCCCTTCCGCGATCCGTGAGATTGCGGTGGACCGTCGAGCTTAGCCGACGTTAAACAAGCGCTCGTTGGGAGGCACCCCACCATTTTAAGTATTTTGCTATTATTTGCTGTTTGAAGTCATTTTTGTGAGACTAGTGTGTACATTGTAGTATTGTATTATGTTCAATATGGCAGCAGGACAGAACCAAAAATTTTGAAAAATCTATCTTGCTCGCTGGCTTGTTCGCACTGCGAATCTGGGGCGAGCATTCGCTGGCCATTCGCACTGCGAATATCAGCGAGCCAGACTGGGTGGTTTTGCTGCCACATCATTAAAGTGATGGTTTTGTGATGGGTGGGCCTGCACGTAGGCCCAAGACCCATGTTGAAATTCTGAGAACTTGGGGGGACCAAACCCTAGTCCTTGCCTCTCACTTTCAACCAAAAGCAAAAAGAGAAAGAAAAAAACCTCAAATCCTCTCCCCTCTCACGTGCAAGTTTCTGCCATTCTCTCAAGTTTTTTTCTCTCAATTGCCAATTCTAAACAAGGTTTGAATTTCATTTCTATGTTCTTTCTGTTATTTTGATTTTGTTTGGAAATTTACATGAGAAATCTTTAAGCATTTGGGTTAGAATTATGTGTTAGGTTGTTCAATACATGTCTAATTTTCTGCTGGTTTTTGAGTATAGATGACATGTAGAATCATGCTATGTAGTGAAATCTGGGTTTGCAAAAAAATTTCAAAGTTTTCGTGCATTCGCTGGCTTGTTCGCACTGCGAATCTGGGGCGAGCGTTCGCCAGGATTCGCAGTGCGAGTGTTCTAGCGAGCAGCCCAGATTTTTGTTTTTTTTAGTGCAGTCTGATGCATGTGTGTGCTATTTTCTAATCATCTATCTTGGTTTTTTGTGTGGATTTGTTTGTCATTTGTGCAGATGGGTCCTAAAACCATGATCAAGAAAAGGAAAACATCAACATCCAGACAGGTTCCGATTCATTTCGACGACACTCGTTTCAAGGGTATTAGGCAGGCGCAGAGGTATGAAGTTTTGGAGACGAGAACCATCCTTGCTGAAAAAAGATTTATTCTGAATGATCAAGGGACTTATCGTTCAATAGCTACCCTCTTGCATCAGAAAAAGTGGGATCAGCTGATAACGCCCCTTGATTAGTACAATGTGGAGATGGTTCGAGAATTCTATGCCAACGCCCTTCCTGATGAGGGGGATCTGTTTAATTGGACTACTGTTGTTGGAGGGACAACTGTAAGGTTTGACAGGAGGACAATTAGCCATGTGCTTGGAGACCCTCTTCCTTTGCGTGCTAGTGAGGAAGATGATTACCACAGGAACCTTAACCACAACAGGGATATCGCGCGAATGACCTCTGATTTGTTGCGCCCGGGTAAAAATGTAAAGTTCAACCATTCGGGTGTGCGGTGAGGTATCATCGAGAGGACATGTTACCTTTGGCTCAGCTTGTATTACTGTTGGTTGTGACCAACATAACGCCAAAGTCACATTCCTCTACCGTTCCGATTCGCTTGGCTCACCTTGTGCACAACATCCTTACAAATGTGGAAATTGATGTTGCGAGGATAATAGCAGATGAAATAAGGTCCATTTTTGAGAGTGGATTAGGAGGGAACGCTTCGAGGAAAAATTCCCCTCTTGCTTTTCCGTGTCTAATCATGGCCTTATGTGCTGAAGCTGGTGTTAATTTGTCTTCGCGTCGTCAGGTCACTATCACGTCGGCTATCGATGATCGATATGTCGACAAATTTTGCAAACCAAAGGGTGGTAGGGCTGAGACTTCTGAGGCTGCTGCTGCAGGGGCTGGTTTGAGTGGTGGTGATGCATTTGAGTCACCGAATTTTTATCCGTATCAGTAGGAGATCTGCCAATATAATTGGGATTGGATGGCTGCCCAGCAGCGTGCTATGGCTGATATTCATGATTCTTTGTAGGTTCTCCAATTGCAGATCCGTGACCCTTCTACTGAACGTACTATGATGTCGAGGGAGCAGTTCCTCGCACATGCTGGATGGCCTGAGGCCAGGCCAGTTTTCGGAGGGGGAGAGGATTCAGCTGGTGGTCCTACAGGTGATGAGGCTGATGAGGATGGAGATGGTGATGAGATTGAGGGTGATGGCACCGATGTGGAGGTCTCTGGCAATACTTCTGATGAGGATGAGATGGTTACCGAGGTTTTGGAGATTGAGTCCGAAGAGGACTAATTTTGTGATTTTCAGATGTGTATACTTCCTTTGGTCTCCAAAGTGAAGTTTTCTTATATTTTGTATTTTTCAGCTTTTACTAGTCTAGTGTATCCACGTAGTGGAATATTTTGATATTGGTGTACTTGTACCCTAGTGGTACCATTTTGGATATTGTAGGTGTTCTTACACCAAGCACTTTATTTATTATGAGTAATGTTAAGTGTTTTGTTTTAAAATTTTTTGTTTTGCTTTTACTAATAATTTGTTAGTTTTTAATTGTTAGTATGTTTTCATGTTAATATTCCTTCTTTTATGATGGAATTTTGGAAGTAGGTTGGACTCTTGATTTTTAAAGAAAGATTCCTCCATGATGTGAGGGCTATGATAGTATCTTAAGCATTGCGTTGCGACAAGGTACATCGTTACCTGGTTCAAGAATTTTGTATGTTTTAGAACTGTGTGTCTTGTGTGATTGATAATGTTGTTTCATTTTACAACTTCCTTTGAATGCATGTGTCATTTTAGGATCAAAACCATTAAAGTGAGAAGCCTTCAAAGTGTTATTATATGCTAAGGATTGTTGATGAATGTTGTTTTTACTTTTAATTCATTCCTTATCTTGTGACCTTGTGATTTTGTGGAAGTAAGAGAAGTGATCAAGGCGTTTGTTGATAATGAGCACAACCATGTCCATATAGTAATTCACCTGTGAGAAGTGAGCATTTGGTAGCCCCTTTGAGCCTAAACGGTTTAGAACTCAGTTTAGTGATGAAATTGTTTTATGTACCTAATTTGCAAGTTTGGTTCATCACTAAATTTGGTGAGTTTCTAACATTTTCTTCTTGAACCTTTGAAATTGTATACTTTTACTTCCTTGCCTTAAAAAGCAAGGAACATTCACTTTAGGTTGAGTCGAAAATGAGTTGGGGAGAATAAAAAGAATATGGGTGCATTACTCCAAATTTTGAAAAAAAATTCAAGTAAGCATGTAAAGAAAAGAGTGAATATGTTGTACAAATGATAAAATGCTTGCTTGAATGAAAAAAAATATAGAATCAATAATTGTGCATGGTGGTTTGTGAAGGTGGAATGAAAAATTGGTGAAATGAAGTGTGTTGTGTGAATATGTGTATAGTGAATGTTCTTTTGCGTCGGCAATTTCGTTTCAAAGACCGTTAGAAATGTCCCTTTTTTGTTCACCCGACCAAGCTACACCCTTAAAGTCCTTAGTGATCTTTTACTTCCATGATTTCTTTTGTGTTCATTGAGATATGATATGAATGATTTAGTATTGCATCATTGGTCATTTGAGTGTATATGTCCCGTGTTTGTATGCACGTGTGCCTTTAATCCTTTTTCGAAGAGGAGTGTAGAATGACATGTGCAGGATGAGTTTGTTGTCTCTTGAAACATTGTTTGAAATTGTTTAAAAGGCAAGTTCTTTTACGTTATAGGTTCTTGAATTGTGTAATTGTGCGTTGTTGTGATCATTGTTTAGTTGAGCCATTTTTCGCGTCTTGTTTGAATTGAATGCTCGAGCAAATCCTCGTGAGAGACATACTTTGCTTGAGGACAAACAAAGAGTCAGTTGGGGAGAGTTTGTTAGATGTCAAACATGTTATATATTTGTATGAAATACTTGGCATTTTTCAATTCTTTCCAACGGTAAAGTGTGAATGTAAGCGGTAAATTGTGTTGTAATGCTTACATTAGAACATATGTGTGGAGCTTGTAATTTGTGTGTTAATGTGCAGGTAGAGGCATAAAAGGAGCAAAAGTGTGAGACACGTGGAGTGAATGCAAGTTGCCTTGGAAATTATTGCTGCAACAGAGCATTCGCAGTGCGAAGGATCTGGCGAAGGCCCAGCGAAGGTTCGCACTGCGAACGTCAACGAAGGAGCCAGCGAATGGTGGCAGAAAGTTCCAGTTTTGAAATGACAAAGAGTTCGCAGTGCGAACTCCTGGCGAGGGTCCATCGAAGACTCGCTGGTTGGTTCGCAGTGCGAAGATGCTGGCGAAGAGAGGCAGTAAGTTTGGGATTTTTATTGGCCTGGCTCGCTAGTTTATTCGCAGTGCGAATGAGCTAGCGAATCATTCGCTGTGCGAAGGAAAGGTTCGCACTGCGAACGCGCGATTTCTGCTTGGGGCGGTTTAAGTCTCAGAGGCACTTAAAGTGCCATTTTCCCTCATTCGTAGTGCGAATGATGTGCTCGCAGTGCGAATAATGCAGATTTCAGAAGTGTATAAATAGATTTTCACTTTATGTAATTGGGATCTCTTGTTCATTTTCACTAGAATTCATAGTTTACAGTATTTTGATCATCAAAGAGTGTATTTTCGATTGGAGAAGCTGAAGTCGCATCCATTCTCGATTATTCGTCGTGGATGCTCATTCATCTCCTCTCTTTACTTGTTATCCAATCTACCATGAGAAGTGGTAGCTAAACACTCAATGTTGAGGTTAGAGGTAGTTGATCCTAATTTTATGTATTGCTGTTGATCTATTGTATATAAACAAAGTCTTTGATCAATATAGATGATGTTGTTTTCTCTTAATGATCCATGTGTGATTTGTTTTGCTCTAGACATAGATTTTACAAATCATGACCTAACAATGTTATCTCTTAAAAACCAAACTCTAGACATAGATTTGGGATTTGCTATTCGCATTGTGTTGATCTTAATGATTGTTGTTTAGATTGTTAGCATGAGACATCATCTAACGGCCTAAACAACGATACTCACGACTTTTCTTTAGACATAAACTTAGTCGGGAGGATATGCGGTTATATTGGTTAGAAACCGAGTTCATATGCTTGATTAATCGTTTATACGTGAAAAGGATTGGCGAAACCTAACCTTAACATGCTTTTATCAAAACTTTTACAAAATCTTTGCCACCATAATCTTTGCTACAATTGAATGTTAACAACACTTGAGAAACTTTTGAAACCATTGAACTTAGAATATCACAACTATTGAACGACACACATCAAATATCAAACAATCCTTATGGATACGATTAAAAACAACCCCCACTATTACTTTACTAACACTCATCCTTAATGTAAAGTCAAGATCCACGCAGCCAAGAACAATTTCCATGTTCTCATTCCAATCCTTAAAATCTATCCCATTTAGGACCTGAACCTTATTCATATTAGCAGATACTGAAGCAATTGTAGCTAAAAAAAGAACAAAACACAAACATTTTAAATATACTCACATAAATAAAAACCGAATCATCAATGTTGTTCAAATAAATGCATAACCCATCTCAAGATACCCAGTGCACCACCAATATCAAGTCTTTGTACTGTAATATCGACTGCTAGTGGTACTTTTGTCGTAACGATCAAACATTGATAATAAAAACATGTCGAATAATAAATCCTATTTGTATTAATTTATTATTCACATGTAGGACCTCATAATTATCACATGTTTACCATCACAGGCACGTATGAAAACCGGCCAACCACCAATTGTCCTTTGGGTCAATTGATACTCACATGGACAAACATACACACAAACCATAAAAATATTTAACATTTTTCATAAGCAATTGTTATAAAAAAGGTCACTTTGACGACTTTTTAATTTCAACTACTCCTAAACAAATGTTAAATTACTGTATAAAAATACATTCCGTAGCTAAATTCGAACAAAAGTGAACCAAAGAAAAATTGAAATTAAATCCAAATTAAAAACACCAATGCATTTTATTGTACTGTTATGACATTATACTAAGTTTAATTTCAAAATATAAAATCACATATATTATTTATAATAAATAATATAAAAAAAACATATAATTCTTTTAAACCAAGAAAATTTATAATGCAGTTATTAAAAAGAAAATTGATCCTTGTTTTTATCCTTATACACCGCTTAGAAAGACTTGGAGAAAAAATTAACAAAATTATGAACAGTTTCATTACGAACTGAAGATGAAACCATATCGTCAGTTTTATTTCCTTTAGCTGCAGAAGTGTTGGTTGTTAGGTACAATAACTCTATATATATCATTATCCTTTGATATGCATCTAAGTGAAATTTACATATTGTTGTACCCCAAATTTTACCCTTAGATCCATTGATCTCTTGCATATCATATTAGGTCAATCATATTGCATAGCTAACCCTTTTATCAGGTTTTGTTTGTGTTTGTTTCATTTGTGAATCAGGTGTTATCTTAAGAAGATTCAAGAGGTGAGTAATCAAGATTTTGAATGAAGCATTGAATCAAACAAGCCCCTCATTTCAAAGAGATGTCTCTGTAACCCTCTCCACGATCCCCTCCATAACCAAATACCTATCCATTTTAGTCACCCTCAATTGTCACCTTTAATTCCCAAACCAATTTCAATAATCATTTATTAACCATTTTTCTTATCCAAGTATCCATCTTTCATTCTAACCATTATTTTCAAATCCAAAGTCTATTCATTTATCCAATTTTTAATTTATAATATCTATTTCTATGATCCATATTTCTAATCCATTTCATGTCCAAAAATCCATTTTCCATTATCAATGCAAATATCCAATTCCATACAATTTTATCTCTTAGGGCTATATTTAAGATCTTTTCTTTTTTAATTCAAATATCCATTAAAACCATAATTATTATCCATTTTTCAAATCAACTTCTACCAATATCCATTCAATCACTCATTCAATTATCAATTTATCCACATCCATTTCTCTTAACCCATTTCTAAATCCACATTTCCAATTATCCAAATCTATTTTCCAAACCACTTCATTATCCAAATTTTCTTGTTATCCATATTCATAAGAATCCACTTCTTTCTTTCAAATCCATTTCCAAATCCAAATTCCATCTTATCCATTTACTCACTATTAGCCAATTTCTATTCAAGTGCATTTTATCCATTCTTCTTTTTTATTATCCAATGTCATTCCATATCATCTAAATTCTTTTTAAAAAAAAATCCAATTCAAACCTATACCACATGTAACTTATACCACATTACAAGCTGAATATTATCACAAACTATCTAAAGATAATATGACAAAATTACTTTTGCTTGCACCAATACATTCCAAGTGAACCATAATCCTCAAAGTTTGAAAAGGACATGTCCATGCCAAACTACATGCTGCAAAATCCTCACGCCAACCTTGACCAACCGACCCACACAACTCTCCAAACTTACCTCAAACGTGCACTACTCTTTTGACAAGCAAAAAGAGGTGGCAGCCCCGTCATGAAAGAGTGAAAATGAACAGATTTATGCAGCATGCTTTCCCCAACATCTGTTTTGAACCGTTCAAGTCATGTCGCTATCACCCAACATTTTCAAACCGTAAACCATTGAACAAAACCAATACCAGCATACGGGGAATGAAAAAAGAAACCGGTTGAGGCTATAAAAGAAACTCATTCTTTTATTCTAAGACAACAAGAGTGGCTCAAGAAAAACTCATAAACTCTCCCATTCCATCTCTTCGCAAGAACACCACTTGCATACTCTTGCCTTGTGCAACAACACAAGCAGCAACGAAAAGAAACAACAAAAATAGGCATCGCTCAAACCTTGAGTGTTCGTGAACCCACATTGTTGCATCAATATCATCATATAATATCCACCCAACAACCGTCGAAACCAACAAGGAAAACAATAACACATCAGAACAGCACATTGTCCACAACCCAGGAAAGAACTCGTGAGCTTCCTTTACATCAACTCACCTTGTTCCAAACCATAACCTTACACACACACAACCAACATCTGAACAAGACCAGAACAAAGCCACAACACCAACCACGATAACCAACGATGAACATGAAAACACTACACAAAACCTATAAGAGCCTGTAAGTTTCTTTTTGCCTGAACTTCAAAATATATCACCAACCATCAAAACACCAACAGTTACAAACATCAAGAGCAGAAGAACAACATCACCAATAGAATACATCATATGCTTCATTACTCTAAGAGTTTGAGCAACCAAGAAAAAGCTCATCAATAACTTGCATCTTGAAAGGAATGAGGAGCTCATCAGTAACTCGCACCTTGAAAAGAGGAAAGCTCAGTCGTTGGTATCTCCAGGTAAATCTCTCTCTTTCTCTCTATTGCTTATGATTCCATGATATCATGTTGAGGTTGAATGATTCTGGGTACTGTTCTCGTGCTTACATGTTGTGTTTATGTTAGTTTGAATTGATAATATAACATTCTGTTGAATCTATGTTGGTATATTGTCATCCTAATGGTTGATTTCAGTTTACATATTATCCTTCCATGATAGTTTCCTCCATGTTGTAGTTATCGTTTAGATTCGTTTATAGTTTAGTGTTGTTCTTTGTTCTAAATATATCATGTTGAGGCTTTGTGTCGTGATTTTTGTTTGGAGTTGGAGCTTGGGAATGGTTGGATGAGAGTAGGATGCACCATGTTTTCTTATCTGATAAATCACGATCTTTTATGCTTTTTGGTTTCACGTTGCACGAGTAGACGAGGGCATGACAATGTGTGATTGGCCAACAGCATGTTTTGTCCTCTTGTGAGTTAGAATTTTTAATGACCAATTGATCTCAAATGACATAACTTTTGTGCACGTTTTTTCACGTTGATAGTTGGCAGATTATTTTTCATGTTGAAGCTAGAATTTCAAATTCGCTCTTAGTATATTTATTACTAGGGTGAGCATATACATTGGATGTATAGCCACCCCAGTGGCGTGAGGCATGCGTGTGAAACCTTGGGGTCTGGGGTTCGAATCCCCCTCGCCCCAGACGCCCATTTTGTTGTTTTTTTCAGTTTTTTTTCTTGCTCTCTTGGTGTTTTGGGCCCATCGAACTTGATGTTATCACTCCCGTACTAGGCCCATGCGTATAAACAACAACTTAGTTCATATCAACACTACCAATACACCCCCTGCCTCATTTTGTTTTACTTTTTATTTTATTTTAATTTTCACTTCAGTTTAAATTATTTAAATATTTTTCCTTTAAACATAAAATTTCAAAACATTATATTAACATTTCAAATGTTTGATTTATTTAATTTTCATTTTTACTTCGATATTTATAATTTTGTGAACTTTTAAGAATTTTGTTTTAATCCTAATGATGAATTTATTTTCTCACACTTTTGAGACAATTTTCTAAGTTGTTCCAAGTTTTTTTTTCAAGAGTTTATTTTTTAGTGTGACCATCAATGTTGTTGAAGACTCTTGAGTAGGTTTAGTTTGGGTTTTGGTTGACACCTTATCACTATTATCCATAAATTGCGGCACCTCTTAGAATTCTCAAGATGCATTTGTGTTGATATGATTGTCTCACTCTTAATTTCATAGTTCTTGAAGACTTTGCCATGCTTGTGTTCATTTGCTCATGTTTGTTATGAACCATCTTGTTATCTTTTATCATGCTCCTACATGGATGTACATATCATGTTTTGATGTTATTTACACTTAATTGTTATCCTCTTATTGATTATAACTCTTCATCTTTTAGTAATTTTTACAACTGTTATCTTCCCCCCCATTCCAAAGGGAGACCCTCTTAAATTGACTCTTGAAGTCACTAAACAACCACCCTACCTTATCCTTCTAGGCTCACCCTTATTTCTTGGCCTCATAAGAGCCAATGAAATTATAACTTAGAAGTAGGTTAGAGTTTTTGAACTCTATGTGATTCTCATCATCATGAGAACTCACTTTCCCCATAACTTAGATTTAGAGAGTTATCGTGAACTCTAAAATGAGCTCATACTCATTTCCCCTTGGAACTTTGGCCATAGTCAATGGTTCCTATCCTTCACCCTAAGAATCGGTGAACTACGGATACTCTGATTCCACTCCCGTAAGGATACGTAGGTGCAAAGTGCGATGCTTTGTCGAGTATACTTAGATACAAACCCCTAGGGTTTCAACCTTTAGCATAGCACCCTTAGCAAGCGAGTAAGATATAGCAAATTAAAACAAGAGGTTCCCGTAGAGTACTCCGAACGTTTAGGGTGCTAATACCTTCCCTAGGCGTAACCAACCCCCGAACCTTAGATCTTCCCCCTTTAGGTTTTTCTCGATCTTGAACCTTTCCTTTGGATAAATCAAAGTCGGTTGTGAATTCAAAGAAATGTGATGCAAGTTAATTAATAGCTTGTTATCCGATTCTCACCGCAACACATATGAAATATTTATTTGATTAAAAATATAATATTTAATAATGGTTAGAATATAAACAGAATAAAACAGAGAGATAAGGATGAATGTAGTCATCCAACAGAATGACTATTATTTGAAGATTATAAGTGGCAAAGAGTATTCTAGTCAAAAACCAACAAAAGACACTATTATAATAATAACAAGAGAGTGTAAGAGCAAAAAAGTTTCCGTATAAGAGCAAATAAAATTGACGATAAATTTAACCTGACATTTAATTTTAGATTCAAGATTTTGAGCACAAAAATTTTGTAAGATCAAAATGGATCTCAATTTTAGAACCCTAATAAAAATAATCCTTATAAACACAACATATATTGATTTATACAATTAGAAAATCAAATGATCCTAAATAACGCAAAAACAAATTGAATCAGATATGGGTGGCTCTAATACCACTTGTTAGATCCGTTCAAAACCTTATGATTTCTACCGATATAGAAATCAAGAACAGAACTCTAAAATAATTCCTATAAGCCGATATAGCATCAACTTGTATCCCTTAAACCTATATTCGAATACAATTATGAGAATAAAGACGAAAGCGTATCTGAATTTGACATTTAAATCGTTGAAGGTTCTGAGTATGTGATCTTAGAGTTTCTTAGGGTTGCTTGAACCTTCTCTGATATGGATGAAGAGAGAAAACCTCATAAACCTTATTTTATTTGTACTCTACAAATGCGAATCATAACCAATTAAATAACCCTAGGGTTATTTTTTAGTTTTCAATATTCTAATTTACCTCCTCATCAAATTAGATATTGACTTACGATATCTACACAATAACCTGACATTTTATGACATTTATGCTTTTAGCCACAAACTTAATATTATATCAATTAGATTTCTTTAAGTCTTAATTAATTAAAATAATAACTCTAACATCTTAAATGTTATATTTGTGACCCAAAATTTTAATATAGATTACTAGATAATTGAATGTATAACAGAAAGATTCTATAATATAAAGATGTTGAAATTGTGTTGAAGTC
Source organism: Lathyrus tuberosus (assembly GCA_022829125.1). Lineage (NCBI taxonomy): Eukaryota > Viridiplantae > Streptophyta > Magnoliopsida > Fabales > Fabaceae > Lathyrus > Lathyrus tuberosus. Next base: position 242,203 of record JALAZF010000079.1, on the reverse strand, counting down.
CTACATTACTTAAATTCATATATTGGATATATAAACGCTACTTCATATTTTGAACTACCTTTTAATATGAAATTATCTAACACCTTTCAACCAATTTCAACCTTATATCAAACACATAAATTACACATTAAACACGAGCCAAAACCCAACACTTACACTACTTATTTATGATTTATTTATCTTTGAGTCCATAAACATTCACACATACCTTTAAAATGACATTTCTCACCAAAGAGTTGCACCCCTTGTATATACTTTTTTTTGTAGTAATTTTTTTGATTATTGATTAAATTGAGCATAATATTTTTTAAAATTCGTTTTTCTTCTTCATACATGATCTGCTTGTAAAAAATATATTAGCTCTATATGATCAAACTTGGAAAGTGGAGGTTATTATAATTAACTTTTACTCTATATATATATAAAATAATAATAACTATTAGAAACTCACACAAAATCATACTCTAGTGATAGTGTCAAAATCAAATCTAACAATCCCGTCAGTGGCGGAGCCAAATTTTTTTTGAAGTTTGGGCAAAAATTTAAAGACCACAAAAATTTGTATGAAATATGACGGTTTTAAAATTACGTTTAATAAAACCGCCATTATTTACATTAAAATATGACAGTTTTATAAACTGACATAGTGTTAATAGAAAAATGACAGCTTTGACTGCCTTTATTTTTACACGTCAGTACCTTTACAGTGAATTTTGTTTTTATTGTTTTTTTAAATTGAATATTTTCTTTTATAATTGTAGAAAATGATCTATAGAATTGTATATAGTCCTAATATATTTTTTTATATATTTGAGGATAAAATTTATTCTTTTCTACTTTTTTTTTACAACACTGTACATGTTTTTATTTTTAATTTTAGTAATTGCTACGTTTATGTTAATTTTTATTTCGTCTAAGTATTCATTTTTAATTTTTGATTAATTTGGTCATAAATTGCAACTTTAATCTTTATTTCAATTCTTTCACTTTTTGTAATGTAGTTGAATCTAAATATTATAATATCAAAAAAATTGATGTAATGTGTACTTAATTGCATAAAAATATAAATTTTTGCATAATTTATAATTTTTTGGTTTAAACCTGTATTTTATGCATAAAAATATAAAATTCTTGGTTTAAACCATAATTTACAACATTATACATGTATTTTTTTTCATAATTTATAATTTAATTTTTGGTTTAAATTTGTATTTTTCTGCATTTTCATTAATTTTAGTGGTTTAAACCGCCATACTAGCACTTTTATAATTTAATTTTTAGTTTAAATTTGTATTTTTCAGCTTTTTCATTAATTGTGACAATTTAAACAGCCGTAATAGCACTTTTATAATTTAAATTTTGGTTTATATTTGTATTTTTCTGATTTTCATTAATTGTGGCGGTTTAAACAGCCGTAATATCACTTTCATAATTTAAAATTTGGTTGAAATTTGTATTTTTCTGCATTTCCGTTAATTGTGGCGGTTTAGACCACCGTAATAGCACTTTTTAACCGCTGCAATTTTCAAAACTATGGTGTAAAGAATTTTTTTTTTTTTGGCCAGAGCCTAGGCACATGCCCTGGCTGGCCAGACCTTAAACCCGCCCATGAATATCGAGTCAATTAAGATAAGTGTTGGAAATTATTATTTAGCATAATAGTTTGGTTAGGGTACACTCATAACTCATTATTATATAAATTATAAACAGATAATTATGGGATTAACTTTTTGTATGTTACCAGTCCGGTTAACAATTATTGTCTTTATAATGCATCATATAATTTTGTCTGGTAATTCACAAATTAATTTTTAATTGGAATGACTGTCATATTAATATATATATATATATATATATATATATATATATATATATATATATATATATATATATATATATATATATGTTATTATAATACACACCCATGTAGGTATGCATTAGCAACATACATCTTAGTGTATTTTTGTGTGTGATCCACCAATTTTGAGTGAGACTCACATTAGAAAGATTAAGAAAAAAATAAATGTAATGTATTTTTGTGTGAGGCCACCAATTTTGGACGTGTGTTAGCATTTTCATATATATATATATATATATATATATATATTCCACCCTTTGGTGTCTTTTCATGAGAAAATACAAGATCTAAAGAATATATTATGTAGATATTATTACATTTCTCTTTATAATTCTCTAACTCAATTTGGTTATTATTTTTAGTCCATCAAACAAAAGAATAAAATATGCAGCAATTATTAAATAAATAAGCTGTTACATATTCATTCCAATTGTACTTCAACAGGAACATACCTGTCCTAATATTAGCTTCCTCTCACAGCCAAGCATGCTTTATAATTTGATACCTTATGTCTTTTTCTTTCACAATATCAAAATACTATTCTTCTTATATTTCGAACCTTGTAACTTTTTTTTCTTTATTATTATGGACTCTCCACCATGCTAGACCTAAGGAATTTCTTTGTTGTATTTGTGAATCTTATTCTTGTAGACTTGACCCTACTATCCACTCATAATGCAAATGAAACTAATATATATATATATATATATATATATATATATATATATATATATATATATATATATATATATATATATATATATATATATATATATATATATATAGTTGTATAATTGTATAGACACACGTGTGATTAACTATGTGTTCATTGTTTGTATACAAGTAGCAAGCTGCGCTAATGATGTATATGCTTTGTGGTTTTTATAATTTGCTTTAGAACATGATTTAAAGGTTTCTTCATATTGTTGTTTTGTTTTTCTTGTTTTTTATACCACTAAGTTACAATAAAAATATACTCATAAATGTGATATTTCAATATATAATTGAAATAGTTTAATGAGTTTGAATGGTTTTTCCTTGTATTGTATACGGGGATTTTCGGCCTGTATTTGTAGAGATTAATTAATATATATATTATTTTTTGTGTCGGTTTCGTCGTTTTTTTTATGGGCTAAAATAATATTCACGTGTTTGATTTGGTCGCTTCAGCTCTGCCTTGATATAGTTTGGTATGATTAGATGTGAAGCAAATCACTCTGTTTTCTTCCTTCATTCATCCACTGGTCGGAGTTGGTGTTGGAGAATTTTCAGACTTTAATATAAATTAAGGGATGATGTTGAATGTAATTCAACATTCAAGATAGTTTAGTTTTGAGTTTCATTTGATTATTTTTAGACTTTAATATAAATTCAGGGATGATGTTAAATGTAATTCAACATTCAAGATAATTTAGTTTTAAGTTTTATTTGAATTTAAGTTCCTTGTGAATTTGAGTTAAATTTGGATGTTTATATAAATCCAAATGTTCTCTCTCTCTCTCTCTCTCTCTCTCTCTCTCTCTCTCTCTCTCTCTCTCTCTCTCTCTCTCTCTCTCTCTCTCTCTCTCTCTCTCTCTCTCTCTCTCTCTCTCTCAATTCTATGCAAATGTTTTTCACCTTCTTCATCTTCTTGTGCTTTATTAATGGAGGTTCATGGTTGAATTTCCACAAATTACACAAGATAAGGCATATCTAGAATTTATAAAGAATGCTATCTCTTATCTTATAAATAAGGCTTGTAAAAGTTGAATCATATCCAATCTAAATTCTAAGACCATGTTATCTGCAGAAACATTCTCCTTCAAGAAATGTTTCCGCAATTTCATGATCAAAGTTAAATTCTATTTCAAAGTGGAACATAGAATGTGGGTGATGTAGAAGATGAGCATCATGAAAATACTTTTAATACAGGGGTTAAAGCTTTTGATGATAAAAAAGGGTATTGTAAACTTAGTCTTTCAACGTTCAAATAAGTGTTTGAAAGAGACAAAGTTAAGCTAGTGAATGAGAAAAATACTTGTGTGGAATTTTTAGACTTTAATGTGAATTAATGGATGGTGTTGAATGTAATTCAACATTCTGTTAGGGGAGATTTTCAACTAGGGAGCATTGAACATTGTGAGACTTTCCTTTCTAGAGCAACACCTTTGTGAGAGACACATCACATACTCACGCAAAACCTTAAGGTGGTAGGTGGGTGAATTCTCTCACTTATAAATGCCAAAGTCTCCATATTTCTAGCCAATGTGGGACTATTACACATACTAATGCTTCCATAATGCTTTCCCTTCAACAGAAGTTTCAACTGTACAACTGCACTTTCTGTTGTGTGTTTCTTACTCACCACCCTTGTACTGCCGTTGACACTCTTCAATAGGACACCTCCTAATCACTACCTGTGGGGAGTACTTTCGATACAAGTGAGTCGGTCCTTCACTCGAAGGAGACTCTGATACCACTGTTATGGGAGATTTTCAATTAGGAGCATTGAATATTGTGAGACTTTCCTTTCTAGAGAAACGCCTTTGTGAGAGACACTCCACATACTCAACCAAAACCTTAAGGTGATAGGTGGGTGGGTTCTCTCACTTATAAATGCTCAAGTCTCCATATTTCTAGCCAATGTGGGACTATTACACATACTACTCACATTTGTTATACTTAACACATTCAAGTTAATTTAGTTTTGTGTTTCATTTAATTTTAAGTTTCATGTGAATTTGAGTTAAATTTGGGTGTTTATATAAACCCAAATGTGATTGTATTTTATAACAAATTTTAGTTTTGCAATTTTGAGATTAGAAAGTTATTACATAATTTTCTCTCTTTTCTCAGTTCTATGCAACTGTTCTTCATCTTCTTGTGCTTTATTAATGGAGGTTTATGGTTGAATTCCAACAAATTGCAAGATAAGACATAACTAGAATTTATAAAGAATGTCATCTTTTATCTTATAAACCAAACTTGTAAAGTTGAATTATATCCTATCTAAATTCTAAGACCATGTTATATGCGGAAACATTCTCCTTCAAGAAATGTTTACGCAATTTCATTATCAAAGTTAAATTCTATTTCAAAGTGGAACATAGAATGTGAGTGATGTAGACGACGAGTATCGTGGAAAGACTTTTGATACGGTGGTTGAAACTTTTGATGATAAAAAAGGATATTGTGAAATTAGTCTTCCAACCCTCAAACAAGTGTTTGAGAGAGACGAAACTAAGCGAGTGAATGAGAAGAATACTTGTGTGTGACTCTTAGCCACACTTATATAAAAGTGACGATTATTAGCCACACTTGTATAAGAGTGACGATTAAAACTCTGCCCAAACAATCCGACTTAGATTGTTGAGGGCCATTGGATGTAATCAATAATAAAGATAAAAGCGGTAATATGCTCTAGTGTGATGATCTTAAGCAGATGTACACTTGATCTTTTTTGCCCTTTGGTTGGCATAGATTAATTTGAATAAAAAACCTTTAAATAGTTGGCACATAATTTTCCAAATCTATATAATACCAAAAATGCACTAATTAATCTAGACCCGAAACATCACATCAAGCGCTCTAGGGTGTATAGGATGATTAGGCTTAATCAAATATCAAACAAAAACTTCCTTTCAATAAATTTAAGAAGCATTTAATGTGTGAGTGGAAATTCATCACACACTCACAACGGTTAAATACGGTTGATGCCTTCCTTTCTTCCCCCCTAGCTATGTCTCATCTCATTCTAGCAAAACAATCAATCTATACAAGAAAAAAAAGCAAGCAATAAGAGAAAAAAGCATAATCCTAAATGCTTCTCCTTTCTTCTCTTTCATCACTAGCTAATTAAAATGGAGACAAGATGCTCTCATCAAATATCAATCATTCCATTCATCTCTTTTATTTCTCCACTTCATATATCTTTTAATAAAGGGTCCCTCCACATACAAATAATGCCACAATATTGTATTTAGAATCTAGAACCCATTTTCATTTTTATTATATAATACAATAAAGTAGTTTCATGAGAATCAATCCTTTTGGTCCTCACTAATATATGCTTCTTTTATTGGAGCCATCTTCAACCCTCAAAATCAAGGTGATGGATGACATTTAGGAAAAAACCAAATTCCAAAAGCATCTATAAGAATTATTTCAAGAGTGTGCCCTTAACGCACCTAAAAATTATCGATACTATATCTGTATTATTATAAACCGTCTATCAGATATCAATTTACAAAGAAATATAGATATTATATTTATATTATAGACAATAGATATCTATTTAGCAAGTAAGAATCTGATATTATAATCACGAATTTAAATATTTTTAAGAATTATTGTAAATTTGTTTTTACCAATTAAATATGAATAAGAAAAAAAAGGTAGCATATAAGTAAAAACAAAACAAAGTCAAAGATATATAGAATCTACAAAGTACTTGTCTAGAAGAAAAACAAAAACATTATAGTAATTTGTTATCCACTATACAATGAGTCTCTCATTTATATTACATCACAACAAAAGAGAGTCTCTTATATTATATTTTTTTATGCTCCATCTTACCCCTTAATTAAGCTACTTAACTCAACAATAAAACTATAACTCAAATGGTTTCTTTACTAAGTTAACATTTGTTGATACTTCTTTAGTCGACAACTTGCAAGAATCAGAACTTTTTGGTTCTGCCTCAATCAGAAGCTGAACAACCTCTTTCATGGTTGGCCTACTCGCCGGTGCTTTGTAACTGCATCGGATCGCAATTCTCAAAACCTTAACCATGTCATCTTTGAATGAACATGATAGCTTTGGATCAAAAACTTCACTTGGTCTAGCTCCTTCCTTGCCTTCTACTTTGTTTGAAACCCAAAAGACAATGTTTCTGTTTTCTCCAAACTCTGACTCAATTGGCTTCCTCCCAGTTAAGAGTTCCATCAAAATCACACCAAAGCTGTACACATCACACTTTGTTGTGGCCCTTGGTGAATATGCATATTCTGTCACACCATCAAAACAAATATTCAATAATTTTACAAAATCATAAGAAGATTACTTAACACTTAAGTTAACCATATTTTTCTTTTTTGAAAACTCTCTATCCGACCCTAGAAATAACTAGGCCGATCCCACCGTCCACCTGCGGAGGCAGGACTTGCCTGACACAAAAAATTGTTAGCACCTAACAGGATTTAGACCTGATGTCTCAAACCTTCATCAACAAACCAACTCCTGAAGTTACACTTACGTTAACCACATAACTAATTCACAAATCGTAAATTACCGACATACTCTTATGTAAATACTCAAAAAATATGAAACCACATGAGAGTGAGAGTTTATTTACCTGGGGCTAGGTAACCATAAGTTCCTGCTATGACAGTGGTAGTGGAATCCTTTCCACCTCTTGCTTGCAAAACCTTAGCAATCCCAAAATCAGCAACCTTAGGATGATAATCTTCATCCAAGAGAATATTAGTTGACTTAATATCTCTATGGATGATAGGAAAAACCAAATCATGATGAAGGTATGCAAGACCTTGAGCAATTCCAAGCGCAATCCTATGCCTTGTAGGCCAATCCAAATGAATCCAACCCTTGTGAAGTGAATCATACAAAGTACCATTTGGCATGTACTCATAAACCAACAAACTACAATCCAAACTTGAGAAGCAACAATATAACTTAACTATGTTCTTGTGTCTTATGCTTCCTAATGTTTCCACCTCAGCTTTCAATGCTTTGTCCACGAATAACGCGTCTTCGGGCGACGAATCCTTCGAGCTTCGGCTCCAAAGGCGTTTAACCGCGACAACATCGCCACTTTTCAGCTCGATTTTGTATACGGTCCCGGACCCTCCGTGTCCCATAATGTTCTTATCAACCAAAGACTCAACAATCTCTCTTTGATCAAAGCTAATCATGTGAAAGCTCTTGACATCATAAGAGAAAAAGGATGAAGAGAGTGTGTCTTCGTGCTCGACCGCAGCCGCGACTTTGCTGCATCTTTTTTTCAAGAACAAAGCAGCACCTACAAAAATCAATATCACAGACACACCAGCCACCCAGATAGTGTTCATCTTCTTACTCTTGTAACCATGTGAACATAGTGGAAAGTTTTTTTGATCAGACGAATTCGCGTACACTGGAATCACCACGCATAAACCAGGATTTCCTGCAAAGCTTTCAACTAAACCTCCTTTAATCAGTTTAGGAGGAATTGGACCAGAAAGAAGATTGTGTGAGAAGTTAATGGAATTCGGCAACAACACGGAGAGGCTTTCGGGGATGTTTCCGGTTAAAATATTATTCGAAAGATCGAGAAGGTTAAGTGATTCCAAAGAAGAAAGTGAACCAGGAATAGAAGAATTCAGCTTGTTGCCTTGCAGCATAAGCAAGTTAAGCTTTCTAAGGTTTCCGATTTCCGAAGGGATTGGACCGTAAAGAAAGTTATAACTGAAATCAATTTTGACAAGCCTATAAGCTCTAGAGATTGTTGGTGTGATTTCTCCTGAAATCTTGTTCCTCTGAAGGAAAAGTTCAGACAAGTTTCTAGAGTTTCCGTTAATCTCGGGAATCGAACCGGTTAAATTGTTACTACTCAAATCAATGATTGAAACATGAGGTAAGCTCAAGAGTCCTTTTGGAACTGAACCTTGTAACCGGTTATTACTGACACGAAACCGTAACAGAAACATGCATTTCGCGTAACTTTCTGGTATAAAACCAGATAAAAAGTTATCCAAAACAAGAAAATATAACAGATTACCTCCTTCACAGACATGTTCTGGTAAAGTACCAGACAATTTGTTCTCAGACAAATCAACAAGAGCCAATCCTGATAACTGTCCAAGTTTCTTAGGAATATGTCCGCTTAAGAAATTGTCGTAAAGCGACAACATTCGGAGTGTTGTGGAGGTTTCGATTTCATCTGGAATTTGGCCTGTGAGACTGTTATTGTAAAGCTGAAGAACTTGAAGCTTTGGAAGTTTGCAAACAGAAGAAGGGATTGTTCCGGTTAGCTTGTTTACCGACATATCCAAGTCGATGAGTTCGGTTAAGTTGCCGAGCTCTTCTGGAATGTTACCGACAAGGTGGTAGTTATAGTAAAGTTCAAGCTGTTGCAAATTTTTCAACAAACCAAGCTCTTTTGGAATTTGACCTGTGAGGAAATTTCCACTCAATTCAAGATCAATGAGAGTTGTTATGTTTGATATGGATGGTGGAATTTGACCATGCAACATGCATGTTGATAGAACCATGGACTTGAGATGTTTCAATCTTTCAAAGCTTTTTGGTAACTCCCATAGGTTGAAACCGTTATTTTCGTTGAAGTTGAGAATTTCGAGGTTTGTGAGATTGAAAACTGACATAGGGAAGTCCCCGGTGAAGGAGTTGTACGATAGGTCGAGGATTCTGAGAGCTTTTAAAGATGAGAAATCCGGAAGTGTTCCTGACTGGTGCATCTGGTTCATGATCAACTGTTCTATACGGGAACAGTTGATTATGTTGTTTATTGGAAACTTGACTTTTGTCTTACCGAGGTTTAGGACGCGTAAATGTGGAAGGTAAGAACAAAAATCTGAAGGGAAATTTCCCGAAAGAGACGACCAACTTGAAAAATCGAGTTTTATAATATCGTGTTTATCATCACATGTGATTCCGGTGAAATCGCATATTGGTTTTTCGACTTTGCTTGCGCCCCAATCAAAAGGATAGTTTCCTGATAGAGAGTCTTTCATGACAGAAAAAAACTGAGTTTGGTTTGTATTGATAGCATGTGATATGTTGATCATGAAAAAAACAAGAAGTATGAGTCTAAAGAAGTGAGTCATTTTGGTTTTTGAGGAGAGGGAAAGAAAGAGAGAGAGAGAGAATTTGAAGTGTGAGAGATTTTGCAAAGAAAGAGAAGAGTGAGAGATGTATATAAGATGGAAAGATTTGAGTGGATGAGTTTGGAAAAAGGAGGTTCTTGTTGTAGTATTAGTATTGGGGGAGAGAGGGGTGAACATCTTTTGGTAAAGGGACTTTATGTTTATACTCTATTCCACTATGTGTAAAGGGGAATAAAGGGTGATTATATTAGGGTGTAGGGATAAAAAAGGAAGTGAAATAATTGTGGAGGGGAAAATAATTGTGTTTATGAGATAGATGCAAGAGAGAAAAGAAAGGAAAATTGAAGATTTTAAGAAAGGAATTGTGATGGGGATATTATGGAACAAGAAATATCATAAAAGGAGATTGAAAAGATAATAATTGGAGAAGGTATTTTTGTGAAAGTATACTTTATGCTAATATATCATGAAGAATAAAACTTCATGTGATTCTAAGAACTTTTTGTTTCATAGAGTTTAGATCATCTCTTATAGTGTAGGGGTGTAGACTGTAGTAAGTTTTTATGTGTATATGATTTTGAAGTGTAATTTAAATTAAAAGAGGTTAGTTAAGTTAAATGTTTCAAATAGTAATTAATTAATTAAGTTGATTAGGTCGTTGAGTCTAGTTAGTGGTTGTAGGCTTAACTAGTAGTGTATAACATTAGTGTAATATAACAAGTGAATATATATATATATATATATATATATATATATATATATATATATATATATATATATATATATATATATATATATATATATATATATATATATATATTCACTTGTTATATTACACTAATGTTATACAATATATATATATATATATATATATATTGTATAACATTAGTGTAATATAACAAGTGAATATATATATATATATATATATATATATATATAGTGTAATGAAAATTGGATACTAGGAGAAGGCAAATACATGTAGTCTTTAGATTTAAGGATGTAATGAAAATAGTGTAAATATGTTCGCAAGATCTTTCCAATGATGTATTGTAGCTTATAGTTTATAAGTTAGTGTTATAGCAACTTCTGTCAAAGTCGAAGATGTGTATGTCGCAGTCGAAGGTTGTTCTTGCATGACAAATTCACAGGAGTGAATAATTTTGGATAGTGGCGGTTGAAGATGCTATCTCTACTGGTTCAATAGGGTTTGTTAGAAGCGTTGAAATGATCGAATAAGATGGATGTTTCCTTAACGAAGAAAAAGAAGTCGACGGTGATCGAGAAAGCCCATAATGCAATCATCTTGAGCCTTGGTGATAAGGTTTTGATGCATGTTTTGAAGGAGAAAATACAATGGGTGTGGGGTAAACTCGAGGATTTGTATATGACCAAATCTTTGGTGAATCTTCTCTACCTGAAGCAAATTTTGTATTCATTCAAGATGAGTGAAGACAAAGTCTTGGATGAGCTGGATATGTTCAACAATTAATACTTGATCTTGAAAATATCGAGGTCAAGATTGATGATGAAGATCAAGCATTATTGTTGTTGTGCGCTTTTCCCAGATCTCATGCTCACTTCAAAGAAATCCTCTTGTATGAAAGATAGTCCTTAATCTTTGAAGAAGTTTAATTAATCTTGTACTCGAAGGACCTGAATGAAAGAAATGAGCATAAACCATCTTCTGTTGGTGAAGGATTGTCCATAAAAGGAAAATTCTTGAAGAAAGATGGTAGGTTTGAGAAGAAGAAGGGTAAAGTTCTACAAAATTATTACGGTGGCAATGCTCCTTCTATTAGGTGTTATCATTGTAAGAAAGATGGTCATACAAGAAAGGTGTGCCCTGATCGACTGAATAATCGTTGTGGTAAGGATAATAGTAATGCAACCATTGTGCAAGATGATTATGAATCACTTGATGTCCTGGTGGTTTCAAGCAACGACTCAAGCAAGGAGTGGATTATGGGTTCAGGGTGTACTTGGAACTTGAATACAAACAAAGATGTGTTTGAGGGACTATGTGACCAAGATGGTGGATCAATTCTGTTGGGGAATAACAAAGCTTGTAAAATTGCAGGTGTTGGATATGTGAGATTCAAGCTCCATGATGAGTCAATAAGGTCATTGATTGATGTTAGGTATGTACCTGAACTGAAGAAGAATTTGATTTCTCTTGGTGAAATCAACCGAAAGGATATGTTTTCAAAGGAAGTTTTAAGAGGCATCAAGAAGCAATGCCTTTATACCCTTAAGGCTGAGGTTGTAAGTGGTTCAGCAGATGTGGCATCCACAAAACCTATGTCGAAGACTGAGCTATGACACAAACAACTTGGATATGTCAGTGAAAGAGGCCTGGTAGAATTTTCAAAAATAAAATCTTTTATGTGGTGACAAGGTCAAAAAACTGGATTTTTCTAAAGCTTGTGTATTTGGTAAATCCTGTAGGGAGAAGTTCAACAAAGGCAAACAAAGAACACATGGATCCCTTGATTATATTCATGCTGGTCTTAGGGGCTTGCAAAAAATACTTCACATGCAGGTGCAAGATATTTTTTATCCATAGTTGATGATTACTCATAAAAATTATGGGTATTCACTCAGAAAACTAAGGATGAAACTTTTGAAAATTTCAAAAGTTAGAAGACCTAGGTCAAAAACCAAACTGGCAGGAAGGCCAAGAGGTTGAAGACCGATAATGGTATTGAATTTTAAAATGAGCCTTTTGACAGCTATTGTGATGCGTCTGGTATTTCAAGTCACATGACTACTGCAGGTACTCCCAAAAAAATGGTTTGGCGGAAAGGTTTAATCGAACCATTCAGGAAAGGGTTAGATGCATATTAGTTAGTGCAGGATTGCAGAAGGTGTTTTGGGCTGAGGCTACTACAATTGTGGCATACCTAATAAATAGATGTCCCTCGATTGCCTTAGGAATGAAGACGCCTGAAGAAGTCTGGTCGAGACATCCACCTAATCTCGACAGACTTATAGTATTTGGTTGTCTAGCATATGCTTATATTAGGAAAGACATGGTCAAACCTAGAGCTCTGAGATGTATGTTTCTTAGATACCCTGAATGAGTCGAAGCTTATAAGCTATGATGCCTAAAGTCATGTCACAGGAGGTGTATCATAAGTCGATATGTAGTTTTCAATGAAGCTAAAATTGCTTTCAATAAAATTTATGACGTTGGTCGAAGTACGAAGATTTTTGAAGAAGAGATGGAACATGAAGAGATTCCTGTTGAGGTAGAGCATAGTGATGCTGAATTGCATTACCCATATGAAGTCGAAGAAGAAGCACAAGGTGCTGATGAAGATGAAAAGACTGATAATGACTACCTACTGGCAAGAGACGGGTTAAGAAGAGTCACTAAGCCACCTTAGCGACTTGGTTATGCATATTTCATAGCTTATGCCTTAGTCTTTGCAAGTGAGGTTTTGGATGAATAACCTAGAGACTACAAGGAAGTTGTGAGGAGTCAAAATAAGACTGAATGGTTGAAAGCCATGGTTGATGAGATGAAATATATTCATGATACTAACACTTCGAGCCATATTAGTCAATTATAAGTGGACTTCAAGGTTAAGGAAGGAATCAAAGGAGTGATGTCGAAGAAATTTAAGGCAAGGCTGGTTGCTAGGGGGTTCACTCAGAAAGAAGGTGTCGACTTTAATGATGTGTTCTCACCTGTTGTAAAGCATAGATCCATTAGAATGTTGTTAACCATTTAGAAAAGTTTGACCTAGAAGTTGAACAAATGGATGTGAAGACAACCTTTCTATATGGTGATCTAGATGAAACAATCCTAACGAGGAAACCTGAATGGTATGCAGAAAAGGGAAAGGAAGATTATGTGTGCAAGCTGAATAGGTCGTTATATGGCCTGAAAGAATCTTCTCGACAATGGAATAGAAGATTCGACAAGTTTATGACACACATAGGTTGTAGTATGAGCCAATTCGACCACTTTGCTTACTTCAGATTTCAACTTGAAAATTCACTTGTTATTTTGTTGCCTTATATGGATGACATCCTCATAGCAAGAAACAGTGTCGAGGATGTTATGAAGGTGAAGGCTGAACTCGATAAGGAGTTCGACATAAAGGATCTGGGAGCTGCATCTAGGATTCTTGGGATTAACATTCAGAGAGATAGAAAGAAGTCAAGATTATGCTTATCTCAAGAGATGTACATGAGGAAGATTCTCAACAAGTATGGTATGTAAAATTCAAATCTTGTTGTAACACTAACTAATCCTCAATTCAAGATGAGTACTACTCAAACTCCTAGAATTGAAGTCGAAAGAGCCTATATGAATATCATTCTATATGCTATTATAGTAGGTTCTTTGATGTATGTTATGGTATGTACGAGGCCAGACATAGCGTACGAAGTGAGTCTTGTAAGCAAGTATATGGCCAATCCTGGAAAGGCGCACTGACAAGCATTAAAGTGGATCTTAAGGTACATAAATGGGTCTCGGAGAAACATCATGATTTATGGTGGAGCCTGTGGTGATGACAACGAAGTCAAAATCGAAAGATTTGTCAAATCTGATTATGCAGGTTGTATGGATTCCAGAAAATATATTTCTAGCTATGTGCTCACTATGTTTAGAACAACAATCAGTTGGAAAGCAACACTTCAGAAAGTCGTTGCCTTATCAACCACTGAAACAGAGTATATTACCCTCACTGAAGTTGTGAAAGAAGCATTGTGCCTTGAAGGTTTTGCTAAGGATATTAACCTACAGGGTCAAGCAATCATTGTTAAATGTGATAATCAAAGAGTAATACACATGTCGAAGAATTTAGTCTATCATGAGCGAACCAAGCACATCGATGTGAGGCTGCATTTCATCAAAGAGTTAATCAAGCGTGGCGAAGTTCAAATGCCGAAGGTTTTGACTGATGACAATGCTGCTGATATGATCACCAAGGCATTGCCAAGTTGCAAGTTTCTTCATTGTATGCAGCGGATAGGACTGCATGATGACAACTAGTTTGTTTCGAGTTTCAGAGTTTGTTCCAAGGTGGAGATTTGTAGCTTATGGGTTATAAGCTAGTGTTGAAGTAAACTTTGTCGAAGTCAAAGATGTTAATGTCATAGTCGAAGTCTGTTTTTGTATGCAAATGTCTTAGTTAGTTTGTCGAAATATGCTAGCTTGTTATTTAAGTTAGCATGTCGAATTGGGTCAGTCTGTTGGACCAGCTCTTTAGTATGTTAGTTGAAAACTAGGGTTTAATTTTCCTATAAATAACATACTAGTCACCATTTCTCTATCCATCCCTGATAATCCTAATCAGATGGAGAAAGTGGTGTGGTTGAGATTGAATTGTAAACATTGTTCTCTAATGTGTAATTGAATCAAGAATCTAATTTTTAACCACTTTGAATTGTCTTTCTTTATCTTCTCTCTTTTCCTTTACTTTGTGGTTTTCTTGTTAATCAAGAAACCTATCATTTTCTATTTTCTTGGACATCGTTTCATAACATGTATCACATGTTCAGGTTGGTGTCCATAAAGAATCGAAGAAAAATGTTTTAAATACGATGTTTTTAATCCATCAATGTGTTGATACTGTTAATTTCCATAAAATATTAAGAATGATACTTAATCGAATGAGGCATTTGACATTCTTGAAAAGGTCATGCTAGTGATATAAAATTTAACATTTGCAGATAAAGAATAATGAGAAGGTTGTTGAGTTCCTCAACAAGATTACGACGACCACCAATCAGATAAAGAGTTGTGGTAAAAGTGTTTCTGATCAAATCATTGTGAACAAAGTGACACACACTCTTTCTTTTAAATTTGATAACATTGCAGTTACAATTGAGAAATAAAATAATTCATCCTCAATAAAGGCCAAGGAATCATAATGTTCCTTGAAAGCACATAAACAAAGGGTGATTAAAAGAACCTAAGAATGAGTGATTGAGCAAGCTACGCAAGTTCAAGTATCCACTTGTTAAAACTATACAGACGCATAACTAGACACGCGTAAAAGAGACCTATTATAGTCAAATGGATCTACAAACTAGGGGTGTTCAAAACTGAACTAACCCAATAGAAAACTGCAAAGGAAACTAAACTAAACTAAAAATCGCAAAAATTGCGTTTGGTTCGGATGTGTTTGGGCTATATTTTAACTAAATTGCGTGGTTCAGTTCAGTTTGCATTTGTATTTTGGAAACTGAATCAAACTGTATTATTTTACAACCCAAATTTAACTTAACTCACATCCAACCCAAACCTAAACCTATTATACTTTAGCGTTATGATTACGAACAATTATTTTTTCCTCACACTTATAGTTTTAGTTTTAGTTTTCTCAAATTTCTCGTTGCAGTATCGCTCCTTCTTCGCTATGTACATCTTGACTTTTCTTCTCTAATATCTATTCTTTTATATTCTTTCCTTTTCACCTTCTCATTTTTATGCTATTGTTCTCTCTTTTAATTTCGTTTTTATCACACCTCTTCTTCTTTAATCTCTCATCTCTTCTGTTATTTATTTTTCAATTTCACTAATCTCTCATCACCTTTATTTTTTGTTTTATTAAAATGTTTTTGATATTGTTTAATGATATTATTTTATGTTTATTATTCCACTTTTGTTTAATCTGATTTTTTACATATTAAATGGAAAGTTGTTGTCCAAATATGATAAATTTTGTTGTTATTTGGTAGTGTATGAATGATTAAATACAAAATTATGTTGTCATTTAGATGTGTATGTATGGCTCAATAAATGTTTTGTAAAAAATCAAACAAATCGAATTGAACCAAACCGTATTGGTTTGGTTTGTGATTTGGTTCGATTTTATTTCTAAAAGCTAACCGAATCAAATCAAACCGTACTTTTTTTCTTGCGTTTTGGATGACTTTTAGCGTTAAAACCGCATCACGAACACCCCTACTACTACAAAGTGCAACAACTTCTAGAAGGTTCCATTGTTGAGCATAAGAAAAAGAAAAATGTTATTTTTACACCAAAACATACACTACATCGTATTTCACTATTCACCAATACGGTGAACAACGAAGTATTATAATAATAAAATCTTTTTTTTAAATATATAAAAATTAAATTTTTTTGGATTAAGGAGTAGCATGTGATTAACCAACTTTATAACATCATTAACCAACATTTCAAATTTCATTAACCAACTTTGTTTTACTAAATTATTTTTATAGATGGGCGTTTACTAACCAACTTCATAACTTCATTAATCAACTTTTTAAATTTCATTAACCTACTTTCTTTTACTACTAAAAAAATTCTTAATATCTGGATGTTTATTAACCAACTTCATTACTTCATTAACTAACTTTGTTCATGCACTATGCACAGACTGTTCTTGCATATGGTAATGTTCACATGACACTATTCATGCACTGTCCACATCACTGTTCATGTACAGTTTTGTTGTTCACCGTATTTGTGACCAATGCATACACTGTAGGTGTAAGTGTGAGTGTAGAAAAACATTGCGGTATTCATTGCAAAGAGACTCTTACATTGACAGGGCCGACCCTAGGGGTAGGCCACCAAGGCTATCGCCTAGGGTTTCATTTAATATATATATATATATGCTTAAATAATGTTTTCGTCCCTGTAAGTTAGCGAGTTTTTGGTTTTCGTCCCTGTAATTTTTTTTTGTTTTAGTCCCTATATCTTACTTTTTGTTGGTGTTTAGTACCTAAAGACAAAATCCGCAGGAAAATCCGAAGGTTTCCTGTGGATTTTAGTTTTAAGGAAAATCCGCAAGAAACCTTCAGATTTTGGCTTTAGGGACTAAACACCAACAAAAAGTAAGATATAGGGATTAAAAAAAAATTACAGGGACGAAAACCAAAAACTCGTTAACTTACAGGGACGAAAAGACTATTTAAGCCATATATATATATAAGGACGAAGCTATCTGTAAGAGTATAGAGGAAGTGCCCCCACTAGTTTTTTAACAACATTATTTGAACATTAGTATTCTTAATATATTTATATTAACTAATAAGAAATATTTAACTACAATATTGTAATTCATTGATTAATAATTGAAAGAGTTTTCTTTATATTAACTACAATATTTAACTACAATATTGTAATTGTTTGGGGAATTTACTAGGGAGCATTGATATATAGTGTAGGACTAGACACCTTTGTGAGAGACACACCACTTGTCCACCTAAAACCTTAAGGTGATAGGTGAGTGGGTTCTCCCACTTATAAATGCGCAAGTCACCACATTCCTATCCAATGTGAGACTATTATCCATACTACTCACAATTGTTATATTATTCCAACACTCCCCCTCTGGTGTGAGTCCACAATGCTCCCCCTCATGTGGTACATCTTTTGTTCATATATATTTGTACCGCCGTTGACACCTATTACTAGACACCTCTTATTAGGTATTTCGAATACATCTCTTCCTTGGGCATTTCGATTTTAACGGGACACCACTTCTTGGGTATTTCGAAACCAAAGCTCTGATACCATTTGTTACCTTAAGGTTTTAGGTGGACAAGTGGTGTGTCTCTCACAAAGGTGTCCAGTCCTACACTATGTATCAATACTCCCTAGTGTAAAACTCCCCCAACAATAATTCCAATATTTAACTATTAGGAAATATTTATTAAGGATTCTCTAATAAGAAATATTTAACTACAATATTTATATTAACTATTAGAATTGAAAGAATTCTCTAATAAGATATATTTCACTACAATATTTATATTAACTATTGGAATAAAAAATATTTATTAATAATTAAAAGAGTTCTCTAGTAAGAAATATTTAACTATAATATTTATATTAACTATTATATATTTATATTAACTAATAAGATATATTTAACTACAATATTGTAATTTATTGATTAATAATTGAAATTAATGTAAAACCACCTGAATAATTGTTTTGGATTCTATTTCGTTACAAAATAATTTTCACTCAAATTTCAATAAATAAATTTTGTTTTATATGATTTTATTTTAACACCGAGTTGTCTTTATCAACATTACAAATAACTATATGTATTATCATTGGTTATTTAGAGAGATAAATAGCTAAAAAAAATTGTTGATAATAAAATTGATAAAATAACACAAATTAAAAATTAAAAAAGTTATTAAGTATTTTTTATAGATAAATCTCACAAAAAATAAATATGATATATATTTTTGCAATAACAATATAAAGGATAGATAAATTATATTACAAATTCAAAAATATTGCCCTCACAAATTGAAATCTCTGGCTCCGTCCATATATATATATATATATATATATATAAGAAATGCTAATATACACCTAAAATTAATGGGCTCCACAGAAAAATACACTACATTTATTTTATTTTTATTTTTTTCTTCATCTTTTTAATGTGGGTCCCACCGAAAATTGATGGACCCCACACAAAAATACACTAAGGTGTATGTTACTAATGGACACCTACATGGGTGTGCATTAGCATAACCCTATATATATATATATATATTGAATAATTGAATAATTGAATAATGAACACCTACATGAGTGTGCATTAGCATAACCCTATATATATATATATATATTGAATAATTGAATAATTTAAAAATTAAGACCGTTTTAAGTTTTCGGAGGCCTTGTGTAATTTAAATATGGTTCAACTGCGAAAAATGAATAGGGGCCCTATTTTGTTATTGTTTAAACATAATCAATAACTTTTAGACCCTTTTTTAACCACGATTTAACCGTGAAAATTTTTAATCTTGGCCTATTACGTAATCCGTCTTACACCCCCTTAAAAAGGGTCATGTTAAAAGTCATACGTATAAATAATAAACATTTAAGTTCTCTTACATAAAAGAAATACTTAAAATTTAAGATTTTTTAAGAACTTTGGTAATATTTTAATTATGATTTTTTTAAAAGTGATTAGTAGAGTGTTTAGATGTGTTGATTTAATTATCAATTGAAAATAAAATATTAAATAAAATGTATTAGAATAATTTAATATTTTTATATTTTTAAAAATTTTAAAATTAAAATTCATTAATCTAATAAAAATATTTTTATTATATTAAAATTTTTGTCTCATGTCTCTAAATGTGTAGGACCGGCCTTGCTTCATAGTACAGTACCTGAAATTTCTTTAAGTATGGCCATAGCCTATAAGAATAGGTTGATATACATGCATCATAAAGTTAGAACATTTTCTATCTTGCGATCAGGTAAAAGAATACAAATATTACTCATCCAATAAAAATGAAGAAAAAAAGTAAAAAATCAATTTGACAACGAAATATAGAAACAGTTATCCATCTTTATCAACCTTACAGTCAAATCCAAATACGCTTAATGGAAAAAAAGAATATATATAGAAATGAGATGTTGGTTTTCACAGTAAATTCCACTTATTTCTTATATTCAACATCTAAGTTCTACAGTAATTCCACTTAAATATATCTGTATTTTAAATATTCTTAATATTGATGTTTGAATTTTATCTTTTGTTGAAATATTCCTTTTCTGTTTTTTTCTTGTTTTCGAATTTTACACTAAGAGAGAAATATAAACTTATATTGGTTCAATTATATTTGAAATTGTTAGCATCAAAAGGTAGGGGACTATTATATATTCTATGTTTAATCAAATATACAAAAAGATAAGGGACCATGCATGCTCATTCTTGAAGTGAACATGTCATAACTAGTGCATCATCGTTTGTTTGTATCCCCTCTCTCTCTCTCTCTCTCTCTCTCTCTCTCTCTCTCTTGGTAAAGCAAATGCACTATATCCTATATTAATGTGTTTTATAAAAGAGAATAAGAACATACAAGGATTGCTAGTTGCAATATCTTGTTGAAAGGATAAAGATGAACTTAGCCACCAAATCATTCCTTGGGGACCATTGTGGTTTACTTCATATAGAGGTTTTCTATTTTGTTCCATCACAAAATAAATGTAAGTTAGTAAATTATTAATTTGCATTAAATGTGTATGAATCCAAGGTGACTAAAAAAATTATTGCCATTTGTCTAGCTTGCATGGGTTGGACTAATCCTCAATTGGAAATTCCATCTCTTACTTCAAAGCTTCCATCATCAAAATGATGTAAATGAGTTATGTAATGGTAGGGAGCTAAGCAATCAAACTCAAAATATATTACAGATTATCCATAAAAAAAATTTATAATTTAAAATACAAATTAAACATGCAAAATAGCATGGTCTAGAGTCTTAATATGAGATGTTTACCGCGATATTGGATAATAACACAATGCAGCAACTAACATTCGAGATCACTCTTATAAACTCACATGCTTATTAGTTAGGTATTTAAAGAGATAAAATTTGAAAAGACCTCACTTTACAAGGCAGTTTCTTAAAGTTGAGTTAGACTTAAACTCTAACTAGTGGACGATATCAGAGTATGGTTTAAGATTCGCTAAACCACCTGCTATCGGATTTATGTTATTAAGTTAACCACTATTTATACCCACGCTCTAAGTGTCAGATCTTAAGCTCGGGGGATGGGGGAGGGGTGTTAAGAGTCTCACATCGGACAATATGTGGTATGAATATGAGTTTATATATTAGGGGAATCCTCACCTTACAAACCGATTTTGTAGTGATGAATTAGGTCCAACTCACAAAATCTAAGATGATATCAAAGTCTGGTTTAATATCCATCTGGTGGCTTACTGTTAGCTGGAATTTCGACGTTCAGGAGTATTTGAAATAAACCAGCAGAGCTAAAGGAGATATTCTGGAAAAGAATATATTGATTTCAACGAAAATCTTGTGAAGGCATAGTCGAAGAAGGCCCTTTACATAGAGATTTTGGTCTGGGAATTAGAAATATTCTTGGGTTCAGACTTACGTTCGACGAAGATGTTCGTTTGGAGTTGCGTTCGATGAGCGTAATTCAAAATAAGGTTAATAACCATTTTTTAGCCTTATCTGTTTCTTGAGAAGACACGTGGAAAGCTATAAGTAGCGAAGTCCATGCAATCGAGAACGTGCCATCTTCTGGAGAAGAGATCGTTGGTTACCGTAATTTTTTATTTATTATAAATAGAGATCTTAGTGATTAGGATTTGGGTGTTCCATTTTGTACAAAAAAACTTAAATATTACTCAAAGTATACGTGTTGTTGTGAAACGAGTTCTTGAGTGCAATGTGTGTGTGATCACCATTTTTACACATTTTATATCAAATCATTTACGATTTTTTTATTTACATTCATTGTAAATTTACTTTGAAGTTATTTACATTGCTATTTACATTTATGTGTTTCTTTACAAACTTTAAACATTAGTTTCAACGAAGGGAACATTGTCGAAATGTTCATAAGTAATAAAACATGAAGAAAACAAAAGCACATGTCCTAGGATCAATCTAGTCGATCCTGCAAGTAACCAAAAATATAGAATTTGGAAGACTAGCGCTTGTTTACCAATTTCGATGGTAAACAAATTGGCACGCCCAGTGGGACCAGTGCTTTTTCCTAATTTATGAAAATATTTAAAAGTTCTTCATTCATGGTTTTTATAACCTCGTTGCATGAGATTAAGAAGTGGTAAAATAGCCACTAATGACGAAGCAATACCAAGAAGGAGATACGTAAGAAGGATGGAGAATCCGCCAAATAACAATGGAGAAAATCCCCCTATTTCGACAGGGGAGACTACGGCCGCAACATCTGTGTCTGAAGCAATTCCATTCAAGGCGAGTACGACAACCATACTGTCGAGCACTCACAGTGGACCAATTTTATCACCTGTGCGGACGCAGAATCAACCGGTGACCCCTCATATAGTGGGAACTAGTACATTCAGACCTTATGTGCCTGGATTTACAATACCTTTGAATGGTCGCGAACAGTCTGCCATACCCTAAATTTTGACCCTAAGATCCCACATCATTTGCTTATCATGTGAATATACTTTCATGCATCACTAACCCATTAGAGAACACAAAGTTTGTTGCTTGTTTCATTTTTTACAACAAATTAGGGTTTTGAGCCTCATAAAAGATTCAGGCAAGGGATCAATAAAAAATTGGCATGATTTTCAACCTATCAAGTCTCTCATTCATCCATAAAGATCAAGAGGTCTCCTTTATCAAGAATCAAGCACAAGTATACATCATTTCAAATGGATCAAACCCCAAGGTTATCTGAGGCACCAAATTAGGGTTTTGGTTGATTAAGGCGTCCAGAGAGAAATTTTCATCTGAGCATGAGCCAATACCTCAAGATATGATTCAAGAAGCTCAAATATACCTTGGGAGTCCATTCATAAGTTCATAATTGACTCAAAGGATGCATCCATTAAAAATCAGGAATTAGGGGTTCTTTGCACAAAATTCATCTGATACCCAAAGTCAAAGTTTGACTTTTTGGGAAAAATTGATCATCAAGGATTATCTATAATATAAGAAAAGTAAGGGCTCTGTAAAACACATGTTTGGCCCTTGCTCTTTTATTGCCACATCCTCATTTTAAGGGCAAAATGTGTCCAAATATTACTTTTTCCAACTATTGATGTCACATTATTGTAATCCAACTATATAGTTATTGTTCTAAGTCTTTGTTGGTTACAATTGCTTCAAATAATTATGTCATTTACTTCGATTCCAAATTTATCATTTCTAATAGTTAACTTTAATTAATAGTGTTTGACATTTAACTTTCTTGTCTCCTTCCTCTTCCTTTCTCTTTCACGCTTTCTCTTTCACTCTTTCTCTTTCTCACTGTCACCGTTACTTTCTCTTTCTTCCTCTCTCCTCTTCCTCTTCATCATTCATTGTATGTTTGGTTTGTGTCGGCACTATGGTGCTGAGTATGGAAATGGTGCAAAAGCAGAAGAATATGAGAGGAAGGTTAGTTGTTTAGTCTTCTGGTAAGTCAGCATCTTCGTCAATCTTCATTCTTTTGATAAATATGTTTATCCTTTTTTCTTAGATCTACAAAACGGTGCTTCAGATTTTAGGGTTTGTTTTTCTTCTTTTACTGATTTTAGGATTTCGTTGTGAGAAAAATGAAGTTAGGTTTTATGAATCATTGTCTTTGTTTATGTTTTTGATATATTCGTTTTGTTTTGTGATTACAGAAAAGAAAGGATGACAAAACAAGGCGATGTGGTTCAATTTGCTGCAATGATGCAAATGGAGAAAAGTGTGCCACAAATCTACAAAACTGTGCTAAAGATTTAAGGGTTTGTTTGTCTTTTTTTCTGATTTTAGGATTTCATTGTGACAAAGATGAAGTTAGGTTTTATGAATCTTTTTATTTCTCGCAACTCTGACATTTTTGTATTGTGTGTTGTCATTTTTCATTAAAGCTTCATCATGGGTGTGAAAATAGGTAAGGAAGGTTTCTGTTGCCGCAAAGCATGTTATGGGTTTGAAAATATGGAGGAGATAATGTTAGTGTTTATGTGTTTAGATGAAAGACTAGTATGTATTTGTTATGTTTTTGTGATCAACCAACTTGGTTAGTCTTTGTTTATGTGTTTAATTTATTCGTTTTGTTTTGTGATTACAGAAAAAAAGATGAAAAAACAAGGTGATGTGGTTCAATTTGCTGCAATGATGCAAATGAAGAAATACGAAAACAGTATGTTGTAAAGTGTCTTAGTTTATATTAATTTCAATTTCAGTTTGGATGTTTTGCAGTTTAGGCTTCATGATTGATGACGCCTTACAGTTGTTACGTATTGGATTATCTTTGACAGTGTATAATGGATTGTATTGGTGACACGTTTTCCCTGAATCTCTTGCACACCGATCTCTTGAGAACTATCCAGGTTAATACTCCCTGTAAGCACATTGTTACTGTCAAGGTCACTCTTGTATTCTCAGTTAATGTCTTGTAATTGTAATAACTCATTTGGTTTGTGACAGTGTATATGATTTGATTTATCTCTTAAGGTGTGGTCATTGTAAGCACCTTGTCCCCATAGGTGATTTATGTATTTTCCTTTTTTCTATAATTATTTTGTGATTTTGTTTTATGTTCAACTTCTAAAATTATACAAATGTAAATCTACTTTCTGCAACATAACATTATATTGTTTTAAATAGCACATCTAATGTCACTACAATATATGTGTAGCAGTTTTGGTGAAACCTTGGTATGTTTCCTTTTGGTTGATGTAATGTCGCGTTTATGCGCATAGTTTTTTTTTTGCTTCGGAAGTCATTCTCTATATCAGCATTATGCTTGAATTTTGGAAAGAGCGGTTCAATCTATGAAGGTGTATTATATATTTAAGCATTTGCTTTCTTTATTTTGTTTGTTACATATTTACTTTCTCGGCCTGTTATGTGAAATAATATACTCAGTTAAGGTGGTTTTGAAATGGTATTCCTTATTTTTTACACATGCATGCTATGGTATTTAATTTCCTTATACGAAATGATCTACAGGGTGAATCAATCTTTAGTTTCCTGATGGCTGGTATATTTTTTTCTCAAATGCTCTTTTCCGTATTTTCAGGTGAGCTTCTCTTCTTGGGCTTCATGATTGATTGGTTCTCAAGGGTGAGTTATGTCTAATTGTAGTGACATTATTTAACTCTGGTCCTGATGAATTACTGCTACATAGATAAGGTACATCTACTTTCTGCAACATAACATTATATTGTTTTAAATAGCACATATAATATCCCATGGTTTAATATAATTTTGTGTTTCTTAATTTGTAATTATATAGATATGAAATACTCAAATTATATTTATGCCTTTGAAATCTATTTTCCACTTCTGATGTAAATAGGTTTTGGGCCCATAATAACAATATACAATGTTTTGCTTCCTAATGCCCCATATTAAATAATAATGTAATTTAAAATAAATGATAAACTTGACCATTGATATTCAATTACCAGCAGTGGTTATTGAACTACCCAACCAATAATTACAACCCAAAAAAATGTTTAGAATCTCAACATAAACCATTATATAAATGTTTCCCTCTTCATTTTATCACACAACCAGCACCATTCGAGAAGGAAAACGAACATGAGTTCCAATGATGCTGTCCATACCCAACAAAGTTCAGATGTTCAACAACCAACTTCATATGTTCAAAGACCTACTTCTGATGTTCAACAACCAGTTCACACCCAACAAGTCCAGCCCGAGGAAGCTGTGCAGAGGCTACAGTCGGTCTCAGTTGAAAGAAGACGGGGGAGGAGGAGAATTAACAGAGCAAGAAAGATACGGAAGAAACGTACGTTTGATTCAGATGATGAAGACTTAGCACCAATCGGTTGGAGCAATTTCATGTCTTTCGGGCCTTTTAGATTTGACTATTAGGAGTTTTATTTTTCTTAATGTTGTAACTTTCGTTTCTGAATCGACCACTTTGAATGATATAGATTTGAATTCATATGAATGAAATTGGTTTTGATTTTTTGATTTCCTTTTCTGCGTTACATACATGTTTACAAATACAGCTTTTGTCATTCAAGTTTTTTTTTGTTTGAATGTATGATTCTTAACAAAATTTAACGTTTATGAGTGACACATGTCTGTTTACAGAGTAACCTTTTGGCTTGGGTTATTGTTTCCCATCCTTTATACCTGTAAGGTGTATCAGTATCAAAAGTATAAGATGATGATGACATAAATAAGATGCCCCAAAACGACATGGTGTTGAAATCTAAGATTTGACGGGTACCATAAGATATAGCTATATTTTGTACTCTTTTTTTATCCAAGCTGATCCAAGCTGAAGTCTTAATTGCCTTTTCAAATGTTTTATAAATTGTTCAAACTAAGTTATAGGAACATAGGTCCAGATGTCCATACTTAAAAATATTATACAATATTAGAAATACAAAATATATAATCTAATTAATAATTTGATTGATAAACATAAATAATATCAATATATCTATATGATTTATATAATGTAAAATTTTATGATATCTGTTTATAGATTTTAGTAGATCTAAATTTTAAAATCAAATATACAAAATATTATTACGGGCACAACTTTAATTTTGATTCTATTTTTTAATCTACGAAACAAATAATATGTTAATCAACGGACACAATTTTTTGTTTGATTCAAATTTTTTTATATACAAATAAAATACATATGTTATAAACGACCACAACTTTAATTTTGAATCAATTTTTTAATTTACGAAACAAATACTGCTGTAATCCACGAGCACAACTTTTCGTTTGATTCAAATTTTGTTATACAAAAAAATAATACATATGTCTTAAACGGACACAATTTTAATTTTGATTCAAATTTTTTAATATACGAAACAAATACTATTGTTATAAACGAGCGCAACTTTAATTTTGATTCAATTTTTTAATCTACGAAACAAATACTATTGTAATCAACGGGCACAACTTTTTTTTATTCTAATTTTTGTATATACGGAAAAACTTTACTGTTCATTTTTTTTTTGTTTAAATTGTGTCAAAACAAAATTAATATTTATATACGAGAAAAAATATATTGTTGATTAAAATATTTTTATATACATAAACAATTTCTATTATTATAAACGGGAACAACTATATTACTAATTCAAATTTTGAATGATACAAATTTCTCGACAATTTGTTATATTTATCAATACAAAATTTTAATTTTAATTATATCTATTTTTATAATTTTACAATTTCTTTTTTCAATTTGATTAACAATTACGCGTCCATAACATAAAATTCTCGAACAAACATGCCCGTGCGAACGCACGGGTTAGTTACTAGTTATTCAAGAAAATATGATCCATAGTTGCATTTAATCAAGGATTAATCAAGAAATCAAGGTTACTTACAAAAGAAGAAAAATTGGAAAACTTGAAAATTTCACTAAGTTATGGAAATTCATGTTCAAGTACCAAACTTTACAAGGCCATAACTTGTGATTCAAGCAACCATTTTTTGTACTCCAAAGCTCAAATGGTAGATCTTCTTCCATACAACAAGATTGATATACTGAATCATCTCCAAAAAATGCATCGATTTTAAGTTATGGATTGATGAAGTTCATGATCAAAAGTTGTAAAAAACCAACACTTAGTGAAAATCTGCCAAGTATTTTTCAGCATGAAATACCAAACTTTAAGGGAATTTTTCACAATGATCCAAATTGAATCAAGACCAATTTTGAACATCAAAGATGAAGTAGGATATCTCAGCTTTCCAAAAAGTACAAGAACATCCATTGATTCTACTTGAGCAAGGAGATATGATCCTCTCAACATGACATGATCAAACTGATTTTCAAGACAACATTGGTGCATTACTTGGGTCGCACGATTCTCACCTTCAATTTTTGTCACTTTACAAGCTTAGTCATCATTCAAGATCAACATAAATCTTGTAGAGTCACACAAAATCTGCAAGAATATGCTAATAAGTCAAGGATATATCCTTTAGCATGTGAGAATCATCATTACAAAGCCATGAAGTCAAGTTTGTCATTTGGCATTTATGTGAAACATTGAATTGGAAAGAAATTAGCCACACCAGTTCAGATATGTTCAAAAATAATGAGTGTTCAAACCTGCAAAATGCCAATTTAGTCAAGATTCTAGTTATGCTAGAGAAGACTAATGGTACCTTAGCATTTAAGTTAAAGCTACATGGCTATATCCATTGGACAATAGCATGCTCCTTCATCCAACACTATTTATCCAAAACCAAAACATTTTCCTATAAATATAGGACTTTTCTGATCAATTCAAGGACACCAAAACAATACCAAAGCTTGTTTTCTCACATTTCCTTTCTTGTTTCAAAGTTTCATAATTCAAAAGTGAGAAATAGAATTTCTCATTTCAGAGCAATTCCACTTAAACCAATCATCCACACACCTCACATACATCATATAGAAGTGATCCAAATTGAAGACTCTAAATATTTGAGCAAATTTTGGTAAAACAGGAAGGTGTACAAGATGTTCCAACAAGGAGAAATCTGCTACATGAAGAATGTTGGATAAGATGTCCCAACACGATGTTAGGACATCGTGTATGTTACAACAGGATGTTTGCAGATTTGTTCCAAGATTTAAGGAGCAATCAGAACGTGAAAATTTTACCCCATACCCCTACATTTATCCCCATACCCCTACAAATTTTCAAAAATTCCAATTTTATCCTTTTTTTTATTTAATTTTTTTTACTTTTTACCGTGCAGTCAGATGAGTCCAAAAGTACTTTTTGTCAATATACGACGAGAACCGGAGAACACAAAGTAAAGATTTCTAGAATGTGTTTTTTTTCAAACCGGAAAACTTGATAAGATGAAATCTGGTTAAAAATTTTCCCTAAACCGGAGAACACGATAAGATGAAATCCGGTTTGCATTGTGAAGGCCATACATATAACCGGATAACTTGTCTCCAAGATATCCGGTTGGTATACTTTTCAACATCGGATTACTTGTTGTTAAGTTATCCGGTTTGGATTTTTTTGTCAGCCGAATAACTTGGTGCATAGTTATCCGGAGCGTGTTTTTTTTAATTTTTTTTAATTTATGTTTATTTAGGAGACATGGACATTCCTTTGATGATATGCGACAAAGACCAGACAAGTGTAGATACAACGAAGATATTCTCAACTACAGAAAAATTTCCTACAAGAGAAGAGACGACTAGGTGGATTAAGGAGATTAGACTCAGGAATAGAGTCACTATTATAATAACCCGTTCGGACACCAATACTGACAAGAGAGGAAGAAATGACAAAGTTATATTTGGCTGTGATAGAGGTGGAAAATACAAAGAATGGGATAGTGAAACACAAAGTCCTACCAAAAAATGTAATTGTCCTTTCAAAGTAAGATTAACACCTTCAAAAGATGGTTCACAACCATGGTTTACCTGATAGATTTGAAGGTCATGCATTTGTAAATCGACTCAATGATGATGACCAACAACATATTGTTGATTTGTCAAAACATTATGTTCCTCCAAGACACATATTGTTGTAATTGAAAGAACGAGATCCGGAGAATGTGACTCGAATCACCCAAATATATAAACATAAAAGTAAGATTCAGAAAAACATCAGGGGACCTAGAACGGAAATGCAACAGTTATTTAAGTTGATAGAGGAATCTGATTATGTTTATTGGAGTAGGAAAAAAGATGAGTCAGAAGTTGTGAGAGATATCTTCTGGGCCCATCCAGACTCTGTGAAGTTGTTGAATATGTTTCCTATTGTGTTGATTATGGATAATACTTACAAAACCAATAAGTATAGGCAACCTTTGTTTGAAATAGTTGGTTTGACATCAACTGAGTTAACATTTGTTGTTGCATTTGCCTATATGGAATCTGAGCAAACAGAGACTTTGTGCTAGGTACTAGATAAATTGAAACAGTTATTCACTAAACAAGGGTTATGGCCATAAGTAATTTTAACTGATAGAGATCTTGCTTTGATGAAAACAATTGAAACAGTATTTCCTGCGACAGTTAAATTACTTTTCCGATTTCACATAAACAGGAATGTGAAAGCAAAGTGCAAGAAGTATGTCGTGAATGATATGCGAAAACCGATAGAGGAGCTTTGGTACAAAATTGTAAAAGCTAGTGATGAGGTGGAATACCATCAAAAGTTGAAATTGCTTGAGCATGCCTGTTTGGAATATGGACCTTTTTTGGATCATGTGAAAGATACATGGTTGACACCTCATAGGCATAGATTTGTTGAATCTTGGATCAATAAAGTGTTGCATTTAGGCAACATCACGACTAACAGGTAATGTGTTTGTTTTATAGCCATAGTTTGTTTATGGTAACATTAATGATACTTATACTGAACTTTTTTTTTGTTAGGGTCGAATCTGCGCATTGGAAGCTGAAGCAGATGTTGGAGAACGGTTTAGGTGATATGTACAAATGCTGGGAGGCTATGAATGGCAACATCAAGGTTCAAGTGGGCAATATTAGAGCTTCATTTTAGAAGAGTTTTTATGAGGTTGAGCAGGCACACACTAGTCCATATTATTTGAATTTGCGTGGATCAGTATCTAGAGCTGCTTTGCGGCACATTGCTGAAGAGTGGCATAGGGTTGACATGGTGGGTACAAGCACCCAGATGTGCAGGTGTTTTCGTAGAACAGTATACGGGTTACCTTGTGCCTATGAGTTAGGGAGATACACATTGAGTGGTGAACCAATACCAATTGATACTATTCATATCCATTGGAAGAAACTGAGTATAGAAGGTGAACAAGAGGTAGACACAGAGGATGGAGCAGAGGTGGACATCACAAATGCGATTGAAGCACTGTGGAAAAGGTTTCATTTAATAGATGTTGTAGGAAAGAGAGCACTAAAAAGCAGGGTGTGCGAAATTGCTTACCCCACTACAACAAAGATGGTACCACCACCTGAAAAAATAAAGACCAAAGGAGGAGTGAAGAGAAAAGGGAAGAAACCTGTTGGGTATGATGTTTATCGTGATCCTTCATATCATGAGTATGTTGATCAAGAACACAACAATTCTAAAAAATCTTCAAAGAGGCCTTGTTCACGGTTATCCCAGACCTCAAAGAAAAAACCATCTCATAGGTACATTGTACAATTTCCAGAACATATCAGACCATTTATTGATGACATTGTTGATGTAAAGGATGATGGCAATTGTGGGTTTATAGTTATTGCATCTTTGCATGGATATGGTGAGGAATGGTGGTCAATGGTTCGTCGTGATTTGGATAATGAAATCAGGGGTCCCAGAAAGAGTCTCTATGAGAAGTTATTTGAAACTCATTATTCAAAAGTGAGAGAATCCTTGTTGATATCATCTTTAGGTTTCCAGCCAGTAGATAAATGAATGACACTACGAGAAATGGGTTATGTGATAACAAATCAGTATAACATCATTCTTGTTTCACTAAGTGCTTTTAGTTTGAGTTACTTCCCTATGACGACTTCACATAATCCTAATGTGTCAATTTACTGCATTGGTTTTGTAAACTCAAATCATTGGGTTCAAGTAAATATTATAGTTTTTTATATTACTTAATTATATACGATTTACGTCTTACTTATTAACTTTCTTAACAGGTAAACATGAATGAAGGATTTCCCTTGCCACCAGTCACAACAGATTGGAAGAAACATTGGACATCAGCAGCAACATCATGGATAATTGGATTTACTAGACGTTTACAACACTGGCAGCAACTTACGTCTCTGCTCCCAAAACATGTTAATTTATGAGTGACGTTTAACTTCATATCATTTTTTACATTTTTATGATTGACGTTTAACTTCATATTATTTTTTACATTTTTATGATTGACGTTTAACTTCATATTATTTTTTATATTTTTTATACATCATCAATCATAATATAATTCTGAATAA
The DNA here is from genome assembly GCA_022829125.1 of Lathyrus tuberosus. Classification (NCBI taxonomy): domain Eukaryota; kingdom Viridiplantae; phylum Streptophyta; class Magnoliopsida; order Fabales; family Fabaceae; genus Lathyrus; species Lathyrus tuberosus. The sequence goes on along the minus strand of JALAZF010000079.1, from coordinate 210,171 downwards.
TATCACATAAATATAAATCATAAGTCTGAATAATACATAAGTCTAAATAATAATACATAAGTGTAGCGTGCGATTTTTGTCGGCGACGCGACCACCTTATCGCAAATGGGTTCTTCCTCACTGCAACGGTAGGGAAGGGGTGCTACTTTCTGATTTCTTATTTATCCCGTGAAGCTGGAAGAGAAAGGGAAGCTATCTAAAGCTAACCTTGCACGCGAATGTTTAACTGAACAAACACTAAGAGAGATGGTAGTTTTTGTGTGCCTTGATTAAAGCCCAAGGTTGAAGCTAAGAGATTGATTGACTCCACAGGGGAAGTCTTTATACAAAGCCTAAGAGGAGGCTGGAAAAGGCTGACTCAACAAGAGAGTGTTTATGTGTCTTGTGAAAAGCCCAAGATTGAGGCTAAAAAGAGACTGACTCTTTTTGGGATATCATTATACAAAGCCTAAGAGGAGGCTGGGAGGAATCGACTCCACTGGGGAGGTATTTACCTGTCTTGTACGAAGCCCAAGATTGTGGCTGAAAGAAGATTTTTTTATTACACTAGGGAATATTTGTAGGTGTCTTGCACAAAGCCTAAGATTGAGGCTGAAAAGGAGAAGATTGACTCTACTGGAGAGTATGGTTTGCCTTGTTTAAAGCCTAAGATTGAGGCTAGAAAGAGGTTTGACTCTGCTTAGGGAAATTTATATGGTGTCTTATACAAAGCCCAAGATTGAGGCTAAAATATTTGACTGACCCAGCTGAAGATATTTATAGGTGTCTTGTATAAAGCCCAAGATTGAGGCTGACTTTTACTGAGGGAAAGAAGGATCATTATACAAAGCCTAAGAGGAGGCTGAGAGAGATGTCTACTCAATAAAAGAATGTTCTAAGGTGATTGAATCAACAAGAGTGTATCTTTGTGTGTCTTGTACAAAGCCTAAGATTGAGAGTAAAAGGGTTTGATTCAACAAGAGAGTGCTTTTATCTGTCTTGTACAAAGCCCAAGATTGTGGCTGAACAAGCTGGAGAAATCATTATACAAAGCCTAAGAGGAGGCTGACTTTTGTTGAGGATTATTGAGGTCCAGAGGCAGGTCCAAATCGGGGGATCAATTCTTGCTGAGGGTTTACAAAAGAGTTGAGGTATTAGATGCCTTGAGGTTCTGATGATAAGCTGACCCTAGCAGGGGGGAATTTAGGATAAAGATTGAGTTTTAGATCCTGTGAGGATTTTTAACTCATGTTGGAGATTGATCGAATGATCAAGGTTTTTCCCATATTCGTATGGAACTTGAGAATATCTTTTAAATCCAAGAGGATATTAGATTGTCCAAGTCTATTGGGATGAAAGGATTTATCTTTGTATGATGCTCAAGAGGAGGCTGGTATTTTAAGGGATGAGAATCAACCCTAACATTAGTTGGAGGTTTTGACTCTGGAAAGGCTGCTCTAGCAAAGGATGACTAAGTTTTGTCCTATACCTTTAAGAGGTCTTTAAGGTCCTTATATTAAGCCCAAGAGAAGGCATGTGAACTTCTAAGAAGCCGGAGGGTCCTTGTACAAAGCCCAAGAGGAGGCTGGGATGCTTTTAGGAAGCCTGTGGGTCCAAACTTAAGAAGAGTTCAAGAAAAGTTTCACCGGGAATAATCTTTTCTTTAATGAACAGTTCTAGGGTTTGAAGAAATTCAAGAGAGGTTTCACCGAGAATTAATCCTCTCTGGGGAATGGAATTTCTTTGACAATTCATATAGTGACAGTCTGAGAAAAGTTTCACCGGGAATAATGCCTTTCTCTTTGTTCCATATTGTTTAAGCCCAAGAGAAGGAAATACTGTATCTGGAATTCCTATGGGGAACTAGTTTTGACTGTATTGATATAGTGACCACTGGCTTTAACTAGTTCTAGACTTAATTGTCGGGGAAAACTCTAAGCAAGTATACAAGTATATATACAGTTGATATATGACAAGTATTTAAAAGAATATAAAAGAAGGACTTACAGGTGAGCAAGCTTCCAGCAATACAGCTATATATATATATATATATATATATATATATATATATATATATATAAGTGTGTAATGAAAATCGATAAAAACTTATAGGTGAGCAAGTTTCCATAGTAACAGCTGTATGGTTAGTTGTTCAAGAAATTAAAGAAAGTTTTGATAACAACTATGAATTTGAACTTAAATCAAAAGGGAAGTCGTTTTTTTTAAAATTTGTTGGGGCTTATACTCAAGGAGAGGTCCAGATGAAAAAAGAACAGTAATCGTACCGTTGTTTTGTAAACTGTACTGGGGCTTATACAATGACTGAGGCCCAAAGATTATTTATGTACAAAGGGGGTTGGGTCTTACACTCTATTAGAGGCCCAAAGTTTATTTTATGTACAAGTGATGGGACTTATAACTCAAGGAGAGGCCCAGATGAAAAATGTTTTTAGAATTGGCAGTCGCGCCGAGATTTTTTTTAAAATCGTATCAGGACTTATACAATGACTGAGGCCCAAAGATTATTTATACAAGGGATGGGACTTATACTCTATCAAGAGGCCCAAAAGTTATTTTTATACAAGAGTTAGGGCTTATAGCTCAAGGAGATGCCCAAATGATTTATTTTGAAAAGGCGACGATCGCGTCGCGGTTTTGAAAACCACAGAGGGACTTATACAATAACTGAGGCCCCAAAAATTATGTATTTACAAAGGGAATGGGTCTTACACTCTAATAGAGACCCAATGTTGTTTGAAAATTTAAAATCGAGAGGAAACCCTAATTTTAAATTAAAATGTCATTTTTCAAAGGAAATTTAAATAATAAATGATAAAATATCAAATCTATTCAAAAACAAGTTGTACACTTTAAAAAATAATTTGAAAAATCATGTTTAATCATATGAAAGCTTGAAATTCAATGGTTTTGAAAGATCAAAGTGGGACTTTCATTTTAAAAATGTTTAAAAACAATAAAATGAAATTAATTACAAAAATTTTAACTATATTAAATAAATAATATAAATTGGATTTTTTTGTAAAATAAAATATTTAATCATTTTAGTGAATTTTGAGAAAAAGAATCAATTCAAAAACATAAATATTCAGAGAGAAATTAATTTTTGAATCAATTAAACAAAATAACTAAAATTCAAAAATTTGAATTATGGTGCCAAGAACACTTGGTTCTTGCTCGCGCCCTCTGTTTTTGCAGATTTGCATTTTCTCACTTTTCTCCATGATTTTTCAATGGTTTTGCACGATTCAAGTACCAATCTTGTTCGTTTTTGGACAAGGATCACAACCATATAGTTTAATTGCATTTATATTAAGCATGGAGAAAGAAATCAACTGAAAACCTCAAGAACCCTAATTTCAGCATGAACACAATGAAATTCCATACACGATTGATTTATGGCAATTGATTGAAGGTTATCACTCTACATACATGCATAAACAAGATGATAACTCAAAAATTCATTCATGATGCATGGATCATAGAGTTAGAAGGGTTCAGGCTTACCTTTTACAGCTGGTGATCGAGTTTGATGATGGAGGTGTTGCAGATAGGTTCCAATGATCTGAACAGCTTCCTTAAGTGCCAAGGAGTGTGTTTGAATGCTTGGAGTGGATTGAAATGAGCTGGAACTGGTTGTGGTACCTCAACTGCAACTCTGTCAAGAACTTGAGCAATTGGCTGGTGATTTTGTGAATCTGATGTTCCAGATGTGATTTTGTGTTATGGATCACTCATATATGATGTTTATGAGGTGTGTGTGTGTGTGTGATTGGTTTGGTTGGAATCACTCTCAATCTCAAAACCCGATAGTGACTTGAGTTAGAAGGTAAAATTGGAGTGAAAGGGGAGATTTTGAGGAAAGCATCAGTTTGGGTGCTTTGGTGTACTCAAACTGATCATAAATGAGCTCTATTTATAGTGTGCCAAGTTTGTTTTGGCAACAATAGTGTGTGGCAACTGCAGCAGGTCTGTGGCCAATGTGGATCAAATGGAATCTCAAGTCTCCTCTAGCCATTGACTTGAGGTTAGAGCACAGGCCTATGGTCTTTTGGTTCAGAGATAAGGCTTGACTCATTTAGTTAAGCTTGCCTCAGTTCATGCCACCTTGATGCATCCATTGAATGCATTGAAACAAAATTGGAGTCTTGGCATTTTTTAGCTGTTTTAGGTTTGGCATGGCTATATGTAGATTCTTGGACTTGGGAGGCTTGGGGATCAGATCATTCTCCTTTTGTTTTATCCTCATATGTGTCCAAATGGATGACAAGGCTTGGAGTTGTCCAAATTTGCCAAATCGAGCAAATGCATAAAATCTGCCTTGCTTGGGACAGTTGGAAATGGTGATTTTGAAGGATTCATATCTCCCTGCTCAGGTTGAGTTATGGGAGGCTCTTGTGCTTTTTAGAAAGCCCTCTTATGATACAAAACATGTGTGATCATAGTTTATTTTGAAACTATTTGGATCCAACTGAAAAATCCTCATGAACATTGATGTTCAAGGCTGGTAACTTAGGCAGATTTTCACTAAGTGTTGGAAAAAGTGTCATTTTCATGTTTTTGTGATTTTGATCACTCCATAACTTAAAATCCATAAAGAATTGGAGTTAGAGGTAGTTGAAGCTTTTGTAGAGTGTAGCAAGACCTACAAATCCAGCTTTGGATCACCCAAAATGGTTGCTTGGATCTCAAGTTATGATCCTTGGAAGTTGGTACCAAAATCACTTTTGTTCCATAACTTTGAAAAATTTTGGTTTCTTATGGTTGCCCCTTTTGCAAGAAACCTCACTTTTCTTGATTTTTCTTGATGAATGATGATCAATGTCACATATTAACATTATTTTTTACTTAGGGGAACCATATTTGAGAAAAATTCCAAAAAGTCAAACTTGATTTTGTGCAAAGTTGACTTTTTATCGAATGAAATCCAAACGGTGTGATCTTTTGTGAAATCAAGTCCTTGACCTAAATCAAACCTAATGGATGGATTCCATAGGTGATATAGGGTGTATTGAATCATGTCCCAAGGCTTGAGAGCATGTCTTGGTCAAAAGTCAAAGGTACAGTTGACTTTTCCCTTCAAAACCCTAATTGTGGTCCAGATGAAAATGAAACTTGTGAATCAAGCTTCTTGGATTAATCCATTGTTGCAAATGGATCAATGTAGTGTATTTGAGGCACTCAAATCATGTCTTGAGGTCTTGGCTCGTATCTTTCTTCAAAAGTCAACTTAGGGGTGAATTAGGTCAAGAAACCCTAATTCCTGATTTTTGATGAATGCATCCCCTGAGGCTAAAATGACTTGATGATTGGGTCTATGAGGTCCCTTAGATGTATATTGGGTTGTGCTTTGAAGCATTGGCTCATGCCCAGAGGAAAAATTCCATCTGGAGGCCTTGGTCGACCAAAACCCTAATTTGGTGACACTGGCGATCTTGAGGCTTGATCCACTTGGAGTGTTGCAACCTTGTGCTTGATTCTTGATGTGGAAGTCCTCTTGATCCTTTATGGGTGTTTAAGAGGTTTATACAAGTTGAAGATCATGTCATTTCTTGATTGATCTTTTGTCTAAGTGCTCTGAGAGGGCTCAAAACCCTAATTCTTGATTATGGTGAATGCTCACCCATCTTTGAGGAGATTGATGAGGCATGATGGTACATCCATATTGTTGTACTGATCTTCACAATGATGGGAAATCTTGGTGGTCAAAATTTGGGGTATATGACAATAAGTAACATAAGTAACCGGTCTGAATAATACATCAAGCATCGTCCTCACTAACATAAGTAACTGGTCCACCCTGAGGTACCGGTTAACCCTGAGCTAGATGTAGTGCTCGAAAGATCTCAACAAAATCATCACCATCCTCCTTGGCCTCGTGACGAGCGAGATAGCGACGCAACTCATGTGAAATATGTCGTAACCTCGGATCTACTAGTCCATCATCAAACACAGGAACTGGAACCTCTTTGACCTCCCCCCGAGGTGGTGGTATCAAACGAGGATGTGAAATTGTGTAGTACCAAGCCATGTAATCAGCCACCGCATCATATGGAGTATCTGCAAACTCGGCCTACTGCATCACTTGCGAGACGCTCGCATGGTAAGTAACCCACTCAAAGTCTATATCAAGTGTGTCAATATCAGGTGGATGAAATGGTATGAACTGCCTGTATCCAATATGACGTAAACATCTGTCAGATAAATAAAGAACAGTTGTACCATACCACTTCATGCCACCCCTGTACATGCAAATATCAGCAAATGGTATGTGTTGTCTGTGATCCTCAAACGGGCGCCAAATGACATCAGTTGGTGTTAATCTATCCAGCACTGCCCTAATCTCATCAACCTTCTGCGTCCCTTGCTTGTATTTCCACTTCATCACCCTGGGAAGTAGACTACCAACACCATCCATCTTCGAAAATCCTCTCTTCCCAACAGTTGGTAAATACTCATGAATCCAACACTGTTACACATCATGAATATCATCAATTAAAGGTATTATAAATAATATAATACAAGTATAAATGAAATTAAAATTAAGAATTTGTACTTGTAGTAGAGAGGCATATCCACCAAGTTGTCAGGAACTATAGAACGAAGCATCTCCGAGATATCTATATAGTGTGACAAGTGCAGCAGCCCCCAACAGTATCTACCACATATATCCAAGTCCTTAAAGAGTGGTAAATACTTTGCCTCTACAAGAGTAAATGTCTTATCTGTAAGAATAATGCAGCCTAGTAACAACATCATATGAGCCCTAGCTGCACAATCAAATATGCTCTCAGCTCACAGACGAAAAAATAGCTTCTTCAACCAATCTAGCCTATAGTAAGGACCTCTGTTTATAAAAATCTCCTCAGCTGCATCATCTAGTGGAACACCCATCAGACCAATAGCCTGAGTAATAGCACCCGAGTCAGTAAACCCTTGTGCAGGGTTACATAACTCCCCACTAATCGGTTTATGAAGGAGGCAAGAAACATCGTCCAGTGTAATCGTCATCTCGCCAAACGACATATGGAAGGACGATGTCTCGGGATGCCACCTCTCAACAAATACAGATATCAAGTTCTGATCTATCCTCGATAAACTAGTTCTCTGCAGAGAGGATAGACTAGAACCAGATACCCACTTCTCAATCATAGGTGAGAGATGCGATGGAACCCATCCAATCAGTTTACTGCCATGTGCAGCAACCTTTAGCTCCTTCTTCGGAACTCTCTCCTGAAAAATAATTCATCGAGTATGTCATAATACATAAATAATTAATATTACATTTTATTCACCCTAGAAAGGTCATAGATTTACTTAGCCATCCCACAGATAACAAGCCACGTGGTTGTGATACCTCACCAAAAGTGACGTATCAGTCGGTCCTCCAGGAAATGGTGGATGCGGTTGAATGTGAGCCACTGCTGGTATAGGTGCAGGATCTGCAATCCGATCTTCATCTCAAATATATTGAGCTCGAACTACCGATCCATAAGCATATCATCGATAAATAAATGCACCGCGTCCTCTAAAGCGAGCCACTAAAAAAAAGTTAAATAACGAAATAAAACCGGAAAACTCAACATCATGTTCTTCGATGAAGAACATTTACGAACCAGATAACATGATATCAGGTTATCTGGTGTAAGAATTACACAAACCGGATAACAAGATGCCAAGTTATCCGAGGTGAACAAACAAAAAAAACACAAACCGGATGTAGCTTACTTGGGTTCTCTGGTTTTAAAATATTGTGAACCGGATGTAGCCTTGGTGGGTTCTCCGGTTTGAAAATTTTGTGAACCAGATGTAGCCTTGGCAGGTTCTCCGGGAGTGAATTTTGTCTGTGAGATTTTTACCGTTCGTGCAAAGACAAAAGGAGGAAAAAGTGAAATTTTTGAAATATAGCCTATTTATATGAGGGTATTTTCGTCCAAAAAAATGATAAGTAGGGGTATGGGGATAAATGTAGGGGTATGGGGTAAATTTTCTTAGAACGTGGATCAAAGAATCAGCCAACAGAAGATTTGAAGCCCAACGCAGCAGAATGCTATAAAAGAAGACCAAGACCTAGGGCAGAAGAGAGAGAGAATGACATAGACTTAGGAATCCTATTTTGTAAAGTAGGGTTTAGGTTTTGAGAGTCGTAGGTTTCTCTTCTAAGTCTCTCTCTGTATCGATTTGATACATTGTGGAAGACATAGGTGCTTGTACAGATTCAGAAACCTGTAGGTAATGAATCGTGTATTGTTCTTGGATGAAGCTTTTAAGAAAATCCAAGTTAACTTGTTAGTCAAGAATGATTGACTGAACTTTGTATTAAAAGGGGTGTCTTTCAAGTAGAATGATACAGTTATTGTGACTATAACTATTAGATAATCACAGGTTATAATTTAGGGAGTGAGATGGGTTTCTCTTATCTATGATGGAGTTCTTAGATAAAGTTTTCATTGGGTAGTGATAGGTATACCAGAGGTTGTTTACTGTAAACCAGCGGTTGTTTACATAAAACTATACTATTGATAGTGGATTCTTCTTCCTGGCTTGGTATATGTAGGTGATTTGCACCGAACTGGGTTATCATATTTTGTGTTGTTTTAAAGTTGTGCAGAGAACAATGTCTTGACATGTGTTAGGACATCTGTTATCTGCTATGCCAGAATTTCACAAATAATTCAAACACTTCTGTAACACCAGAATCAACATCACCATACCTCACTTGATCAAATTGCAGTTGGATTCTAGTTAGGAGTTCTGGAAGAATTCAATCCATTCCAAGCACTTCAACACATTCATTGAGGGTCAAGGAAGTTGTTAGGATCATCACTTTGCATCTGTAACACCTCCAAGGCAGAATTCTAGTTCTTATTGCAAGGTAAGTTTTCAATATCCCAACTTTGTAATCCATGCATCATTTTTGATATTTTAAGTTACCATTGTGTTTCAGCAAGTATGTGGAGTGTTTTCCCTTAACCAATTGCTTGTTATCTGTCACATATAAGATTTCACATTAATTTTGCAAAAATTAGGGTTCATCTGTTCATACGAATTAATTTATTCTACACTTAAAATAAATGAAATTGAATACCATCATTGAGTTCCTTGTTTAAAAACGAGCAATTTTTGTGTTTACATCGTTCAATTTCATTGCGTATTTTATGAGATAGCATGGCTTTTGCAAATCCGGCTAGAGGTTGAAGATGAAGTTCTTCGCGCACATAATTTGAATTTCCCACGCATTTATCATATATAATCAATTGGTTGTGCATAATTGTCACCAGCATGGTTTCAAATCCCACCCTTGTTATTTTTTTAACACTTTTCCAATTTTAATATTTTTCACATTTTATTTTCAAATAATTATTTTCATATTCAAATTTAATTATTTTCAAGTGATTTTTTTGCACACATATCACTCACACACTCTACTATTTTAATCCACCCAAAAATTCAAAAAAAGATTTTAATTTAATCACTTTTTATTAAGTTGAAAATAAGTGTTTTTTATGATTAAAAAACCTTGAAAATTTAATTTTCTTCTTAATTTTTTTAAACCTAATGCATTTTGATTCTCATATTGATAAAACCTAATGTTTCAAACTTTGTTTTAAGATCGCAACATGTTTATTTTGACTTATACATCACTTATATCATGTTTATATTCATTTGAAAAACATCTTTGATCAAATATTTCAAAATTAGGGTTTTCAAATTGTTTTAAATCACGGGCCTCTGCTAGAGTGTAAGTCTCAACCCCTTTTAATTTTCAAATCATCAAAATCCATGGGCCTCTATTAGAGTGTAAGACCCATCACTTTTCATACTTTCAAAATCAATTGTTTTAAATTTTGGGCCTCTATTCAGAGTGTAAGTCTCACCCCTCTCTTTCAAAATCATCTTCTGTTTTCAAAACTAGAATAATCTTGGGCCTCTGCTTAGAGTGTAAGACCCAACACCTTTGTACATAGAATAATCTTGGGCCTTTGCTTAGAGTGTAAGACCCAACACCTTTGTACATAGAATAATCTTGGGCCTCTGCTTAGAGTGTAAGACCCAACACCTTTGTACATAGAATAATCTTGGGCCTCTGCTTAGAGTGTAAGACCTAACACCTTTGTACATAGAATAATCTTGGGCATCTGCTTAGAGTGTAAGACCCAACACCTTTGTACATAGAATAATTTTGGGCCTCTTCTTAGAGTGTAAGACCCAATATATTTGTGAATAGAATAAAACACACAAATAAAACATTCAACACATCAAACCCTAAAGATGCAAAATCTTCCATGAATTCAAACATGTCATATCAATGTCTATACTTGTTAATCTTCAATCATGGTTGTTCATATTTTGTTAAGTTTCTATTGACATTTATATCATCCTTAGTTTAGACATAGGTCAAACAATAGGATCCCTTCAATCACAACTTAGTTCAAACAACTAGTTCCCTGACCTCCTCTTGGGCCTTATACAAGCATCATTGCCTCCTTTGGGGCATCGTACAAAGAATCCCCCCAGTAAGATAGCCTCCTCTTGGGCTTCATACAAGGAGACTTGGGAAGTCTTATTCAATTCCTCAGCCCCCTCTAGGGCTTCACACAAGGACCCTCAAGCTTCTTAATAGCATAAGTCAAGTCTTAATCATCTATACAATAAATATTTTAGCCTCACCATCCCGGGCTTTGTACATGATACAAATAAATTCTTTTAGCCTCATTCATCTTGGGCTTTGTACAGGATAAAAATAAAATCCCCAAAAGAGTCAGTCAAATCCTCAATATTGAGTCAGTCTCTTCAAATTTCCTCAACAGTCATTAGCCTTCTCTTAGGTTTTTATACAAATAATTTCCCCAGTCAGTCAACCTCAATCTTGGGCTTTGTACAAGACAGATAAAACTCCCCAGTTGAGTCAGTTTTCAATCTTTTTCATCTTTATATCTTGGGCTTCAATCAAGATACCTAAATAAATCCATCTCCTCACAGATGAGACTTTGAGTCATCTTTATAGGAAGATATCTCTTCTAATCACTATAATTCAAATCAAACAATCAAAACTTTTTCCAGATAATTGATGTAAGTGGCACTCTTGTTGATTCAAAATCCAAGTTGGAGTCTGTAACACCCCAAATTTCGTAAGAATATTTATTTAATTTATTTAAATATAATATTCGTGAATTTTTGTGAATTTTGGTGGTTTGTGTTGACATCGGTATTTTTGTGGAGTTTTGGTTATTTATTTAAATAATAGTATATAATATGGAATATATTAGTATTATTATTAATTTAAATAATATTAGAAGGATTAAGGGTAAATTGGACTTTTAAGGAGGAGTTAGTGAGGATAATATTGGGAAAGCCCATTTTAGAAGCCCAAGGGTTAGGTTTAACAAAAAGGAGAATTGGAGAGGAATAGGATTCATTTTGTTAGACCGTGAAAAGAAGGAAAAGGCCAGGGCTTTGAGGAAAGAGGGAAAAACATAGGATTCGAGAAGGTTTCCAAGGACTCAAGAAAGAAATCTTGGAATCGACAATCTAAGGTATGGGGAGTATTGCCTTTCATTGTTTTTCGATATAGGAATTCGATGTGTTTAAAGCTGATTTTTGAGGTTTATGTGGGTTTATGAGTAAATTGATGATTTAGGTGTTGTTTTTGTGGATTGATGATGAATATGAAGGGTTAGATTGAATTGGATAAAAGTAGGCCTTCAAGGCTAATTTCTCTATTGATGTTGTTCTGACCTCGTAGGAAAAAGGGATTTATGGGAATTGTGAAGGTATTTGAATTTGTGAAGGTTTATGTGAATTGAAGCTTAGGATAGTGTAATAAATTGACCTAATAGTAGTAGGTTTTGTGTCCTTGTTACCTTAGTACCTTAGGGATGTTTTTGGGGTAAATAAGGCTGCAATCGTAGGAGCTTTTGGGTCTGATGTGCTACTGACGCGTAGCAGCGATTGCAGAAAATCGCGATTTCACAAAGCGAATGATTCCTTTGCAAAGCGAACGTTCGCTCCAGATTCGCACAACGAACCTCCCAGCGAACACCTTCGCTAGGCGAATTGAGGGTAGCGAGGGAGAGACAGAATGGGGGTTCCTCTGGTTTTTTTATGGGATTTTGGGGTTCGCTGGCAGATCGCTAGGCGAACACCCCAGCGAACAAGTTCGCAAAGCGAACTATATAGCAAACACCTGCTGTTCGCGAGTTTTGTTTTATGATTCATGTGATGTCTTGATGTTTTGAGTTATGATTATTCTGATGAATTACCATGTGTATATTGATGATTATGAGATAATGATTTATGATGTTTTGATGAATAAATGATGATACGATTAACATGAGATTTTGATGAATGATGATGCACGTAATGACTTTTATTGATGATGATGATAATAATGTTGTGTATCATGCATTCATAGCATTTCAGACTTTCGTCTATGGTGGCTTCAATCCCATTATGTGGATGTGAGCTAATTTTGACGTGCTCTGATTCTTGTGTAGAATCGATCCTAATGACGGGGATCTTTGGAGGGTGATGGTCTAGTGTCCATCAATTTGACGAATTGGTACCACATGCATGAGTCTTGTTGTGCATTGCATTTATTTGGCATTGATGTGATTTATGATATCGTGATTTTTGATATTTTCCTTTGTGACCCTGATGATGTTATATATGATGATGACGCCATTTTATGCATATCCTATTTTTATATTGATTATAATGAATTGTGATTACTCACCCTGCCTGTTTGAATGTTGCCTCCACGTGGGTAACATGCAGGTGATCAGGCTTAGCTGTGGATGCCTTCGAGGACTTTTGGAGTTTATTTTGCTTTTGGTCAATGTAGAGGGTCTTGCTCTAATATTGTAACTTTGGGTTGGGTCGTTGAGTCGAATCATGTTGAGTTGTTATTTTTGAATGATTATGGTTTTTATTTGGAAACTCTTTTTGATTTTGGATTATTGTGGTTATGGTGGTTCCGCTGCTAATTGATGGCTTTTGAGTATTTTGAGGAAAACCCGTTGTTTACGGAGCAATTGTTTTATTTGAATTTTACTGAGAAATGTACACCCTTCTGAGGTGATTTTTACTCTGATAATTTGTGTATTTAGCCATGTGTAATTGTGGGGTAGAAAAGTGTGTTACATTAGTGGTATCAGAGCAGGTCGGCCCGTCCGGTCAGGTTTTTACTTGATGTCAGTCCCCTGTCGGTCGACGAGTGTGTGTACACTGTCGATGTTTGTTTCTTCTAACCTTGTTAGTGGTGTGCAGGATGGCTGGAAGAAATGATCGTGCTACTGCTGATGTGTTGGAATCTGTTGCTCAAGTAGTCGCTTAGCTCAATCCAAAAGGTGGAGTTCCAGATGAGTTTCGTGCTTTAGGGAAGTTTCAGAGGAACAATCCACTGACTTTTGTGGGTACTCATGATCCAGCAAGTGCACACAAGTGGCTGAAGGCGATCGAGAAGATCTTCTGGGTGATGGGGTGTACTGATGAGCAAAAAGTTCAGTTTGGAACGCATATGCTGGAAGAAGAGGCCGAGGATTGGTGGGATAACACCCGTCAGAGTCTCGCAGATGTTGGCATTGTGATAACCTGGGCTGTGTTTAAGCAGGAGTTTCTAGGAAAGTATTTTTTAGAGCATGCTCGTGGCAAAAGAGATGTGGAATTCCTTGAGCTGAAGCAAGGAGACATGACTGTGGCGGAGTATGCTGCAAAGTTCGAGGCACTGGTGAAGTTCTGTCCGCACTACAACTGTGTTGATGCTGAGATGTCCAAGTGTCTCAAGTTTGAGAATGGGCTGAGACCGGAAATTAAGCAGGGTATTGGGTATCAACAGATCTGCAGGTATGCTAAGTTGGTGGACAAGAGCAGAATCTACGATGAGGATAGCCGAGCTCGATCTGCTCACTACAAGCAGTTGAGTGAGAAGAAAGGGCAGTATAGGGGGAAGCCTTATACAACTTCAGCTGACAAATGGGAGCAGAAGGCTTCAGAGGGGAAAAAGACAAGTGGGGGAGCAGCTCCCGCTTCTGGGAAGTGTTATAAGTGGGGCTAGCAAGGCCACCGTGCGGATGTGTGCACCAATAGTGTGTTGAGGTGCTACAAATATGGTAAGAAGGGTTATAGAGCTACTGACTGCAAGGACGATGGTCCAACCTATTTCAATTGTGGGGAGAAGGGTCATATCAGTACCCAATGTCAAAAGCTGAAGAAGACCGCTACTGCCGCTCAAACCAGTGGTCGGGTGTTTGCTTTGAGTGGTGAAGAAATGCCAGAGAAGGACAACCTGATTTGAGGTACTTGTTTTATTAATAATATCGAGTTGATTGCTATTATTGATACTGGTGCTACTCATTCTTTTATCTCGCTTGAATGTGATAATAGATTGGGTTTGAAGTTGTCTAATATGAATGGGAATATGGTAATAGAAACTCCAGCTAATGGTTCCGTTACTACTACCCTTGTGTGTCTGAGATGTCCTTTGACAATTTTTGGGAAGAGTTTTGAGATGGTTTTGGTGTGCTTACCCTTGCACTAAATTGATGTAATCTTTGGAATGAACTGGTTGGAGTTCAACCGTGTTCACATCAACTGTTATAATAAGACTGTGGAGTTTCCTAAGTTTGGTGATGGTGGAGAGTTGATGTTCTTGTCTGCTAGGCAAGTAGACAAACTTATGGAAGACAAAGCCCTGGTGTTTGCAATGTTTGCATCGTTCCAGATTGATCGTGAAGCTATGAGTACCGACTTACCTGTTGTATGTGAATTTCCAGATGTGTTTCCAGATGACATCAGTGATTTGCCTCCAGAACGTGAAGTAGATTTTGCAGTGGACTTAATACCAAGTACGAGTCCAGTGTCGATGGCTCCTTATCGGATGTCAGCTTCTGAGTTAAGTGAATTGAAGAAACAACTAGAAGAATTACTTGAGAAGAAGTTTGTTCGACCGAGTGTTTCTCCGTGGGGTGCCCCTGTGTTGCTTGTAAAGAAGAAAGATGGTAGCATGAGGTTGTGTGTTGATTATCGGCAATTGAATAAGGTGACTATCAAGAATAAGTATCCGCTCCCGAGAATTGACGATTTGATGGATTAGCTGGTAGGCGCTTGTGTGTTCAGTAAGATTGATTTGAGGTCTGGTTATCAACAGATTCGTGTTAAGCCTGATGATATCCCAAAGAAGGATTTCAAGATGAGGTATGGTCACTATGAATACACTGTGATGCCATTCGGTGTGTCCAATGCACCTGGTGTGTTCATGGAGTACATGAATCAGATTTTTCATGAGTATTTGGATAAGTTTGTGGTGGTGTTTATCGATGATATCTTGATATATTCTAGATCTGAAGAAGAATATTCTGAGCATTTGAGAACTGTGTTGCAAGTACTGAAGGAGAAGAAGTTTTATGCAAAGTTGTCCAAGTGTGAGTTCTAGTTGAAGGAAGTGTGTTTTCTTTGCCACGTGATTTCAAGTGGCGGGATTGCTGTTGATCCTTCTAAAATTGATACTGTGTTACAGTAGGAGACTCTGAAGTCTGCTACCGAGATACGAAGTTTTCTGGGATTGGCAGGTTATTACCGCAAGTTTATCAAAGGCTTTTCTAAGTTGGCATTACCTTTGACTCAGTTGACTCGAAAGGGTCAAGCTTTTGTGTGGTATGTAGCTTGCAAAGAGAGTTTTGTGGAATTGAAGAAGAGGTTGACGACCGCACCAATGTTGATTTTGCCTAATCCGAGCAAATCTTTTGTGGTGTATTGTGATGTGACGAAGATGGGTCTTGGTGGAGTATTGATGCAGAATGGACAAGTTATTGCCTATGCTTCGAGACAATTGCGAGTTCATGAGAGGAATTATCCTACATATGACTTAGAGTTGGCGGCTGTGGTATTTATGTTGAAGATTTGGAGACATTATCGGCTTGGCTCTAAGTTTGAAGTGTTCAGTAATCATAAAAGCCTGAAGTATTTATTTGATCAGAAAGAACTGAATATGATGCAGAGGAGGTGGTTAAAGCTGTTGAAGGATTTTGATTTTGATTTGAGTCATCATCCGGGCAAAGCAAATGTAGTGGCTGGTGTATTGAGCAGGAAGTCATTGCATATGTCGATGCTTATTGTGAAAGAATTGGAATTAATTGAGCATTCCGAGATTTGAGTTTGGTATGTGAAGAGACCTCTGACAGTGTGAAGTTGGGAATGTTGAAGTTGACTAGTGGTATTCTGGAAGAAATCAGAGTGGGATAGCAATCTGATTTAAAGTTGATTGACCGGTTGACTTTGATTAACCAAGATAACGGAGGAGAATTCCGGATTGATGAGAATGGTGTGATGAGGTTTTGGGATAAGGTATATATTTCAGATGTTCCAGAAATCAAGAAGAGTATTCTCGAAGAAAGACACCGAAGTATGTTAAGTATTTATCCCGGTGCTACGAAGATGTACCAGGATTTGAAAAAGTTATTTTGGTGGCCGGGTGTGAAGAAGGATATTGCAGAGTTCGTTTATGCGTGTTTGACGTGTCAGAAGTCGGAGATTGGGCATCCGAAGCCTTTAGGTATGATGCAACCATTGAATATTCCAGAATGGAAATGGGATAGCATTTCCATGGACTTTGTGTCGGGGTTGCCAAGGATGGAAAAAGGGAATGATTCAATTTGGGTGATCGTGGATAGATTAACTAAATTGGCTCATTTCTTACCGATGAAGATTAATCATTCTATACAAAAGTTAGCCAAGATGTACATCGAAGAGATTGTAAAGTTGCATGGAGATCCGAGATTTACATCTAGGTTCTGGAAGAGTTTGCAAAATGCTTTGGGTACTAAGTTGAGGATGAGTTTTGCCTATCATACACAGACAGACGGTCAGACAGAAAGAACTATCCAATCCTTAGAGGATTTGTTGAGGGCATGTGTGTTGGATCATGGAGGAGCTTGGGATAGCCATTTGCCGTTGTTTGAGTTCACATACAATAATAGTTTTCATGCTAGTATTGGAATGGCACCCTGTGAAGCTTTGTATGGGAGAAGATGTAGGACTCCTTTGTGTTGGTATGAGTCAGGCGAGAGTGTTGTACTCAGACCTGAGATTGTGCAAGAGACGACTGTGAATATTAAGATGGTCCAAGAAAGGATGAGAGCGTCACAGAGTCGCCAGAAGAGCTACCATGATAAGAGAAGGAAGACACTTGAATTACAAGAGAGAGATCATGTGTTATTGAGGGTGACACCAGTGAGTGGTGTGGGTCGAGCTTTGAAGTCTAGGAAGCTCACTCCACATTTTTTTGGTCCATATCAAATCTTGCAGAGGATAGGAGAGGTAGCCTATCGAGTTGCTTTACCGCCGTCACTTGCGAATTTGCATGACGTGTTCCATGTGTCTCAGTTGAGGAAGTACATTCTGGATCCATCGCATGTGATTCAGATGGATGATGTACAAGTGAGGGATAACCTGACAGTGGAAGCATTGCCTGTGCGGATTGATGGTCGAGATATGAAGCAACTGCGGGGTAAAGGCATAACTTTGGTGAAGGTGTTGTGGGGTGGACCAGCTGGCGAAAGTTGAACTTGGGAACGTGATGATCAGATGAGGGAGTCGTATCCGACTCTATTTCCTTGAGGTAATTTTCGAGGGCGAAAATTCTTTAAGTGGGGGAGAGTTGTAACACCCCAAATTTTGTAAGAATATTGATTTAACTTATTTAAATATAATATTCGTGAATATTTGTGAATTATGGTGGTTTGTGTTGACATCGGTATTTTTGTGGAGTTTTGGTTATTTATTTAAATAATAGTATATAATATGGAATATATTAATATTATTATTAATTTAAATAATATTAGAAGGATTAAGGGTAAATTGGACTTTTAAGGAGGAGTTAGTGAGGATAATATTGGGAAAGCCCATTTTAGAAGCCCAAGGGTTAGGTTTAACAAAAAGGATAATTGGAGAGGAATAACATTCATTTTGTTAGACCATGAAAAGAAGGAAAAGGCCAGAGCTCTGAGAAAAGAGGGAAAATCTTAGGATTCGAGAAGGTTTTCAAGGACTCAAGAAAGAAAGCTTAGAATCGACAATCTAAGGTATGGGGAGTATTGTCTTTCATTGTTTTTGATATAGGAATTCGATGTGTTTAAAGCTGGTTTTTGAGGTTTATGTGGGTTTATGAGTAAATTGATGATTTAGGTGTTGTTTTTGTGGATTGATGATAAATATTAAGGGTTAGATTGAATCGGATAAAAGTAGGCATTCGAGGCTAATTTCTCTATTGATGTTGTTCTGACCTCGTAGGAAAAAGGGATTTATGGGAATTATGAAGGTATTTGAATTTGTGAAGGTTTATGTGAATTGAAGCTTAGGATAGTGTAATAAATCGACCTTATAGTCGTAGGTTTTGTGTCCTTGTTGCCTTAGTACCTTAGGGATGTATTGGGGATGTTTTTGGGGTAAATGAGGCTGGAATCGTAGGAGTTTTTGGGTCTGATGTGCTACTGATGCGTAGCAGCGATTGCAAAAAATCGCGACTTCGCAAAGCGAATGATTCCTTCGCAAAGCGAACGTTCGCTCCAGATTCGCACAGCGAACCTCCCAGCGAATACCTTCGCTAGGCGAATAGAGGGTAGCGAGGGAGAGACAGAATGGGGGTTCCTCTGGTTTTTGTATGGGATTTTGGGGTTTGCTGGCAGCTCGCTAGGCGAACACCCAGCGAACAAGTTCGCAAAGTGAACTATCTAGCGAACACCTGTTGTTCGCGAGTTTTGTTTTATGATTCATGTGTTGTCTTGATGTTTTGAGTTGTGATTATTCTGACGAATTACCATGTGTATATTGATGATTATGAGATAATGATTTATGACGTTTTGATGAATAAATGATGATACTATTAACATGATATTTTGATGAATGATGATGCACGTAATGACTTTTATTGATGATGATGATAATGATGTTGTGTATCATGCATTCATAGCATTTCAGACTTCGGTCTATGGTGACTTCAATCCCATTGTGTGGATGTGAGGTAATTTTGACGTGCTCCGGTTCTTGTGTAGAATCGATCCTAATGATGGGGATCTTTGGAGGTTGATGGCCTAGTGTCCATCGATTTGACGAATTGGTACCACATGCATGAGTCTTGTTGTGCATTGCATTTATTTGGCATTGATGTAATTTATGATATCGTGATTTTGGATATTTTCCTTTGTGATGACCCTGATGATGTTGTATATGATGATGACGCCATTTTATGCATATCCTGTTTTTATATTGATTATAATGAATTGTGATTACTCACCCTGCCTGTTTGAATGTTGCCTCCACGTGGGTAACGTGCAGGTGATCAGGCTTAGCTGTGGATGCCTTCGAGGACTTTTGGAGTTTATTTTGATTTTGGTCGATTAGAGGGTCTTGCTCTGATATTGTAACATCGGGTTGGGTCGTTGAGTCGAACCATGTTGAGTTGTTATTTTGTTGTTATTTTTGAATGATTGTGCTTTTTATTTGGAAACCCTTTTTGATTTTGGATTATTGTGGTTATGGTGGTTCCGCTGCTAATTGATGGCTTTTGAGTATTTTGAGGAAAACCCATTGTTTACGGAGCAATTGTTTTATTTGAATTTTATTGAGAAATATGCACCCTTCTGAGGTTATTTTTACTCTGATAATTTGTGTATTTTGCGTGTGTAATTGTGGGGTAGAAAAGGGTGTTACAGAGTCCCTCCTTTATCATGGTTCAAAAACTTTTCTTTCATCTAACTGATGTAAGTGGCACACTTGCCAATTCTATATCCAAGTTCAGGTCCTTCTATTAGTATGTAAAGAACTCATAAAGGAAAAAGTGGCATTGCTTAACACATTAAGTTTAAAGCTTTTTCCCTTATGACATCACTCTCAAATGATTGTAGTGAATATATGAGATATCTCCCTTAAAGATGACAATTTGTCAAATCTTTCAAACACTCTTTTAGCTTCATCATCTTGGGCTTTGAACAAGATACATATACTCTTTTAGCTTCATCATCTTCAGCTTTGAACAAGATACAAAACAAACTTTTTCCTCCCATAGATTAGGAGGAACTACGAACGCTTTGATTTCCCAATTCTCTTTTTGGGAATACGTAGGCATAAGTTCGTAAGATCTTAGCGAACACACTAATAAAAAAACCTTAGGTCTAGGTACCTTCCAAAAACAATAGAAAACCATAAAAACAACAAAAACATTTCCTCAGTTTTGACAAAGGAGAAACTTTCCCAATTAAATAGCAAACAAACTTAAAGCAAGCAAATAATTCAATTGTAGAAATATATACAATAAAGGTTCCTATAGATTACTATAGATATTTAGGGTGTTAATAGCTTCTCTTTGTATAAACAACCCCTGATTCTAGATCTCTTCGCATTTGTAGAGAAAACACTTGCGCGTAGGGTTATTTTAAGATAACTTCCCCTTCCTTTTAAGATTCATAGGATAAATATTAGAAATCAGAAAGTAACATCAAATGCGGTAGTGGTCGCGTTACGAAAACCGGAGCTACACAGTCATACGACATGCTAACTTCGATGATGGCAAATTTGCACAATGCGGCGTCGATATTTGCTGACCCTTTGGTGAGCATGTTTTTGCCTTTGCAAGGGTTTGGATTGGTTGTTAACCATATGGGTCGAATCAACCAACCCCCAAGGGTGGGGTTTTTTGCCCAACAAATGCCCAGATTTACTACAAACTCTGCAACAATCTTAAGGCATAAAATGGAGGAAAGTAAAGATGATATGGTCCATATGCTGGCCTAACAGATGGGAACAATATTCAACCCTTTGATTCAAAACACCACCCAAACAAACCAACAGATAGCAGCGCAATTGACGTGAATTGCAGACTTCTTTGGGGTTCCGCAAGCACCTTGACAACTTCGAAGGGAATGAGTGGTAGAAAACCAAGGAGAAATCCTTGAGAAGGATCCTACCATTAACCAAGCCCAGCAAAATGCA
Organism: Lathyrus tuberosus; assembly: GCA_022829125.1. Taxonomy (NCBI): domain Eukaryota; kingdom Viridiplantae; phylum Streptophyta; class Magnoliopsida; order Fabales; family Fabaceae; genus Lathyrus; species Lathyrus tuberosus. Next base: position 189,189 of record JALAZF010000079.1, on the reverse strand, counting down.
CCACGTGTAGAAGTGGAAAATCAGGGAGTTAGAGTCGAACCCCCAGGGTCAAACAACCAGTTCCAAAGGAGCGGGAACCAAGAGTGGTAATGGTTAACAGGAATCAAGACGCATAAGAAGTCATACATGGAGTTCGACACGATGATATGGTAAGAGATAACAACTTGGCTACCATGTTCAAAAGGATTATGGCGCGAAATGGGGTAAACATTGGCCTCCATAGGCAAAACTATATCTCCCTGTTGTCTGAGTACATTTTGCACACCGAATTTCCTAGAGGGTGGAAGGTCCCAAAATTCACGAAATATTCTGAAGACATTAGTGAATCTACCGTCAAACATGTGGCAAGGTATCTAATTGAGGCAGGGGACATAAAATATTTCCCCAGTTCTCTCACAAAGAATGCCTTTACATGGTTCAATACGCTCCCAGTGAATTCGATTTATGATTGGACTCGTCTAGAAAGATTGTTCCATGAACAATTTTACATGGGGCAGTCGAAGATTAGTTTGAAGGAATTAGCTAGTATTAAGCGCAAATTCACTGAGCCAATAGAAGATTATCTCAATAGATAATGTTTGCTAAATGCAAGGTATTTCACACAAGTGCCTAAGCACGAGCTAGTCGAAATAGCCACTGATGGTTTAGATTATCCCATCAAAAAGAAATTAGATACCTAATACTTGAGGGATATGGCCCAGTTGGCTGATAGAGTTCGACAGGTAAAGCACCTGAAGGCTGAAAAAGCCAGAGCAAGTAAGAATAATAGGAGAGAAAGGGTAGCATATGCTAATTAGATAAAGATGATCAAGAAACATATAGTGACCCTTTAAGTTTCAACGAAAGAGAAATCGACATGGCCGAATTAAAACAAGGGTAACCCTATTCATGCAAGGTTCTTGCGCCTTCAAATGGGAAAAATCCCATCGAATCGGAAAAGAACGACAAATTCCCTAAGAAAACATATACTTTCAACGCTACCAAGTGTGACAAAATTTCTTACTTACTAGTCAAAGATGGCCAAATGATAGTGCCTCCTGGAATAAAAACCCTCCATTAAAACAACGAAAGAATAGAGGTTTTTGTAAATATCATAATTTTTTGGGCCACAAAACCTCACAGTGTTTTCTTTTCAGGGATCAGGTGCAGAATGTGATTAAGGATGGGAGACTGAAGTTTGGGAACAAAGCTAAGTCCTAGATAAAGATAGATTCAGACCCTCTATAGGTGGCAGATGCCTATTACACCGAGCTTGCCATTGTCAACATGGTCGAAGTGTCTGAAGGTCGTGACAAGAATACCACTATGATCGAAACCATTGAGGGTTTCAATAATAAAACCAATATAATTGAGGATACCGAGGGCCTTAGAATCAAATTGCAAATGTTGAAGGTCACTGATGGCACCATCTTGGAAGTCAACATGGTCGAAGTGAGCAAAGAGACTAAGGTGGGGGCTGACGAGGAAAGCACCCAAAGAAACGAAGAGCAAGTGAAAATGGATTACCCAGAGAATGACAAAAACTTAGTGGAGTTCCTCCACCGCTGCCAACGAAAGAAATCTGAAGTGATGATGTGCCCTATGTGTAACTCTGTCTTCGACAAAAAGGCTGCAGAGAACATAGAGAGAGTTCGAGTGGTTAGTTGCAGAAGAAATTGGAACGATATCCACAATCACTACACCTCCGACAAAATGGGAGTCCCTCGAAGGCAGGAACAAGGAGGTCCAAGACTCCAGGCTAACAGGTCATCTACTTTTAAACCAACGGCTGACACTCCCTAAGAAGGATGGGTGAAGGCTGCTGAGAAGAGAGAGCGAGACTAAGAGAGATGGAAGAGTTTTGAAGTGGGTTAAGGCTCCTCAATATCCTATCGAAGGGAATTCAAAGTGTCAAAACAACAAACTTATGGATCTGAGAATTAAAAGGGAAAGAATCCCATGTCAAGGTCTCAGTGGCGAAGGCAACAAAGGAAAAGGAAAGCAGAAAAAGAAGCCAGCGAGAAAGCGATGGTGGAGTCTAGCAACAACCAGCCTCCAAAGAAGGATAGAAGCGAAGAGAAAAGGCCAGTAGGGAGAAATCTTTTTTCTACTCGGGAGGCAGAGTCTGAAGACGAATTGGAACAACCAATAGGGGATGACGATATGATAACAGATAACTTCGACACAGGGTCGGAGCCCTCTTTAGACATCAACTGTAACGTGATCCCTGTGCTACCAATAAAGTATGATCAGGTCATAGAGGTCGAAGAGTCCGAGGAAACTACTAAGGAAGAAATGGCCAAACATAGGCCAGTATGTTACTATATAATGAACAACAGGTGTGTCGAAGAACACAATGCTTTCTTCGAAAGACCGCAATGAAGAATTATCTTAAACCTATTTTTATCAGGGGAAAGGTGGAGAATGTAAGAATCAACAAAATTCTGGTAAATGGTGGTGCATCAGTAAACCTGATGTCACACCTTATGTTAAAGAAAATTGGAAAATTCGACACAGATCTCAAACCTGATAACATGCTGTTGTTGAATTACGAAGGAAAAATTGGCCACACCTTGGGAGTAATCCAATTAGACTTAACAGTTGTTACTATCACTAGGCCAACCATGTTTATGGTTATTGCGTCAAAGGCTAATTACAACTTGCTTTTAGTTCATGAATGGATACACAGCATCAGGGCAGTACCCTCTTCGCTCCACCAAAGAATCTCTATATGGAGGAATGATGGTATAGTAGAAAACATCAAAGATTATCAAAGATATTTTATGATTGAGGTTAATCATGTGGACAACCGTCATTTTGACAAAAATCTGGCGAACATTTCTTCATGCAGTCCTGCCGGGTTTACATTTACGCCTACTGATACAACATTTTACTCCCTTCATCTACATCCAACCTATGGTTTCCAATGGGACAGAGAGGGCATGGGAATAGATCTTGTATTTGAAGGGATATCAGCCCTCTATCCAACTGGTTGGCGATACGAAGACGGTGACTATGTCTGAGTCTAAGATATTTGAAATGATTTCGGCTTATATAGCCGAAAATAAACTAAAGGCGGCCTTAGAGGCCAAAGTTAAGTATATGGTTTTCGAAGCCAATGAAACTGATGTGTACCTCAAAGAGCCTGGGATAGATTTTGAACCAGAGCCGCCTGATAAGATTCAAGATGAGGCACCAAGCCAGAGGCTCAATGCCATCTATGACGATGAGCCTTTGGGATTCGAAAGGGACCCGCTGTAGCGAGCGATTTTGGACGCGGTTCTTAAGCGCTGGTCGCTCTCTGCGGTTTGAGCTTTGACTACAGGTCGATTCATTTTTTATCCTATTGTGAGCTGAATAAGGAAGGGAAATAGATGTCTCCAATTAACCCTGCTTGCATACTGAGTTTAAACAGCGGTCTGTTAGGTTACAGATGCTATCAATGTGGGGGGCCTTTGTACTGGTTATTTGTATTTTCGCCAATACGGTTTTCTTTCTTTCTAGGACTTTCTAGCGGGGAACAAGGATTAGGATATTAGGACTGATGCTTTTGAAATACTGCTTTTAATTGATGGAGATATGGGATTTGGGTTTTTTGTTGATTGCGCTCGCTAAGATCTTTTCTTTCGATCTTATGCCTACGTATTCCCGTTTACCGAAACAGGGAAATCAGAGCGTTCGTAGTTCCTCCTATTCTATGGGAGGAAATGGGTGTTTTTGTGTCTTGTTCAAAGCCCGAGACGTGAAGCGAAAGGTGATTTGTATCTTGTTTAAAGCCCAAGATGTGAAGCTGAAAGGTCTATTTGTGTCTTGTTCAAAGCCCAAGACGTGAAGCTGAAAGACTTCGACTTTAGAGAGAATTTGTTATCTCTAAAGAGGGGAGAAGGAGAATTACTTTAACTGGGATACGTGGATCCGAGCAATGCCATAATTTCCGAAGAAAGGGTTTTAACCTGAAGGAGAAGACTTTAACTCAGTGTAGAGCAATGCCATCTTTCCTTAGGAATTTCTCATGCTAAAAGAGGGACAGTGGCATGGATATAGATGATCCAGAGGCTTGCCGCTTACAGCGATTAGACGAAGGGAAAGGAGTTATTGATGTTTGTGTACTGTGAACGAGGCACAGCTTTGATGCTAAAAGGTTGATTGGATCAACCAGTGGTTTTCTTATACAAAGCCTAAGAGGAGGCTAATTTCCGCTAGGAAAATCATTATACAAAGCCTAAGAGGAGGCTATTTTGTGTCTCGTACAAAGCCCGAGAGAGAGGCTAAAAGTTTTTGACCCAGTGGGGCATATCGTTATACAAAGCCTAAGAGGAGGCTAGCAAAGAATTGACTCAGTTGGAGAATCTTTTATACTCAGTAAGAGAGTGTTTTTGTATCTCGTACAAAGCCCGAGAGAGAGGCGAAAGGGTTGTTTTGACTCCACTGGGGAGAATTTTGGTATCTCGTACGAAGCCCGAGATGGAGACTATTGTAACTGTTTCAGTTGAGTGACATATCCAATATACTGATTTAAAAGAGAAAATCAGTTCTTATATGAGTAACACTGTACACAGGGATTTAATTTGAGGATCAGGGATATTTCCTTCTCTTTGAGGAAACGGGAAATCCAAAGGGTATCGAGGCTATCTGAGTCTGCGGGTTTCCTTCCTATTTAACGAAGGGTGCTTGAGAATGTCTTTGAGACTCAAGGAAGTTAGACTGTCCGTGTCTAGAGTTTTATCTTTTGTACTACGCTATGAGAAATAGTAGTAGACTCTATGAAAGGACTGTTCTATAAGGATGACTAGGTTCTGTTCCTATACCTCTAGGAGGTCGTCGGGACAATTTGTACGAAGCCCAAGAGGAGGCTGGGAACTTTTAAGAAGCTGACGGGTCCTTGTACGAAGCCCAAGAGGAGGCTATCATTCCCGGAGGAAGAGATCATTATACGAAGCCTAAGAGGTGGCTGTGAATACTTCTAAGAAGCCTTAGGGTCCTTGAATAATGCCCAAGAGGAGGCCGATGCTTTTAAGAAGCCCGTGGGTCTATCATCTCCTTTCCATTAGGAGAGATAACTCTTTTAAAGATGAAAACCACTGGTAAACGTGCGAGGTTTACTATCCAACGACTTTTAACTTTTAAAGAGGGTTCCTTAGTTAAGGTCCAAGATTATGACCGTAGTGGGTACCCCAAACCCCGAGACATTCAAGGCAAGCTATCCACAAGGAATAGATCAAGTCAGGAAAGTTCGAGAGTTGGGAAGAAACTCAAAGATGCCATTCACGGAGAATACATTCATCTTGGGGAGTAGAGCTTCTTGACGATTCCTAAGGAGGACAGCCGAAGAAAAGACTGTATCTGGTGCTCCTATTGGGGATCTAGGCGTCTATTTCTACGAATAAATGAAACGGTGTCACCTAGTTCTAGACGTAGTTGCCGGAGAAACTCGAAATATCTATACTATTATTACACAGTAGATATGAGTTTATGAAAGGAGACTTACAGTGAGCAGCCCCACAATACAGTTTATAATATGAAAGCAGTAAACGAAAGCGATAACCACTTACTCGGTTGGAGTGCTTCCATGCTGTTTGGTTAGTTGTTCAACAAAGAAAGATTGAAAACAACAGTATATTCAAAATCAAAGGAGAAAGTGCTTTGAAAAAGAAAAGTTTGGGGCTTACAGCTCAAGGAGAGGCCCAGATGATTTTATCAGTGAGCGCACTGTTTGACTTCGTACAGCGGGACTTATACAAGTGACTGGGGCCCAAAACTGGTTTTCTGTACAAAGGGATGGGTCTTACACTCTCTCAAGAGGCCCAAAGTGTTTTAAAGAAAAAGAAATGGGTCTTACTACTCGAGGGTAGGCCCAGATGGTTTTTATTTTTAAACGGGCGACGATCGCGCTGTTTACTTGTATAGAGGGACTTATACAATGAGTGAGACCCAAAAAGTTTTTGTACAAGGGGGGATGGGTCTTACACTCTCTCAAGAGGCCCAAAGAGTTTTGAAAATGATTTATGAGGGTTGAATTAATCCAAAACCCTAATTTGTTTTCAAAATGTATTTAATTGAATAAAAATTCAATTAAAATGATCAAAAATTGTTTAACACATGGAAAACAAATTGTGATCTTGGATTAAGGCTTCAAAAATTAAGTATTGACCTACAAAATAATTAGAAAGCATTAAAAGTTGCAAAATCAATGTAGAAAAAATATTTAAAATGCCAAAAACAATCAAAATATTAATTCTTTACAAAAATATCAATTATATGAAATAAATAATATTTTTGGGATTTTTTGATAAAATAAAATATTTTAACATTTTTGTGAATTATAAAAAAAAGAATAAACTCAAAATCATTAAAACTCAGAGAGAAATTAATTTTTGAATCAATTAAACAAAATCACAAAATTCAAATATTTAAATTTGAAAAAAAAGGCGCCAAGAACAAGCTGAAGAACACGCGCGTGTTCTTGGTTTCTCAGATTTGCGTTTTCTATCCAATCTCCATGAATACATAATCATATCATGCAATCCACATATCATTATGCTCGTCTCAACCTCACGATCATGTCTATGTACTTTAATTTCATTTAAATTAAACATACAACAAGAAATCACGAAGAAACCTCAAAAACCCTAATTTCTGCATGAAGGCTAGGATTTTTGATACACGATTCAAACAATGCAATTAATTGAGGGAAAACATTCCATGCATGATTATGAACATATGGCCAAATTATTGTGCGAGGAAATATGCATAGATTGAGAGATGACCAAGTATGTGCTTACCTCCAAGCCGTGACAGCAAGTTCAGAGTGATTTTTGATTTGGAGGTGTTACAGATGAGTGGTGATGATCTGAACAGCTTCCCTACACCCTATGGATTGTGTTTGGATGGTTGGACTTGATTGAAATTGGCTGGATCATTTTGTGGTACCTCAGCTGCACCTTGTTTGAAAATTTGAGCAACCAGCTGGTGATTTCATGAAATTGATGTTTCAGAAGTTATGCGAGTGTTTGATCAGCTCATATGTGATGTATGTGAGGTGTGTGAGTGATTGGTTTGTGCAGAATTGCTCTCAAACTCAAAACCCGATAGCTACCTTGTTAAGAAAGGCATTTTTGCCAAGAGAAAGAGATTTTGAGGAAAGCATCTGTTAGATGGCTTTGGTGTACTTAAACTGACCACAATTGAGCTCTATTTATAGTAGAGCAAGTTTGTTTTGCAAGGAATAGTGCATGGCAGCTGATAAGTAGGTTTGGCCAATGTTGGCAAATGAAAATCCAAGTCTCCTCTAGCCATTGACTAGAGGTTAGGGCACAGAGCTTTGGTCCCCTTGGTCTTGGATAAGTCTTGACTGATTTCAGATGAGAATGGCTCTGTCCATGCCACCTTGATGGTTCCATTGAATGCCTCATTCCAAATTTGAAGTCTTGTCCCTATTTTGGCCATTCTAGGTTCAACATGCTATTTCTTGTTCCATGGACTTTGGAGGCTTGGCTCAGTGATTGTCCCCTTTAGATTCAATCCCCTGAGGTGTCCAAGTGGATTGGAGCAATTGAATTTGGCTGATTTTGGAAAATCGACCAAAGTTGCAAATTCTGCCTTGCCTTGACAGATTTCAGCAAGGCAACTTGGCAATGTTGTATCTCATGGTGTAGGTTGAATTTGGCAATGTTCTTGGCCATTTTGGAAAGCTCTTACATGATACAACAATTGTTTGAACAAGTTTGGTTTTGATCTATTTTGATTCCAAGTGAAAAATCCCCCTACATTTGGCAAAAAGTGAGGCAGAATCTGACTTAGTGAAAATTTCACTAAGTGTTGGAAAAAGTGACATTTTCACTTTTCAGCCACTTTGATCACTCCATAACTCAAAATTCTTAATGAATTGGAATGACTTGTAGTTGAAGTTTTTGTAGGTGATAATGAGGGCTACAAATCCATCTTTGGATGAGAAAAATGGCCTTGTGGTTTAAGAGTTATGGTCCTCCAAAGTTGGTACCTTTGCCACTTTATTTTTAACTTAGAAAAATTTCTAAGTTTTATGGTTACCCCTTTTACAAGTTATCTCACTTTTCTTGATTTTTCTTGATGAATGATGATTCAAATCATACATTAACATCATTTTAGGGTTAAAAATCCATTTTGGTGAAAAATCTCAAAAAGTCAAAGTTGACTTTTGGGCACAGTTGACTTTTTATCAGATGAATTCCAAACTGTGCAATTCTTCAGGAAATCATGTCCTTGACCTAAATCAAACTTGATGGACATGTTCCATGGGTGTCATAGGGTATATTCAATCATGTATTAGGGTTTGGGAGCATGTCTTGGTCAAAAGTCAAAGTTACAGTTGACTTTTCCCTTAAAACCCTAATTGTGGTGCAGATGAAAATGAGACTTGTTGCTCAAGCTTCTTGGATCAATCCATTGTTCCAAATGGATCAATATGGTATATTAGAGACCCTCAAATCATCTCTTGAGGTCTTGGCTCATGGTTTGTCCCAAAAGTTAACTTAGGGGTGAATTAGGTCAAGAAACCCTAATTCCTGATTTTTGATGAATGCATCCCCTGAGGCAAAATTGACTTGATGCATGGGTTCATGAGGTTCCATGAAGCATATTAGGTTATGTTTTGGTTCATTGCCTTGTGCCCAGATGAAAATTTCCATCTGGAGACCCTGGTCGACCAAAACCCTAATTTGGTGACACTGTCGATCTTGAGACTTGATCCACCTAGAAGGGAGCAGCCTTGTGCTTAATCCTTGAAGTGGGAGTCCTTTTTGATCCATTGTGGATGTTTGAGAGATTAGACAAGTTGAAGATCATGTCATTTCTTGATTGATCCTTTGTCTAAGCACTCAGAGAGGGCTTGAAACCCTAATTTTGATTGTAGTGGATGCTCACCCATCTTTGGGGAGACTAATGAAGCATGATGGTTCATCCATATTGTGATGATGATTTTCACAATGATGGGAAATCTAAGTGGTCAAAATTTGGGGTATTACACCCGCTAGCACCCAACATAAAAATGCCAGCACATGATCCCCTGGAGGAAATCGACTTGGGGGAAGGAACAGTCAAAAGACCAATGTATATAAGTGCCAACCTTGGCCCAGAACTCAAAATCGAAGTGATCCAACTTCTGAAGGAGTATAGAGACTACTTCTCTTGGGATGATGATGAGATGCCTGGATTGAGTAGAGAATTGGTAGAACTGAAGTTACCTATCAAGCCTGGAAGAAAGCCAATTAAACAGACTCCAAGGTGATTTGCGCTAGAAATCTTGTCTAAGATCAAGCAAGAAGTCGAAAGGCTCCTTAAGTGTAAGTTCACCCGCAAAACAAGGTATGTCGAATGGATTGCTAATATAGTTTCTGTCATTAAAAAGAATGGGACTTTGAGGTCTACGTTGACTTCAGAGATCTGAATGTTACAACCCCAAAGGACGAATATCCAATACTTGTGGCAGAAATGCTTGTCAATTCCGCCGCAGGCTATGAGTACCTTAATATGCTCGACGGGTATTCTAGATATAATCAAATATTTATTGCTGAGTAAGATGTGCCGAAAATGGCATTTCGATGTCCTGGAGCCTTAGGCGCCTACGAATGGGTGGTGATGTATTTTGCTTTGAAAAATGCCAGGGAAACCTACCAAAGAGCAATGAACTCCATTTTTCATGATTTTATCAAAACATTTATGCAAATTTATATTGATGATATAGTTGTCAAGTCTGTATCAGAGAAAAATCATATAGATCATCTTCGACAGTCATTCGAAAGGATGAGGAAGCATGGTCTGAAGATGAATCCTCTCAAATGTGCATTCTGTGTGCAGGCTGGGGATTTTTTAGGCTATGTGGGCCACAAAAAGGGGATCTAAATCAATCAGAATAAGACAAAGGCAATTATGGAGGCAAAAGAACCATCAACAAAGAAGGAGCTCCAATCATTGTTGGGAAAGATCAACTTCTTAAGGAGGTTCATCTCAAACCTAAGTGGCAAGACTCAGGCCTTTTCTCCTCTACTTCGACTGAAGAAGGAAGGTTTCGAATGAGGGCAGACGCATTAGGAAGCTTTCGACAGAATCAAAGAATATCTTGTTCGTCCTCCAATTCTGCCGCCTCCTTGTAGAAGTAAGAGTATGAGGTTGTACATTTCTACGTCTGATGTAACTATATCGAGCATGATTGCTCAAGAGGATGAAAATGGCGTCGAAAGAGCCATTTATCATCTTAGTTGAATCCTCAATGATGCAGAAACTAGATATAGTATGATTGAAAAATTGGGTTTGTGTCTGTATTTTCTTGTACCAAGTTAAAACATTATATAAAGTCTGTTGATGTGTATGTTTCGTCTCATTTTGATATTATTAAGCATATGCTATCTAAGCCAATCCTGCACAGTCGAATTGGAAAATGGGCACTTTCCTTAACCGAATACTCCCTAACTTATATGCCTTTAAAGGCCATTAAGGGATAAGTGGTCGCAGACTTTATAGTCGACCATTCCATAGTAAAAAATTCCCAAAACTATCTAGAGCTTCAGCCTTGGAAATTATATTTCGATGGTTCTAGTCACAAATATGGAACGGGTATTAGAATATTGATTATCGCTCCTAATAAAATTCCAAAAAAAATCAATTATAGGATCCAAGGTCCTTGCTCGAACAATGAGGCTGAATACGAGGCTTTGATAGTCGGCCTTGAAATTCTGTTGGAGTTGGGGGTAACTAGATTCGAAATAATTAGTGACTCTGAGTTGGTTGTAAAACATATGATGAAGGAATATAAATGTGTCAAAGAAAATATAATAATGTACATTGTAATAGAAAATCGACTATTACGAAAGTTCGAAATGGTGAATATTAGACACATTCCTCGACTTAAGAACCAGGAGGCCAATGACTTGGCTCAAATTGCTTCTGGGTACAAAATTTCGAAAAAAAAAATTGGAAGATGCGATTGAAATTCGAGGGAAAGTGATGGCGACCAGATTGTCTTCGACAGATTTGGAAACGACAAAGTTGGGTTATGCAGATGAAGAGAACTTCAAGATATTGGCTATCGGCAACCTGACAGATGCAAATTAGAGAAAACCAATAGTATATTACTTAGAGAATCTAACAACATCTACAGAGCGGAAAATCCAGTATCGCTCTTTAAGTTATACTCTTATAGGAAATGAATTGTTTAAAAAGACGCTTGAGGGAGTTTGACTCAAATACCTTAGTAAGGCTAAGGCATACTTAGCCCTGTCGAATGTCCATTGTGGGGTATGTGGGGCTCACCAAGTAGGCCACAAGATGAAATGGATTTTGTTTCGACAAGGAATGTATTGGCCTACTATGCTGAAAGATTGCATTGAGTTCGCCAAAGGGTGCCAAGAGTGCCAGATACATGTGGGTATACAACACGTCCCTGCAAGCGAACTACACTCTATTGTGAAGCCTTAGCCTTTCAGGGGGTGAGCATTGGATCTGGTTGGTGAAATTCGACCAGCATCTTCTAAAGTTTAGAGGTACATCCTAGTGGACATTGATTACTTTACTAAATGGATTGAGGTCATACCTTTGATAAATGTGGATCAAGAAGCAGTGGTTAAGTTAACCCAAAGACACATAATTTATAGATTTGGGATCCCAGAGACCATCAAAACTGATCAAGGCTCAATATTTACTGGTTGAAAGGTCCAGGACTTAGCTAAAGAAGCAGGGTTCAAACTGTTAACATCTATGCCTTATTATGCCCAGACAAATGGTCAAGTCGAAGCAACGAATAAAGTGGTAATCAGATTAATAAAAAAGCATTTAGGGAAAAAGCCAAGAAATTGGCACAAGACATTGGATCAAATCTTGTGGACCTGTCGAACTTCCCCTAAAGAGCTACAAATTCTACGCTTTTTTGATTGACCTATGGGCACGATGCAGTGTTACCAGCCGAAATTTATCTTCAATCAACTAGAATTCAAAGACAAAATGAAATCCCATCTGAATCCTACTGGAATATGATGTTGGACGAACTAGTCGATTTGGACGAAGAAAGGTTGAATGCCTTAGAATTTTTAAAGAGGCGGAAAAAGAGGCAGAAAAAGAGGGTAGAGAAAGCATATAATAAAAAGATAAAAATCAAATCATTTTTGAATAGAGACTTAGTGTGGAAAGTAATTCTACCTATGGATTGAAGAGATAGGACATTGGATAAATGGTCCCCAAAAGGGGAAGGTCTGTTCCAAATTGTTCAAGATTTTTATAATAGTGCATATGAGATCGAAGAATCCTGGGAGTAAACGGGAAATATTTGAAAAAATATAAGCCTGCACTTCAGGAGGTTAAAATATTAATAGAATAGTCCGCATGCAAGATCGAAGCCAAAATGGTAATTAGATTAAAAAGTGCCAAAATGACTAAAGTTATTACATTACAAATTCTAAGGTCGGAATAAACTTCAAACAATTACAACATGAGTAAGAAAGATAACTAAAAAGGGAGAGCAAACTTCATGCGTCCATACTTCGTCTTCGAAAGCGATTGGCGACGGTCGATCACATACTTGTTGGAGTTAAGAGTATCAATTTCTTGTCCAAAAACTTGGGCCCATTCGACATGATCCACCCCTACCTGGATTTCATTGTCGATTTCTTTGCGGTCAAGCTTTTGAATGTCCTCTAGGCGCTTTTTGGCCTTTTGGATCTTAACTTACAGCTCTTCGATTTGTTGTTCCCAGGCAGTGATGTTGCTAGCACAGGTCTCGAATTCTTCTTGACTTTGTTCAATCTCTTTTCCAATTCTTCAACCTTGTTGGTGGACTTGATAGCAGCATCCCATTCAGCTGTTTGGGTATCCGTTTTGTTGTGGGTCTTGTTCAAAACTTCCCTTCTACGGTTGAGGTCTGCGGTGACATGATCAATAAGTAGCTCAAGCTCCATGATGATATCTGCAATTTCTAGAGGAGTGGCAAAGATGTTGATTTGTTTCAAGAGATCCTTGATCCCAAAGCAGGCAGAAGGACTGTCTTCTAAGACTTAGAGCAAGTCAACATTGAAAGCTTTCTCCTTGATCTTTTTTAGTAGCTCGTTAGCAGGTTCATTTGTTGACTGACCACCAGATACGGTCGAGAAACTTGAGCATCTGTCAGTCAAACTACCTCTTGCGCTTATGATCGCCTTCAGGTATTCTGCTAGCTTATTCTTCTTTAAGATTTCCAATTTTTCCATGGAGAAACCAGCAGTTGTACCAGTCGAAGGGCTTTAAAATATTTGGCAGTACCAAAGGTTTGGTTGGTTTTGGGCATGTGACCTGGGTTTGAATCATCATCTTCCTCTTCGTCCTGAGGGTCGTTAGAGTAGTCAAACATAGGTTGATCTTCGTCTTGGTCTTCCTCTCCGTCTGGGTCATCTTCGCCTTGGTTGAGGATTTTTGGCGAAGAATCATCTGTTTTGTCCTAGACATTCTCCTCTGTATTTTGGATGTGCATGGTTTCTTGGACTATTGTGGTGAAATCTTCTTCTTCTGCATCATCTTCACGATCGAATTCAATGGTTTAAGAGTGTTGGGTTATATTCTTTGGAGGCAATACCTCTTGTTGTTCTTTAGCAGGGATAGCGTATTTAACTCTCGATTGTTCAGTGTCGTCTGTGCCACCCCGCAAAACAAATTGAGTTACGATATGTCGAAAAAAAGGGAAGAGCAAAAATGGCTAAGGAAAATGAGGTGAGATTTTATTACCTTAAGACCATTTGCACCAGGTATGGAGTTATCACTCGATCTGTTTAGGAGTATCCTTCACAGCAAGTTTAGGGTCAACATCAATCAGCTTTGGAGTAATAGGCTTCTTTGGTTTGATCTTGATGATGTTGGGTTTCGACCGAGAAGTGGCGTCGGAGGTCTTCGCATTCTTCTTCTTCTTGGCATTTTAGAAGTGTCTGGTGAGAGATCATCATCATCAGACTCAATTGTTTGAGCCTGGGGATCATTGGTCTTTCATTTCCTTGGAGTTGGAGGTGGTTTTCGACTTACCTGAACATAACACAAGAATTAGCATACGAAGCTAATACATCAAGCAAAATAATAACACATGAAGTAAAAATTTGTTGTTATTTTGGTGGTTTCTTCTTCTTGGCTTTCGTCCTTGGCCGAGCTGGCAACTTTCTTCGCTGGACCTTTTATCTGTTGTTTTCTTTCGACGACTAAAAGAGGAATAGATCAATACAGTTGTCACAAGTAAAAAGGGTGTCAAGGAATTATTAGGAGAGAAAGTAAATAAAAAAACTCTTATTCTACACCTTCATATATGGGAGAGAGTATGTGCACATGCTCTATGTCAATATGAAGATGACCTCTGAAACTATCCAGAGTGTGCTTAGTTGGAACCACCCGTTGGGCAAGCTTTTAAGAGTCTTGTCGAAGAATTTTCACGAAGTCCCAACAGACAAACTAGTTGGGAAATGGTGGGCTAAAAGCCACGCCGAAATCAGCAGTTGGCAGTCGAGGGAATCTTAGTGGGAAAAAATTAAAAGCCAACTCATACATGTGTTCGTGTTTAACGTACGAAGGTAGTTTTAAATCAAGGAGTTTCTTTATAAATTTTTCTCTCAAAGTTACTGCTACTTCACGGATGGTTCGACTAAGATCATCAGGTCTGTAGGCAGTCTCAAAGTACTTTTGGAATGCTTGGATTTCTTTGATGTGAGTCAAAATACCTTTATTTGATTTTCCCTGTACAGAAGCAAAAGTGGTGGTTAGGTGCTAAGTAAAAGCAGGAACGTCGAACATCTCCGTGGAGTAATAATTTCCCCACCAAGTGTCATATTCTCGAGTGCAATAGTATGATGGTTTGAATGGAATGGGAATAAGATGTGTAGTGCCAACATAATGAGACATCTCCTTGTTACATTCGACTTCAGTGTGGTACATATTATAGAGAACAACGACACTCTTCTTGGTGAAGATTGGCTTGGGCATAACTTGGTTGAGACCAAACTGTCAAGAGACAAGATTGGGTTGGTAGCTGAGAAGAATTATCTGGTTTTTTGAAGGTTTAAGCCTTGTCTCAATTAACTTTGGTGTGATAAACGCTTCCCATATTGCCAATGATTCCACCTCTTGAACTTTCAAAGAAGCAGGGAATTTCCAAGTAAACCACTCTGGGCCATAAGTTCTGTTGGCGAAGGGAGCCATAGAAGGAGTGAAGTTGTAGCGCTTGGCTTACATCATCACATACCCAATAAAAGTGTTCTGCAAGTTCAGCCCTTCATCATTAGGAGTCAGTTGGACAAGGCGTGTTCCTTCGACCCATCTATTTTTGATTTCATCAGCCTCTTTGTTGATTGTGTTGTGGGTTGGTAACGATGATTTGAAGGTAGCATTGAGCCACAGTCGAAGCAACCAATATGGGCCAGCCAGTAATAGATTTGACCCTAGTTGAATTTTCTTGAGGGTTTCGACGCCTTCTCATAAAGACTCGTAGAGACAACCTAAAACCATCTGGCTGATGCATAGTTGGTGTCCAACATGTAATTGGTTTTCCATGGTCAAGAGTTTCTTTGCCACTTGTAGAGATTTCGAGCAGAATATGTATCGTAATAGCAAGAGTGCGTGGAAGGTGATGTGCTCTTTGTCAAAAACCTCTTCGGTATCCTTGTTGTGGTGATCTGAGATGTAGTGGGTAAAGGTAGCTAGATTGCCATCGAAGCCTATGGTGTCCTCGGTCATATAGTTGGGATCGAAAGTGTCTCCAGTTGGTCGAAGACCAGTGATTGCAGCAATATCGAAAAGGGTTGGAGTCAACATCCCACAAGGGAAGTGAAAGTTATTGTGAGTGCTATCCCAGAAGTATAGGGAAGTTATCAGCATGGTTTGGCAATAGCCAAGACCAACTTTCGACAATTGAATCATGTCAAAGATCTTCATTTCTTTCCAAGTTTGGGCTTTCTGTTTTTCTATTTTTGCAAGCCAAGACAAATAATTTTCAGGATCTCTGGACAAGGGGCAAAAGCGAAACACTCTAAGAGCATTGCTCATATAATCTAAGTTGATAGGTTTTTCTATGGGCTCAGTCGAAGACTTTGCCTGAGTATCAGCTACGACAATTGGTTCAACATTCACAATCTCACTACCAGTTTTAGGTTTTTTACTACTAGCTATTGGTTTGGTTCGGTGATAAGTTGGAAAGTACTCTTTGAGTCTTTTAGGGTTAGCATTAACATCTGGTAAAGGACCTACAAGTGCATGCGTTTTTCCAGAGATTGAGATAGGAATTAATACATGTGACTGATAAATACGTCGCTTATCTTCTTCAAAAGAGGGCTCCAGAATGTATTGTTGGTTTCCCACGACTTTGGGTCCTAAGATCTTGTGAACAGGAGGAATGGATGCTTGTTTCTTGGAGTCTTTGGAGTTTTTGGTTTTTGACGCCATTGATGATGGAAAATATGGAAGAACTCTGGTTTTTTCGGAGCTTTGTTGAGAGAAAATGAAGAGTTTTTCTTGTGCTTCAGAATGGAGAAAAGTTCATAATAAGGAAAAATAAGAAAGAAGATGGAGTGAGGTACTTATTATGGGATAAAAAAATGTTTCATTTCAAAATGTTGACAGTTGTTAAAGATCGTGGGACGCGTGTTAATTGGAGAAAGGGTGATTAGACGATGGAAGTTAGCGTGGCCCATGATCTCCTAGGAAATAGGAGTGTGACGATTAATTGAGATTCTCGCACGTCTTGATGATGTGTTTGAAGAAACATGGTCATGATGACCATGACGTCATATCAGTAAAGTTGTTGTTGTGTCGAAACGTTTTGAAAAATGTCTTTTTCTCCATATAGTCGAAAACAACATTTTTGGGGGCAATTTGTTAGCTGGAATTTAGACGCTCATGAGTATTTGAAATAAACTAGCAGAGTTAAAGGAGATATTCTAGAAAAGAATATATTGATTTCAATGAAAAGCTTGTAAAGGCATAGTCGAAGAAGACCTTTTACATAGAGGGGGATTTTGGTTTGGGACTTAGAAATATTCTTGGGTTCATACATAATGATCTTGAAGGCTGGATCAGGTCCTATAAAATTGGGCCACCAAGTACGCCTGGGATGCTGGTCGTATGGAGAGGAGGAGGGGGTGTACCTGCAAGGCACTCCGACGCTCAAGTAAGAAAGGGTCAGAAAAAAGGGGCAAGTACAAAGTGTTAGTTCGTAGGGTGAATATTTGATACCTGACCCTCTCAAGTGAGAGGGCTTATATAGAGACCCAAGCGCGTGGCCAACAGCCCTATTTTCGGGGCAAAATAATTGTTTTCCCGAAGAATAGGTAACTACCCAAACTAGCCGTTATGTCGGGCAGGGTGCCCCAAACTAGCCGTTATGTCAGGGATAGGCATAATTTTGGGCACCTGCCCATAGCTGCTCGGGGAGCAGATGAGCCGTGCGTAACGGGCATTGTTTTCGGGGAGGTGCGATGCAGTCCCTGCCCGGTTGGAGGGGCAGAAAGGTAACTTTTACCCCTTCGTGGATTGGACTTAGGCAATTTGGGCCGCTTCGGAGCAGAAGTGGATTGGGCCGTGTCTGGCCATTGGTCCAGTCCAGAACAGGAGCCCCCCAAGTCATTGCTCCCGAGCATGGGAGTGATGACTTACGGACAACTCGTTGCTCCGGGGAGATAGCGTGAGGTCGCCGCTTGATGACGAGGAGGGCCGCCTCGGGATGCCCGTGACTGGTGGTGTTCGTGACCTCTGGTGTCCGTGGCATTCATGACCGTGACCGTGTTGCCCGGTGTCCGGGGAGACTAACGGTTAGTCAAAATTGGAAATGTTGGGACGCCACGTGTGCCTAGAGCTCTATGTAGCAGTTACTAGGCAATGATGGCTAGTTGATAGCCATCATGACCTACGAGCGCGTCTACTGCACGTGCCCCTCTATATAAAAGACGAAAATCCGTCTCATTTGGGACTTTTTCACTCTGATTTCTCTTCGTCTCCTTCAGCATTCCTACCCGTCACCACCGTTTGCTTACTCCGACCACCGCTCCAAGCTTCGAGCAGCCACTTTTGTCTTCTTAAATCAAGTAAGTTTCCGATTTTGAGCTTGTTTTAACTCTTTTTGGGTGGTCAATGGTAGATTGCATGCGGTTAAGGCTAGGTTAGAGGATGAAATGGATTAGTTTCTGGTGATTGTTGGTGGTGGATGGTGGTCGTGCCATTTCCCCACCTCTGACCTGTCGCCGGATGTGCTAGTACGTTTTGGTGAGGAGGACGGTTCACGGCGTCTTTGCGACAGAGATGCATGCGTAACCGCCGTGATTGTTGATCTTCTGAGTGGGTGACGAATTTTCTGGTTGAACATTCCCAGATTCTGGTGAAGCTTTGCGGTTTCTGGTGAAGCTTAAAACGGAAATTGGGTATGAGTGCGGGGAAGCTCCTCGCTTGGGGAGGATTCGTTTCGAGCGTCTCCTCGCGGGGAGGTTTCAGTTTTTCTTTTAATGTTAGGGCTTAGGCCGGGGACGTTGTCCTCAGTCCTTTGCGCGCCCTCTCACTTGACTAGCAGTGGAAGGGTGGATTTAATTTATTGTCGAATTCACATTCTTCTCTGCTTTTCAGGTGATCGACATGGCGACGGGGCCCGATGGAGAAATTATCTTAGATTCGTCCGAGGAAGAAACAAGTTCCTTGAATAGTAATAGTTCGACAGCCTCGAGTACCCCCAGTGAGGTCGGGGAGGAAGAAGAGTTAGAAGTTATGGACGATGACGTCGTTGAGGGTTCTGCGGAGGAATGGGAGGTGGCCGAACCTGCTGAGCATGTGTCTATCTTTGTAACGTACTTAGGGGATGTCTTCACGGAGGTCGGGCCAGAGGGGGAGTGGAAGGTGCACTTTCCCTCTGAGGACGACAAGGTCTGCACGAACTACGGGGACCACTTTGCAATGTATGAGTATGCATTCAAGGAGCTGGGTCTAAGGTTGACATTCACCAATTTTCACTAGTCGGTGTTCGTGCACTTGAAGTTGGCCCCCACGCAACTGCACCCTAAATCGTTGGCCTTCATCCGGGCGTTCGAGCTGGTGTGCGAGCACCTCGCTATAGGGGCTACTCTTCCTCTATTCTTCACCGTCTTCCATCTTCAAAGACAGCTATCGGGGAGGCAATATGGTTGGGTCTCTTTGAAGCAGCCTCGCAAATTGTTTAAACCATTTTCAGAGTCGATACAGACGTTTAAGGAGCGGTACTAAGTTGTCGAGCCCGTGTTCGAAGCTGCCCAGGATAGTACATATGTCTGGGAGATCGAGGTTGATGAGGATTGGAATGATCTCTGCGATGAGGCGGGGAAATTTATTGGGCAGAGGATCTACAAGTTCCTTATTCATTGGGCTCCTGACCATTTCACCAAGAAGCCTAGCGACTATGTTCTCCAACCGCACGAGCTACACGGGCAAGACGTCGTGGGGTACAAGGCGTTGGTGAAGTACGTCAACTCCTTCCTGCTCACGGAATGCTGGACGAACAAGGGTAACCCGATCTTCGAGGAGGATGGTAGTCAGAGGGTCGAATACCGGTTTATTAACACCAAGGAACTGCTGGAGTACAAGACCCCCGTGGAAGTCGAGAAGCTGCTTGGTAGTCTTAGTTATTTTAGATTTGCTCGCATTATTTCTTTCCTCGTGTCTAACGTGTTCGACTTTTGTTTGTGCAGGTGAGGTGCCTCAGGCCCATGAGAGGGTTGTGAAGAATACTCTTGTGAGGAACAAGGCCGGAGCGGCCCCCCTCAAGTCTCGATTCGCTGGTGCGCGTACTCCTACTCCGGTTCAGTCTGCTGTGGGGACTTCTTCTTCTCCTACTCCCGCTCCCCGGGGATCTCCCCTTCCTTTGACCGAACGACCCAAGCAGCCAAGTTTTACTGATGCTATGGATCTCACTCGGGTACCGGAGAAAGGGAAGTTCGAGCTTCCTCCTTGCATCCTTGATAGGAGATTCTTTGAGGGAAACTCTTTGGTCATGCCTCGGGCGGAGTCTCTTCATTTGGAAAGCATGGACCGCCCGAGCAAGAGGACGTTGGTGGCTCAAGATGCTTCAGCTTTGGTTAGGATGCTGGAGATGGCATTCGTTTATGCTGAACGGGACTCTACAACTGAGTCTGAACTTAATACTGCCCGGGCTGCCATGGCGTCCCTCAAAGAAGAAGTCAAGGGTTCAAACGATGCTCAGAAGAAGGCTGAGGAGGAGGTGGCCAGGTTGAAGAAGGAGAATTCCAGGCTAGCGGCGGAGAAGAAAGCTGCCGAGGAGCTGGTCCAGCAGTTGAGGGCGGTCAATGCCCTGAGTGAAGATGAGCCGGAATATGTGAAGGAATTAAAGACAAGATCCGAGCTGGTCGCCAGTATACTGATGGCCGAGGATGACAGTATTGCCGTCACGGATGAATCCTTCAGAAATATTGTGGCTCAATTGCGGGTGGTGAACCCCGAGCTTGACTTCTCTGTCGAGGGTACCCATTATCTGGTGCATGTTGAGGATGGCCGGATCGTTATGCCCAACACCCTTCTTGAAGAAAATACCGAGGATCAGCCCGCGGAGAGCCAACGGCCTCAGCCCGAGCCTGCCGATCAGATGGATGTGTGAGGGGTTTGTCTTTTTGTTGTTGTAACTTGTCCGACCTGCGTGCCGAGTAATTGTTGTAATCTATTTGGGGCATGGCCCCCATTTTATGTAATCCAGCACAGTTGTGGTCCTAGTGGCCACTTATTATGTTTAAATTATATGTCCGATTCTGTTATTTGCATGGTTTTACTTGCTTTTATTTTTTTGCTAAGTGTTGTACTCATGCTCGTTGTGAATGTGTTTCTGCCCGTGATAGGGAGTATTTGACTTATGCGAATTTTTAGAGGGATTTCTCGTTGTAGATGTGTTCGGCAGTGAGGGGTACTGATCGAACGGCCGGGGAATGTCCTGGCGGGGATGCGGAGCTCAGGTCGCATTTGAGGCCTGAGTTTGCAGCGTGAACGTCCCATCGTGAGCTGGGGTTCTGCCAGTCATGGTACTTTGATGACGGCGATGCTCGACCGAAAACCGCTGTCGAGTAGTTACTCGGCTCGTTACTGAGTAGGGTTCTGCTTTGCTGGTATGTGACCCTTGTACCTAGGCGTGCATAGTGGTCGGTAGCTGACGTTCGTCGTCGTGATGGGTCGAACCAAGAATTAGGGCCTTAGCTATAGTATTGTTTTAGCTTTTTGGCATTCCATGGTCGAGCAAGTTCTTCCCCGTTGAGATGTTCTAGGTAGTAGGCCCTATTTTCCGTTTTTGCTCGGACGCGATAGGGTTCTTCCCAGTTGGCTGCTAGTTTGCCTTCGCGAGAGTCTTTGTGGTTTCTTCTTAGAACAAGACTTCCCACGTCGAACTCTCATGTATCACCTTGGCATTGTGCCTGATGGTAATTTTTTGTTTTAGTGAGGCTTCGCGGAGGGCTGCCCTAGTTCAGATTTCCTCGACAAGGTCGAGTTCTTCTCTTAATGATTCGTCGTTCATCTCCTCGTCTAAGGGCGACTCTGTCCGCCTAGAGGGTACATGAACTTTGACGAGAATTATAGCCTCGGTCCCGTATGCTAGACAGAAGGGTGTTTCCCCAGTTGTAGAGTGTGGGGTTGTATGGTATTCCCACTATACGTTGTGCAGTTCCTCGACCCAAGCCTTCTTTGTTTCGTTCAGCCTTCGTTTGAGGCCTCGAAGGATGACTCGATTAACTGCTTCAGCCTGCCCGTTTATTTGGGGGTGCTCGATGGATACGAAGTGCTGCTTCGTGCCCAGTTGGGCGACGAAGTCCTGAAACTTCCTGTCTGTGAATTACGTCCCATTGTCCGTCACTATTGCTTGGGGGATGCCGAAACGTGCAAGGATGTTTCATTTGTAGAAACGCAGTATGTTGAGGGCGGTTATTTTGGCCAGAGCCTCCGCTTCTATCCATTTCGTGAAGTAGTCTACACCCACTAATAGGTATTTGTTCTGATTCGAACCTACTACGAAGGGTCCTAGGATGTCAAGGCTCCACCAGGCAAATGGCCATGGGGAGGACATTGCTTTGAGCTCGTTAGGTGGAGCCAGGTGCATGTCCCCATGCCGTTGGCATTTATCGCATTTCTTCATGTGTTCTTTAGCGTCGTGCTGCATGGTCGGCCAGTAATATCCTGCTCAGAGGGCCTTTCGGGCAATGGACCTTCCGCCGAGATGTTGGGCATTGATTCCCTCGTGGATTTCGCGCAGGATGTGTGCGACCATTTCTTCCTCGACACACTTGAGTAGCGGAATGGAGAATCCCAGCCTGTAGAGTTTATCTTCGACCAGAACGTAGGAGCAAGCTCTTTGCCTAACTATGCTGACCTCTTTTGGGTCGGACGGAAGTTCGTCTTTAGTGAGATAGTTGTAAACAGGGGTCATCCAGCAGTTGTTATCGCCGATCACCTGCACGTCGAGGGTCGGGGAGGCCCTCTCGATACTGGGTCAAGGAAGCACCTCCTGTATGACGGACTTGTTTCCGCTTTTCTTCTTTGTGCTGGCTAGTTTGGACAGAACGTCTGCCCGGACATTATGTTCGTGGGGAACATGTCTTACCTCCACCGCTGTAAACTTCGTCATTTCCTTTTTGACCAGTGCTAAGTATTCGGTTAGGCTATCGTTTTTAGCTTGATATTCTCCTCGGACCTGAAGGGCCACGAGTTGTGAATCTGTGCAAATGATGACTTCTTCTGCGCCCAGGTCCTCTGCTAGACGTAACCCAGCAAGGAAGACTTCATACTCAGCATGGTTGTTAGAGGTTGGGAAGGACAGGGTGAGTGACACTTCGACGATGATTCCTTTGTTGCTTTCCAGTATGATGCCCGCACCGCTCCCTGTCGAGCTGGAGGCACCGTCCACAAAAATGGTCCATTTACGCGCTTCTCTCGAGGGGGAGTCTGCGAACGTCATTTCTGCGACGAAGTCGGCCAGAGTTTGGGCCATGAGGGCTTTCCTGCCTTCGTATTAGATGTCAAATTCGGATAGTTCAAGCGACCATTTTAGCATTCGACCGGCCATGTCTGGTCGTCCCAGTAGCTATTTTATGGGTTGATCCGTTCGAACCACGATTGTGTGGGCCAGGAAGTAGTGTCTTAACCTTCTGGCTGCGTTGATGAGGGATAAAGCCACTTTCTCTATCTGTTGGTATCTTCACTCTGGTCCTTGCAGTGCTTTTCTCGTGAAATATATAGGCTTCTGCCCGTCAGGTGTCTCGCGGATGAGAGCGGCGCTCACTGCTTCGGTTGCTACGGCGAGGTACAGGTACAACATTTCACCATTGTCTGGGCGAGAGAGGACTGGTGGCTTTGAGAATGCCCATTTCAGATGGAGAAGGGCCTTGTCACATTCCTCGGTCCATTTGAATGCAGCCTCCTTGCGGAGGAGTTTGAAGAATGGTAGGGCGTGCTGGGCAGATTTGGCCACGAAACGAGATAGTGACGCGAGAATCCCATTGAGGGACTGGATGGAATTCTTGGACTTGGGCGTAGGAAACTCGGAGAATGCTCTGCACTTATCGGGATTGGCCTCGATTCCTCGTTCCGTTAAGTAGAAGCCGAGGAACTTGCCTGCTCGGACACCGAACGAGCACTTCTCCGGGTTAAAACGCATTTTGTATTTTCTGGCCTATTCGAATACCTTTCTCAAATGGGCAATATGATCGATTTCCTCGTGGGATTTTACGATCATGTCGTCCATGTAGACTTCGAGCATGTCGTCTATTTCTCCCCGGAAGACCTTGTTCATCATTCTTTGGTAGGTTGCTCCGGCGTTCTTTAGGCCGAAGGGCATTACTTTGTAGTAATAGTTGCCCGATTCGGTCATGAAGGCCGTGTATTTTTTGTCGGCCCTTGCCATTGGAATTTGATTATAGCCCGAGTAGGCGTCCATGAACGATAAAAGTTTAAAACCGACAGAATTATCAACAAGTTTATCAATATTGGGGAGGGGATAGGCATCTTTTGGGCATACCTTATTAAGATCGGTGTAGTCAATGCACATTCGCCATTTTCCATTAGATTTTTTCACGAGTACAACGTTGTACAGCCAAGTGGTGTACTTGGCCTCCAAAATAAATTTGGCCTCGAGGAGGTCCTTTACAGCTTTTTCTGCAGCCTCTGTTTTCTCCAGAGACTGCTTTCTCCTACGTTGTGCTATGACCTTGATGGCCGGGTCAATTGTCAGCTGGTGGCATGTGACGGATGGATCCAGGTCGGGCATCTCGGCGGCGCTCCATGCGAAGAGGTCGGCATTCTCAAGGAGGCATGGTTTGAGCTGTTTCCTCGCTATGTCGGGCAGGTATGCTCCAATCTTCACTCCCCGCTGAGGGTCGTCGCCGAACAGAACGATCTTGAAGTTGCCATCCGGGATCGAGTGCATCGGATGGGAGCTGCTGCTGGACGATGTGGATGGGTTGGCTGAAGCTGCTCATTCCTCCTGTTGGTCTTCTTTGGGGAAGCGGCTTCGAGGTCGATGGAGTCGACCTGGGGCAGAGGCTCGGCTTCCTCGAAGCTGCTTGGTAATGCTGGCTTGCTCGATGCTTTTGGCTTGGGCGCAATGGCGTTGAGCCCCTTTGTTGCTGCTTTGAAACACCGTCGCGCAGCCTCGATATCGCCGTGGAGGGTGGCGACCATCCCTTTTGAAGTGTAATACTTCATCTTGAGGTGGACCGTTAAAGGCACTGCTACCAACTCGGCCAGGGTTGGTCTTTCGAATATGCACTGGTAAAGCGACGGGCAGTCGATCACCAGAAATTGTACCTTGACGGATCTGGCCGTCTCAGCTGATCCAAAGGTTATGATCAGTTACACGTATCCCCAAGGCTTGGTCACTGATCCGTTAAATCCCTGCAAATCAGACCCTACGTAGGGGTAAGGTGTGATTCGTCTAGATGAAGTGTTGAAAACAGCTGGGAGTACATGATGTCGACCGAGCTTCCCTGGTCGACGGGGATTCTGTGAATGTCGAAGTTTGCCATTCGGGCTCTGACGAGCAAAGGTATGCTCGAGTTTAGGGATCCCCCGAGGAGCTCTTCCCAGTAGAAGGAGATGGGGATAGAGCCCTTCTGGGCCTGATCGAGCGTGGTCACCTTATTAGAGCTTGTGTTGATCAGATGCTCGAATTTTTGTTTCACGGAGCCCACCGTGACTTTGTTGAAGCCCCCGCCGGAGATAACCATGGCGAAGGGAAACGTCTCCCACGGGCTGTGGGCCGCGAAATACGCAGGGGCGCTGAGCTCGTCAGGGACGTAGAAGTCCTCTGGTCGCGATATGGACATAGCGACCTGGATGTTGGCTTCTTCCGAGGAGGGTACTTCCTCCTCTATCTTCTTGGACTCCTGGGCATCCTACCGAGGAGTGTCATTCTTCTTCGCGAACTATTTCAGGTGGCCGTCCCTGATCAGTATCTCAATAGCATCCTTCAGATGGATGCAGTCTTCAGTGGTGTGGCTGTGACTCTTGTGGAAACGGCAGTATTTTGATTTGTCCGTGTTGGGTCTGGCAGGCAGTTGTTTGGGGAAGCGGACCCCTGCCTGCTTGAATTCGGAATTCGCACACTTGGACAGTATCTTCTCCCTAGAGACGGTCAGGGGGTATAGTCGTGGAATTGCCCGGAGGGCCCCCTTGTTGTCGCGGGAGTCACGAGGACGGTCCTCGCGCCTCCGTTTGCCTTGACGAGATGTTGAGGCTTCCTCACCTCTTGAGGTCTGAGCGTTCTCCTAATGGCGTGATGCTCGGACGCTACTGGCCGCAACCTTCTCTTCGTACTGAATGTGTGATTGGGCTTTGAGGAGGAGGACATCTAGGTTCCTCGGTGGTGCGAGGCCGACAACTTTAGAGAACTCGGAGCCCGGGCAGAGCCCTTGCTCGAGCAGAAACCTTTTCATCTCGTCCGTTGTAGGGACCTGTACTGCTTCTTTGTTGAACCTCTCAATATATGCGCGGAGAGGTTCGTCTTTCCCTTGGATTATGGCTCTGAGGAAGGCCTCAGTCTTGGGGTGACGGCGAGAAGCTGTGAAATGCCGCAAGAACATTCTGCCCAGTTTCCTCCACGAGGTAATGGACTCTTCGGGCAGCTGCTTGTACCATGTCATTGCCCCTTTTTGGAGCATGGTCGGAAATAGTCGGCACTTGATGGCGCCCCGTACGCCACGGTAGTCCAATAGCGCATCGATGTTCTCGATGTGTTCGTCGGGGTCAGTAGTCCCGTTGTACGTGCCTAGTGACGGGGGCTTCTCCAGGCCCTTAGGGAGACGGGTAGCCAATATTTCCTAGGACAATGATCCGCGAGGCTCATCATCGCTGCTAGAACTGGTGAATGATGGGGACCGAAGGGTACGCTCGCGACGGTGGTTCCTTCGGGGAGAAGGGGAGTGGTTTCGTCGAGGAGAAGGTGAGCGATTCCTTCAGGGAGACGGTGAACGGGCCCGACCTTTAGACTTGACCGGGGGAGACTGCTCATTCCTTCGAGTCCTCTTGTGGCCGGGAGAGTGCTGGTCACACGGGGAAACCTAGTCACGCTTCTGGGCGGCGCGAGGGTCAGGCTATTGGCACAGTCTTCGGTCAATATCTCTCCGGGGCTACGGGCTCCTTGATCGTCGATGGTTCCTCCGCGGAGGAGGGGATCTTGGATGGTTGGACTCTTCTAACGCCCCAATCCTCTCGTTCTGCTGCAAGATCAGGGTGTTGGTTTTGTTGATCGCCTCCAGGAGGTCTTCCACGGTCGGGTCGACGTTGGGCGGAACAGGAACGGGCTGGACGTCCAGTGAAGGCTGATCGTGATTGCGGTCAGCAGGGGTGGGGGAAGGAGAAGTTGTGGCTCCATCCCTCAGAAAATGGGCATCTCGAAGAAGAGATGATTGGCCGTCAACGTCAGTCTTGTTGACAGGGAGGACAACGGTTTGTAGAGCACCTTTGGCGTGATCTTGAGAGGCCATGATGATGATCTTTGAAAATTGTTTTGATCTTCGGTTTCTGGGGGAAGAAAGATGGGGAGAACAATGATTCCCATAGACGGCGCAACTGATCGTGAAGGCTGGATCAGATCCTGTAAAAGTGGGCCACCAAGTACGCCTTGGATGCTGGTCGTATGGAGAGGAGGAGGGGGTGTACCTGTAAGGCACTCCGACCCTCAAGTAAGAAAGGGTAAAAAAAAAGGGCAAGTACAAAGCGTAAGTTCGTAGGGTGAATATTTGATCCCTGACCCTCTCAAGTGAGAGGGTTTATATAGAGCCCCCAGCGCGTGGCCAACGGTCCTATTTTCGGGGCGAAATAACCGTTTTCCTGAAGAATGGGTAACTACCCAAACTAGCCGTTATGTCGGGCAGGGTGCCCTAAACTAGCCGTTATGTCGGGCATATGCATAGTTTCGGGCACCTGCCCATAGCTGCTCGGGGAGCGGATGAGCCGTACGTAACGAGCATTGTTTCCCGGGAGTTGCGATGCAGTCCCTGCCCGGTTGGAGGGGTAGAAAGGTAACTTTTGCCCCTTCGTGGATTGGACTTAGGCAATTTGGGCCGCTTCGGAGCAGAAGTGGATTGGGCCGTGTCTGGCCATTGGTCCAGTCCAGAACACTTAAATTCGACGAAGGTGTTTGTTTGGAGTTGCGTTCGAAGAGCGTAATTCAAAATAAGGTTAATAACCATTTTTTAGCCTTATTTGTTTCTTAAAAAGACACGTGGAAAGTCATAAGTAGCAAAGTCCATGCAATTGAGAACGTGTCATCTTCTGGAGAAGAGATAATTTGTTACCGTTATTTTCTATTTATTATAAATAGGTGATGACACTAAATTATACTGTATTTTCGACTCTGATTTCACATGCATATTAGTTTTTTTCTATTATTTTTGCTTTGTTATTGTTATGTTTTCCTTTGTTTTCAGGTTTTCAATAAAATCGAAGTCCCAGACGAAAAAGGATGCAAAATGAGCTAGAATTCAAGTTTGGCAGCAATTTACTCTTATCGCTTCTCTTGTCGCGGGCGCCCCAGGGTAGGCGACGACGTGTCCCATGATCTCCACAACTCAACTGCCACGTTCCCACGATCAGCCCTCACCTTCGCCGTTTTCTTCATGTCGCGGGCGCGGTAGGCCTATCGTGGGCGCGACAAGGCAAAATTAGTTCCCGCCCATTATTTTAAGCCAAGGTCACTTTTGTCTTTTCACCATGCCAACTTTGCCTATAAATACTCTCAGAACTCAAATTTTAGGATCATCCAATCTTAGTTTAATTCATCCTAGGCATAAATTTCACTCTTGTAAAGCGGTAATCTTCTCACATAGAGGAGTTATTGCACTGTGTGTGATCGAGTTTGTAATCAAGTCTTGGAGTGTCTGTAATCAAGTTGGAGCACTTTGGTAGAAGTAATCCTGCCAGCATTTTCTTTTCCATACATTGTACCAGATTTAAAGACTCCGCTTTGGAGCAAGTTTTATTTTAATCGCATTTACTTTCATTTATTTCTTGCACTTGCTTTATTTTGTTTATTTATTGTCTTGCCTTACTTTTCAAAACTTTACTTTTCAAAAGACTTAATTCCATACATGATAAGAATTAATATGACTGTTATAACTACCATGGCTGGCTAAGTTTTAGATAGGTAAGAATGTAAAGACCATAATCACCGTAATACGTCTATATGTTAATAGAAATACTTAAGGGCTGTTTTAATCTTTAACACAAGTTTTCTGTACTTAAAAGCAATGTTGGGTAAGATCGAAAGCCATCCAACCATTTGTGAACTTGTTTAGTTCTCAACTGATCAAATACAGCGAAAGCGCTTTGCTCAGTTGAGTAGGGATTTTTAACACTTTAGAAAAGAGATTTTAAAACTATTTTCGGACGCGTTAGTGGGATTAGAATATGGTTCATTTTGAACCTCTTTAGTTTAGAGATTTCAGGTCAAAATACTTTTCTGTTTAGTTTAGAATTTGCATTTCTTAAAAGTAAGCTTTTCATGACTCTAACGCAATGCGCGCCTTTTTATAAGTGACAATAAAGGGGTTAGTTTAGAGGGTAAACTTGGTTCTGACTACGCGAAAGCGACAGTTCCTGTTAAATTGAATTCTTTTCTTAAAATAGAAGATATTGCCCGTAAGTAGTTCTGTTGATGAATATAGAAATATTATCGGTTATGAGAATTACATTCAAGCCTATTGTTTTGTCTGAATTTTATTACCTCGTCATTTACTTTTATTTATTTTCCTCTGCATTAGTAAACCCTGAATTGAACTGCCTTAGATAAGCACTGTAACAAACAGAAAGCGTTAGATCGACATTTGGTCTCTGTGGATACGATAACTTTTTATATTACTCTGACGCGATTCGTGCACT
This sequence comes from Lathyrus tuberosus, assembly GCA_022829125.1. Lineage (NCBI taxonomy): Eukaryota > Viridiplantae > Streptophyta > Magnoliopsida > Fabales > Fabaceae > Lathyrus > Lathyrus tuberosus. The sequence goes on along the minus strand of JALAZF010000079.1, from coordinate 159,858 downwards.
TGCGAATACAACGCATCAAGTTTTTGGCGCCGTTGCCGGGGACCAATTTCGCCGAATTTTGAATTTCGTTTGTTATCACCGTTTAGACTAGGGCCGCACGAACTGGTCGATGTGAAGGTCTCGCAGCTCCAGTAGTGTAATAGATCCTTTAGTGGAACCAGAACGTTACGCTCGCGCACGACTTTGGCTTCGTCGAATTAAGCAAGCTATAGCCGAAGATCGTAACCAAAGACCCCTTAAGGAATTCGCTCAGCCTGCTGACGAAGAACCGAGCTCTAGTATAGTTAACCCTACCATACCTGCCAATAATTTTGAACTAAAACCGTCCCTATTACAACTAGTTCAACAAAACCAATTCGCAGGACTACCATCTGAAAACCCAAACCAACATCTAAAAGTCTTTATCTAGTTGTCAAACACCTTTAAGACCAATGGTGCTAGTCCTGAGGCGATTCGTTTAAGACTATTTCCCTTTTCCCTTAGAGACAAAGCCCTAACTTGGTTAGATTCCCTTCCAGCCAATTCTATAACAACATGGGAAGACCTTAGGAGAACATTCCTTGCTAGATACTTTCCCCCAAGTAAAATAGTCGTTCTCCGAAACCAAATAACAAGATTTACCCAAAACCAAGGAGAATCGCTATTTGAAGCTTGGGAGAGGTATAAAGACCTTCTAAGGGCTTGTCCACACCACGGTTTGGAGCAATGGTTGATTATACATACCTTTTACCACGGACTTCATTATAACACAAAGATGTCCATCGACGCTGCCGCTGGCGGTGCCCTGATGAACAAACCCTATCCTGACGCTTGTGGTCTCATTGAAGATATGGCTCAAAACCATCATTAATGGGGAAACGAAAGAGCAACAGTGGAAAAGAAAGAAGCCCAAGGAAGTAAACATGAGGTAAGCTCTATAGACATGATGCAAGCCAAAATTGATGCTATGGCCCTCAAGATCGATCAAATGTACGCACAACCAACCGCTGCAGCAGTAGTAGTGTCGGATTGTGAACTTTGTGGTACTAAAGGTCATCAATCAGCTGACTGCCATCTGTTAAACGAGACTAACCCAGACCCAGTCAACTATGCCCAAGGAAACCCGTTCTCAAATACTTTCAACCCTGGATGGAGGAATCACCCTAATTTTTCTTACAAAAATAATAACCCTATCCAAAACCAAGCATATCTGAGATCAACCAACAATCAAGCACCTAGACAAAACCAACCTATGCAAGCAGTGCCACCTAAGCCAAATATTGAGAAAGTGCTAAATGATTTTATGACAGCACAAGCCTAGCAAAACAAAGAGTTCCTAAATCAGAATATTCATGTGAATGAGCTGCTTACCCAACTAGGAACTAAAATGGATCAAATGGCCACCCACAGCAAGATGCTTGAAACCCAGATCTCTCAGGTAGCCTTAAAGCAAGCACCCCAAACTACTCCTGGAGGACAATTTCCTGGAAAACCTCAACAGAACCCTCGAGGGCAAGCTAACGTTGTTACCTTATGAAGTGGAACCACTTATGAAGTGCCTAAAAACCCGACATTGAGTGACTCCGAAATTTCCAAAAAGGATGCTACCCCCAAAGGTGAGGAACCCGTAGAAATTGAGAAACCAAAAGACAGAGATAAAGGAGAAGTTACGGACGAAGCTTCAACACCCCCTCAGCCATACAAACCACCAATTCCCTATCCACAAAGACTTAAACAAACTAAGATCAATGACCAATTCCAGAAGTTTGTTAAAGTTATAGAAAAACTCCATGTAGAGATTCCTTTTACAGAAGCCATCACCCAAATACCATCTTATACTAAATTCCTGAAGGACATCCTCACCAATAAACGTAGACTTGACGATCCAAAACCAGTGGAGTGTAATTCCATTTCCGAGAACAAACTTGCCAAAAAAGACAAAGATCCGGGGAATTTCTCCATACCTTGTATTTTGGGGAATCATGTCATAGATAAAGCCTTTCTGGACTTAGGAGCCAGTGTAAGCCTAATGCCCCTTGCAGTCTGTGAACGATTGAAACTAGGAGATTTGCAACCTACTAAGATGTCTCTCCAATTAGCTGACAGATCTATAAAATACCCTATAGGCATATTAGAAGACATCCCAGTTAGAATAGGCAAGTTGTTCATTCCCACCAACTTCGTCGTAATGGACATCAAAGAAGATAAAGATATCCCAATCCTCCTAGGTAGACCCTTCCTATCAACTGCAGGAGCCATAATAGATGTCAAGAAAGGAAAATTGACTTTTGAGGTAGGTAACGAAAAAATAGAGTTTGTCCTAGCAAAGTTTCTCACGGCACCAGTAATAGGAGATGCATGTTATGCAGTTGATGTCATTGATGAATGTGTCCGTGAACTTAACCAGGAAGAGCCAATAGAAAGAATAAAACTACCTTCAACGCCCATTGAGAAAGATGATGACAGTATGGAACCCTACATAGATGATAGCCTTTTTGAATGTCTATCCTTAACTCCAGATCCTATGCAAAACCCCAGCAAACCAACCTTAGAATTAAAAGAATTACCCAAGAATCTAAGATATGAGTTTTTAGACAAAGAAATGGACAAACCAGTTATAGTCAGTGCCGTTCTGAACCAAAATGAAACAAACCAACTCTTAGATGTCTTGCGAAGATATCCCTCAGCACTAGGGTACAACATCTCAGATCTTAAAGGAATAAGTCCATCCATGTGCATGCACCGGATTTCACTTGAAGAAGATGCTAAACCTACGAGAGAACACCAAAGAAGGATTAACCCTATAATGAGTGAGGTAGTTAAGAAGGAAGTTCTTAAGTTGTTGGAAGCAGGGATAATATATCAGATCTCGGACAGTAAATGGGTAAGCCATGTGCATGTAGTACCTAAAAAGGGAGGCATTACCGTGCTTCAAAACGAAAAAGGTGAGCACGTTACAAAACGGATAGAAGGAGGTTGGCGTATGTGCATAGATTACAGGAAATTAAACAAAGCCACTAGGAAAGACCATTTCCCATTACCTTTTATAGATCAGATGTTGGAACGTCTAGCTAGACATTCCTACTTCTGTTACCTCGACGGATATTCAGGTTTTTTCCAAATTCCTATACACCCTGATGACCAAGAGAAAACAACCTTCACGTGCCCATATGGAACTTTTGCCTATAGACGTATGCCTTTCGGACTCTGTAATGCCCCATCAACTTTTCAGCGTTGCATGATGTCAATCTTCGCTGATTATCTTGATGGAATTATGGAAGTATTCATGGACGATTTCTCAGTCTGCGGATTTGATTTCAATAACTGTCTAGTCAGCCTTGAAAAGATCTTGAAGAGATGTGTCGAAGTAAACCTGGTATTAAATTGGGAGAAATGTCACTTCATGGTCACTGAAGGTATAGTTCTAGGACATATCGTTTCTGAAAAAGGCATTGAAGTTGATAAAGCTAAGATCGAGGTGATAGAGAATCTTAAACCACCCAAAACAATTAGAGAAGTTCGAAGTTTTCTTGGACATGCTGGATTTTACCGGCGTTTCATTAAAAATTTCTCTAAGATCACTAAACCTTTGACAGGTCTTCTGATGAAAGATGCCGAGTTCATTTTTGATGAAAAATGCAACGAAGCATTCAACCTTTTAAAACAAGCTTTAATCTCAGCACCCATTATGCAACCACCAGATTGGACAAAACCTTTTGAAATCATGTGTGATGCTAGTGATTACGCTGTAGGAGCAGTGCTAGGGCAAAGATCTGATAAGAAGTTACATGTGATTTACTACGCCAGCAGAACTCTAGATGCCGCTCAGCTAAACTATGCAACCACAGAAAAAGAACTCCTAGCCATAGTTTTCGCCATAGACAAATTTAGATCCTATTTGGTGGGAGCCAAAATAATTGTTTACACTGATCATGCCGCCATCCGATACCTTTTGAATAAAAAGGATGCTAAACCTAGGTTACTCCGGTGGATACTTTTATTGCAAGAATTTGACCTTGATATCAGAGATAAGAAAGGCACCGAGAATGTAGTTGCCGATCACCTTTCCAGGCTTGAGTTCTTGAAACCTGATGTAGTACCCATAAATGATGAATTTGCTTATGACAGGTTAATCGCTAAGCTAGATGCCATTGGAGATGTAAGTTTAGAAACCTTAGAAGATTCTGAAAAATCCTTAGCGGTAAATAATGTACCTTGGTATGCAGATTTTGTTAACTATCTTGCTGCAGATATAATACCTCTTGACCTCAGCTATCAGCAGAAAAAGAAGTTCTTCAATGACGTTAAACATTTCTATTGGGATGAACCACTCCTTTTTAAGAAAGGCACTGACGGAATCTTTCGTCGGTGTGTTCCAGAAGAAGAAGTGCACCATATCATAGAACATTGTCACTCAGCACCCTACGGAGGACACGCAAGCACATCTAAGACTCACGCTAAAATCTTACAAGCTGGTCTTTATTGGCCAACTATATGGCGTGATGTTCATACATATATAACCAAGTGTGACCCGTGTCAACGCTCCAGAAACATCTCGAGGAGAAATGAAATGCCATTAAGAAACATTCAAGAAGTAGAACTTTTTTATGTTTGGGGAATCGACTTTATGGGACCTTTTCCATCATTCTTAGGAAACAAATATATTTTAGTCGCTGTCGATTACGTGTCCAAATGGATTGAAGCTATAGCTGCACCCACAAACGACACCCGAGTAGTGATTAAGATGTTCAAGCAGAATATATTCCCTAGATTCGGAGTTCCCAGACTAGTCATAAGTGATGGAGGATCACATTTTATATCTAGGATTTTTGACAAACTGTTGAGGAAGTATGGAGTTAAACATAGAGTAGCCACACCTTACCACCCGCAAACCAGTGGGCAAGTAAAAGTATCCAATAGAGAGATCAAGCATATCTTAGAAAAAACTGTCTCGATATCCAGAAAGGATTGGTCACAGAAGCTTTCAGAAGCACTGTTGGCCTACAGGACAGCCTATAAGACTCCCATTGGAACAACCCCTTACCAACTAGTTTACGGAAAATCATGTCACTTACCCTTTGAATTGGAACACAAAGCATATTGGGCCATCAGAACCTTAAATTTTGATTACCTAGCAGCTGGTGAGAAACGCATCTTAGACATACATAAGCTAGAAGAGCTCCGACAATCAGCCTATGAAAATGCCATCATATATAAAGAGAGAACCAAAGCATGGCATGACAAGAAGATCGTCAAGAAAGACTTCAACATAGGTGACCCTGTTCTTCTATACAATTCAAGACTGTGACTTTTCCCAGGTAAGCTTCGATCTAGATGGACGGGCCCGTTCGAAGTTTCCAAAGTCCTAAAATCCGGGGCAGTGGAAATTAAGAACAAATCTTGCAGTCCGTTCGTTGTAAATAGACAAAGGCTTAAGCATTATAAAGGAGGTGACATTCCAGCATACTATTCCAGGTTCACGTTAACAGACCCACCTATCCCCGCACCAGATACATGACTTGAACTCGTCGAGCTAACGACGTTAAGCAAGCGCTGCATGGGAGGCAACCCATGGTTCTTTTCCTTTTCGTATTTATTTTCTTTTATTTTGATTTACGTTTGTTTGCTTGTTTGTACATATATGTCTAACTTGTTTGGTGTGTTTGATTTCAGGGCCTGTTTTTCCTAACCTTTTCTTTCAGGATGCCACCAGTCGTTGACATGCACGTGACCTTTAGAGACGACGCCCAGAGAGAGCGTTATGCGATGCTTTCACTCAGACCTATGGCACCCACTCGCTACCCAGACAGTGATTGCATAGAAGCTTTGGGCATAGAGCCCAGTGTCTGATACTTGACCCACCAGCTCAAATGGGACCAGTACGCTGATGATTTGCATCCCACCTATAGGAACCTCACTCTGGAGTTCCTCAGCTCTTTCTCCCATGATCCGTACTTGGGACCAGATGGCCACACCAGCTTCAGGTTATTTGGCACAGAGTATTCGTTCACCCATACTGAGTTCGGTGATCTTCTTGGATTTGAGACTGGAGTCGGCGTTATCCCTGAGATGCCCATGGGTTACTTCATGAATAGAGACGTGGAGAAATTTTGGAGTGACATCTCTGGAGGTGGAGGTCCTGACCCTGATACTCATATTTCGCAGGTTATCCATAACCCAGCTCTCCGATACTTTCAGATGATCATTGCCCATACATTCTTTGGGAGAGGAGATGCTGATGACCACGTTACTGAGGAGGACATATTTTTCATGTTTTGTGCGAATCAGTCGCGTCGTTTAGCTTGTGGTAACTTTATGCTGTACTCTTTTATTGGTGTTGCCACCTGGGCAGGAGGACCTATACATGTAGGAGATAATGTGACTGAGATTGCTGCTGCTCTAGGCCTTGGCCGAAAGCTATTTCATTTGACTCCTTACTGCAGCCATACCACCATGGATATTGATTTTTGTTTAGATCGGGGACTGATGAGAAGGAACTCCTTTAATCCCTCTCAGTTCAGACTCCTGATCGATGGCGAGACCATATGGCTAGAGAAGCACGGCATGAAGACCTGCTCTCTTCCATTCAGCAACAGATGGCGGACCAGATGAGCTTTATGCAAGAGTCGTAGCGGAGAGCAGACCAATCTTACGAGACCATCTCCCGTACTCTGCTTGCGATCACCAATGAGCAGTCCCGTCAACAGCAATATAACCATCAGCACTTTCAGCTTATGGAGGCCACTCAGGGTTCCATCTTAGGTAACCTTCGTGAGGTGAAAGCTGCTCAGACAGAATTGCAGGCTAGGATGGACCAGCGAGACCATCACCGTAGCAGATCCCGTCGTTCCGAGCGTTCAGCACAGGGCGGCGAGGGCACCAGCGGTCCTCACTAATTTTGCCAGGTTCCTTTCTCCTTAGCTTACTTTGAAACATTGGGGACAATGTTTGATTTAAGTGTGGGAGGAGATTTTATCGTTTTTATTTCCGTCGTTTTAGTAGTTTATTTTTATTTCCCTTCAGTTATTTACTTTTGTTTCTGTTTTAGAAAATGCATTTGTTTGAAGAGTCATTAGTATAAGTATATTTTTTGGTTCACCTTCATGTTTTCCCACATATTTTAACCCAAAAAAAAAAAAAATAATTTTCTAGAAAAATGTGTTGTTCTGAAAATTTTCTGGACTTTAAGACAGGTTCGGGTTAGGATGCGGTGACTTGGGAGAACCTTCGAAACATCAGTATCGTCCTTACACCATGAACTTCGTAAATATAAGAATCACACCTGAAACCCCATGTACCATGGCCCTAATTTCATTTCAAAATCATCCTTAGTAGTTTATTTCAGCAATCAGCTCCGGCCTAAACATGTTCTAAGTAGGAGACCGACGAACTCGGTAGGGCGGATTACGATCCGATCTCCCACAACTGCACTTGAGAGGAATAAAAGGATTTTACACAGTTCCTTGTGCCAGAAATCCGGTATGAAAAGATCAGAATCACTAACAGATCACTCTACCATGAAGCATGTGCGGAAAACAGGCTTAATGTGATTGCGCTTGAATGAAAAGGACTCAAAAGAGATGCAAAGGAAGGCCTAAGTATTGTGGGATATAATGGGTTGATTGGTATAGGAGCGAAGTTTATGTCCGTATTTACGGATTAGTGTCATCACGATGCCCTTGGTTCACTCAGTTAGTACCGACCACTGCATCCAGACTCGGACTTAGAAGCCCTTTTCGCCCAAAAATCATCGATCGACACTGATTTTTCTATGAGCTTTAAATGTTTTGCTTGAGGACAAGCAAAGGTCTAAGTGTGGGAGAATTTGATGACACTAAATTATACTGTATTTTCGACTCTGATTTCACATGCATATTAGTTTTTTTTCTATTATTTTTGCTTTGTTATTGTTATGTTTTCCTTTGTTTTCAGGTTTTCAATAAAATCGAAGTCCCAGATGAAAAAGGATGCAAAAGGAGCTAGAATTCAAGTTTGGCAGCAATTTACTCTTATCACTTCTCTTGTCGCGGGCGCCCCAGGGTAGGCGACGACGTGTCCCATGATCTCCACAACTCAACTGCCACGTTCCCACGATCAGCACTCACCTTCGCCGTTTTCTTCATGTCGCGGGCGCGACAAGGCAAAATTAGTTCCCGCCCATTTTTTTAAGCCAAGGTCACTTTTGTCTTTGCACCATGCCAACTTTGCCTATAAATACTCTCAGAACTCGAATTTTAGGATCATCCAATCTTAGTTTACTTCATCCTAGGCATAAATTTCACTCTTGTAAAGCGGTAATCTTCTCACATCGAGGAGTTATTGCACTCTGTGTGATCGAGTTTGTAATCAAGTCTTGGAGTGTCTGTAATCAAGTTGGAGCACTTTGGTAGAAGTAATCCTGTAAGCATTTTCTTTTCCGTACATTGTACCAGATTTAAAGACTCCGCTTTAGAGCAAGTTTTATTTTAATCGCATTTACTTTCATTTATTTCTTGCACTTGCTTTATTTTGTTTATTTATTGTCTTGCCTTACTTTTCAAAACTTTACTTTTCAAAAGACTTAATTCCATACATGATAAGAATTAATATGACTGTTATAACTACCATGGCTGGCTAAGTTTTAGATAGGTAAGAATGTAAAGACCATAATCACCGTAATACGTCTATATGTTAATAGAAATACTTAAGGGCTGTTTTAATCTTTAACACAAGTTTTCTGTACTTAAAATCAATGTTGGGTAAGATCGAAAGCCGTCCAACCATTTGTGAACTTGTTTAGTTCTCAACTGATCAAATACAGCGAAAGCGCTTTGCTCAGTTGAGTATGGATTTTTAACACTTTAGAAAAGAGATTTTAAAACTATTTTCGGACGCGTTAGTGGGATTAGAATCTGGTTCATTTTGAACCTCTTTAGTTTAGAGATTTCAGGTCAAAATACTTTTCTGTTTAGTTTAGAATTTGCATTTCTTAAAAGTAAGTTTTTCATGACTCTAACGCAATGCGCGCCTTTTTATAAGTGACAATAAAGGGGTTAGTTTAGAGGGTAAACTTGGTTCTGACTACGCGAAAGCGACATTTCCTGTTAAACTGAATTCTTTTCTTAAAATAGAAGATATTTCCCGTAAGTAGTTCTGTTGATGAATATAGAAATATTATCGGTTATGAGAATTACATTCAAGCCTATTGTTTTGTCTGAATTTTATTACCTCGTCATTTACTTTTATTTATTTTCCTCTGCATTAGTAAACCCTGAATTGAACTGCCTTAGATAAGCACTGTAACAAACGGAAATCGTTAGATCGACATTTGGTCTCTGTGGATACGATAACTTTTTATATTACTCTGACGCGATTCGTGCACTTGCGAATACAACGCATCAATAGGGATCTTAGTGATTATGATTCGTGTGTTCCATTTTGTACAAGAAACTCAAATATTACTAAAAGTATATGTGTTGTTAAGAAACGAGTCCTTCAATGCAATGTACGTGTTGTCGCCATTTTACACATTTTATATCAAATCATTTACGATTTTTTTATTTACATTCGTTGTAAATTTACTTTGAAGTTATTTACATTTCTATTTACATTTCTGCGTTTCTTTACAAACTTTAAACATTACTTTCAACGAAAGGAACATTTTCGAAATGTTCATAAGGGATAAAACTAGAAGAAAACAAAAGTACATGTACTTGGATCAATCTAGTCGATCCTGCAAGTAACCAAAAATATAGAATTTGGAAGACTAGCGCTTGTTTACCTATTTCGACGGTAAACACTTACTATCTGATTTTTGCTATCGAACCACCCATAATTTATGTTCACGCTTCAGATGTCCAGTCTTGAGCATGAGGGAGTGTGTTAAGGGTATCACATCGAACAATATATGGCCTGAACATGTGTAAAAACGAGGATAATCCTCCCTATAAAAGATGATTTTGTAGGGATGAGTTAAGTCTAAATCACTCATTCTAAGATGATAATAGAGAATATCCTATATCTAATATTAGGATTCTTGCATGGTCCATGCTTCAGACTCATTGAGGTCCAAGTGTGAGGAAGTGTGTTGGAAATTCTAATTTCGTTGTGGTTGCACTACTACAAATAATACGTTTCATGACGAAGCTTTCACCTCAGGCAAAAAAAGTATGAGGTCAAATGACCAGAAACGCGTCATTTTTTAAAAGTTTCATCTTTTCCTGCGGTTTTGTAGAACACCAACATGTTATATAGATTAGGGTTTAAGCTTCGATTCACAACTCTTGCAAATTTATGCTTTATTTAGAATCAAAATTTCGCCTTTATTTTGTAAATCCTCTTATACCTCAGTTATTTATAAAACTGACATTATAAGTTGATTATTATTATATTTAAATAAATTAAATGCAATTTTTACCTCGGTTAATTCCCTCGGGTTTTGAAAACTAAGATGTTAACTCTTATTATTATTTTACTCTTTCATCAGAATGTTAAGTTTCATTCATCCACTTTTTATGCCCTAGAACATTTCGTAGACTGAAATACAATTCTCTCCACCTAATGAAATGAAACACCATTCTCTCCACCTCTGGAATAGAAACACCATCTTCTCCAAGTAAGAGGAGGAAAGAAACTTGAATTTCAAATCAACATTTTTCTTCATGTTTCTGGTATGTAGAACTCTCTCATGTGAATGTTGTTGTTGTTGTCGTCGTTGTTGTTATTGTAGTTGTTGTTTTTGTCTTTTGTTGTTGTTGTTGTTGTTATTGTCATGGGTTTTTAAGACTTAGGGTATTTGTAGTTGTTTTATTTTATTGTTATTGTTGTATTATTTTGGAATGTTCATTTTAATTTTACTTTTAGAAGCTGTATGTTATTATGGATCATAGTTGGATGAGAGGTAATAGATTAAGTAAAGAGTAAGAGAATGGACTGATTCAATTTCTTGAATTCGTGGAAAAACCTTCCTAACAATAATGGGGATTTTTGGTGTCCTTGTAAAATTTTCTGAAATACGCAAAAACATCCAAGGGTTGTTATATTCAATCACTGTGATTGTGATGGAATTATTCAAAATTACACGAAATATGTATGCCATGGTGAAGTGGTAAAAAAAATACATGTGTCACATAGAGTTGAAGATGATGAATTTATGAATGATACTCTAGAAGATATGATTTGTGATATTTGAGTAGATGCTTTTAAGAACGTCCATGTGGTAGATACTTTGAAAATTGACATGGAAGTGTTGTTATATCTGGGATGCACAAAATATACAATATTGTCAGTTGTGTTAAGACTACTTAATTTTAAGGAAAGAGATGGGTGGACGAATAAAAGTTTCACTGAATTTCTTGATATATATATATATATATATATATATATATATATATATAATTTTGCAAGAAATCCTTCCAGAAAGTAATATGTTGTCGAACAATATTTATGAGGCCAAGAAGATATATTGTCCAATGGGTTTGGACTATGTCAAAATACATGCAAGTTATAATGATTGCATATTATATAGGAAAGATTATGAAAACTTGAAGGAGTTCCCGAGGTGTGGGGAGTCACGCTACAAGAAGAAGGGCAATGGTTCTGAAGATGATGATGGTGTAACTAGAAAGGGTGTTCCTTCCAAGGTGGTGTGGTACCTACCGATAATTCAAAGGTTCAAGAGGTTGATTGCTAATGTAAATGATGCAAAGAATACTATATAGCATGTCAATGAAATATTATGTGATGGAAAAATTCGCCATGCAACATATTCATTGCAATGGAAGAAAATTGATACGTTGTTTCTAGATTTTTCCCTTGAGCCAAGGAACCTTAGGCTTGGACTTTCCACCGATGAAATGAACCTGTTTTTTAATTTGAGTACTAATCATACTTCATGGCATGTTCTTCTCATAATTTATAACTTATCTCCGTTGTTGTGCGTGAAGCGCAAATATATGATGTTATCAATGATGATTTCGGGTCCAAAACAACTAGGGAACTAGATGTTTATTTAACGCCATTGATTAAAGATTTAAGATTTTTGTGGGAGGAAGGCTTTGATGTTGATGATGCGTATACAAGTGATAAATTTAAGTTGTGTGCCATGTTGTTTTGCACAATCAGTGACTTTTCTGCATACGGTAATTTGTCTGGGTACAGTGTCAATGGACATAAAGCGTGTCCAATATGTGAAGATAATACATGATTCCACCAATTAAAAAATGGAAAAAAGATTGTTTACATTGGGCATCTAAAATTTCTAAGACCTAATCATCCATTATGTAGATTGCGGAAGGCTTTTAATGGAAATCAAGTGTTTGATATCGCTCTAAAGCCCTTAACCGGGAAGTATGTTTATAAAAGACAACAACGCATTAATGTTGTCTTTGGAAAGAAACGAAAAAAGGCCCCGTGGAGAAAATATTTGTAAAAAGAGGTCGGTGTTCTTTGATCTTCCATATTGTTTTAGCCTCGACGTAAGACATTGTCTTGATGTCATGCATGTAGAAAAAAAATGTATGTGATAGTTTAATTGGAACACTTTTAAATATTAAAGGCAAGATAAAAGATACTAAGAAATATCGTGAAGATATGGTTTTGAGGGGTATACGATAAAAGTTATCCCTAAAAGATATAGGAAACAAAATATATTTCTCCCCTGCATGTCACACTTTTCTAAAAAAGAAAAAAATTGTGATGGTTTGTAGGGTATCAAAGTTCTCCAAGGGTAATCATCAAGGCTTTGAACTAATTTCAATTAGAAAAACAAGAGGGGAAGGAGAGAAAAACCATCTTTAATATTCATTTCCTTTCTGAGAGTGAGAGATGGAAGAGATGATAAAACCATCTTGGAAGAGAGAGAATGAAAAATCAAAATGAAAGGTGAAAGGAATGAGAGATGGAAGAAAAGATATGGAATAAAGGAGAAATGTCTGGAGAGAGAGAGAGAGAGTTCAAAAATAAATGTGAGAGAAATAAGAGGGAGAATGAAAGAGGGGGTTGATTTAGAAATGGCATGTGTCAACTTAGGATTGATTGTGAAGTGTAAAAAATGTACATGTGGCATGCTGTAATTGGATATGGGGATGAATAAATGTTAATATTAGTTGATTACATAAGTGCACTTTGTTAGTGTAATTTTGTGGAATTGAAAGAGAAATTTTTGGTTAATGTATCAATCCAATTTTAATTGGTTGATAGTTGATGAAACTCTCTAATTTACAAGATCGTTAGACCCTATTTCTAATTCAACTGACCATGCCTCAAATGGATTTACGAAACTCAAGTTACGCATGAAACAAGATGACTAACACATGATTGAAATTTGACTGCGCCTCTGGTATAAAAAACAGATTACTGCTATTATTATAGTCCTCATAGACCCAATTTCCCCATTTCAAAAGAAAGATCATTGTGTTAGCTTTCTAACAAAATTGACGCCACCTCAAACAGACTTACAAAACTCAAGTTACACATGAAACAAGACGATCAATCCCCTTCTATGTCTACTTGCGATTATATGTGTTTTTCTTTCTATTTAACATATTCAAGACTCGCTTGTTTAACTGCTAATTGCCCTGAAACACACTGATGAACACAACAGTGATCAATATGACTCAATAAGCATAGATTTCAACATGTTATCACAATAACACCACAAATGCAACCATTTAAGGATGACAACTCTAATTCTCACCTTATCATAAGGCATCAACATGAAGAAGGTCAAATTCAACCTCGCCTTATCGTAAGGTATCAACAAAATATATTATCAATTCAATACATGCAGTTTAACCACGGATAATAAAAATCAATATACATCACATATTTATGAACTCACCTTATCAAAAGACATCAATGGATAATATCATTTACTCACGCCTTATCAAAAGGCACCTACATGCATATCAATCAACTTTCGCCTTATCAAAGGGTATTAACACAGGTTATCAAATCAAGGTGAACAATGACCAAGAACAAATAGAGAAATATTATCATAATAACCGCCTTAATAGGTTTTGCCCAAACCTTCTCTAGACACAAACATAATCACAAAGAAAAAGGAAGAAATGAAGGCATGTGGGTAAGTAACCCTCACTATCCATCTGCTTAAACATCCATACATGAATAACTTCCCCTTATCTCGAATTTGAAGAAACTTGAAGCTTTAACAATAGAGTTTCTCTCTTCCCTTTTCGAAATCTCTCCTTGGGTTTCTCTTCCTTTGCGTCGTTCTCAACTTTTCACATATTGACTAATTCTCTCACAGCTTCTCTATTTAAATAGTTTAAAAATAAACTTAATTTCTCTTTTATTTTATTAATTCTCACTTTTTCTCCTCCATTCACAAATAATTCTACCCATCTCCCTATTTTATTTAAAATATCTATTTATCACTCCAAAACTCATTTCATATTTCTATTATTTTTAATTAACTAAAAGTATTAATAATTCTAACTAAAACCAATAATCTCAAAAATTCTAATTAAGTTAAATTCATCATTCTAAATTCAATTAAAAATATTAAATTAATAATATTATAATTAATTCTAATCTCCCATAACTCCTCACTTCTACGCAAGGTTTTAATACCATAAACTCTACCAAAAATCCACCAACTTAAATATTTAACTTAAAACACTCCAAAAATCTATTAAAATAAAATAACCAAAAATTGAGGTGTTACAACTCTCCTCCATTTAAAAAATTTCTGCCCTAAAAAGGTACCTGAAGGAAACAACTCTGGATAAGTCTCTCTCATCTGGTTCTCTAACTCCCACATCATGTTACCCTCAACGAATCCTACCCCACTTGTTTTAAACCCACTCATGCTCGCTAGCGGTTAGGAATTAAAAACGAGCATCAACAAAGTTCACACATATGTCGTATACAAGGGAAATAAACAATTTCACAAAACCTAGGCTGAATGAACCGACCAGCTTTGATACCGACTATGTAACACCCTAAACCCCAATCACTTAATTTATAAAAACATTGGAAATAATTACTCAAAAAAAAGGTGTCTCATTTTCTCAACATAAACAACTTTCACAAACATCATATTATAGCAGCATAATTAAACTTTAACACATTTTTTCAATTTGTCTCATAAAAAGATAAACACTTTATTTAATCATAAAACAGTTAATGAGATAAACTCAACCACTCGTAGAAAACCATAATCAAATAATTCCAACCTAGTGTTACACTATCAGAGCGACATACAGAAACTAAACAATGCAAAAACATAACCACGAAGAAGGCCAACTATGCTATCCTTCAACGCAAGCAACAACTAAGGCTCCATCACTTGAGTATCTGCATCACAGGTGTAAAGACAACACAAGAAACAAATAGGGGGTGAGAATACAATCATAAATGTTAATGGTGCATAAAACAACAAGGATAGCTCAAAAATATCAATCATCAACCACATAGATCATTCACAACAATCATCATTCACCAGAACAATTATGTATACAATGCAATCAACACCTCTATTCCAATGAATGTGGTATCAAGTTTTGGATATCAGAGTTTTGTCATTGATTTATCCATCCATCGATGCTTCCTCTCTCAACCAAAACTCATCCTAGGTCCCCACCTCTGAACCTGAAACTTGTCATTGGACTGAAGTCCTAGACTCGTAACTGGTCCCCACCTATGAACAACAAACTCGTCACTAGACCAAAGTACATTACCACCAGACTCGTCCCTCGTCCCCTTTTCTGAACCATCAAATTGTCTCTAGATCGAAGTTTGTACACCTATATCCGATATATATGATGCATGAATGGGACAAACAATACAAATGCAATACTCGTCTCAACCTCCAACTCCAACAGTCATCTCAGGTTCCTCTTTGAACTTAAGACTCGTCATCTGACCAAAGTCTCATACTCGTCACTGATCCCCTTTTTGAACCAGTAACAAGTCACTGGACCGAAGTTCGTACATCGTAAATACAATGGCACAATGAATGGTTCCTCTCTGAACCAAGCACCTCAACATAATTCAACATAATATATAAACATCGTCAATATAAGGCCACAACAGTGGTTCCTCTCTGAACCACACATATCAATATAACTCAACAATGATACATATAATTACAGCTCAACACGGTACATTTAATTATATAGTTACTTAACAATAATAAGCAATATGGTGAAAATAGCACTACACAACCCTAAGCATTCGGCATGGTTAACTCATAACTCAACAGAGTTTACAACTAACTCTTCCACTTTTTATTCAAAGATTAAGAGTCACAAGACATACTCTAACCTTAACTCAACTACTCATCAACTTGACTATGAACATGTTAGATAACTCAAAAACTCAACCCTCTTGACACATACAACACTCCAAACATATCAACGTAACTCAATAACTTACCCATAAATCTAAACATATCAAGTGACTTAGAGTTCAACCCTATTTATTCAACTTGACTATAAAAATATCAAATAACTCAAACTCAACTCTAAGAATGTAAAATACTCCGAACTTAACTCTAAACCTTTCAAGCTCAACTATAAAAATATCAAATACTTCAAAATCAAATCTAAGAATGTCAAATACTCCAAAATCAACTTTAACTCATCAGATAACTCCCAACTTAACTCTAAACATATCAACTTTAACTCTAAATAACTCAATAACTCAAATTCAACTCATTTGATTCTCAAATAAAATTCTAATATATTATATAGCTCACAACTGAACTCTTTTAACTAAAAATAACTCAAAATCAACTTTAAAATATCACTTACCCTCAACTCTAACTCTAAACAAGTCAATGGACTTTAACTCAAGTTATTTATAATTATATCCAATTACTTAAATTGCTAAAGGGTTTCCCAAAACTTTGGACTTGACTCTAAAATTGTCTTGCTTCACAATAGAAACAAATATTATATACTCATGATAAAATTATGAGTCTCTCCAGTTTAAAATTTCTTTAAAAGCGCTTTCAAACGCAATTGATTGCATTTCGATTGGAGTTACAAAACTCCAGTTCTATTCATTTCAGTTCAGCCATATCACAACATTTCATGCATAAACTCTAAAACAAAATGTATGACTTTAAAATAGCACAAAAAATTATAGACTTATGATAAAATTATTAAACTCTCTAGTTTAAAATATCATTAAACCCTCTTTCTAACGCAATTGGCCACACCTCAAACGCACTTACGAAACTCAAGTTAGCATGAAACAAAATGACCAATGTATGACTGAAATTTGACTACGCCTCTGGTATAGAAACCATAGATCTGCTATTGTTATAGCTCTCCTAGACCCAATTTTCCCATTTCAAAAAAAATATTATTGCTTTAAATTTCTAACGCAATTGACGACACCTAAAATAGGCTTACGAAAATCAAGTTACGCATGAAACAAGACGGCCAATCCCTTTCTATGTCAACTTACAAGTTTCTACGTTTTTCTCTTTATTGAACAAATCCAAAACTCGCTTATTTGAGTCCTAATCTCCCCCAACACACACCAATGAACATAATGCTAATCAATATGACTCAATAATTATAGATTTCAACATGTTATCACAATAATATCACACATTCAACCATATAAGGATGATAACTCTAATTTTCACCTTATCGTAATGCATAAACAAGGAGAAAGTCAAATTCAACGTTCGCCTTATAGTAAGGCGCCAACATAATATATTATGAACTCAATACGCACAGGTAAACTATTGATAATAGAAATCAATAAACATTATAGATTTATGAATTCACCTTATCAAAAGGCATCAATGGATAATATCAATTACTCTCGCCTTATCTAAAGGCATCAAGATACATATCAATCAACTCTCGCCTTATCAAAAGGCATCAACACAAGTTATCAAATCAAGGTTAACAAGATCAAGTATAAACAGAGAAATATTATCATAATCACAGATAAAAAGGAAGAAAAGAAGGCAGCAGTGTAAGAAATGCCCACAATCCATCTGCTTAAACACCCATAAATGAATAATTTCCCCTCTTACCTCGAATTCGAAGAAACTTGAAGCTTTAACAATTGAAGTTTCTCTCTTCCCTTTCCAAAAGGTCTCCTAGGGTCTCTCTTCCTTTGCTTATTTCTCAAATTGTCACATATTGACTAATTCTCTCCCAACGTCTCTATTTAAATAATTAAATAAAATTTAATTTCTCTTTTATTTTATTAATTCTCACTATTTCCCCTCCATTCACAAATAATTCTACCTTCTTCCCTATTTTATTTAAAATATCTTGTTATCACCCCAAAACTCATATTCTCATATTTATATTATTTTTAATTAACTAAAAATATTAATAATTTAAATAAAACCAATAATCTCAAAAATTCCAATTAAATTAAATTAATCATTGTAAAATCAATTAAAAATATTAAATTAATAAAAGTCTAATTAATTCTAATCTACCATAACTCCTCACTTCTACACTAAGTTTTAATACCATACAACTCTATCCAAAATCCACGAACTTGAATAATTAACTTAAAAACACTCCAAAACTCTATTAAAATAAAATAAAAAAAATCGAAAATTGGGGTGTTACACATATAATGTTAGTGGAGTTCTGTCATCAGGGTGCCAAGTGGTTTATGGCAAATGACAGGTACATCAAGCTCAAGACTAAAGAGATACTGCCTATACCAAAAGGCTTGAGCATCGTTTTTAGTCCAAACACTTGAAATTGTTTCAAATTAGTCAGAATTTATGGTGAAAAGATGACATACTCTCATGACAATTATGCATGATGAGCCAATAAATATGGGGCTTTTAATTGCGAGGAACATAAAATATATGGTTGACTCCCCTCACAAAACTAGGGGCAATTTTGTATTATTAAAGAATTGTGCAAGTTAGCTGGCGTTCCGGTTCATCCTGATGATATCATGATCAGTCCAATGCTGCCAATCACAACAAGCTCCATTCGCAAGACTCTCAATGCACCATATCCATTCATACGCCAAGAGGAGCAGGGAGAGGACAATGTCTACCCTCTTGAGATACAATAACCACCTGAAGGAGCCAATCATCATCAGCAGCAGCCTGAGCAGATGCAACGATGAGAAGAATTTTCCTTGGGCATGACGACTTAGGCAACTGAAGCTTCGCCTAATTTATACCTTGACCCACCTAGGTTTGGAGTAGGGTACCAGAGCTTGTGATGATCATAGAAATCATATGCCGGTCCAAAACCTAAGGGGCGTGTTTCCTACTTCAGCAGCCATGAAATCCTACTTTTCTGAGCATGATCAAGCCTTGGACAACCACCAAGCAGAGATGAGGATGAATTGGGTGAGACAAGATCAGCAACACCAGGAGGACCTAATTAATAGGCTACTTTTGTTTTTATTTCTATTAGTTTATGTCCTTTTGTACCAATCAATTGAAGTAGGAGAGCTCCAAAAAAAATTCTCGATCTGTCCCAAATTTTTTAATGCTTAGTTCTCTAATTAATGAATTTTGTTTGGGTCTGTTTCTTTTTCAACTTAATTACTACCTTACCTTTGAATAGAAAAACAGTCACAATTAAAAGTGAATAAAGTAATCGAGATCAAAGTGACCTAGTTGAGTGATGATTGATGAAAAAAAGGGACACCACTATTGGTACTCAACCTACATATATCTAAACTAGCTCGGCCCAACATAATCCTAAGGGCTTCTTCTTTATGCTATTATGCTAAAACCGCTTATTCATAACATAAGAGACAATTTCAAGCTTCTTCTTCATGTATGATATCTTGGTGATGGTACCATCATTAAAGATTCAGATGAGGTGTCTAAAGCCTTTAACATTATTCAGAAGGTAGTACCAAGATTGGGGCTTGAATTGAATATTCGTACGATCGAGATCTTTTGGCCTTCATGTAATGTAAGTAAACTTCATTAGGGGTTGTTCTCTTTAGACATTGGGAGGTCAGTGTTGGGCATAAAAGTTCTTGGAGGGGCTATTAGTCAAGATTGAGGTTTTATCAAGGGGTTTCCCATGAAGAGAGTTGTCAATGATATTGAGTTAATGCATCTTCTTTCACAAGTAAGAGATCCACAAAGTGAGCTTCTACTTCCTTATTGCATGGACATTGTCGAATTTTTTTTATCTTTAGAATGTGTGAACCAATTCACAAGGAAGAAACATCTATTTGGTTTAAAAAAGAATTGCGAAGGGAGGTTGAAGATATCGTTGTTGGTGGAGGTTTTTTCTTTGAGGACCTTCAATGGATTATGACTTATTTACCTATCAAAGATGAGTGATTGGGTTTGTACTCAGCAGTAGAGTTTGCCTCGTACACTTTTGTGTTATAAGACCATATATTGGGAGACATCATGATAGATGGTATGGACTCTAATTTTAACAGAGCTTTGGATGGTCTTAGTGTTTTAACCTTAAAAAGTTTACTAGCAAGGACATTGTCCCCCTAAAACCCAACATGTTTTGGCGAGTGCTCTTTTTAGTAAAATTCTTTAGGGCACGGATGTAAAGTTTGATATGACTACATTGATAATAAGTAGGTTTTAGTTGTTTGTAAGCACCTTATGCTCAAGTTTTTCTCCTAGATTCCTATTGATATGGGTTAGGCCATTAATTGTCTTTGCTAGAGCATCATAATATTGTTAGATATTACCTTATGATTCCCTTATTTCATATTGATGAGGTTTGTCCTATTTGTCGTAAGACATGTTT
Source organism: Lathyrus tuberosus (assembly GCA_022829125.1). Taxonomy (NCBI): domain Eukaryota; kingdom Viridiplantae; phylum Streptophyta; class Magnoliopsida; order Fabales; family Fabaceae; genus Lathyrus; species Lathyrus tuberosus. The sequence continues at coordinate 139,195 of JALAZF010000079.1, read as the reverse complement.
GTATACCTTTGGTGAACACGAAGTTCATTGTAGGAAACTTCCAGGATTCAAGTATTAACATGACTTTGATATATTTCTAAAGACGGGAGTATTAATGAAAAAAGAGATGTTTGTAAAAAAATTTTGATTGGTTTAATTCAATTGATAAATTTCAATATTGTTGGAACAAATACTAATGCTATATTGTGAATTTACGTTATATATATATATATATATATTACGTATCTTATGAGAATGTCATTTTTATGTGAAAACATGAGAATGAATCTGAATCTTTAAATGTTAAAATAAATTGTGAAGATTATTTGTCATTTTTTTTCTCACTCCTCCATCATTATTCTCATAGGATATATATATATATATATATATATATATATATGATTGGCTTAACATTATATGTAGTTTTGGAGAGAATTTTTTAGGATGATTATGAAGAAATTCACTATAGTCTTTAGAAAAAAAGTTAAGGAAAATTTTTATTTTGCCATCATTTTAAGTATGACACATAATGAACAGTGAGTGTAGTATTGGTAAAATAGTTTTTTTTTTTTACTTTATTAAATAATATATTTTTTAATTCATTTTTAAATTACTTTTTAATTTAATACCTCTTCTTATAATATATTATTTAAAATTATTAAATTAACTTACCTATATTTTTTAAGCGTATTGATTCTTATATAAACTCTTAACTTTTCTTTTTTTTAATACTATATTTATTTTAATTGTTATATATGACATAAAAATAAATAAATTATATTTTATTATTAAACACAAGTATGAAATAAATATTTAAATCTAAAAAAATAGTTGACATATATATATATTTTTAATATTGTTAACATAAAAACAAATAAATAAGATTAATTATAATAAATTAATTATAATTTTGAAAATTTATGTTTTATAAATTAACCTCAAAAAATTGTTGGAGCATGCAAAAGTGGACGGGATATTGGTCAATAATTAATTAGTTAAAATTAATTCTTTTAAAATATTATCAGGCGTCTTTGAGGGGTACAAGACGGCCTACAGCACAGGGTTTCACATTTTTTGTTAATTAATCTAGGGTAAAAAGGGTCTTCATACACATATTTAACGATTATTTTACAACTAAATAGGGTCACTTAAAAAAATTTCACCACTCAACTGAAGCTAACTTCAACTTCTTACACAGAACCTAAAAAAAATTTGAGACGGCTCTGAATATTATCAGCAACAAAAATGAAAATAATTATATTATGTTAATTATAATTTTTAGAGTTATTTTTTAAAATCATTTAAAAAGTCAATGAAATTTACAATTTTAACACTGAACAAATTCTATATCACAAAATAATTTTTTAAATTTTATATTTTTAAATTAAAATGAAAATAATTGTGGTATAGAATTTTTTTTTTATTATACTAACTATATAATATGTTTTTCATGTAGTATACATAGAAAAAATATATTATCACAAAAAGTAAAATTAAAATTAATATTTTTGTTATATCACCTGGAAAAAACGAAAACAAATTATAATTGATAAACTATTATTTTCATAGGATAGCATTATCACATTGTTTTTTTAGGAAACGAGTCGCTTAACAAACCGTTAGACCATATAATTTTTACATTAGATAATTATTTATCACTAATAAATTAATTAAATTTAATAATTTTTAAATATTCTCGTATAAAAATGGTAAAACCAATCTGTATCGATTTAGATCAATTGCAAAACGTCAATATTGTTAAACGGATATTTATCCCAAATTCAAACCTAAACCTCATAGTCATGTATGAGATTTTGGTGGCTATTGTCACTTTTTCAATCTATTTTACTAAAAATATAGTAAACTAAGAAGTTATCGGAATGAACAATTCATCTACGAGACTAAAAATCTTGTTTATTTTAAGGATTAAATATATTTGAGGTCCTTTTAAATATTTTAAATTTCATTTTAAATTTTTTTAAATATTTTAATTGAAAAATGATTCTTCTAAAATTTTTCATCTACACTTTTGATCCATTATGCAATTTAACGACAAAATTAACGACAGTTTTAGGGATGTTTGTTACTAAACGACTGAAATAACGATAGTTTTAACAACGATTTTAATATTAAAAAACAAAAATGTGGATTAAAAATTTTAAAAAAACAATTCTTTGAAAAAATATATTTTAAAAGATTAAAAACGAAATTTCAAATATTTAAGAGAAGCATAATCATATTTAACCTTTATTTTAAGTGTGTCAATTATGTTAGATTTTAACCAATCAAATATATTATTTATTTACATTTTAATAAAATTTATATAATAATAACATTTCTAAAAATCCGCGGTTATTTACTAGTTAAAGTAAAAAGTACTACTACTACAAGGTTTATTTAATGGAATGTCAATTTTTACCATGCTCTGTTGGGACACTACCTTCCACGCCATGAAAACTTGGTTTATGAAAATGTGTGCGTCGTATGGTGTGGCCACTCATAAACTTTTAGCATATAGTAGTAAATAAAATCATTAAAATGTTCTTAAGACATTGTGCACTACAGAGGCGAATATTGATAGAGCATAGTTATCCACCCATAATGCTTGTCTATTTGACACAAGTATTATAACTTTTAATAATAATAGCAGCTTCAAGGTAAATTGTAGATCCCTATGCAAGTGCGAAAAAGATTAGAGCAACTTGTAAGGAATTGGCATGTCATCATTTTGCCAAATCAACATTATTTTTGGAGAGTGGGCATCTTTGTTTTCTACTAGTTGCTTTGTATTTCCATGATTGAGCAATGAACACTCATACACAGATTTCAACTCATACTAATATGGGCTCATTCATCTCTTTTGGCTTTCAATTAGGGGCCCACTTCACTCTTCAATTTATTGATCATGAGTACTCTAACAAATACTCTTGAAGTAGTCTTTTAATAATGCGGATAACAACTTGTTAACATCATTTCTTTAATTAGTAGAGCTAATCATACACATTTTTTTTCTTCTCATAGGCTTTAAAATTTTGATTCAATTAGAAATACTATCAGATATTAAATGTGAAAATATTTCATATGAGATACAATTATTGATTTGTTAGATGAAGTGAGACTTATACTTTTTTTGTTAAATCATATTCTTGAAGTAGTTTAGTTAATAGTTGTATAACGACAATTCAATGCTAATAAGTGGCTTTATTGGTTGTTTTTAAATAAGTTTTTTGTTTGAATCTTGTTGCTTTAAATTTTGTTTTTACTATTTTTACTTTGTGTTTTTTCAATCTTTCAAATAAAAAGGACCGTCTGTGACTAAATAGAATCTAAGAGAGAGCAAAGGAACCAAAGAGTATCAAAGAGGGAAATTGACCGTACAAAAACCAGCAGCCATCTTGTTCTTGCCGTAGCTCATGTTGCAGACTGTAGGGGCCACTAACCATCCCTAATAAAAAAGAGTAGAGGCTATTACAGTCAGACCATAGCCCCTGCTACAGGTCGTAGCAACCATAGTGGTGATTAGGAACTTTGTTGTTTCTAAAATGTTTTGTTGCCTTTTCCCATTCCAACTGTCCATATGCTATAGGAAATAACTCTTGAATGTAAATAAATCGAATTGAAGGCTATCATTATGCTTCGACACCTATAAAAGTTTAGGGTTTGGAGAGAATAATCATACATTATCCTAGAATTTTGTCATATAGTTTGAGTGCTTTCAGTTTTTACCTTATCGTTATTATCATTATGTATGCTTTGTATGCTTGCATTTACGTTGTTTTAACGACTACCATGTTACAGTAGTCTCCTAAGGACGACTACCATGTTACGAGGACTGACTTGTGACGGGCCTTATGTAAAATCTTTGTAATTTTGATACGAGAAGTAAAAATTTTAAATTTATTCCAAAATTTGAGTTTTAACTTAGATGTTTTTACGAAAGTAGAAATAAAACATTGTTCATATGCTAAAAGGGTTTGAATTGATATCAGAATATGAATTTAAGAAAATTGAGTTTGAGGCGACAAAAATGTCTTAAGGTTCAATTGATAAAATCCCATTTTAATAGTTGCGCAAAAATCAGTCTTCAACAAATAAGTTATGTCGACGAAAGTGGGTAGGTTATTTGTTTAAGATAGGACAATACGCTGACGAAAAAAAGGTGTTGTCCAAATATTATTTATTTTAAGCATAATACTATTTGTTCAAAAATGAATTTTCCCAAACTCAAAATTTGATTGCTTTAGCTAAATATAGAAGTGATATAATTCAATACTTAGAAAATTGGTCTTCATGGGAACAATAAATCTTTTATACTAATTCAATATTGTCATATATTTGCGGCGTATCAAGTTTTTGGTGACTTTTCCAAGGTCCAACTTTTTCTACTATTGTTATTCTATTTCGTCGTCTAGACTATAACATTTTCTTTATTTATTTGAATTTTTTGTTGTCTTTTGTTTTGATTTTATGCGAAGATCCTGTAGTGAGGGATTTCTCATTGAATTGATAAACAAAATCGAGTTTTTGTTACACGAGAGACACTAATTACTAAGACAACAACAAGTTATGCTTGACGATAAAAACCACTTAAGGACTATGTTGTTTCCACTGATGAGGAACCATACTATAGCATAATTTATCTTGCTATATGACCTAAAAATTTCAATTTGTTGAACTACCTACCAAAAACCCTAACCTGCACTTGTCGATCTTCATCGAATTCTACGGTACGTTAAAAATAAATAATGTTGAGTTTGCCATTATTTGGTTAAGATTGTTCCTTTTTTCCCTTCGGCATAGAGCCAGAGAGTGACTATAGTCCCTATCGGAAAATTCCATTACGACGTGAGCCAAGCTGAAAATTGCGTTCTTTGAGCGTTATTTTCCATTGAGTAAAACGACACAAATTAGGAGCAGATTTTAAACTTTAAGCAAGAAGATGGTGAGTTTTTTTTAGGCTTTGAAGCGATTCAAGGACTTGTTTAGGTTATACCTTTTTCATGTGCTTGAAAAATAGCTTATTGTCCATACCATTTACAATGGTCTCATTTATTCTACAAGAATGACCCTCGAGGCTACGGATGGAACAACCCTTATAAATAGTTTTAAAAATGTAGCTTATGCTCTTATTGAGGACATGGAAAACAACAACCACTCGTGGGAAAGTGATCGTGCCCTCACTGCAAAGGCTCCTCAAAAGTGATCTCGCAGTCCTATTTGTTTCTTCTGCATATTTACGCCTGTGATGCAGATACTCAGGTAGACGAGCCTTAGTTCTTGCTAGTGTTAAAGGATGAAATTGTTTGTCTTCTTCGTGGTTTGTCATTTTGCATTGTTTAGTTTCTACGTGTCGCTCCGATACTGTAACATTGGTTTGCGATTATTTGATTATGGCTTTCTACGAGTGGTTGAGTTTATCTGATTAACTGTTTTATGATTAAATAAAGTGATTATCTTTTTATGAGACAAGTTGAAAAATGTGTTGAAATTTAATTTCGCTACTATAATATGAAGTTTGTGAAAGTTACTTTATGTTTAGAAAATATGACACCCTTTTTTTGAGTAATTATTTCCAATATTTTTATAAATTAAGTGATTGGGTTTTAGGGTGTTACGTAGTTGGTATCAGAGATGGTTAGTTCATTTGGCCTAGTTTTTGTGAACTTGTTTATTTTCCTAGTATACGACATGTGTATGAACACTGTCGACGCTCGTTTTTATTTCCTAACCGCTAGCCAACAGGAATGGGTTTGAAATAAGTGGGGGAGGATCCATTGAGGGTAGCGTGACGTGGGAGTTAGAGAACCAGATGAGAGAGTTTTATCCAGAGTTATTTCATTCAGGTAATTTTCGAAGGCATAAATTCTTTAAGTGGGTAGAGTCGTAACACCCCAATTTTTGACTATTTTATTTCAATAGAGTTTTGGAGTGTTTTTAAGTTAATTATTCAATTTGGTGGATTTTGGGTAGAGTTTTATGGTGTCGCCGCAGGAAAAATTATTGAGATTAAGCTATTGATTAACTTAACTCGAAAAGGAAGATTCGCCGCCGAAATTTATTGTTTCCAAAGAAAAAAAGGGAAAAGGTCAAACAAAACCCACAAAAGCAAATAGCTAAAAAAGAGAGATATGGATACGGGGGTTGGTTATGCAAGGGGAAGGTATTAGCACCCCTCACATCCGTTTTACTCAACAGGAACCACTTGCAAATCTGTGTTTATAAAAAAAGATGGATTGTTTGTTGATTGATTTTAATTAAAAAAACATTTCGTCGTATTCAAGTGGAAAAGTCAACTTACTACCCACAAGTATGGGGAGATGAGCATTTGCATTATCTTGATATGGAGAACTTTTACTTGGACTTTCTTACAAGTACATCTCAACATTCAAGTGGAAAATGTTAATCATTTCTCAGCATCTTGTAGAAGTATAGTGGTTTGCATCGCAATAAGAATAGACTAATATCCAATCTTTTGAAGAAAAAAAAGGCTCTTAAAGAAAAGTGCACAAAGGAACAAAGAGAAGTTTGACGAGGTTTGCCTTTTTTAGAAGTTTGAAAATGGTTTGAATATGCTTAAGTGTTTTAGCATTTATTGAGAAAAGGATTTTCTGGATCACTTGACAAAGTCAAGGTTTATTAAGAAAAGGGCGTGAAGTTTGAAAATAAGAAGTTTTTGAAATAGGGAGAAGTTTTAAAAATTTAAGAAGTGGGAAGGAGATGAAGAGACTATCCTAAAGCATAAAGTAAATGGTATCATTGTAAGGTATCCCAAGAGAAAGCCTTTGTGTGTGTGCAAGTGTACTAGCCACAAGAAGGGGCAAGCATTTGACTTTGGTCAAAACAAGCCTTCCTTTCCATTTGAATTGAGTCACAAGATGAACAAGCACAGACACAGATGAATATCAAAGAAAAACCAGATATCTTTATAGGGTTGAATAGTTTTCTCCTCGTGCTCAAGCAGCCGAGTAATTTCTTTTGGAATATCACCGCCTTCCTCACTTTCTTCTTCCGCTTCAAACATAGGGAATTCTAAGTTGGGAAAGAGCTCAAGGTCATTGTTTTCAATGGGCTTATTGCTTATTAATATGCACATGATTTATGCTTTATTTTAGAAACAAACGAATGCAAAAGTGATATGCAATAAAAGAAATTATTTTTAACAGGTTTTTTAGTTACCATCTTCCAAAAAAATGCAAAAAGAAAAACACATTGGATAAAAAAACGTCTTTTATTAATGATCTTAAAATTTAAAACAAAGGTGCCCGAACAAAGTCACTTTCACCTTGAGCAGAGTGAAAGGAATTATTTGAAAAACACAAAACAAATTACTTTGACAATTGAACGACACTAGGAACATCCACATCAGTCCAATTCTGACTAGTCTCTCCATGCGTCACAAAGCAAGGCCAATTTGAATCATCTTCACTAATGGCATCAACAACTTGATTTCTAGGGTGAATAAACCCAACACTGTGAAATACCTCTTGAATAGGTCTGATAACAACTTCATGCTTCAATGCTCTTCTAGTTGTATAGGGCGAGAACCCTAAACCAACTATGTTCTTATTCTCGGTAAGTTTAACAATCTGACCCAAACTAGTGCTTGATCACTCTTCATAACTTGTTGTGCATATTTTAATGAGGCGATAAATAACTCATTCTTCTAAACACCGTTGACTATATCAAGGGCTTGGAACTGAGTCCCAATAACTTCCTCAACTACATCTATATATCAGAAAGAAGAAAGGTGACTAACTAGCAATGACTGTCATGGTTGTCAAACTCGTGGGTAGACTCATAAACTCGTACGAGTTTACAAGTCTAGGAAGTATAAACGAGTAGACTCATGCATATAATCATTTTTTGATAGACTCGGGTAAACTCGCACAAACTCGTATAGACTCGCGAGTCTATAACGAGTTTATGAGTCTTTAAGTTTTTTTTATAGTTTTTTTAAAACAAAAAAAGTCCTAAATTCCCCAGAAAAAATTATTTTATTTTATTTTAAAAACCCTTTCTTCTTCTTTTTTACGAGAATTAGAAAGTTTATCTTCTAGTCTCTTGTTTTAGCTAAGTTTCTTCCTCCCTTCATCAACAAAGTGAGTTTGTTGTGTCCATTACTTTGTTCATGTTCGTGGCTGTAAATCAATCTTTTGTTGTGTAAGTATTTTCTTATATGTTTCACTTGGATGCTTCTCATGTATGATATCTTGTGTAAAGGTGATGCTCCATTGTCCAATCAAGTCCAATGATCCCAATGCACGTGTATCAATTTGAATGTGACAAAATAGCTTAGAAAATTTATGATTTATGACAGAAAATAGTTTAGGAATGATATATTACCTACTTAAGGGTGATATTTCTATGGTGATATGACTCTATAACTAAAGAGGTTGGTAATTCGTGTTTTAAGCTTAACTTGTAACTCATCTGGTTGTGAACGTAATTGGAGTTCCTTTGAAATGGTAATGAGTTATTATTTGTTTGTTTATAGACTTGATTTTAATTTTTTTTAGAAATATTGAGGTGAATTATTATTTACTTTTTAGGTTCATACAAAGAGAAGAAATAAGTTGCATAAAAAAAAGGTGAATAATTTGGTTTATGTCATGTACAATTTGAAGTTGAAAAGTGGAAAAGAAAAATCAAATAGTGTTGTTCTTTCATTTGAAGATATCCGTTTAGATGATGAATGGATAATTGAAGACCCTAATGAAGAAAATGTGCAAATTGAAGTTAATGTTGAGTAAGATGATGTTATTGTTAATAATATTGTGGAAGCTGAAGTTGCTGTAACTAATATGGTTCAAAGTGGTGGTGGTATCAATGTTAAATTAGGTGGAAGTGGAACTTCAGGCAATCTAACATTGATTAATAATGAAGAAGGTGTTTCATCTAAGGCATAGTTTAATGATGATACTCAAGATACCAATAAAGATGATGGTGATTATATTGGTGATGGTGATTTCACTCGAGTTTTGGATGTTTGAAGCTATTAGCATATCTGTTTTATGATTTTTTTTTTGCTTGATGTAGTAGCCAATTAAGAAGAAATTGGTAATTTAAGTCTTTAACTACGTACTTTTCAATTTTATTTGTTTTATTATCGATTTTTTTTGTTAAGAAATTTGTTATGGAGTATGAAATTTAAATTTTCATGTTAATTGGTGTTATATTATATATTTGTGTCATATACAAGGCATTTATAAGTTTAAAAACATAGGAGTATGTCATATATGTGTCACTTATAAGTTTTTGAAATTCATTTTTAATTTTCCATAAACTCGTACAAGTTTGCGAGTTGACTCTGTGAGTTGAGTCTACAAACCCTTTACGAGTTTGAGTATACTCGCGAGTTTGACAACCTTGATGACTGCTCACCGTAAACGATTACCAACTTACCATTCTTAACAAACTTGAGTTTCTGATGAAGAGTTAATGTTACTGCCCCAACGTCATGTATCCATGTTCTTCTCAGTAAACAACTATACATCGGGTAAATGCTAATCACCTGAAAAGTGACTTGGAAAATTTGTGGACCTGTCATCATCGGGAGATCTACCTCACCAATTACTGTCCTCTTGGAACCATTAAAAGCTTTGACTACAACCCCACTGTGTCTCATAGGAGCACCTTGATAATCCAACTTAGACAAAATTGCTTTCAGCACAACATTGAGCGAAGAACCTGTATCAACTAAGACATTGGACAGAGAGTCCTCTCGGCACTTGATAGATATATGCAAAGCATAATTGTGTTTCTTACCCTCCGGCAGCAACTCTTCATCATTTAAGCTCAAAACATTACAGGTCGTAATGTTTCCCACTACGCCATCAAATTGATCTAGTGTCACATCATGATCTACATAGGCTTGCTCTAACACCTTCATCAAAGATTTCTGACGAGTCTCTGAGTTCAACAACAAAGATAACACTGATATTTTTGATTGAGTCTGAAGGAGTTGATCTACCACTTTGCAATCACTTCTTTGGATTAAACTTAACAATTCTTCATCATCATCATTCTTCTTAGGTTCATTAGACGGGCCAACAACCACAGGTTCTTGATTACCTACAACAATATATTTACCATGTACTTCCTTATTTGCTAACACAAAATCAACCATTCAAAGAGCTGCTGGAGTAAACATACAACCACTTCTAATCATACCACTGGCATCTGTTATATTTCCGAGTGAACACGTTGATTCAATCAATACCTCTTTACCATCTTCTATCACAGTAGCATTGTACTTCCAAGGATCTTTTTTGTCAGGTTCATACGGAAACGGCTTCGGTAAACAAACTATCAAGGGATCCACAACACTTTCCTTACTCAGGTAAGTGACTTCCAAAGGCTTTGGAATATCAAAATGAGAACAATAACATCTACCTCATTTTTCTTGCGCTTAGTACTGACTTGTAGAATACCCTGGTCCATCAAACCCTGAATATCTTTCTTCACTAACGCACATCATTCAGGATTCTGCTCACATAACTTGCAATCTGAATGATCACTTCCAAAAAAACCAACCTTACAAAACTTGGCATGCATATTAGCCAAAAGACTCTTTGCCAAGTTAACATCAGAAATCAAATACTCTCTCGGGAAGGTTTCTACCATGCTAACAGAAGGCTCACTATGTTCTGGTAGAGGATTAACTTGCACAATAGGTTTGACCTCTCAGAATTTCAATAAAATGTTCTTAACTAGCTTTTGAACTTCTACTTTCAACAAAAAAACATGTCTCAAGATCATGCTCCGGTGCTCTCTGATGAAAAGCACAATGAGCTTCAGGTTTATACCACAATGGGATTGGATTCAAAACAGTTGGAGGATCTCTATTCTGAATCAGCCCCTTTTGTAACAAAGTTGGATATAATTCCGTATAATTCATAGGAATAGAGTCAAACTAAGCCTTCCTAGAAGTACGGGCTTGCTGATTTCGATTAGGTTGTTGATTTTGTTGCTGATAAGTTTAAACAACTAGAGCTAGACTAACCCCGAGAGTAACTGCGATAATATGAGGTTGTTGATAATACTATTGAGATTGGTCCGGCAGACCACCTCTGTTTCTGGGTCTTCGTTGCCTTCCTCCTTGAGAAATAGCATTGGTATCCCCTTCTTTCTTCTTATGGAAACTGTTACCAGACTTCTTCGTTCCACTTGATAAACTTGATCCTTTTATCAAACAACCCCCTCTGACACCTTCTTCCAACCTGACCCCACACCAACCATTTTGGTGAAATCATTTGGAGCACTAGCAACCATCCTCTCATAGTAGAAATAACTCAAAGTCTTGAGAAACATATTTGTCATTTCCTTCTCCTCAATCGGAGGATTAATTTGAGCAGCAACTTCACGCCATCTCTGAGCAGACTCTTTGAATGATTCCTTAAGCTTCTGCGACATAACACAAAGTTGATCACGATCAGGAGCCATGTCTAAATTATACTTGTACTGATGTACGAATGCTTCTACAAGGTCATTGAAAGAACTGATATGAGCACTGTTCAGTCCCATATACCACTTCAATGTTGCACCAGTCAAACTGTCTTAGATGAAATGGATCAACAACTTGTCATCATCAGTGTGAGTAACCATCTTCCGAAAATACATAGTCAAATGACTCTGAGGACAGGAGTTACCCTTGTACTTTTCAAATTTAAGAACTTTGAATTTAACAGGGATCTTGACATTAGGTACCAGGCACAAATCATGAGCGTTCTTACCAAACAAATCTTTACCCTTCATAGCTTTCAACTCTTTCTGCAATTCTTGAAATTGATCCTGGAATTCATTCATTCTCTCATAAGCATCCAGATTTTCACTAGGAGCAGTGTGGAAAATAAAATCCTCTACTTGTGGTACAACATGCAGAACTGGAGGAGCATTATCCATCACGAGCCGAATTAGAGGAACCCGACTCACCAAAGGAGCCTTAGTAACAAGGTTAAAATTCTATGGCACATAATTGGGAGGCATACCCAAAGGATAACCAGTCGACATCTGATTCTGACGTGGAGGGCTAGTAGGTACAGCAAATATAATAGGAGTTATTGCAATTTCAGAGATAACAATCACTTGAGGTTGAGACACAAGTGGCGGCTGATTCTTAGCTGCCACTAAGGATCCCAATAGAGCAGTCATTTTGTCCATTCCTGGCTTCAACGAATTCACTTCCTCTCAAAGTTTCCTTTGTTATTGCTCAATTGTGTCCATCTTTCATCTTGAATTGGCCCGAGTATTATACCGGTGGGTCAGTTTGTCTTCTATGAAGACGAAGGAAAATGAATGAGACTCTGAAAGACTAGCGAAAAGCAAGACCAAATGATGCGTGAGATGCATATGCAAATGACTATTTTCAAGGAACTAAGGAACTATAAACATATTGAAAACATCTTAATTATTAACATAAGAAGAAAATTTGAATTTTCATTTCATTGAAAAAATAGGAAGGATTACAACGTCAGTACATAATTTCATTGCAATCCTAAACAAAAGACATAAACTAAGGCCTAGGATCTGAGGGAAACACAACTGAAGAAGATCCATCTCCATGCTGCAACTTTGTCTTGAGCTTCCTGATCTGGGATTCAAAAACAGTTTTCATCTCAGCCTTTTCTTCCAAGATCTTGTCAACAACACCTTTTCGAGCGACAGACTAACTTCTTGCTCTCTCTTCCTTTTCTTTCCATGTTGCTCAAGCAGATCATCTTTCTCTTTCAATTGCCTTTGAAACTCTAACTTCTCTGCATTTAAAACATGAAACTTGTTCTCCCAAGCATGTCTTTCCTGCTTCATCTAAGCTAAAGCAACTTAGAGCCCTTCCATATCTTCAACTAGAACAAGAGTGGATCCTATGACTTTTTGGAAAATAGGTTCTTCAGGAGGATAAGGCATCTTGATCTTAGTAGCTCTTGCTTGCACCCACCGAGTGTAAGGCTCCAAAGCGACACAATCTTTTATTCCTAATTCATCCATTCCTTTTCTATGAATCTTATGCTAGGCGTGGACTATCTTTTCTCTCAAACCCTTGCTACCAACATCCTTTTGAATGAAGAAATATTTTAGAAGAATGTTGCTTGGTTTATCCTTCATAGCATATCCAAGACCACGTCAAGCCAAAACCGGATTGTAATTAATACCTCCTTTTGTACCAAGAAGAGGTACATTAAGGAATTCACCACAATTGTCAATTATCTTTACGTCATCATAAACTCTTGAATACCAAGTCAAGTCTGCGTTGGTGAGAGACATAATCCTATAAGACCACCTCAAACCCTTCTTGTTATCCTTGAATAAGCTGGGCTGAGGCAAGTTCGAAATAAACCACTTGTACAATAAAGGTGCACAACACATAACATCTCCTCTGTTCTTCTTCGTCCAGTGATGAATATAATAGTAGGTATTTGTGAGCAAAGTAGGAACTGTATTCCGAATCAAAAAGATGCAAATAGCATTGATATCTACAAAATTGTCAATATTAGGGAACATAACTATGCCATAGATAAGAAAAACGTGAACAGCTTCGAAAGCAACCATACTCCCCACACTAGCAAGAGTAGCAGCCTTTTCCATCAAGAACTTAGCAGGTAGACCAAGAATATCTCCTTTAGTCCAAAGATTAGCATCAATTTCCCCTTTCCTCAAGTGTATAGTCCCTCCAATGACATGAGACTTAGAAATCTCCACTAAACCACTGAACGGTATCTGATCTAATACAGGAAATCCCATGTGATAAGAATACTCCTCCAAAGTAGGTGCAAGCTGATAATCAGGGAAAGTGAAACACCTATATCCTGAATCATAGAACTGGACCAAGTTGTTTAGAAATTCTCCTTCTACATCCATGTTTAACACATTCAGAAGTCTTCAATATCGGTCTTTGAAATTAGAAGGACAAGTCACCAAAGATCCTAATTTATTCATCTCTTTCAATTTAGGACGCTTGAAATGGAACTGATGAGTGTATCTCCTTCTAGAGTCCATGATCAAATTACCTACGATATTTGCAAATAAAGTTCCTAAGTTCCTTGAAAACCAGGTGAAAAAGAGATGTTTATGAATACATGAATGCATGATTATGCAACAATCACAAATATGGTAGGTTCAAAGGTTCAACACCACGGACATGGTGCCAGGTGGACAAGGTAACAACCATCCCACAGGGCATGTTCTATGGCTTTGGATGTCTCGAACAGTAACCAGGTTCTAAAATGGTTCCTAGAATTTTAAATCCATCTTTCGAATATTACTGGTTTAACGACTTGCTCGTAGACAAATAATATTCTCAAGAGAACCTTGTCTGAATGTAGTATTGTGTATCAACCATACCAGGCCTACACCAGGAAGGTCACCACACTACATCATAAAGGCCATAGTTGTTTAAAGTGTTCTAAAGGTCTCTCAGAATCCTAGACTCCCAGGTCGAAAATAATAATGCCATTACGACTACTCGCATGACATTAGTACCTCCAAAGGGGCGTCATCTGAGCGGGGTTCTCATGTCATCCTAACAACGTTTAACGCCTATAAGGTCGACATGAATATACCACGATCCTAGCTTAAGTGCACTCAAGTCCGGGTATGGGACTTATCTCACCACACAGAGATCACTAAGCACCCAAAAACAAAAACAACAAACAATAGAAATAATATAAATAGAGATAAACAAGCTAAGCTTAACCCTCTAAAGGACTACTCTCCAGTAGAGTCGTCAATTGTCACGGTGGGAAAAATTATTGAGATCAAGTTATTGATTAACTTAACTCGAAAAGTAAGAGTTGTCACCGAACTTTATTGTTTCTAAAGGGAAAAGGGAAAAGGTCAAACAAAACCCACAAAAGCAAAAAGCTAAAAAGTGATATCTGGATGCGGGGATTGGTTATACAAGGGGAAGGTATTAGAACCCCTCACATCCATTGTACTCAACGGGAACCACTTGCAAATCTGTGTTTATAAAAAAGCTGGATTGTTTGTTGATTGATTTTAATTGAAAAGATATTTTGTCATATTCGAGTGGAAAATTCAACTTACTACCGACAAGAATGGGGAAATGGGAATTTGCATCATCTTGATATGGAGAACTTTTACCTGGAGTTTCTCACAAGTACATCTCAACATTCTAGTGGAAAATATCAATCATTTTTCAGCATCCTGTAGAAGTATAGTGGTTTGCATCGCTACAAGAATAGACTTATCCAATCTTTTGAAAAAAAAGGATCTTAATGAAAATTGCACAAAGACACAAATAGAAGTTTGATGAGATTTGTCTTTTTTAGAAGTTTGAAAAGGGTTTGAATATGATTAAGTGTTTTAGCATTTATTGAGAAAAATATTCTCTGGATCACTTGACAAAGTCAAGGTTTATTAAGAAAAGAGTGTGAAGTTTGAAAACAAGAAGATTTTTAAATAGAGAGAAATTTTGAAAATTTAAGAAGTGGGAAGGAGATGAAGAGATCATCCTAAAGCATAAAGTAAATGGTCTCATTGTAAGGTAACCCAAGAGAAAGCCTTTGTGTGTGCAAATGTACTAACCACAAGAAATGGAAAGAATTTGACATTGGTCAAAACAAGCATTCATTTCCCTTTGGATTGAGCCACAAGATGAACAAGCACAGACACAGATGAATATCAAAGAAAAACCAGATGGATAACCAAGGTCACCAAGCCATAAAGAGTATCCAAGTCTTGAATGGAAGTACCAAAGGTCTCAAATGAAGCACTAAGTCTCAGATGGATCACAAGGTCTTAGATACCACTCTAAGAAAAAGGAAAACACTAAGTCCTAAGGTCTAAGGTCCAAAATAATTCTCAGCAAGGGATAGTAACACAAAGTCCAAGATATCAAATTAAAATTTTTAGGGTTTAAGCCATTTTATCATGTTTTTGTGTTTTTAAAATAAGAAAAGCAATAAAAAGCAAAAAGTAAAAAGCCAAAATAAAAGGCAAGAATGTAAATGTCAATGAATGTGAAATGTTATGAAAGTAAAGACATAAAAGTAAATGACATAAATGAAAAGAGCATAAAAGTAAAAGTTAGATGTTAGCACAATTAATATGTCAATGTTAGTGTTAATGAGAATTCAACTAATTCGGGATAATTAAGCACTATGTTAAGCAATCATAAGTGGATTTATGTAGAAGTCACACTTATCTAAGGTCGTTCAATAAAAATTTATGTGTCAAACATGTTAGAGAACTAACACAAAGTTAGTCTCCTAAAACATGCAACACAAAAGTAAAAAATAAAAGAAAAAGAAGAAGGTGAAGGAGAAATAAAAGTTAAAGCAATCATGTATGGGATCATTTATCAAACAAACCAAAGGCTCAATGTATGATCCAACTAGTGATAACCTATCTCTGATGCAAAGTACCATAAATGATCAGATGATCATTTATAAGCAATTATGAATCAGAGAAGGTTGAATCAACCAACGAATCATCAATCAAACACTTGAAATATTAAATACATGATCAACCAAGCAATCATCAAAGGCCAAATCACAAATATTAAAAAATATGAATAAAAATGAAATAGAAATGATTTTTCAAAATGATTAAAAATTGAAATTAAAAGGAAAATCCAAAAGATGCACCAAAAGGTACAATAAATGGTTGAGAAATTTTTGAAAAGTCCAAAATATTGAAAATAAAATTATCTCAAAAGTTGGGTGCCAAAATGTTTGAAAATGATCAAAAATAAAATTGGAAATGGAAATTAAATGAAAAATAGAAGAAAATATGAATTAAATGAAAAATGATTTTTAAAAATTATGCAAAAAATATATGTGGTAGAAAATATTTTTATGAAATTATGAAAAAATTGGAGTTAAAAAACATAAAGGAGCTATTAAAAATAAATAAATAAAGAAATTAGAAAAAATAATTTGAAATTAAAAAAAAAACAACGGCTAGTGACGTGTCAGGCTGAGAATGGTTATATTTCAAATTTTGGCACCACAATGCGCGCAACTAGCTTTGTCTTCAACCTTGAGTTGATTTTGCAAACTCAATGAACTCGTGTTTATAACCAGAGTCAAGCATGGATTCGAGTGCACAACACATCATCGTTAATGTCTCTCTGCATTAGAGAAATTGATTTCCTCTGAGCAGAGAGAATTTGCTCAAAAACTTGAAGAACCCTAGTTCTTAAAAGTAAAATTAAATAATGGATACGTAATATAAATTCAAGGTGATAGAGGGCTTTTGATTAGTGGAACAAGACAGAGAGACTGGTAACTTGTTTGCTCAAATTTTTTACTCGTAGCTACCTTTTTAGTTGAAGCTTGAGAGGTCAACAATAGTGGAATTGAGTTGAAGGTTGCAAGAAGTTTCAATCCACGACTCTTCTTCAGTTAGCTTCAGAGGAGGCCGGTGATGGATTCTAGGCAAAGAAACAAGTTGAAACAGGCTTGATTTGGAAGTTTAGATCTCTGGTTTTTGAGAAGTTTCGAGCTCAATGGTTTCAAAGTTTGTTTGGCTATCAAAGCTTCGAAATGAAGGCAAAATGATCCTCTAGTTATAGGAAATGAAGTGAGGTCGTGGTACGTGTGAAATTGTGAAGAATTCGTGTGAGTTAGGGTTGAGTTTTGGTGTTTTGCAATCCGTGAGAAATGTAACATGAAATGCGTGAATTTATGATGAAACCAAGTCCTATTATGTTTGTTTGCACGCACTTTTTGTTCACAAAGGAGTTGCACATGTGCTTGTTGTCCCAGATTGAAATTGAAGTGAAAATCATGACTTGAAATTTGCGTGGGGAACATAGTTCATGACATCATGTTCGTGCTTTTTTTAATTTTCTTTGTGCCAAAAGATCTTCTCATGGCAAAGAATAAAATTTAAAAAGAACTACATCAAAAGATGGATTGTATTGAAAATGGCATTGAATCAAAGTTGAGGTCATGACTTGAAATTCTAGGTCATGCATTAGGTCGACCAGGTCTTGGGCCTACTCTTGTGCACACATGGGCAACTGAGAAAATCCCAAAATTGATGGAATTAAAGGTTGAGTAGATGTTTGATCCTTGAAAAAAAAGTTGTAGAGGAGGTCAAATGTGAAATTTGGCTCAAAGTAGATTCCAAAAATGTTGAGAAATGAAGAAGTTAAGGTGTTTGGACCAAGTGACATGCCATACTTGATTTTAGGCCAACCAAACATGTGCCAACTTGAGATTTCTTGCCATTTCCTTGCATCCAAAGGCCCAATGATGAACACTTGAACACCAAATGAAGGAAACTTTATTTCCTCTTTGAATAATATTGGATGATTGCTTGAAAATTGGATTGAGATGGCAAGGAAATAAACACATGAACCATACTTGAATCATATTTGAAATCATGCACCAAACTTGAACTTCTCTTGATCAAATGACGCTGAATGAAGCTTAACATGAATATGATATAAGATTATAGGCCATGCCTTGAGGTAAGAGTGTGAGAGCAAGATTTGTCTCTACAAGTGAATCTATGTTTTGATGATAACAATACGTATTTGTGAAAGAACCATTTTATGTTATAACGTGTGTGGTGTGCAGATCATATTCATAGAAGTTATCAGATCCAACAAGCACCAGTCAGATGAGCGTAATTGATAATATGCGAAGTTACTACGTGTGACACAAGTCGCAAGAAGCAAAGAATGCTTCTGTATCTGATCGTGATCAGTCAGATCCAAGGATGTCGATATTGCTGTTGCAATGCTCTTGTGGATGCTCTTTGAAAATGGTCAAGATTCTGAAGATTGCGAAGCTTTTGAAGAAGATAATCCTCTGGAGAACTGAAGTGTTGAAGACTCTCGTGACTTGAAGTTCTGAAGGCGGAAGGCTCTGAAGACCAAGTGCAGAAAGACTCTGAAGACAGATTCCTAATGAACGAGTTCTGAAGTTTCGGAAGACTTGAAGAAGTAAAGGATAATGTTCTTAAAGATAAGTGTTGGAGTTCTGAAGACTGATTCCTAATGGACTTTTTCAAATGACTGAAGACTTGACGTGTCAGATATCCTGCTAAGAAGGCTCTACTAATGCTTCATCAATTTACCATCAGAAGCCTCTGAAGTTTGGAAGTCAAATGTTACCGTTGTGAGTAACTGTACACGACATCCAAGAAAGATATATCCCATCACTTCTCCCACAGCAATAAGGAGATGTGTCAGTACATCTAATTATTACACAACGTCTCTTTTCCAACAGCCAACAGTATTTCAAACAGCTATATTTCTACCGAGCTATTTAAAGGAAAGAGCATTCGCTTCTGAAAGAAATCGATTCTTTCCATCAAAGGAGAATTGATTAAGTCATTGTGTGAAGATAACAACAACGATGAGTTCTCATTGTAACACTTAGAATATCCAAAGTTATTACCATTTACACATGGCCATTATTGTTGAAGCTTAAAGATCATAAATCAACACAACAATAATCAATTGGTACAGAAGCTGTTGATGAAGAAGACAACATTGCAAATCAGTCAAGCCATCAACCACCTTCTCGTCAGCGCTACATTGAAGATCTGAAGCAAGGAGTTATTGCTCAAAGCTTGCTCACCCAAGAAGACGAAGAAGAAGAAGATCTACAAGATGTCAACAACTGTCAAATCTTTATACATCTTTGTAGTTTCTTAGGATAGCAAGGAGTTGTTGCTCACATCTTGCTTGAACACTTGTGTGTTCTATGTACTTAAACTTAGGAGTAATCTGCTTATTATGAAACATCTTTGTAATCTCCTATAAAACTAATTCTTGGTGAATTGGGATTCCTCGAGTGGTCAGTGTGACCGGAGACTCGAGAAGACAATGGCAAGATGTCATTGTGGGAAAAGCTTAAAATAGGGTCAGTAGCGTTATATTCATTTCGATGAATCCCTGAATGTCTAGCTTTGAAAGCCTAGCAGTAGATCTTGTGAGATTGGAACCTGCATGTCAATGTTCATTATATTCATTAAGTTGAATCCCTGAATGGTTCATTGCATGTTAGTTACAGTGCGGTTGTGCAAGTGGTTAGTCACCGGCTGTTGCCCGTGCATCTGTAATCAAGATTGGTTATAGTGGATTAAGACCTTGTGTTCAAGGCGAAATCACCTGAGGAGGGTGGACTGGATTAGCCTTTGTGGTGAACTAGGATATATCGTGTGTCCTTTACTCAGTGAGAACAAGATTTGGTTCTGCAACTTTATCTCTAAGTTTTGATGATATCAAATTGTATTTCTGTATGAACAATTTTGTACAGCTAATGGTTATTATTTGTGAGAACTTAATAAACAGGTTATGTGTTGAAATACAAATAGAGTTCGGGTTTTGTGTTATCGTTCCACAGAGATTGTTCGTGATATTACCGCCGTTCTACAGTCGTAACGTCTCAAACTTTAAAGTAACAAGGGGTTTTAGGTTGGTTTCGTAGCGTTTGCATTCAAATTTAATTAAAAGCGGTAAAGAGATTGTTTTAACGGTTTTTAAAAGCATGTCAAGATTAAGGTTCGACAAACCACTTTGCACGTATATAATCGATAAGCTAATGAACTCGGTTAAATGATAAATACAATCACATATCCTCCCAATATGTTTATTTCTAACACATATTGTGAGTTTTGCCATTTTGATCCTTTGTTGATTTCTCACACAAACTATCAAAATGACAACATTAAAGTTCAATATTTGGTGAACTTCAACACACATTACTATCTCTAGCTAATGGACATTGATGGATGAAAAACCTAGGTAAAGAGTAGGAACACATTTCTCAATCATGATCCAACACAAAGAATAAACAAAATAAGCAAAGTTTTTCATCATATATTCATCATCCAAGAGTTCATAACCTAGAATCAATCCATATACATACAAATGAGAGGTTTACCTACCATCTAACCTTGACATAAGAGAGAAATTAGCTACACATCTTCATGGTAGCTTGAGCAACAAGTAATGGACAAATTTTTTGGAGCATCAATCTTCAAGAATCAAAGATTGAAGCATAAAAACTAAGAAAGCAAGAAAATGGGTTTTAATGGAGTTTTCTCTCCAAAATATCTAAGGTACAAAGTGAAAGATCAAAAGTAGTATGGTGTACTTCCAAAATGATACAAACATAAGCCTAAATAGAAGTTCAGCCCAGAAAGGAGTGCTGGGCAGTGAAAAATTGTGTTGGGCGAAGCCCACCTTTCATCCCACGTGACAGCAACAGTGCCAAAAGTGGCAAAGATATTTTACAAAAAGCGCCGGGCGAAAGGATGAGAGCGTCGGGCGATGCAAAAAGTGTCGGGTGAAATCAGGAGGCGCAGCAATGTCAACTTTCTCGAACTTGGCTGGAAAATTGGAGAAAACATGGGATGAGGCATCGCCTGTGGAGTGCCGGGCGAAACTTCAAAAGCGTCGGGCGAAAGGATGAGAGCGTCGGGCGAAATCAGGAGGCGCAGCAATGTCAACTTCCTGGAACTTTGAAATGAAAAAATGGAAATTGGGGTGCTCAACTGCCTCTGCTGCACCGGGCGGTGTAGAGGCCTCAGGAACAAAACTTAGGATTTTCACAAAGTCCAAATCCGCTCGAAATGATTAGCGATCATAATACCAGAATTCCTGCAAAAAGTAGCAAACACATCAAAGCACCATATATTCACAAAAATGCAAGACTTTCTTAAATAATAAGTCGTTTCCCGATTAAAGCAATTAAAAGAGCTTAAAAGGTGTCAAAATAAACTATGAAAATAAACACATTTTCACACCTAATAACTCTCCCCAACTTGCATCTTTGTTTGTCCTCAAACAAAATTAAGTGTTAATCAAACACAAACAAGATTTCCAAATACCAAATTACCCGAAACCATAAATGGTTCAAACTCGAAAGATGCACGCGCAAAATTTTCAAAATATACAAAGGATCAAAACATGAATATGACTTCATCCTAATCATAAAATCATACAATGCAACACAAAGTATCCTCAAGTTCGAAACGAATCACCTAACTTATTCAAATGAGCCTAGCTCAATAAAGACAAAGGACAAAACAAACTCAAAGCAACTGTGCCACATCCAAAACAATTTATGCACTCATCTCACAATTAATCAAGCAAAAATGGAAACAATGATCACAAAAGGACTTTTATAGGTTGAAACTTGGTCGGGTTAAGAAATAAGGGACATATGTACACGGCCATTGAACACGAAAGGGGTATATTTTGTGAAGAGCATTTTCTGTTTCGAAACAATCCTTTATGCTCAAACTTCCCAACTTTTCTCACAATGCATTCTATTTCTCTTTCTTTTGAATTTCACAATTTTATTTATTTATTATATCTTTTTCTTCTTTTTTTTTATATACCAATTTTTTAAAATCAATCTCTTGAGAATGCATTGCCCACAATTCCTTCTTCTCTTATCAAAATGAACCAATCTCCCCAACTTTAACAATATTATGTCTCAATTCAAAATGCTCATCCAAACGGTTAAAGTAAGGGTTCATGCTTCAAGAAAACAAAATTTTTCATTTTAGTCTCAAGAGAGGTATCAAATGTTCACACACTCACAAGGTAATCTTGAAGTGAATTTTTGGAAAAGTGGTTCTACTCATAATACTCAAAAATTGCCTTGATCATTTCAAAGTTTCCATAATTCAAAACAAAAAGTAAGATTAAACATAAAAAGTTTGAGTAAGCAACAATTACTAAAATCCCTCATTAATTTTTGAACAATGGAGGGCACTCACATATATGGTTATGTCCTAATTGAATCACATCGAACAAGAGTTTACCAAACATTGCATTGACAAACTTTACAAAAAATAAAAACTTCACATTCACACTATGATTCTTCCACACAAAATTCCAAACTTTGGTTGTGCACACCATCAAGAATAATATCATCACCATCCATGTTGAAAGCCAACAAGGTATTCTTTTCTCTTCCTTGTGTTAACACACAAAATTTTCTGACATTTCAAGGACAACCATCATAAAAAAAAAACAGAATTTAACACTATATAAACAGAATTTATACTAAACCAAATTTAACCGACTTAAAATATTATAATTATGGTGCTAACAACACCGAAAATGTACTCGCCAAAGCGATCCAAAAGTACATACTAAAAATTGAAACAAAAGTTCATACTAAAACTGAAACAAAGGTTCATATTAAAACTGAAAATAACTCCATAATTAATTGACAAGACAAACTTAAATTCCTTCCCTTTGAAGCCTAATTAATCAAATCATTGAGATCATCCTGCATCTCATCCATGCCATCATCACCATCGTCATCATCATCATCATCATTATCCTCCACAACAACACCACTGGTGCTTGCCCCCTCCGAAAAGAATGGGCGCCTGTCCCCAGGCCAATTTGCATAAGCGTCGTACGCCTCCCTTGTAGGAAAAGGAAGGTACTCCGTCGGGTGCATCTGATAATGATATAACTGCTGCATATAATCAAAATTAAATTGGTTAGACCTGTTGAGTGACTCACCCATGTCCCAAGTGTAGTTGAATGCCGCTTTCATATCGAAAACAGATGAGTCACTGGTATCCGCCTGGACACCTGAACTACTTCCCTTCTTAGGTGCTTCCTTCTTCTTCCTTTCCTCCTTTGGTTTACAAAATCGATCCAAATAATTGTCATCAACCAAAAACTTCAGTTTTTCGTTAATCACACCTGGAATGAGGATATCAGTTTCATAGATCAAAGATTGAACCAAACAAGGAAAAATAATAGGAGCATCATCATGAACTCCTGGCCTCCGGGTATTTTCAACAAAATTTTTCATTTCCCCCGCTATGACCCTGGCAACATCCACCTCTTTATCCGTCATAATACAGTACATGAGGAGTGCTACATCAAGCGGGACAGAAGAGCGATGCTGTCGCGGCTTTACATTGTAGCACAACAAAAGGAGGATGGCTTGTGCCTCCGGAGTCATGTACTTCCGACTATACTTAATCGGCTCCCCTTTAGCATTTTTATCCACCTTGCATCCCGGTTTTAGAAGCACACTACCAACAGCCTAGTGATCATGCAAATTCGTTAACAGTTTCGAGTAATCATCGGTTTGCAAGCTACCTAAGGAACTCGGCTTTCCCAAGATTTTGTTGATGGCATCTCGACTAAAGCTAATTTCGCTGCCCCTTACGAAGGTTTTGAACCTGTAAAATTCGTCTTCGGGCTGAATCGCGTTTGCATAAAATTCTCTTATCAGCTGATAGCAAACACGATCAGCATGATTCAACAATATTTCCCACTTCTTCTTTTCAAATTATGCCTGAATTCGCCGATAATCCCCCTCACGGTTGATAGCAAACTTCTTTTCAGAGAGGACAGTTTTGCCCTCTAGAGACTTGATCCTTGATTCATGGTAAGCGGAGATAAATCGGGAGCTGTCGAATTCCGTTGGAACATTGGATGTGGATGCTACACTTCTCTTCTTTGCTTTTCGCCGTTGAGGTCCAAAAGAAGCCATCTGCCACAAAAAAACAACAACAACAGCATGCAAAGACAAAAGAAACGATCAGCCCTGTCAGAAAACAAAAAACTGGAATAGTAGCAAAGATCAGAACAGGGCAAAATGCCCCTTAACCGCCAGGCGACGTGCAGGCGTTGCATCGCCCCTCAACCGCCGGGCGACGTGCAGGCGATGCAGCGCCTCTCAAAGGCTGGGCGACATCGCGAAAACCAGAAAAAGTAAAATACTTCAGCAGCAGCAAGATGTTACAAAACCCACACCAGAAAAATAAAACACTTCAACACTTACCCAAAATCCACACCAGAAAAATAAAATTAAACAGAAATCATGGAAGAAAATCAGAACATGCAATTTGAGTTAGAATCAATTTGTTTCAGAATCAGAACATGCAATTTGAGTTAGGGTTTGAGTAAATTATCTTCAAAAACAAACAAACCAAAAGGTTTTTAATGACACAAAGATGAAAAGAGCATGATTCAAAGCAAAACAATAACATGCATACCATGAGTGCTGAGAAAAAAAGAAAACTGAGGTTGAGAATTCGTGAGAGCAGAGGGAGAGACAATTCGTGAGTTTTCCAAATGAGAGATATAACCAACAAAACACTTTCCAAGGTTTTAAAACAAGAAGGGGCACAATGGTAAAAGCACCAATAAAACATAATAATTAAATTAAAAACCCTTAGAAAAATTCAAAAGACAAACCATTTCATATTCCCCCCCCCCCCCCCATATTCTCACACCTAGCCCAGGAGGGGCCATCAAACACACCACCGCCGGGCGACACAATTAAAGCGCTGGGCGCTTTACACTAGAAATTTTTTTTCTGCTTTGGTGCAGCAGATCAGCAAATGCACCAAAGCTCCATCTTAATTTATGCAGAAAAATTCATACAACATCAAAAGGTAAAGTAACACTCAAAAACACTAAAAATCAAGAAATTTAAGGGAATACTTACAATGTTGGGGTGCCTCCCAACAAGCGCTTGTTTAACGTCGGATAAGCTCGACGGTCCAAGATGCTCAATTAAGAACATCAAGGAGAACAGAACTTGAAGCGCGATCGAAATTCCCTACAAGGTAAATTTTTAGACGCTGGCCGTTTACGGTCCAAGAGTCTTTCTTTTCCAAGTCTTCGAACCGCTCCAAAGTTCTTGACTTCCTTCACACGAAAAGGCCCGAACCACTTGGATTTTAATTTTCCCGGAAAGAGTCTTAATCGAGAGTTAAACAATAACACCAATTATCAGCCTTGAAGTCCTTTTTTCGGAGCTTCTTGTCGTGGTATTCTTTCACTTTTTGTTTGTACAACCAACTTGAGTGGTATGCGGCATTACGCATTTCTTCCAGCTCAAGAAGTTGCACTTTTCTTTTGGTACCGGCCAAGTCCTTGTCAAAATTTAACATTTTCAAAGCCCACAAAGCCTTGTGCTCCAATTCAACCGGTAAATGGCAAGTTTTACCATAAACCAATTGAAATGGAGTTAGACCAATTGGAGCTTTATAAGCAGTGCGATATGCCCATAAAGCCTCGTCCAATTTTTGCGACCAATCCTTTTTCGAACTTGACACAGTTTTTTCTAGGATTCTTTTTACCTCACGGTTTGTTACCTCAGCTTGACCATTCGACTGCGGGTGGTAAGGGTTCGCCACCTTATGCGATACACCATAGTGTTTTAAGACATTTTCAAGAGGTGTATTACAAAAGTGTGACCCATCATCACTAATGAGCACCCGAGGAGTGCTAAAACGGGAAAATATGTATTTCTTTAAAAAATTTATCACCGTTTTGCCATCCACCTTAGGTGAGGCAATCGCCTCAACCCACTTCAAAACATAGTCAACTGCTACCAACATGTATTCATTACCAAAAGATGGTGGAAATGGACCAACAAAATCGATGCCCCAACAATAAAAAAATGTCTACCTCTTGTATGTTTTGGAGAGGCATTTCATCACGTTGTCCAATTCCACCCGTTCTTTGGCACATGTCACAACTTTTGGCATGGAGATGTGCGTCTTTAAAAAGAGAAGGCCAATAAAAGCCCGATTGAAGGACTTTAGTGGCCGTCCTCGCACCATTAAAATGGCCTCCATACGGCGAGTTGTGGCAATGCCAAAGAATGCTTTGAGCCTCATCGCTCGTGACACACCTTCTCAAAAGGTTGTCACTCCCTAATTTAAACAAATACGGGTCGTCCCACACGTAGTAATTAGCATCCGAAAGGAACTTCCTTTTTTGGTTCCAAGTTAGGTCTTCGGGCACCCAACCAGTAGCCTTATGGTTAGCAAAATCTGCAAACCAAGGCCTAACTTGGACTTTAAAAAGCTTTTCATTAGGAAATTCCTCTTGGATTTCCTTTTCAGCTATGGTGACCTCAACATTAACAAGGCGAGACAAGTGATCCGCCGCCAAATTTTCTGAACCCTTTTTATCTTTTATTTCTAAATCAAACTCTTGTAATAAAAGGATCCATCGGATGAGCCTTTACTTCGAATCCGGTTCAGTTGGCAAATACTTGATCGCCGAATGGTCAGTGTAAACCACGACTTTTGACCCGATGAGGTAGGATCTAAATTTCTCAAGCGCATACACAATAGCAAGTAATTCCTTTTTAGTCGTGGCATAATTAACTTGTGCCTCATTTAAAACTTTACTTGCATAGTGTATGGCATGGAAACTTTTTTCCTTCCTCTGACCAAGTACCGCTCTAACAGCATAATCACTCGCATCGCACATAAGTTCAAAATTCAAAGTCCAATTTGGAGCGATTATTATTGGAGCAGTAACTAACTTTTCTTTTAAAATTTCGAAAGCATGAAGACATTCATCATTAAAAAGAAATACATGTTCCTTGTTTAGCAAGTTGCTCAATGGTCTAGCCACCTTTGCAAAGTCTTTGATAAAACGCCGATAAAATTCGGCATGCCCAAGGAAACTTCGGATCCCTTTTACGTTGGTAAGAGGAGGTAACTTCTCTATCACTTCAACTTTCGCTTGATCTACCTCAAGGCCTTTGGACGAAACTTTGTGGCCGAGCACAATTCCCTCCATCACCATGAAGTTACACTTCTCCCAATTTAGCACTAGATTTGTCTTCACACACCTCTCTAACACGGCTTCCAAATTTGTCAAGCATAAATCAAATGAGCCTCCAAAAACCGAAAAGTCATCCATGAACACTTCCATCGTCTTTTCTATAAGGTCGGAGAAGATAGCCTGAACACACCGTTGGAAAGTTGTCGGCGCATTACATAAACCAAAAGGCATCTTCCGATACGCAAAAATGCCAAAGGGACAAGTAAAGGCCGTCTTCTCATGATCCGCCAGGTCAACCGCAATTTGGTTATACCCCGAATATCCGTCCAAGAAACAATAGAATTGCTGCCCGGATAACCTCTCTAACATTTGGTCCATAAATGGAAGGGGAAAATGATATTTCCTTGTCGCGGTGTTGAGCCTTCTATAATCAATGCACATCCTCCACCCCGTCACTGTTTTTGTCAAGACCAACTCATTTTTTTGGTTACGAATCACGGTCATTCCTCCCTTTTTTGGCACAACATGGACTGGACTAACCCAAGGGTTATCGGAAATCGGGTAAATCATACCGGCTTCCAATAGCTTAACCACTTCTTTTCTCACCACCTCTTTCATTGTTGGATTCAAGCGGCATTGCGGTTGGGCTACCACTTTGAAATCTTCTTCCATCAAGATACGATGCATGCAATAAGCCGGGCTAATTCCTTTCAAATTGGAAAGGACCCAACCTATAGCATCTTGGTATTTCTTCAAAACATGAATTAGACGGCCTTCCTCGTTTTTGGACAAAACGTTACTAATGATAACCGGCTTGTTACCACCATCATCAAGAAACGCGTATTTTAAATTGGAAGGAAAGACCTTCAATTCAAGTGGTGACTTCTCATCTTTCACATCCTTCTTGAACTCTTCCGGTTCTACCTCCCATGGTTGCAACTCTTTGAGGGATTCAAGCTCTTTTAAACACTCTTCAAGAGCTCTTTCTTCTTCTTCGAAAAACACTTCAAAAGAACCATTAAGAGCCATTTCCAAAGGAGAGATTTCATGTACATGCTTAGAAACCTCCAAAGTTGCTTCTTCAATTGCATCGATCCGAAAGCTATCATGTTTATCTTTTGAATGCTTCATAGCTTCAAAAAGATCAAAACAAACCTCTTCATTTTGAACCCTCACATTCATTAAACCGTCATCCACATCAATCATCATTCGGCCGGTTTTCATGAAAGGTCGGCCAAGAATTAAAGGTGCATCTTCATCTTCCTCCATATTGATAACAACAAAATCAACCGGGAAGAAAAATTTGTCAACTTTTACCAAGACATCTTGAGCTAACCCATGAGGATGAGTTGTGGACTTGTCGGCCAATTGTAAAGTCATACGAATGGCTTTCATCTCAATGTTCCCAAGCTTCTTTACAATGGACAATGGGATAAGATTAATGCTTGAGCCCAAATCAATTAAGCCCTTTCCAACATAGACGTCACCAATGGTGACCGGCAAAGTCACACGCCCCGGGTCAACTTCTTTTTTAGGAAAAGTTCTTTGGATGATGGCACTATAACTCACATCAAGAACAATAGTTTCCGGCTCCGAATACCTCCGCTTCTTCGTGAGAATGTCTTTCATAAACTTTACATATTTCGGCATTTGTTCCAAAGCTTCGGCAAACGGAATGTTAACTTGTAATTGCTTGAAAATGTCCATGAAACGCGCATAATGCCACTCATTTTCTTTCTTTGAAGGAGCATGAGGATATGGTAAGTTTTGGATCAGAATAGCGCTCACTAGTTCCTTTCCCTTCTTCACTCTCCCAAGTCTCTCCTTTTTCTTCAACTCCTCACCACTATTATTTTCAACTTCAACCATTTCATCACTTTTATTTTCAACTACACCTTCATTTTCACTTTTATTTTCAACTACTTCTTCATCACTACAATCCTCCACAAGACCATCAAGTTTTTCTTCCTCCAAATTTTTCTCCTTTTCTTTCACTAACTCCTTCCTACTTCTAGTAACAATCGCCTTGCAATGCTCCTTAGGATTCACTTGAGTATTCGCGGAAAAAGAAGGGCCCGATTGTTGTTCGGCAATTTGCTTGGCAAGTTGCCCCACTTGGTTTTCAAGATTCTTAATCGCCGCATCACTACTCTTTTGGTTGGCCATTGACATTTGCATGAATTGGTTTAAAGTGTCTTCCAACTTTGAGCTAGCAACCGGAGGTGATGGAGGTTGATACGGATTTTGCCGGTTTGAAGGACCGACACCATAACCTTGATTATTTTGATAATTTGCTCGCAGTTGAAATCCTTGATTTCCTTGATAATTTTGTTGAGAATTGTGTTGTTGTTGGTAAGGTTGTTGTTGTCTACCTTAATAATCCCTTTGATTTTCCATATAGTTCACTTCTTCAAAACCCGGAGGAGGACAAAATCCGGTGTCATGCTCCCCTTTACAAAGTTCACAACAAGCTACTTGCTTACTTTTGCTCGGCTCCTTCATTTCTTTGATTTGTTGAGTCAAAAGCTCCACTTGTTGAGAGATAAGCTTGTTTTGCGCAAGGATCGCATCATTCGTTCCTAGTTCCAGGACACCAGGCTTCTTTTGAGAGCTGCCTCGGCTTTGACTTTGAAGATCATTGAGAGCCATTCTATTAATAATATCAGTTGCTTCCTAGGCACTCTTTGATAACAAAGATCCTCCAGAAGTGGCATCCAATAATGTCTTGCAATTTGGTTGGAGACCATTCTTGAAGATATGAATTTGTGTCAAATCATCAAACCTGTGACCTTTACATTTGCGAAGCATGGACTTGAATCGTTCCCATGATTCATTGAGGGATTCATTAATGCCTTGAGAGAACACTGAAATTGCTGTTTTTGACTCCATGAAACGGTTATGAGAGAAGAACCGTTCAATAAATTTTTCCTCCAAGACGTTCCAATCGGTCTTCATGGCGGGAGTTTGATCGAGGTATCAATCCTTTGCCTTGCCAAGCAAAGCATGCGGAAATAATCTTTTAAAGAGAGGTAACTCTTGTGCTTGATCTACACCGGCCGCTAATGCAATCTCATAGAATTTTGTGAGAAACGGAAAAGGGTCTTCATGGTCCATTCCTGTGAATGGACTTCCATACAACAAGTTCAAAGTTCCAGTTTTCATCTCGGCTTGCCTTCCTTGATTGTTGTTGGCAAACTGAGCGGTGTGTCATGGACTGTTCACACAAGGTGTGGATGCAAGAGGTGGAGGTGGTGGTTGCGCCATGATTGGTGTGAATGGTGGTGGTGGTGATGTTGTAGTAGAACTTCCTTCTTGCTCTTGTCTTTGTCTCGCAAGTTGCCTCCTCTGTCTAGTTCTGCTGTTGAGTCTACGAGCGATTCTTTCAATCTCAGGATCGAATAGAAGTTGGTCCGCCGGTAGTTGCCCTCGCATAAACAAAGTCTGCACACTAAACAAAACAAATCAACAAGCACAAGAAAAATTGTAACAAGTCTAAAACTTCACAACTATTGTAATGCTTGCAATATCAATTAACAATCCCCGACAACGGCGCCAATTTGTTGAAATACAAATAGAGTTCGGGTTTTGTGTTATCGTTCCACAGAGATTGCTCGTGATATTACCGCCGTTCTACAGTCGTAACGTCTCAAACTTTAAAGTAACAAGGGGTTTTAGGTTGGTTTCGTAGCGTTTGCATTCAAATTTAATTAAAAGCGGTAAAGAGATTGTTTTAACGGTTTTTAAAAGCATGTCAAGATTAGGGTACGACAAACCACTTTGCATGTATATAATCGATAAGCTAATGAACTCGGTTAAATGATAAATACAATCACATATCCTCCCAATATGTTTATTTCTAACACATATTGTGAGTTTGGCCATTTTGATCCTTTGTTGATTTCTCACACAAACTATCAAAATGACAACATTAAAGTTCAATATTTGGTGAACATCAACACGCATTACTATCTCTAGCTAATGGACATTGATGGATGAAAAACCTAGGTAAAGAGTAGGAACACATTTCTCAATCATGATCCAACACAAAAAATAAACAAAATAAGCAAAGTTTTTCATCATACATTCATCATCCAAGAGTTCATAACCTAGAATCAATCCATATACATACAAATGAGAGATTTACCTACCATCTAACCTTGACATAAGAGAGAAATTAGCTACACATCTTCATGGTAGCTTGAGCAACAAGTAATGGACAAAGTTTTTGGAGCATCAATCTTCAAGAATTAAAGATTGAAGCATAAAAACTAAGAAAGCAAGAAAATGGGTTTTAATGGAGTTTTCTCTCCAAAATATCTAAGGTACAAAGTGAAAGATCAAAAGTAGTAGGGTGTACTTCCAAAATGATGCAAACATAAGCCTAAATAGAAGTTCAGCCCAGAAAGGAGTGCTGGGCGGTGAAAAATTGTGCTGGGCGAAGCCCACCTTTCATCCCACGTGACAGCAACAGTGCCAAAAATGGCAAAGATATTTTACAAAAAGCGCCGGGCGAAAGGATGAGAGCGTCGGGCGATGCAAAAAGTGACGGGCGAAATCAGGAGGCGCAGCAATGTCAACTTTCTGGAACTTGGCTGGAAAATTGGAGAAAACATGGGATGAGGCATCGCCTGTGGAGTGTCGGGCGAAACTTCAAAAGCGCCGGGCGAAAGGATGAGAGCGCCGGGCGAAATCTGGAGGCGCAGCAATGTCAACTTCCTGGAACTTTGAAATGAAAAAATGGAAATTGGGGTGCCCAACCGCCTCTGCTGCGTCGGGCGGTGTAGAGGCCTCAGGAACAAAACTTAGGATTTTCACAAAGTCCAAATCCGGTCGAAACGATTAGCGATCATAATACCATAATTCCTGCAAAAAGTAGCAAACACATCAAAGCACCATATATTCACAAAAATGCAAGACTTGCTTAAATAATAAGTCGTTTCCCGATTAAAGCAATTAAAAGAGCTTAAAAGGTGTCAAAATAAACTATGAAAATAAACACATTTTCACACCTAACATTATGCTTCCGTAAAACGGCGCGAAGTCAATACTTAACGGAAAATACTTCACCTAAGAAGCAGAACTCAATACAAGAGAATACAAAGTTCAGATGCTGATACAAAAGAAAAAAAGAGAACGAGTTCTAAAGATCTGAAGACATAGGTTCTGATAGAACGAAGTCTAGATGCTGAAGACTTGGGCTCTCTGATCAAGGTTCTGAAGACCTAATCAAAGTCTCTACTCATGCTTCAATTAGATACTATCAGAAGCCTCTGAATATATGAAGACAACGCACCAAGCAAACAAGGTTCTGAAGACCAAGTGCCGAAGACTCTGAAGACGCTGCTCTGAAGATTCGAAGACTTGAGAAACTTAAGAACCTAGCTAAGTTTTCCCTTCTTACTCATGCTCATGAAAAGCCTCTGAAGTCGAGAAGCCAAGAAGACAAAGCTACATAGTACAGCTGTACCTCAATTTTAGCAAAGATATCTTGGTAACAGTGCAACGGTACAATCGAAGACAGAAAGCGCAGCATGCAAAAGGTTTTATCTGTCCTCGCACTTCTAGCCGCCAGCCTACTTAGATATAATGATTACACTTCAACGACTCTTTTCACACGGCTATAAAAGGAAGCAAAAGAATTGAAGAAAGATACACACGAACACTATAGCAATACTATTTCTTTTTGAAATCTTTCTTAAGTCATTCTGGTCAAAAACGTGTTTACATTTTTAGCTTGTATTGAAGCACATTTTTGTAAACGTAACTTGTTCAAACTTAGGTTTGTGTTCCTTGAGAAAGACCTTGTGGTGGTATTTCTTGAGAAGTCTAAGTCGCGTGTCTTAGAGGTTGTTCCTTGAGTAAGAACTGTGAGGTTGTATTACTTGAGAAGTCTAAAACTTGTGAGTTTTAGAGGTTGTGTTAGTCACCAGCAGTTTGGCTCGTGCATTGTACTGATTTGACTGATTAGTGGATTAAGACCTCGTTGAGAGAGGCAAAATCACCTTGGCGGATGGACTAGACTAACTTGAGGGTTTCTCAAGTGAACTAGTATAAACATAACGTGTTCATCACTTGATTCTCAATATAGGTCACTACCATTAAAACGAAAGGGTTTCTAAAAAGAATTCATTTTTAAGAAACAAGTTTATTTTGAAAAACCAATTCAAACCCCAATTTCTTATGTTTTTCACACCTTCAATTGGCATCAGTGCTCCGGTTCTGAGGTGATAAAAAGATTGAATTTTTATCAAGCACTTAACAGTGTTCAGTACCGATCCAAGTGTGAAAAACAATGTCTACACCAAATGTTGAGTCAAGTGTTATTGTAAATGAAAGAGATTCTTATAGTACAAAACCTCCTATCTTTGATGGAGAAAAATTTGACTATTGGAAAGATAGAATTGAAAGTTACTTTTTGTCGTTTGACTTAGATCTATGGGATCTAGTAGTTAATGGCTACAGTCACCCTGTAGATTCTGCAGGTAAAAAGATTGATAGAAGTGAATTTATAGATGCACAGAAGAAAACCTACAAAAACCATCACAGAGCAAGAACGATTCTATTAAATGCAATTTCCTACACAGAATATGAGAAAATTACCAACAAAGAAATTGTAAAGTCCATCTTTGACTCTCTTCGTATGACTCACGAAGGCAATGCTCAAGTCAAGGAGACGAAGGCTCTTGCACTAGTTCAAAAATATGAGGTCTTCAAGATGGAAGATGATGAATCTGTGGAAACCATGTTCTCAAGATTTCAAATGCTCATTGTAGGACTCAGAGTTTTGGACAAAGGCTATTCTACCACTGATCATGTCAAGAAAATTATCAGAAGTCTACCTGCCAAATGGAGACCAATGGTAACTGCCTTGAAACTAACAAAGGATCTAAATAGCATAAGTCTTAAGGAACTAATCAGTTCTTTAAGAAGTCATGAAATAGAGCTCCAAGAAGATGAACCCCAAAAGAAAAGAAAATCCATTGCTCTGAAAGATAAATTTGAAAAGAAAAAGGCGTATCAAGCAGAGGAGGAAATGGAAGAATCTGAAGAAGAATCAAACGAAGATGACATATCTCTCATATCAAGAAAAATTAGTCAACTATGGAAGTACAGAAGAAATAAGTTCAAAGGACCAAAAAGAAGATCTGAACCTATATACGGTCAAAGGAGAACCTATGGAAGAGATGTCACGTGTTTTGAGTGTAAAGAACCTGGACATATAAAAAATGACTGTCCAAAGGTTAAGAAAGATGAAAGACCTAAGAAAGCTAAAAGGGGTCTTATGGCAACTTGGGATGATTCAGAAGCCGAAGATGATTCTGATGAAGAACGTACTAATGTAGCATTCATGGCTAAAACCAACGACGTTCTATCAGAAGTAGAACCTTCAGACTCCGACGACGAAAGAAACGTACTTTCTTCCCTATCTCGCTCTGAACTTGAAATAGGATTATATGAACTTATGGAAAGATATCAAACTCTTCGAAGAAAACACAAAACTCTGAAAAAGACTCTTGTGGTTCCTTCAGAATATCTTACTAAAAGCAAACAAACCATCCTTGAATTAAATGAAAAACTACTTTCTCTTGAAAATTCAAATACTACCTTAAAAACTAAAATCTCTAGGTTAGAAGAAGAAATCACCTCTAACAAGATCAATACTAATGAAGTAGTCAAGTATGATAAAGCTTTTCATCACTTTCTCGCTAAAAGCATTGACAGAAGCAAAATAGCTTTAATGATCTATGGATTCAGCAGGAATGGTAACAGAGGTCTGGGATATTCAGGATCATCACAACCATATGATGAGACCAAGAGTATCAAGATAATACCTATGTCCAAACATTTTGTGCCCTCCGGCACTATCTTGAAAATTTTTGAACAAAAAGGTTCAAAATCTATCACTACATAAACACAGACACTGAAGAAAGCTTCTAAACTCAAACACTATGCACAAGTTCCACACTATTATCCTAATAGAAGGAAGTCCAAAGGTGTCAGAACCTCTGGAAAAGCTAATGAGAAAGGACCCACAAAATGGGTACCTAAGAATAAGATAGTTTATGTTGCAGACATCCTTAATGGCACCATTGAAACACCAATCATGGTACCTGGACAGTGGATGCTCATGACACATGGCGGGAGAAAGGCATATGTTCCAAGATCTGAAACTTAAACCCGGAGATGTCGTCGGTTTCAAAGGAAATCAGAAAGGAAGAATCATTGGCTCCGGAACTATTGGAAATGGTAAGCTCCCCTCTATTAAAAATGTTCTGTTAGTTGAAGGTCTAATGCATAATCTATTGTCAATTAGTCAACTTAGTGACAATGGTTATGATATCATTTTTAATCAAACACCCTGTAAAGTTGTAAGTCAAAAGGATGGATCTGTCCTATTTAACGGAAAGAGGAAGAACAATACTTACAAAATTAAGTTATCAGATTTAAAACATCAAAATGTAAAATGTCTTCTTTCCGTAAATGAAGAGCAATGGGTCTGGCATAGACGCCTTGGTCATGTTAGTTTGAGAAGAATTTCTCAGCTGAACAAGCTAGGTCTTGTCAGAGGCTTGCCAAATCTGAAGTACTCTTCAGATGCTCTTTGTGAAGCATGTAAGAAAGGCAAGTTTTCAAAAACCTTCTTTAAAGCAAAGAATATTGTTTCCACCTCCAGACCGTTA
The DNA here is from genome assembly GCA_022829125.1 of Lathyrus tuberosus. Classification (NCBI taxonomy): domain Eukaryota; kingdom Viridiplantae; phylum Streptophyta; class Magnoliopsida; order Fabales; family Fabaceae; genus Lathyrus; species Lathyrus tuberosus. Next base: position 103,042 of record JALAZF010000079.1, on the reverse strand, counting down.
GAACTTCTTCACATTGATCTTTTTGGACCAGTGAAAACTGCTTCGATCAATGGTAAGAAATACGGACTAGTCATCATTGATGATTACAGTCGTTGGACATGGGTGAAATTCTTAAAACACAAGGATGAGTCACATTATGTGTTTGCTTCCTTCTGCACTCAAGTACAAAATGAGAAAAATTGCAAAATCATCAAAGTCAGAAGTGATCATGGTGGAGAATTTGGAAACAAAGACTTTGAAAACCTTTTTTATTCACACGGGATATCCCATGATTTTTCTTGTCCTAGAACTCCACAACAAAATGGAGTTGTAGAAAGAAAGAACAGAACTTTACAAGAAATGGCTCGCACCATGATCCAAGAAACTGACATGGCTAAGCATTTTTGGGCAGAAGCAATCAACACAGCATGTTAGATACAAAATAGAATCTTTATTTGACCTATCTTGAATAAAACTCCTTATGAATTGTGGAAGAATAAAATTCCTAACATCTCCTATTTTCATCCATTTGGATGTACTCGCTTTATGTTAAACACTAAGGAGAATCTTGGCAAGTTTGATTCCAAAGCACAGAAGTGTCTGCTGTTAGGATACTCTGAACGCTCAAAAGGCTACAGAGTTTATAACACAGAATCTCGGATTGTTGAAGAATGAATTCATGTTAGATTCAATGACAAGCCTGACTTTGAAAAGTCAGAGCTAGTTGAAAAACTTGTAGGTTTGGAAATTAGCTTCTCAGAATCTAAAGAAAAGGCAGTTGAAGTCAAAGACCAGCAGGATCCTAGACCAAACTCCACTGATGTAACTCCGAATACTCCACATCAAAAGAAGAGAAGAATGTCCATACCTCATCCTAAGGAACTAATTCTTGGTAACAAGGACGCTCCAGTCAGAACCAGATCAGTCTTCAGACCATCAGAAGAAACACTCTTGGGACTGGTATCGTTAATTGAACCAGCTACAGTTGAAGAAGCGCTTATGGACAAGGACTGGGTTCTGGCTATGGAAGAAGAACTGAATCAATTCACAAAGAATGGTGTTTGGGATCTAGTTTCAAGACCTAAGAATGTTCATGTTATTGGAACCAAGTGGGTATTCAGGAACAAGCTAAATGAGAAGGGAGAAGTTGTCAGAAACAAAGCACGACTTGTTGCTCAAGGTTACAGTCAACAAGAGGGAATTAATTACAACGAAACTTTTGCTCCAGTCGCCAGACTTGAAGCAATACGGTTATTAATTTATTTTTCAGTAAATCATAACATCACCCTATATCAAATGGATGTTAAAAGTGCATTCTTAAATGGTTATATATCAGAAGAGGTTTATGTCAAGCAACCTCCAAGTTTTGAAAATTCAGAAAAATCAGATTTTGTCTTTAAACTCAAAAAGTCACTCTATGGTTTAAAGCAAGCTCCCAGAGCTTGGTATGATAAATTGAGCAAATTTCTCTTAGAAAACAATTTTACCAGAGGAAAGGTTGATACAACTCTCTTCTGTAAACCATATAAGAATGATATTCTTATTGTTTAAATCTATGTTGATGATATTATCGTTGGTTCTGCTAACCCCTCTCTTTATGAAGATTTTTCAAATTTAATGCAAGCAGAATTCGAAATGAGTCTGATGGGTGAGTTAAAGTTATTTCTAGGAATTCAAATAGATCAGAAACCAGAGGCAACTTACATTCATCAAAGTAAGTACACAAAAGAACTTCTGAAGAAATTCGACATGATGGATTGCAATATAGATAAAACACCAATGCATCCAACATGTGTCATGAGAAAGGAAGAATCAGAAGCTAAGGTTTGTCAGAAGCTCTATCGTGGTATGATAGGCTCTCTCTTATATCTAACTGCTTCCAGACCTGATATATTATTTAGTGTACATTTATGTGCCAGATTCCAATCAGATCCAAGAGAATCTCATTTAACTGCTGTTAAACGAATTCTGAGGCATCTGAAAGGGACAACTAACCTTGGCCTGATGTATGAGAAAACATCAGAGTACACTCTTTTTGGTTACTGCGATGCAGACTATGCTGGAGACAGATTGGAAAGAAAGAGCACATCTGGAAATTGTCAGTTCCTAGGAAACAATCTAATCTCATGGTCAAGTAAGAGGCAATCTACAATTGCTCTCTCTACAGCAGAAGCAGAATACATCTCCACGTCTCAATGCAGTACACAAATGCTCTGGATGAAAAATCAGCTGGAAGATTATCAGATATATGAGAGTAACATTCCTATCTTCTGTGATAATACAACTGCTATTTATTTAAGTAAAAATCAAACTTTACACTCTAGGGCTAAACACATTGAAATAAAACACCATTTTATCAGAGACTGTGTTCAGAAGGGAACCTTATGCTTAAAATTTATTGATACAAACCACCAATGGGCTGATATCTTTACAAAACCCTTAGCTGAAGATAGATTTCAAATTATTTTAAAGCATCTGAAAATGGTGTATTGCTCAGAATGAGATTATTTCATAACCAATATGTTTAGTCAGAGGAAATAAATGTTTTTAAAATCATCAGAACCACTTTCATGAGATATATCTCAGATCTGTTAAACCTCTCTTCCAAGACAATTTCTGGTGCGTCATTTAATTAGAAAATAATTTTTAACACGTGAATAGACTGTATCTAAATCACTATATTTATCCAACATCAAACGAACAGTAATTTTCTCGGGATTGACTCAAAACTTAATTACAATTATTCACTTATCCCCTGTACGGTGTCTATCTCTTTTATTTTTCAAAAACCATTCTTATTCCCTCTTTCACTCAAACAGAAACCCTAAAACCCTAAATTTCTCTCTTTCTCTCTCTCAACGAACTCAATCCCTGTTCTCATCCTCTCCATTCTTAACCATCATCATGACAAACATCGATCAACCAGAAATTGTTCCCCTCTCCAAAGAAGTTGAAACGTCACTGAATGTCTCTCAAGAGCTGCCGTCTTCATATATCGCACCATCTGCCACCTCTACAACCACCGCAACGATTGTCTCGACACCATTATCTCTTCCCACGATCGATGCAACCCATGTCACATAGAGAAATTCCTCTATTACCTGTGTTATGCATGCAAATGAACTAATTGTTCTGAAAGAGCTGTCTGCCAACTTCGACAATCTTTGCGATAATGGGTTTAACCTAATTGATCAACTTAATACTCAAGGATGGAAAATTTACTTTGAAAGACTTAGAGGTCCAACCTTTGATGACCTAGTAAAGGAATTCTGGAGACACGCTGATACAGACGATCTTCATGTTATATCTTTTGTTATGGATTAAAAGATCATTATCACTGAAAAATCTACTTCAGATCTACTAGGAATGCAATTCTTGAAGGAAAGAGAGTTTATGGAAAAACTGAAGTATCTGACTCTGTCATCAACAAAGCAATCTTTAAAAATTGTCAACCTAGGTTTACAGACTACAAAAGCAAGCATCTGCGTGACAATCTGAGAATCTGGCATAAAATTATTCTTGGATGTATTAATCCAAGACCTCCAAAGAGTGCTGCAAATTTCTTCAACACAAATCAAAAGAACATGCTGTACTACTTGCACAAGAATGAAAAAATGTGTCTTTCATCCATTCTCTTCCTCTACCTGAGAGATATGGTATGCAAGACAAGAACAACAGCTTCACTAGATAGGAAGATTGTAAACTACATTCTGTTTGGAAGACTTCTCTCTGACATCTTTGTTGAAAGTGGCCTTGTGGAGTATCTAGTCAAAGAAGCTAAGTACACAGACTATCTGACTAGCAAAGTAGGAGAAACTTTCAATGCTGTGAACCTTAAGCATATGAAAATGATTACTAATGTTGAAGTGAAACCCATACCTAACCCTCACGACACTACGATCAAACGTTCAGTATCAAACTACCCCTGCTATCGCAAAGAAGATAATCCAACAATAATTGCTTCGTTTGTGGCTATAATGAGAGAAGAATGGCATGACATGCCAAAATCCAGAGTTGAAGAAGTTGCTTCCAAGCCTAAATACATTACGAGAAGTAAGAGGAAGAGCAAACTAAAGAGGCTGATGAATCTTCCCCTGAACTAACTCTTGCAGAATCCTTCAGAAGGAAAAGAAAGCAAGCTACTATTTCTGAGCCCCAGAAAAGAAAGAAAAATGACAAATCAGACATCTCCAAAACTACTACTCTAACCTCTACTTCAATGAAAACAAGTAAGCCTATCTGTGATCCATCTGTCTCTAGAGTTGAATCAATTTCTACCTCATCTTCTCAACAAACTATCTCTATTTCCACTTCACAAGTGAAGTTTAAACCACCATCTTTCTCAATTCCTCCTTCAACTACCACTATCCAATCTTCACCCAACGCATCAATCAGTACCCCTATCTTGACTGAAGTCATTCCTACCTACATCTCGTCAATAACCTCGTCAATCATTCAGCCAAATGAACAAAGTTCCATCAACCTAATCTCCGATTCTCAAGTCCTCAGTATTGAGTCTATCTCTGAGGAGACAACCTCTGAACCTCTAGAGATCGTCACTCCTGAATCTCTCATGATCTCAGACACTCCAGAAGTGACATCTCCTACTGATCAACCAAGCAATCAACATCCTCCTACTGAGATCATTCCATCTCAGCAAACAACACCTGAGTTGAATTCTGCCAAGCCTGACCTTGCTTTAGTCATTTATACTAAACCTCCTCCAACATCTTTTGAAGAATGCACAAGTCAATTTTATGACAAGGCATTAAGGAAGTTTGCGAACCTAAGAGCAGAACTTAACACAAGTACCAAGCCTATGGAACTTGAAAGATCTTGTCAAAACTTCCAGAAATGGTTGAGCAGTGAGCTTACAAGAATTGTAAGCTTCTCAGATGCAACCATCAAAGATGGAATTCAACGGGCAAAGGGAAGAGCAGAAGCTGAAGAACGGATCAGGATACTTCAGTTCTTGGCTGCAAAGCAGAAAGAAGTTGAAGAAAAGGCTGCTGAGGAAGCAAGACTTCTTACAGAAAAGGCTGTTGAGGAAGCGAGGATAGCACAAGAAGCTGAAGCCATGAAGAAGGCCAAGCAAGATGCTGTAATTGTCTCTACTTCTGATCCTGCTGTCAAGCGTTTAGAAGACGCCATTGGAGAAATCAGAGAAGAACAACAGAAGTTCAGAGAAAGCCTTGAGGAACAAAGGACTGTCAATACTGAACTAAAAGGCATGCTTTAGAAGATGTGGGACAAGATGTCCTCTGGAAGCACCTAATTCTTTTGTCTTTGTTGTCCTTAAGTTCTTAGATCCTTGTTTTTCACCCTTGCACTGCTTATCTTTTTTATCAATGACAAAAAGGGGGAGAAGTAATATAATGTGATATTTTGATTCCATAGTCAATCTCTGAAAAATGTTGTTTACATGCTAACAGATAAAACTGTTATTTCTATTAGAGTGTTTTTCTTTTCAGGTATTCTGATCCAAATTAAAGCCTTGTTAAGAAAAAGAAAATCAGAACTCTGCTGAAAAGAGAATCAAGACTAAAAGAGCTCATGATCTAGTAAAATCAGGGGGAGCCCCAAGCTCAGAGATTCATCAAGTCTAAAACTCAGGGGGAGCACTTCATACGAAGGATAACCTATCTTTAGAATCTGTTATTTTCCCTGCATTATATATATCAAAATTGTGTCATCAAAATACATAGTTTTGTCATCATCAAAAAGGGGGAGATTGTGAGAACAAGATTTGGTTCTGCAACTTTATTTCTAAGTTTTGATGATATCAAATTGTATTTCTGTATGAACAATTTTGTACAGCTAATGATTGTTATTTATGGGAACTTAACAAACAAGTTATGCTTCCGTAAAACGGCGCGAACTCAATACTTAAAGGAAAATACTTCGCCTAAGAAGCAGAACTCAATACGAGAGAATACAAAGTTTAGATACTAATACAAAAGAAAAAAAGAGAACGAGTTCTGAAGATCTGAAGACATAGGTTCTGATAGAACGAAGTCCAGATGCTGAAGACTTATGCTTTATGATCAAGGTTTTAAAGACCTAATCAAAGTCTCTACTCATGCTTCAATTAGATACTATCAGAAGCCTCTGAAGATATGAAAACAACGCACCAAGCAAACAAGGTTCTGAAGACCAAGTGCCGAAGACTCTGAAGACGCTGCTCTGAAGATCCGAAGACTTGAGAAACTCAAGAACCTAGCTAAGTTTTCCCTTCTTACTCATGCTCATGAAAAGCCTCTGAAGTCGAGAAGCCAAGAAGACAAAGCTACATAGTACAGCTGTACCTCAATTCTAGCAAAGATATCTTGGTAACAGTGCAACGGTACAATCGAAGACAGAAAGCGCAGCATGCAAAAGGTTTTATCTGTCCTCACGCTTCTAGCCGCCAACCTACTTAGATATAATGATTACACTTCAATGGCTCTTTTCACACGGCTATAAAAGGAAGCAAAAGACTTGAAGAAAGATACACATAAACGTTATAGCAATATTATTTCTTTCTGAAATCTTTCTTAAGTCATTTTGGTCAAAAACGTGTTTACATTTTCAGCTTGTATAGAAGCACATTTCTGTAAACGTAACTTGTTCAAACTTAGGTTTGTGTTCCTTGAGAAAGACCTTGTGGTGGTATTTCTTGAGAAGTCTAAGTCGTGTGTCTTAGAGGTTGTTCCTTGAGTAAGACCTGTGAGGTTGTATTACTTGAGAAGTCTAAAACTTGTGAGTTTTAGAGGTTGTGTTAGTCACCAGCGGTTTGGCTCGTGCATTGTACTGATTTGACTGATTAGTGGATTAAGACCTCGTTGAGAGAGGAAAAATCACCTTGGCGGGTGGACTAGACTAACTTGAGGGTTTCTCAAGTGAACTAGTATAAACATAACGTGTTCATCACTTGATTCTCAACATAGGTCACTACCATTAAAACGAAAGGGTTTCTAAAAAGAATTCATTTTTAAGAAACAAGTTTATTTTGAAAAACCAATTCAAACCCCCTTTCTTGTGTTTTTCACACCTTCATACTCTTGTGCTTAATGTCCTTGTTTATGTTTCTATATTAAGTATCAGAACCTTACATAAGCAAGTCAGAACCTTGCAACTCTGATAAGCTTCCGCTCTGCAAGTTCTAAATGATGCACACAACGTTCAGACTCTCGGTGGTTCTTACAATTCATGCAAGGCAAGTCTGAATGTTACTTCACAAATCAGAGTCTCTCAACGAACTCTGATGTTATCTCAGCGTCCTAACGACAAGAAGTTAAAAGTTGTCAAAAGAGTAAATACACAATTCAAACCCCCCATTTCTTGTGTCTTTCTCGCACCTTTAATTGGTATCAGAGCTCCGGTTCTGTTATTGATGGATATCAAAATGCTTAACAATGTTAGAAAAAGATCCAGATGTGGTGCGTAGAAATACTCTGGGTGAGATTGAAATCCACTTACAATTTCTGTAACAGTTCAGAAGATGACTGTATACAAAATTGTAATCAATCTGAGTACTTAAGCAAATCACTGATTCTGGAAGTTTCTGTTGTTGTCAAACAACTAAACCTTCCTCACTTAAAGCTTCGTTGAAGATTGAAGAATCAGCTGATAGGATAGATTCATCAGATAAGAAGTAGTATTTGTTGAATGCTAATCTTGGAAGATACGTGTGGATGAACCACGTAACTGCTCAAAGTTGAATCATCAGAAAACAAGAAGTCTTGTTTACTGAAGATCAATTCTTTATGAGTTTTTGAGATGTTTTCAAGAAACGGATTAGGTCCACCCTTGACTTTCTCGTTTAAAAACTCATTCATAACTTCTTCATGTAAAGAAGAAAGATTGTTGTTCTATGATTTTGAACTTCAGAGTGAAGTCTGTTGAAGTCAGAAAATCTGAAGAAGTCAAACTCTTAAAAATAATTCAACAATTGAAATCTTGAATGATCTAAAGAGTAAAAGGATTCATTGAAGAACTGAATATTGTTTTCTTGAAAAACTTAAAGAATATTCAGAAAGAAGAAATCCCATGATTCATCAAGTACTTGGCTATCGTATATTCTAAAGTCTTGATTGAACTTTCACAGTTAATTAAGTTATGACATCTCGAGACAATATCTCAGACGAAACTAACGTTATTGGTCAGATTACCATCTGATAAGATTCTCAGAACTTCTTAAACACTGGAATCAGAAGATGCAAATCCAAGCACTTAAGTCTTCTACCTTAAGTTAAATTGAGTTATGTAGCTGAAGATCTCTTCAGAAGTAGATATGCTGTTAAATTCTGATGAATTAGCTTTAAACTAGTAAGGTCGGCATTGTGAGACCAAGAAAATGTCATGCAAACCATGTCTAGCGCTATACACATGGTTGATGATACTTAGTACTGGACAAGGATCTACATCAGTTTAAAGAAACAAGTAAGATGCTATGAGATGAAGATTGAATTCTCTCAGCAAATAACCTCTCAATGGTTTATAATGAAGTTGAATTTAATGACCTTCCAAAAAGGAAAAAGTTGTATGGAAGTTTGTCTTTCTGACAATCAAGTCCAGAATCTCTGATTGGTTGATTCTCAAAAATCAGTTGAATAGGATCATAAGTTCAGAAAATAAGTTGTTCTCTTCAGAAGCCATAATACAAATGAACCTCTTAAATCTGGAATCAGAAGATGCCCTAGTAAACGCTGAACAAGACCGATCGAAAGTTCTTCCATATGTCACTCTTGTTAGACACTAGAAAATTCTTGAAAAATCTTGTTGAAGAAGCTCTGCAAAAAGATTTTCGGTATCTCTAAGGTGTGGCTCCCTTTATTCTTGATTATTTTTTAAAACAGTTAACAATTTACTTAACCACCGATCATTTACTATCACTTTAAGTTTCATATAAGAACCATTATAAATAGAACTAGATTCCCACGTAATTATGAGTAGACAATTCTCAAAAAGTTGTGTAAACAATCATGATTACGTTGTGTCAGCTACTACACCCCTACCCATAGGTATACGGTGACTTAAGGCTATCATATGTCCTTTCAGCTGACCACCACAGCTATTCATAGCCTATCTAGGAAATCATGACCACGCGTGTTCCAAGCGTGATAAATAGTTATCACTCCTTAGTTCTCCTCACAACATTACTCCATTTCTAGAAAGAATCTCTATCTAGTAGCTTAGAACTTCCTTCCTCAACTATCCTGCTCAAAATGTCTTCACACAATATCAGAGGAGAAACTACTGACCTCGAACTCCTAAAAGAATACACTCTAAACCTGAATCATCTACCTCAACTCAACAAAGCAAGCATTTTCTCTGGAATTAAATTTCAACACTGGGAGAATTATTTCTCCATGCTTGTTGGACCTGTCTTCCCTGAACTGGTGACTGAGTTTTGGGCAAACGCTCGGACACTAGAATATGATCTTGAAAAGAATCCTATTTTGTCTGTAGTTGCTGGCTGTTCAGTCTTGATCAACCCCACCATCATAGCCAAAGCCATTAGGTGTGTTGAAGATGGTGTGACTGTGGAAAGAAATATCAACAACCATAGCTTCGACAGGCATTTGTACGTCATTTTTGAAATAGAGGGACGTCCCACTCAACCTTGCACCCTCACTCTAACTGCTAAAGATTGGTACAATCTAATAATAACTAATTTAAGACCAAGAGAAAGAGGAGGAGGGTGGTTGTCTGAAAAAGAAAGATTATTCATTTTCTTTTTAGTGTCCAGGATCAAAATAAACCTACCCCAATCCATGTACAACCATTTAAAGGAAGAAATTAATCTGTCTAGGGAAGACACAATCTACCAAGTTCCCTACTGCAGGGTTATCTCCCACATTCTTGACCTCCAAGGAGTAGTTGGTCATTGCAGAAGAAATAGAATGACTGAGAAGATCCTTTCTGAGTTTTGTCAACCTATGACGTTCTAAGTTTAAGATATGAAGTTAGTTGACCTTGATTCATAGGTTAATTGAAGCCCTTATCTTACTGCCCTTATGTAAAACTTGATATCTATATCTTTTTGATTAATTATTAAAGTATCTCTAAATGTAGTTTACAAATATCTTTCAAATGAGTGATTCTTATGATCACGATACACTGAATCAATAACTAAAACAAAATAATAAGTGCTCCTTAAAATTCACACGAAAAGGCTCTGGACTATCTAGAAACCACAAATCCCTCTTAGGTCATAATTAAGTGACAGTTATCATTATCACTCACTAGAGTTATTTCACGAATCTTGATTGGATAATCTGTCCTTATTAAAGATGATAATCATTAAACCTCTTTTCCCACGTTACTTAGTACATCTAAGAAAAATCAACTGTTATTCTCCCAAATTCTCTAAACCGTTCTTTACTCATTCCTCTATAAAAGGCTTCAAACCCTAAATCACCAACTCAACTCATCTGAATCCTCTGCCTAAATACCTTCTATTTTCTTCATCCTATCATCCTCTACAATGGCCTCCATTTCCCAAAATACTTTAACTCCCACAATTATACAAATTCCAGTTGACAGCCTCGTCGTTTTATCAAAAACGATTGTAAACTTTAACAATCTAAAGTCAAATGGATGTGATATTATTCCTTCAATGGAAACTCAAGGATGGAGTAATTACTTTAAGAGGTTGGAATGACCAACTTACAGTCATCTGGTTAAAGATTTCTGGATCCACGCCAAGATATCAAATACCCCCATTGTCTCCTTCGTTTTTGGAAGGAAAATCTTCATATTTGAGAAGACTATTGCAGATCTTCTGATGCATGACAACAGTGGTGTGAGAATCACTAAGAACCAACTAAACAAGGAAAAAGAGGCCAAGGTTATGGCTAGCATTTTCAAAGAAAATACTGTAGCTGATGCAGAGAACTCAATATTCTCTAATCTAAAGGATTCTCTACAAGTATGGTTTAAAATCCTCTAAGGAAGTGTGTTTCACCATCTTCCCTCAAACCAACTCAACGACACTAAAAAATGTGTCCTATTTTTCCTTCTTAAGGGAATCAAGATGCATCTTCCTGTAATTCTCTTCAAACTTCTGAAGGAAGCCATAAGAAACTCCAGAACAAGTTCTGTCACGGGGGACAGACATATTCCGTATGGAAGACTTATTTCCGACATCTTGGTGGAATCAGGAGTAGTTGACGATATTCTGATTAATAAGGGAGAATCAAGAAAATTGCTTAAAAGCGCTGGAAAAATTCTCAGGTTTGAGAATCTTAAAAGAGAAAACTCCACTCTGGATAACACATCTTTTAGGAAATTAACATTGACACCAAGGGTTCCGGTTGAAGGATTTCCAAGATTCGCCACTTACAATCAGACAGAAGTCGGGAACTATCTGAAACAATCTAAGGACGGAGACATCAGCGCATGGATTAACATGGAGAATAATACTGATGTACTTCAAGAGCTCTCAGATTGGAAGAGAGTAATTAAGAAGCAAAAGGATACTGATGATGGAGAACCTTCATCAAAAAGATTAAAAGCTGTGTATGATGCATTAACATCCTTTAAGGATAATACCATCACAAAAATTCAAAACTTAGTGGATGCTTCCAGATCCTGTGTGGACCCCATAGAAATAAGAAATATCTGGACTGAGTTCCATGAATGGATCTCAGAGGAAATTGTGGAGAGCAAGAGGCTGGCAATTACTCAAGCAGAAGAAAAGTTGCATACCTCAAGAACTGATGATTCTGAAAGCTTATTCTCATCTTCCTCATCATCATTAGGCTCCTTTTAGTCTAATCCTTAGGAACCTTTAGGGCTATGTTTTGATCACCTTTAGGATTAAGCTTAACCTATGCTTTGAACTTTAAAAACTATTTTGTGGTTCAGTATTGATGCTTCCATCTAATCGTCCATCATGAAAATGCTATGACTAATATCTGAAGATGTTGATCAATAGAACTATTCCTTATCATATCATCCTTCGTATGGTTAATGCTTAAATGATAAAATCCCTTAAGTTTATTTATGTTCACTATCATCTACATATGCTTAAATGCTCAGATGCTCTATAACTTTTTGATGATGTCAAAAAGGGGAGAAAGAATATGATTTTGATTGATGAATATATGTTTAACTTGATTGGAAAGAAAGAAATCTAAAAGAAAAGAATGCAACTCAAACAAGTAATCAATCATATAAAATGTGTTACTACTAACGTTTGTTGTTTGATGTTTAACCGAGGAACTCTAAACAAGTTCACTAGGCATTCTAAGAACGGGTTAAGAAAGAAGAACAGTGAAGTTCTTAGGAACTGTTGGTCATATGATAGAAGTTGTACACTTCGTGAAAATGTGTTTAGAATCAGATCTACCCAGTACTGTTCAGGAGTTGATAACTGTCTGAAAGTCAAAGTTTATCTTGATCTCTGTCTCACTTGGTTCAGAAGCTGTAAGCTGTCTAAAAATATGAGATTCAGAACAAAAGAATCAGAAAAAGAAAACTCTGAAAGCAGTCAAGACAAAGTATACATCTCAAGATGCTTGTTCAGAAGATTTGTGCAAAACAGAAGTCAAAGATCCGGATTGAAGATCCAAGAAGAAGTAGTTCTGATGGCTACCAAGAACTCAATTAAGAAGAAATGATTTGGTATCATACTAAGTCAACAAATGGTAATCAGACTCGGTATACATAAAGATTGGTATCAGACTCAGTCTGAAGTAATATCAATCAGAGCTAAGCTGTATAATGCTTTTAATACCTTCATTTGTATCAATATCAGCACTCTAAGGAAATACTCTTCAAGTGGTATAAGAAGAATACATTCAGTTGGTATCGGACTCAACATGCTCTGGAATCTGACTCTACACATATTTTGGTATCAGATAAAAGTCAGATCACGCATAATACCAAAATCAGAATCAAGTGCTGATTGATCACTAAAGTAACCTTCTACTGGTATCTGATCAAAAATTAAGCTTTGATGAATCACTGAGTTATGATAGTAACAAGGTTCTGAGATGAAGACCTGTGTTCTAAGTCAAACTCTGAAAAGTCACGATCTTTATTGGTGATTAAAATTTAATATTTCTGGACTACGTTATGAAAGATCCCAATATCTGACTTATGGAAATTACGGGGAGACTACCCAAAAGATTCAAATGATAAATTCTATAATCTTCACAAAGTCTGAAACTCAAGAGGAGTTTCTTAAAAGACAGTGTCTGTCTCTGATGGATAGCTAGGCTATGTTATCAGATAAGAACTAATATGTTTGTGCTTAAATGAATCTACTGAAAAGTAGAAATGCTTCAGATGTCTCTGAAGATTATAAGCTCTGATACGACTACAAAGGAACTGAGTTCTGAAGATGGAAGTTCCCATGAACTAGTCCAGATGCTGAAGACTTTCTGTTTCTTTAAAGACATGATAGAGAAGTAGTCCTTTTCTATTCTTCGTTCTGGCAACTCAAGTTATTATTCTGTATGTCTTTGGATCATATAAGATTCTAGATGATCACAGATGAAACTTTGAGGATAACACATTCAGGGGGAGCTGTTGTTCCAGACTCTGAATATGTTTATTTTGGTGATTACCTTGTATAAAATGTTCAGTCAAAATACCTGGTTTTGTCATCATCAAAAAGGGGGAGATTGTGAGAGCAAGAGTTGTCTCTACAAGTCACTCTATGTTTTGATGATAACAATACGTATTTGTGAAAGAACCATTTTATGTTATAACGTGTGTTATGTGCAGTTCATATTCATAGAAGTTATCAGATCCAACAAGCACCAGTCAGATGAGCGTAATTGATAATATGCAAAGTTACTACGTGTGACACAAGTCGTAAGAAGCAAAGAATGCTTCTATATCTGATCGTGATCAGTCAGATCCAAGGATGTCGATATTGCTGTTGCAATGCTCTTGTGGATGCTCTCTGAAAATGGTCAAGATTCTGCAGATAATCCTCTGGAGAACCGAAGTGCTGAAGACTCTCATGACTTGAAGTTCTGAAGGCGGAAGGCTCTGAAGACCAAGTGTAGAAAGACTCTGAAGACAAATTCGTAATGGGCGAGTTCTGAAGTTTTGGAAGACTTGAAGAAGTAAAGGATAATGTTCTTAAAGACAAGTTCTGAAGTTCTGAAGACTGATTCCTAATGGACTTCTTCAAATGACTAAAGACTTGACGTATCAGATATCCTGCTAAGAAGGCTCTACTCATGCTTCATCAATTTACCATCAGAAGCCTATGAAGTTTGGAAGTCAAATGTTACCGTTGTGAGTAAGTGTACACAGCGCCCAAGAAAGATATATCCCATCACTTATCCCACGGCAAAAAGAAGATGTGTCAGTATAACTAATTATTACATTGCGTCTCTTTTCCAACAGCCAGCAGTATTTCAAACGGCTATATTTCTACCGGGCTATTTAAAGGAAAGAGCATTCGCTTCTGAAAGAAATCGATTCATTCCATCAAAGGAGAATTGATCAAGTCATTGTGTGAAGATAGTAACAAAGATGAGTTCTCGTTGTAACACTTAGAATATCCAAAGCTATCACCATTTACACATGGCCATTGTTGTTGAAGCTTAAAGATCATAAATTAACACAACAACAATCAATTGGTACCGAAGCTGCTGATGAAGAAGACAACATTGCAAATCAATCAAGCTATCAACCACCTTCTCGTCAGCGCTACATTGAAGATCTGAAGCAAGGAGTTGTTGCTCAAAGCTTGCTCACCCAAGAAGACGAAGAAGAAGAAGATCTAAAAGATGTCAACAATTGTCAAATCTTTATATATATTTGTAGTTTCTTAGGATAGCAAGGAGTTGTTGCTCACATCTTGCTTGAACACTTGTGTGTTCTATGTACTTAAACTTAGGAGTAATCTGCTTGTTAAGAAGCATCTTTGTAATCTCCTGTAAAACTAATTCTTGGTGAATTAGGATTCCTTGAGTGGTCAGTGTGACCGGAGACTCGATAAGACAGTGGTGAGATGTCATTATGGGAAAAGCCTGAAATAGGGTCAGTAGCATTATATTCATTGCGATGAATCCCTGAACGTCTAGCTGTGAAAGCCTAGCAGTAGATCTTGCGAGATTGGAACCTGCGGGTTAATGTTCGTTATATTCATTAAGTTGAATCCCTGAACGGTTCATTGCATGTTAGTCACAGTGCGGTTATGCAAGTGGTTAGTCACCGGCTGTTGCTCGTGCATCTGTAATCGAGATTGATTATAGTGGATTAAGACCATGTGTTCAAGGCAAAATCACCTGAGGAGGATGGACTGGATTAGCCTTTGTGGTGAACCAGGATATATCGTGTGTCCTTTACTCTTATGCTTAATGTCCTTGTTTATGTTTCTATATTAAGTATCAGAACCTTACATAAGCAAGTCAGAACCTTGCAACTCTGATAAGCTTCCACTCTACAAGTTATGAATGATGCACATAGCGTTCAGACTCTCGGTGGTTCTTACGATTCATGCAAGGCAAGTCTGAATGTTACTTCACAAGTCAGAGTTTCTTAACGAACTCTGATGTTATCTCAGCGTCCTAACGACAAGAAGTTAAAAGTTGTCAAAAGAGTAAATACACAATTCAAACCCCCTTTCTTGTGTCTTTCTCGCACCTTCAAAGAGCTCTTGTGAACCACTTATTAACCAAAACCTTGCCTTTGGGAGTCAATACCCTAATTTAGAAACCAAGCTTGCCATTAATTGCAAGTCCCTACCTTTTATAATAAGAAAGGGAAACAACACATTTTTTTTTTGTATTTTGAATAAGCTTAGAAATGTTAGTATATAATCAAGAAAAGAAAACACAAAGGTGCTTGGTGATATCTCCCAAAAGGCAAACCCAAAGAGAGGGGGTTAGGAGGATATCATGCTTGTGATCTTGATTAAAATGCAGATGATATGATAGGTGGAGTCTTAGGGGTAAAAATTAGGGTATTACAGATGCCCCTATTTAAGTTTCTTCCTTCCAGAGATATGAAGATTGGAAATCTTTCTATCAATGGGATTGAATATTCTTAAATACAGAAAACCCAATTTTTATCCCTAAGATACTGCATGATGCCTATGATATGAATGAAAAAGATACAAACTCTGCGGGGAAGACGCTACGGGGCACACTCCGTCTAGATGAACCACAACTCTGATAATGTTGGGGAAAAACTTGAAGGGAGCCCGACATAGGGACATAACTCACTGGGGGAATGATACAACATCACGAGGGCCCATACTAGGGAATAGCTCACAGTACAGCCAGAAGTAACAAAGATAACAAGCGACAATGAAAAACTCCAATGGGAAATATGCAGCAAAGAAAAACACTAATCTTGCTGGGGAATCCACCCTGAGTAGTTAGTTATAAAAAGGAACAACTACCAACTCATAGTTGAAGGCAGTGAACAGGATCTGGATATACTACCAACTCATAGTCAAAGGCAGTAAACACGATAATACCGACTCATGGATGACAGTAAAGAAACAGGTAATACCGACTCATGGATGACAATATAGAAATAGGTAATATCGACTCATAGATGATGGTATACTACCAACTCATAGACGAATGAAGTGACAAGATTAAAATTGATAATAAGCTTCCCATGAATTATGGTCTTCAACCTGGAACGAGTCTCGGCTCCTTCTTTGACCAAGTCTTCCACCTGGAAAGGGTAATAAACCTCCAATGACTTCCAAATTTCAACCTAGAATGGATCTCAGTTTCTTCTTTAACCAAGTCTTCCACTTGGAAAGGGTAATAAACCTCCTATGACTTCTGGATTTCAACCTGGAACAGGTCTCGGTTTCTTCTTTAACCAAGTCTTCCACTTGGAAATGGTAACAAACCTCCCATGACTTCCGGTCTTCAACCTGGAACGAGTCTCAGTTTCTTCTTTAACTAAGTCTTCCACTTGGAAAAGGTACCAAACAAGATTTCCTAGAATTTTGGTATTCAAGCCGAAGCAGTCTTCACTTGCTGGAGATATATCTTAGCGTTGATCAGGGATCACAAGAGACTTCCCAAATAAAGAGCCAACCACCTGTTAGAGAATAAAACGGTGCCAACTCTGGTTTGTTGAATCACAACAAGATTCTCTGTTGGGGATTGACTTAAGAGATCGCCACTTGCTGCAGAGGTAAGGATTGATATTGCTGGGAATAAACAACCTTCTCAAATAAAGAGCCACCACTTGTTGTTGAACAAAATCTCAGAGAGATCACTGAAGCGATAATTGTCGAGAAATTAGATTCTTCATCCATTGGAAAAACCTTTTCTGTTGAGGAAAACAAAATCCAAAAGGTGCAAAACATGTGTACTTCGCCATTTATGTTTCCAATCTAGGGAAGTCAAAAAATGCTGCGGGGGACCAAAGTTCAATCAAGGAACGAACTGGAGAGAAACGATCAAATAGGACTCTATTCGATGAGGAATGAATTTGGCTGGGGATTTGTTCCATCCAGGAAAATGAGCTGGGAAGGAAAACTAAAACATAATTCTTCCACGAGGAACAATTTCAGTGGGGAAACAAAGGATAAACTCTCTCTGGGGAAAATACCAGCAGGAAAGTGGGTTTAGAGACACCAAGGACATGCAAATGAGCATGAATTTGCATTCGGCTATGCACTGATGTGTTAGGTTGTTTGTATTGTGATTGGCAGCATTTTGTTACAAGAAGTGAAATAACAAGATGTTAGAGAAGATGTCTTGACATTCTTATACGACATCGAGGTGTGTTGTGGTTTTACATTCTTGGAAGATTTTTTTAGTGTGAGATTTTGAAGATTCGTTGAAGACTTGATTCATGTATTCTGAGGTCCAAGAAGTGTTTGTTTTAGAAGCGCAATGGACAGTTCCGGATTTGTTGTGTTTTCTAAGAATGGATGTCAAAACATTTAAGGAAACATTTGATTTTGATCCGAAAATTATGTAGAACTTTGTGCAGTAGTCTGTTTTGGATCTGCTGTGTGTTTGTTTGTTTAGACCGAAGCCCATGCCATTCTGAGGCTATTTAAAGGACGACTCTAAACCTAAGAAGATGGTAGCCGTATTATGTGAGAGAGTTTTTTAGGGCTTAGTCTGTTCTTTGGTGTTTGTGAGCCACTCTCGTATCACCGTGATTCTAGAGCTGGACTGATAATTGAGTTGTAATCGTGAATCACTCATAAGCTTTTAAGCAAGAGTGGATTATTTTTATTAGAGTGTGTCTCCTCTTTGATTGTTTTCGTTGTCATCAGTGTTGTGTGATTGAGGGGGACTGAAAGGGGTCTCATATCTAGGAGAGTCTTAGATTGAAATTCCACGTGAAGTGATTAGGTGCAAAGTTTGTAAAATTGGAGATTATTTAGAACTTCAAAATCTTACTATTATAGTGGATTTCCTTCATGGCTTGGATGCCCCCATATGTATGTGACGTTGCACCGAATTGGGTTAACAATTGATCTGTGTTATTTACTTCTAGCGTGTTGTTTAAATTGTTAATTGTTTTACTGTGTTGTTACGATGTCTTGACTTTTCTTTCAACATCCTCTTGTTCTGACATCATATACAACATCTGTATTCTTGTGCCATAATTTCAATTGGCATTAGAGCAGACACCCTATTCTGTTTTGGGTGAGCTCCAGGGAGATATTTTCTGGTACTGTGAACAAGGAAGAAGGATTTGTCAACAGACCACCTATTCTGGATGCCACGGACAATGATTATTGGAAAGCGTGTATGGTGGATTTTCTAAAATCTATGGATAGCAAAACATGGAAGGGAGTTATCAAAGGTTGGGAACATCCTGTGGTGCAGGACAAAGATGGGAAGGACACAACTAATTTGAAGCCTGAAGAGGACTGGTCTACGGAAGAAGATGAACCTGCTTTTGGAAACTCCAAAGTCTTGAATGCCTTATTCAATAGAGTTGACAAAATTATATTAAGGTTAATAAATACTTGTATTGTGGCCAAAGATGCATGGGAAATCCTCAAAATCACTCATGAAGGCACATCAAAAGTAAAAATGTCAAGACTTCAACTTCTCACCGCCAAATTTTGAGAATCTCTGGATGAAAGATCATGAGTGTATTCATGATTTTCACATAAATATTCTTGATATTGCCAATTCATCTAGTGCCTTGGGAGAGAAAATGTCAGAGGAGAAATGTGTTAAAAAAATCCTCAGGTATTTTACTACGAAGTTTGACATGAAGGTTACAACTATTGAAGAAGCACAAGACATCTGCAACATGAAAGTGGAGGAGCTTATTGGGTCATTTCAAACTTTTGAATTGGCTATCAGTGATAGATCTGACAAGAAGAACAAAAGCATAGCTTTTATCTCTAACACTAATGATGAAGAGGTTCAATGTGACATGGAGACCAATGAAGTAATTTCTAATGCTATTGTGCTTCTTGGGAGGCAATTCAATAGGGTGCTGAAGAAAATGGATAGGAAGCCAAGACCAAATGTCAAGAACATGTCATTCGACATCAGTAAGAACAGTGATTATCAGAGTAAAGTAAGAATTAAGGAGAAGCCAAATCAATGAAAAGGTATTCAGTGTCATGGATGTGAGGGTGTGGTCACATTAGATCAGAATGTCCCACGTACCTCAAGAAAGAAACGAAGGGCTTGTCGATTTCTTGGTTTGATGATTTTGAAAGTGAACCTGATGATGAATCTGCTAAGCATGTTACAACCCTCACTGGCAGGCGTGAATTTGATGAAGATTCACACGACGAGGATGTCTCTTATAAAGAATTGGTTGCTTCCTACAGAGAGCTTTATGCCAAACGTGAAGGGGTCTATAAGATAGGAGAAAAGCAGAAGAGAATCATAGCTCAATTGCAAGCTGAAAAAGAGAAACTTTTATCTACTATCTTTGGTCTTCAAGATGAGGTTACCCTGTTGAATTCAAAACTTGAAAACATGACTAAATCCATAAGAATGTTGAACAATGGGTCTGATATGTTAGATGAAATTCTTCAAGTTGGGAAAGAGGCTAGAAACTTAACAGGTATAGGTTTTAATTACCAATTTCTGAAAGGAAAAACCCATGTGACAAAATTTATTCCTCCAGAAAGGAAGTATGAGCCCATGATGTCCGACCAAATGTAACAACATCCTGCCATACATCAGGAAACTCAAACTAAAGTCAAGTTTTTGCCTTGGAAATGTTATTAATGTGGTAAATATGGTCATATAAATCCATTCTATTACAGACTATATGGTTGTCCAAAACATCCAACACAACCTAGGACTAATCATATGATGATTAAAACTAGAAAGGAATGGAAACCTAAGGTTGTCAATACTAGTCTTATAGCCCATACTTCTTTTAGAGCTTCATCTAGAGAAGATTGGTACTTTGATAATGGGTGTTCTAGATATATGATAGGGGTCAAGAAGTATTTAGTGGACATTGAGTCTTATTCCACAAGTTTTGTCACGTTTGCTGAGGGAGCTAAAGGTGAAATTAAGGGAGTAGGAAAGTTAGAGTGTACTAGACCTCCTAGACTAGATGATGTTCTTCTTGTGAAAGGATTGACTTCAAATCTGATAAGTATTAGTCATTTATGTGATCAAGGTTAAAAAGTCAATTTCACCAAGTCAGAATGTCTAGTTACCAATGAGAAGAATGATGTTTTTATGAGGGGAGTTAGGTCTAAAGATAGTTGTTATTTGTGGGTACCACAAGTAACTACTTATTCTTCCACATGTTTAATTTCCAAGGAAGATGAAGTCAAGTTGTGGCACCAGAAGCTTGGACATTTGAATATCAAAGGTATGAAGAAAATTTATGTTTGAAGAAGCTGTTAAAGGTCTACCAAAGCTCAAAATTGAAGATGGTAAAGTCTGTGGTGAGTGTCAAATTGGGAAGCAAACCAAGATGTCAGACCCGAAGTTGCAACATCAGACTACTTCTAAAGTTTTTGAACTTCTTCATATGGACTTAATGGGGCCTATACAAGTTAAAGTCTTGGTGGAAAGAGGTATGTGTTAGACGATGGCACTGATCTATAAGGGGGGTTGAATAAATCACTTATTTTTAATAATTTGTGCTTTAAAATATTGTTCTAAATTATGCCAAAGCGGCCTCAAATCAAAACTCGTCTATCTGAACCTTTATTGGAAATATCAGATATGTGAAACCGAATGAAATGATCTTGATGAGAAAGTAGAATTAATAAGGTTCCCAATCAATAATTCAAATAAAAGCCAGTTAAGGTGAACTAGTTTCCAATGCTTAATTGAGGATAAAATTTGAATTGACAATTTATCAAACAGTTTATATGTTATCAATATATCAAACACTTGGCGTGTGAAACACACCAAGTCAAATTTCCTTTGAATTTGTAGTGCAGAATTTTTATCACTTGGAATAAAAGTGATTGCAATGGTTTTACACAGCTGTTTGAAACACTACAAATCAATCGAAATATTGCTAACAATTGATTTCACACAAACTTCAACAATATAAAAGTAAAGAGATAGAGAGAGATACCTTATTTGTTTAGGCAGTTCCCCTTTCTTCCTCGCTTAGGGTACGTCTGTCCTCAATTCTAAAATAGAATTGAGATATGTATAAAATCTGTGTGCAATATTCAGTACAAGAGAAGTCCTAGCAAACCAACAATCTAACCCAATTGATAAGATTGAATCTAACCACTTCTCTCCCCTTGATTCTTGCTAAATCAAGTGCATCAAACACTACGAGCAAACCTCCAGTTACCGCTACTCACTTGACCGAACCTTCCGTTCTTCAAGTCTTTCACTCGGATGATTTCGATCGCAAGATGCTTGACCCCAAATCTTCCAAAACGATCTTCCGATTACCGTTACTCCCTTGAGCGAACCCACCGTTCTTCAAGGCTTTCACTCGACTGAATCTGTGATGCAAAGACTTGTACAAAAACCCCAAAATCCTAATGGTTTTATCAAAGAAAGTCCCACTGAATATCTACCCAAACTTGATTTACAAATCCTAAGTTTGGATTTTATCACTCTTGTTTAAGCACAATCAATAATGATGATTATGTGTGATTATTGATGAATGCAATTGTGAGAGTGAAGGTGAAGAGCAAGATAATGTTTCTTTAAATTTTCTCCACGTTTAACAACGTGATGCATATGAGTATATATATGTACATGAATGAGAAAAAACTGAGTTTGGGAACACAAAGACACAGAAAATGGGTAAACATGCGCGAGAGTTCAACCTCTAGCATCTATGAGTCGACCTGTACAAGGCAGTGGCCAAAACTGCATAAAAAATTGGCCCATGCATCGATGCATGCAAGGCAGAAAGTTTCAAAAAATTTCCCTACTGTATGAGTCAACCTGTAGGGGCCTATGCATCGACCCAGGGTAGGCGCATGCAAGGAAGAGAGTATCAAAACCTTTTCCCTTCAATGTGAGTCGACCTATGACCTTTATGAGTCGACCTATGGCTCTAAAAATGACCCAAAACCCATCTTTGACATTGTGTATGATCCTATATGTCTAATACATGTATAAGGATCTTTATGCATGTTTGCAAGAGATGAAAACATCGCTTAGACAAGGTGATACCATCCAAAATACACAAGTACTTAATATCCTAGTTTTGAAATCATTAAAACATAGTAAAAAGGAACCTTGCCCTCACATACTTCCCCTTTTTGGTGATGGCAAAACCTTGTGAAACCTTCCAAAAAAATTGAGTACTAGAAGGACATTCTCCCCCTGACTATATGCACTTCCATAGAATTCTGAACTCTATGAACTCGCTTTTGCTCCCCCTCCCTTTGACAACATCAAAAAGAGTAAAGCAACCAGTCATTTGGAAACGTAACATTCACATAACAACACAAACATATGCTACTGCAACAGATACAACATTAACAATCATCCACATATAATGTTGTCAATGCAAATAATAAAGATAAATAACTCAAGAACCATAGAGTAATAGTGAAGAAATGCATTACACAAAACACATAGTTCAGCACAAGTCTTGAGAAAAACAAAAACAAAACAAAACAAAATGCGAAATAAGATGCAAGATAAGACAACAACACAACGCAATTAACTATGATCTTCGACCCAGATGAGGGTGGCCCCTCCCTCGGAATTTTTTATCTTATTTGCTCATTAAGCATCCAGACGTTCATACATATCAAGGACACTTTGGTTGAGAGATTCTAGGCTCAATGAGAGTGCACAATGTTGATTTGCCGAGGTTTCAACCGACCCAAGACCCTTGATGCAAAGATATCAAAGTTTTCATTCTGAGTATGAATTTGCCCCTGCATTGTTTCGTAGCGTGTTCTTGAAGATCTGCAAAGTTTTGGTTCTCAAGTTGCATACTTCGGAGCATTTCAAGAACGGTTGAATTGTCTGTTGGAGGATTATTTGGAGAAGGAGGAACATATGAGGTGCCTTAATCAGACCAAGTGTTTTGACGCCACGTACCCCATCCTTGGTTATCGTTATTATCCTGAATCGGAGAGTCACCCAACCAAGCATAATCATCATGACTTTCATAGGGAACCCCCGTTTCCATGGGATGAGTTTCCTCATCTTCGTCTTGATCTTCCTCTTCGGCTTCATTTGAGTTACAGATGTGACAACTTGAACCCCTAGGCTTGAACACATAAGTTTTCAGTTGCTTGTCCCAAATATATCCCATAAGAGTCATAATATTTTGACTAAACTCTTGGTCAGTAGTAAGATAGATGTAAGGGATGTTAGGCACATAAATTTTGGCATGATCTAATATGGTTTGGATCAACGATCTATAGCATAATGATGAACCTTTATTGCTTTCTTTCAAAGCATAAAAGTGACTTGTGAAAAATTAAGGCCAGTTTACCTTGATCTTGTTCTTGAGGAGATAAACCAAATAAACTTCAGCTTGATCAACCCTTGAGTAACCACCTTTCTTCGAACGTAAAATGTGGGAGACAATCCACTGCAGAATGCGATCTTCCCATTTCAAAAAATTAGTTATGATAGACTTAGGGAAGTTATCACCCACGACTACTTCTGCAGGATAAGGATCCTTAAGCACGAAGTTCAACCCGGTCTTAAACTCATACTGCGGAGCCAACTTGTTGTCAGTTATATGAAGGTCATGAGAAAGGCGAGGACACATGTCAAACAAATCTCGCCACATAGAGCTACCAACATTTTAGTTTTTTCCCCCCATCTTGAAAGCAAACTCATACCCGGTAAATTTACCCATCAAACCAGCATAAAACATTTTAAACATTTCTTCATTATAGTTTGTACTACATTCCAAAAAAAAATGAATTTATTTTTTGATGGTTCAGAACATCTACAATTTTAAGGATATTCATCATGTCCGCTACCTTAGGGTAATACACTTGTTGCTTAACAATAGACCTTTTTCAAAAATCTTTCTCATACACTTCAGTAAGTTCAGGAGAAAGTAATGATAAATCAGTTACCGAAATTTGAGAGGATGTTTCCCTACCGGACCTTTTTCCCGTTACTCTTGTAGTAGCCATTTGAGAAAACCTCCTTTGTTGATGATGATACTCAGTTGCAGTCGTTGAAGTGAGTGTAGAAAAGGGAAATTCTTCACTAATTCAGATTTGAAACACTATTTTTTAGAGAATCTTTGAAGGGGGTTTCTAGGGTTTGGAAGGGTTAAGAGAGTTGAGGAACATGCAAGAGAGACACAAATGAAAAATTCAAGACAAAACACAAGCCTGAAAGATATTTATAAAAAGAATTCAGAAAACACGAGGGATGCGTCGGCGCATGAGTATAAAATTTTCAAAAAAAATTAAAGTTACAGTATGAGTCAACGCAAGGGGGACCCTCAGGTCGACACATAACAGGCACTGACTTTCAGACTTGAATTTTGATGATCATAGGTCGACCCTATAGACTAGACAGGTCGACGTGTAACACCTTAACATTCCCTGCGTACTTTAATTAAATAATCAGAGTAATTATAAGAAAATTCAGCAACATAGGGTATTACTTTCCAACTAAAACCTGCTCATACAAATGACATGTAACACCTAATTATTATCAACGAAAATTAACACTTTTATAATCCAAAAGTCATTTATTAAGCAGCGGAAACTTAGTTAATTTAATCACAAAACATAACGTCTTAAAGAAACAAAATTAGTTTCAAACATAAGGAAAGTGAATGATCCTTGACAAAACCAAATTAAACATAAAAGCGTTCCCAAAACCCCAGTGTTACATATCAGAGCAGACACCAACAAATAAAGTGAAAGACTTCGCCTTCACTAACTGCAACTCTGCACTATCCTTGATTATCTGCAGGATGCCGTATAAAGCATCACAAACAACAGAAGGGGTGAGATTCTCAAATCAACAAAAGAAATGCATGATATATATATATATATATATATATATATATATATATATATATATATAAAAGCATATGATTATTAAGGAATCCACCCTAACATCAATTCACATCGCACACATTCCACACACTAGTAGATAGTCATAATTTTCCATAAAACAAAATGATACATAATGCAATGCAATGAGACTCCACACTAGACTCAATGCATGTGGTACCATTCGATCCCTTTTTCATGATCGTAATTCCCGTCGGAATATCCACAACGTCGCTCACACCCCACATGGGCACACGACATCCGTAATCGCCCATACCCCACACGGGCACACGACTACCGTAATCGCTCACACCCCACATGGGCGCACGACTACCTCAACAACCACAACAATTTGATTCTACCACATAGAGTCCCGATAAAACGCTCACACCCCACATGGGCACACGGCTTATCTCACAACTCATGCAAGCATGTAATGCATATCAACAACAACATACAATGACTTTCATTATATCAATGTATCACGCCCCTACATGCCACACCACGACATGCCATAACAGTCTAACAACATCATCATACCACATAGCAAGTAACAATCAACGAAATAATACAGCATCAACAACGACAACAACAATACCACGTACAATGATATTTATATTAATCATTATACCACACCACTACTAGTCACCATGCAACAAAAATGCTATAACGGCTCAAAAACATCATCATACAACCTTATAAGCAACAACTATTACATTTATAAGTTATGTCACAACACCATTAAGCGACAAGACGCGCGACCACGATTAATAACATGCCAAATCACCCAGCCACGCATAAATAAAATATTCTACTGGCAAAAAGACCATGTTAAATAGAAAGAATATTTTGTTAGCTTTCTAACGCTTCGAACGGGGGCCAAAACGGACTTACGGATCAAAAGTTATGAAGAAAACAAGATTTGACATTTTGGAAAAATTGTGCAACACACGGGTCCGTACAGGTCGACTCATGAGTCGACTCATACTGCGCAAAAACAGAAAATTTTTCTGTTTCTAATCATTAAATGTCTTCCGGACCTCCGATTTCGATTCCGTAAAAAGTCCCGGTTTCGTAATTCAAAATCCTACGATTGTATGACATTTATAACAACATTTAACACTTATTTAGAGGTCCTATCATCATATTATACATCATCTACCTCATCTCATGGCCTCACAACATCAATTTATCCCCAATTTCTTCATACATTCTTCTCAAATCAAAACCCAATCTACAAAACCCCAACATACTTAGACTATATATCAATTAGAACATATTCTAACACCAAAAACACAACTAAAACATGCAATTTACATAATTTACACATAATAACAAACATCGACACGCAACCTTCCTTTCACACCGAATCACCCAAAGCAACAACGAAATGCATAGATATGGATACTAATAATTTACCCACCCTCATACATATATTATACAGCCCTTAAATGAGCGAAGAATCCCACCCTTACCTTAAGTGAAGATTCCTCAAAGCTCTCTAATGGAGGTTCTCCCAACCCTAACTATGATTCTCTCTTCCGTTTCTCCCTTCTCGAGACACGATCGCTCCACAATGATTCTCTCTCTCTAATTTTCTTCTTTTTCCCACTATAACCCTTAGACCCCTAATATGATCTTCCTTCCTTACCCTCACTAATCCTCGCGTAAATGACCACTTTACCCTCATACATATATTCATATTATCCAATAAAATAATTATAGCTAATTATTTAAATCCAAATAACTTTAACTAAATTATTTAAATAAAATAATTATTCGAATAATATTACTAAAATTCCCATTAATTGTTTTTAAATCTAAATAATTTCATTTAAATTGTCTAAATTAAGGATAAGCCTCAATACCCTTATCGTCCTACACTACCCAACACATGATCTCACCAAAACACATCATATATCACATAATTCACAAATACACGATATTAATCATGAATAATCACTAACCAAACATATTGTAATTATCGGGGCATTACAACTCTCCCCCACTTAGAATATTTTCGTCCTCGAAAATGTACTCGATGCGAACTACCCCGGATACGTTCTCGCGTCCGAGTAACCAACTCCCCTGCCATAAAAGGCAACACCACGAATAACCCAAAACAACAAACCACCTCATGAACGACAACAACAACAAGATTCAATGCTCACGCAATGCACTCGACGACCAACTCAAGACGCAAAGAATAACCGAGTTATGAACACACATGTTCACTCTCGAACCGAAACACAACACGATCGTTACCATCACCATAGGTAACACTTCCCTAATCCCCCATCACAGAAATTAGCTACTCGCACTCAAACCATCACCATAGGAAACGGAGCAACAACAAAGACAAGAACATAAAGCTCCACGGAACAACATCGTATTAACCACATCAACATAACAAGAATACCAACCTCGTTGTCACACAACATCAAGACAACCATTCTACGATTCACCAATCAAACATGTAACTAATACATTCATCTACATAGTAGTACATGATTAATATTTAAACCTTTCATCATGTCACTTCCATTCTGGAACGTCCAATGGTCTCATCATTCCTGCAGGTTCTAACGTTTAACCTTTGAACTCTTACAAGTCACACACGCATACACGAATTGCGCTACATCACGCTTCTGCCAGGCACTCTGATTACACACAACTATCAAATCTACCAAGTTCACATCCAACTTCCGACTCTCTCTAATATTCACAAGAAAATCATTATTCACTTTTAATATACTCAGCCTAACACTCTACTGCGTTAGCTCACACACCAGACACAAGTCTCTGAACTGCTAACTCAATTCTAATTCTCTGACCATCAAAGCAGACATATGAAAAGACTTTTGACTTAACTCATCAGGCACAACATTAACTTTACTAATAGGATAATTCGAGCCAAGGTCATAACTCATCAGGAATTCCAACCATCATCGTTGTCTCATACTCTATTCCTTCCGACCAAACAGGTATTCTACACTTTTGTGATTACTAAACACTTCGAACCTAGATCCCTACAAATAATACCTCCAGATTTTCAACACAAATACAACTGCAACCAATTCCAAATCTTGAATAGGATAGATCCTTTCATGAATCCTCAGTTGTCGTAAAGCATAAGCTACGAGTTTACCATATTGTATTAACACACTGTATAAATTCATCATAAACACATCCCAATACCCCACAAATGGTTTATTAGGGTCAAGCAGAATCAAAACTGGAGTCGTAGTCAACTTATACATCAGCTCTCTAAAACTTTCCTCACAACGTACATCCCCAAACAAACGACTTATCCTTCGCAAGTCAACTGAGATAACGGAAGTGCTAACTTGGAAAAGCCTTCCATAACCTACGGTAATAACCACTAAGTCCAAAAATCTTCTAATCTCCTTAACCAACTTCGGAGCTTTCTCATTGTAGAACTGCATCTATTTCTGATGGATCCATAACAATACCATCGTCTGAATTAACATAACCAAGTAAACTCACCTCTACTAACCAAAAGTCACACTTTGATAACTTAGCATATAACTTTATCTCTTTCAATACTTGTAACTCAATTCTCAAATACTCTACACGTTCTTTTTATGATTTTATAATAGATCAGAACATCCACAACGAACACCATTTCGAACTTATCCAAATAAGTATGGAAGATACGATTCATACTCTCTACATACACTTTAAGGCATACTAGCCACTACCATCCTCTACCCGACATCCTTGGTCAAATCACTAGTCATCACATTGTTCTCTACTCTTGATAAGTAACTATCAACAACATCTGATCGACATACAAAAGCCTCGAATCCGCCTCATCTTCAGATATAGGAATCTGCATCGACTAATCAAAACAATTCGTAAGCACTTGGCTTAACGCCAAACAATTCACTGTACATACCATCCCATCTGGCAAGACACGTCTATTCCACCCAACATGAACCCGTCTACTATCAACAAGAGATTAAGGGTGATCAGTTCCTCAATTTGTTAATAGGTAGCCGGCAACCACATCGGTAGCATAAATCATCCTTACCTAACTATAATAGCGTCCTTACTTTGTGCCCAAAGTCCATTACATATTCTCTTATACCCACTCGTAGCACAACACAATTTTTAAATATTCTCCCGATACCGGAAATACTACTACACCAAGTACAATTCAGATCGGTCCCTCCAAATGAAACATTTATCCTAGTAGAGAACTTTAACAAAACTAATAAATCCTTCGTCTTTCCTTTAATTTCATCATCTCGATGATCTATATAGTTGCACATTTGGCTCTCATTCTAATCACAATCTCAACAGTACCATCTCATCATCTGGGTGGTGATAGAAACTGTCCAAAATCTTCCCGACACATGTCGACATCATGTCATCAATGACACACAATCCACTTTACTTTTTAACCTTCTCCCTTCCTCAAGAATCTCTCCACTCTAATCATCCTCAATTGGCGCACCTCCATGTGCTTCTCCGATACCCTCACCTCCATCCTATTACTAAACATTTTATACCTGACCTCATCTTACCCATTTTTCGCAAGACTCGCTCAACTTCAAACGCGAGTATCTCCTTCAACACAGACCTTCTTGATACAAATTATATGCCAAAATGAAGAGAATTTCCTGTAGATTCTAGAAATTCAAGAATCACTTAAATCCAAGTTACGAGTAAAAAGTTATCACCTGTGTAAAGGAGGTTGGTCAAGAAATCTCGTATACCTGTCTTCTCCAAAATCAGCTTCAGACCCAAATCTTCAAATGCGTTTTTCTCTTTCTTCAAAAACATGCAGAAGACAAAGTTTATATGCAAAATGTAGGGAATTTCACAAGCTTTCCAAAAAGTCCAGAATCGCTCCCATCGGAGTTACCAGCGAAAAGTTATCACCTGTTTAGTGAAGATTGTTCCATAAGTGCGAAAATGAAGATTGGAAATGGTGAACATGAGTTCCACCTTTTTCTCTTACTTCTAAGATCCCCCAACTATCCTCACTCTTCACCCAAATCTGAAGTTAATCTGACCTCAATTCAATTATACTGAAGACACACTAGCATAACAGTTGGTCCATCAAATCATCAATCCCGTTGAAGTGGATATTGATTCTCAATCATTACCTTAGACAACTGTCGGTAATCCACACACAACCTCGTACTATCTTCTTTCTTCTTAACTCATAACACCGGAGTTACACTTGTCTCAACGACACACTACACCACTCATCTAAATGATTGGTAAACACGTGGTTTAACTCCACCAATTCGTCCCAACAATAACATCATCTTGTTCCGACTAAAGACAACCTGTGCCCATCCTTAGGAAATACGTCAGGATACTTCACACATCATCGACCCATCTCTAGCCACAACATCGCCTTCCCCCTCACAAGGAAGCGAACAACGAGAACACCTGACCGTCTTCCCTCAAGGATCACACCATTCTCAAACAGTTGGACAATCCAACACTGCACTCCCTCATGTAGCAACATGATATCCAATTCCTCAACAACTGGGATATCTAAGAGAAGCAGACACTTCTCCCCCACTTGTTTCATTCCCAATCTATAAATGGAAAACAAAACAAGCACCGACAGTGTTTTCACACACATGTCGCATACTAGGGAACAACATAATTAGACAACCTGGCCGGACGGACCGACCTGCTTTGATACCACTATGTAACACCCTAACATTCCCCACGTACTTTAATTAAATAATCAGACTAATTATAAGAAAATTCAGCAACATAGGGTATTACTTTCCAACTAAAACCTGCTCATACAAATGACATGTAACACCTAATTATTATCAACGAAAATTAACACTTTCATAATCCAAGAGTCATCTTATTAAGCAGCGGAAACTTAGTTAATTTAATCACAAAACATAACGTCTTAAAGCAACAAAATTAGTTTCAAACATAAGGAAAGTGAATGATCCTTGACAAAACCAAATTAAACATAAAAGTGTTCCCAAAACCCCAGTGTTACATATCAGAGCAGACGCCAACAAATAAAGTGAAAGACTTCGCCTTCACTAACCGCAACTCCGCATTATCCTTGATTATCTGCAGGATGCCGTATAAAGCATCACCAATAACAGAAGGGGTGAGATTCTCAAATCAACAAAAGAAATACATTATATATATATATATATATATATATATATATATATATATATATATATATATATATATATATATATATATATATATATATATATATAAGCATATGATTATTAAGCAATCCACCCTAACATCAATTCACATCGCACACATTCCACACACTAGTAGATAGTCATAATTTTCCATAAAACAACATGATACATAATGTAATGCAATGAGACTCCACATTAGACTCAATGCATGTGGTACCATTCGATCCCTTTTTCATGATCATAATTACCGTCGGAATATCCACGTCGCTCACACCCCACATGGGCACACAACATCCGTAATCGCTCACTCCCCATATGGGCACACGACTACCGTAATCGCTCACACCCTACATGGGCACTTGACTACCTCAACAACCACAACAATTTGATTCTACCACATAGAATCCAGATAAGACGCTCACACCCCACATGGGCACACAACTTATCTCACAACTCATGCAATCATGTAATGCATATCAACAACAACATACAATGACTTTCATAAAATCAATGTATCACGCCCCTAAATGCCACACCACGACATGCCATAACAGTACAACAACATCATCATACCACATAGCAAGTAACAATCAACAAAATAATACAGCATCAACAACGACAACAACAATACCACGTACAATGATATTTATATTAATCATTATACCACACCACTACTAGTCATCATGCAACAAAAATGCTATAACGGCACAACAACATCATCATAAAACCTCATAAGCAACAACTATTATATTTATAAGTTATGTCACAACACCATTAAGCGACAAGAAGCGCGACCACGATTAATAACATGGAAAATCACCCAACCACGTATAACTAAAATATCCTACTAGAAAAAAGACCATGTTTAATAGAAATAATATTTTGTTAGCTTTCTAACGCTTCGAACGGGGGCCAAAACGGACTTACGGATCAAAAGTTATGAAGAAAACAAGATTTGACATTTTGGAAAAATTGTGCAACACACGGGTCCATACAGGTCGATTCATGAGACGACTCATACTGCGCAAAAACAGAAATTTTTTCAGTATTTAATCGTTAAATGCCTTCCGGACCTCCGATTTCGATTCCGTAAAAAGTCCCAGTTTCGTAATTCAAAATCCTACGATTGTATGACATTTATAACAACATTTAACACTTATTTAGAGGTCCTATCATCATATTATACATCATCTACCTCATCTCATGGCCTCACAACATCAATTTATCCCCAATTTCTTCATACATTCTTCTCAAATCAAAACCCCGTCTACAAGACCCCAACATACCTAGACTATATATCAATTAGAACATATTCTAACACCATAAACACAACTAAAACATGCAATTTACATAATTTACACATAATAACAAACATCGACACGCAACCTTCCTTTCACACCGAATCACCCAAAGCAACAACGAAATGCATAGATATGGATACTAATAATTTACCCACCCTCATACATATATTATACAACCCTTAATTGATCGAAGAACCCTATCCTTACCTTAAGTGAAGTTTCCTCAAAGCTCTCTAATGGAGGTTCTCTCAGCCCTAGCTATGCTTGTCTTTTCCGTTTCTCCCTTCTCGAGACACGATCGTTCCACAATGATTCTCTCTCTCTCTAATTTTCTTATTTTTCCCACTATAACCCTTAGACCCCTAATATGATCTTCCTTCCTTACCCTCACTAATTCTCGCGTAAATGACCACTTTACCCTCATACATATATTCATATTATCCAATAAAATAA
Source organism: Lathyrus tuberosus (assembly GCA_022829125.1). NCBI lineage: Eukaryota > Viridiplantae > Streptophyta > Magnoliopsida > Fabales > Fabaceae > Lathyrus > Lathyrus tuberosus. The sequence goes on along the minus strand of JALAZF010000079.1, from coordinate 69,785 downwards.
TTATAGCTAATTATTTAAATCCAAATAACTTTAACTAAATTATTTAAATAAAATAATTATTCGAATAATATTACTAAAATTCCCATTAATTGTTTTTAAATCTAAATAATTTCATTTAAATTGTCTAAATTAAGGATAAGCCTCAATACCCTTATCGTCATACACTACCCAACACATGATCTCACCAAAACACATTATATATCACATAATTCAAAAATACACGATATTAATCATGAATAATCACCAACCAAACATATTGTAATTATCGGTAATTATCGGGACGTTACACGACGCATGGTGTTAAAAGATTAAAAAAAAAACAGAAAAAATGATATGTATGATGCATTGAAAGATAAATAACAAGCCTATACCATTTCAAACATCAATATGGAAGAAAAGTGAAAACTACAACTATCATTTAAGCATCAAAATTACACGCCACACATGATAGAAAACATATATTTAGCTAAGATAAAGAGTAAAAGCAATTAGATAGGAAAGATATTACCTTCAATGGTGATGAAAGAAGAATGCACTCACATAGCTTAAACTTTCAAACATGGTTAAGCAATATATAAACATCTATAGATAGAGAGCACGCAACAATTCATTAGACATGATTCGAGATATCGAGAACACCAAGTTCCCTATGAATGTTAAAGAAAGGTTCCGTCGCGAGAGGTTTTGTGAAAATATCAACAAGTTGATTTTTACTATCAACATGCTCGAATGCGGCATCTCCTTTTTCAACATGATCCCTAAGGAAGTGGTAACGAATCTCAATGTGTTTGGTGCGAGAATGTAGCACTGGATTCTTGGTTAGATTGATGGCACTCGTTTTATGACATAGAATAGGAATACGATGGATTTTAACATTAAAATCAAGTAGTTTTGGTTTAAGCCACAAAATTTGGGCACAATAACTATCGGCTGCAACTTATTCTGCCTCGACAATTAACAAAGCAACGAAAACTTTCTTTTTGCTATGCCAACTTACTAAGGAGTTTGAAAAGAAATGACAAGTGCCACTGGTGCTCTTCCTATCCGATTTGCAACCGGCAAAATCGGAATCGGAATAACTAACCAAATTACAATCACTTCCCTTGGAAAACCAAAACCCAAACTTGGATGTACCATAAAGGTATCTAAGTATACGCTTTACCACTTTCAAATGTGATTCCTTGGGACATGATTAATATCTAGCACACATACAAACACTAAACATAATATCCGGTCGAGATGCAGTGAGATATAGAAGAGAACCTATCATACCTTTATACTTCTTCACGTCAACGACCTTACCGTTTTCATCTCGATCTAAATTCACATTTGTGGGCATTTGAGTGTCAATATATTTTGCATTTGCCATGTCAAAGCGCTTGAGTTGATCATACCAATACTTTGTTTGGATCACAAAAGTTCCTTCTTCGAATTGTTTGATTTGAAGTCCAAGGAAGTAGGCTAACTCCCCCATCATACTCATCTCAAACTCACCCTGCATTAGCTTTGAAAATTCATTGACCAAGTGCATATTAGTAGATCCAAAAATAATGGCATATACATAAACTTGGACTAGAATAGAGTGATTTGCTTGACGCTTAATAAAGAGTGTAGTATCAACCTTCCCTCTTGAGTATCCTTGATCGAATAAAAATTTACTAAGTCACCCATACCAAGCCCTAGGGGCTTGCTTGAGACCATACAAAGCACGTTTAAGTTTATAAGCATAATTTGGATACTCATGACTTTCAAAACCGGGAGGTTGAGATACATAAACTTCTTCATTAATATATTCGTTTAAGAAAGCACTCTTCACATCCATTTGATATAGTTTGAAATCTTTTGAACAAGCATAGGCTAACAAAAGGCGTATAGCCTCAAGGTGGGAAACCGGAGCATAAGTTTCCTCATAGTCAATGCCCTCCTCTTCGTTATAACCTTGAGCCACTAGTCGGGATTTATTACAAGTTATTACTCCGTTTTTGTCTAGTTTGTTCCTAAATACCCATTTTGTACCAATTACTTGATGGCCTCGCGAAGGGGGACAAGGTCCCATACCTCATTTCTATTGAATCGATTTAATTCCTCTTGCATTGCCAAAAACTAATGTTCATCAAGTAAGGCATCTTTGGAATTTTTAGGCTCAATTTGAGAGACAAAAGCAAAATGATAACAAAATTTACTTATCTTAGACCGTGTAGTAACTCCTTTTGTGATATCTCTGAGAATATTTTTGATTGGATGATCCTTAGAGGATCTCCATGCCAAAGGAAGGTCATCGTTGCTAATTGGATGATCCTCCTCAATCTTTTCAGAGTTGTGATATTCCTCCTCCTCAACTTTCACCGATTCGGGTTGATCAATCTCTTCTTCATAGTCTTTGAGTATGTCTTGCGAAGAAACACCTACACCATGAAAAGAAATACCTTTCCTGACAATTTTCGGACAAGCTTCATCAAAAGTAACATGCACAGAATCTTCCACAATAATTAATCTTTTATTGTACACTCTATATGCTTTGCTAGATTGAGAGTATCCGGGAAAGATAACTTCATCGGCTTTTGAGCCAAATTTGCCAAGATTTTCTTTTCCATTATTTAAAACAAAATATTTACATCCGAAAACATGAAGATGTGATACATCTGGCTTCCTACGTTTTAAAAGTTCATAGGAATTTTTATTGAGAATAGGACGTATAAATACCATATTCAACACATAACACGCTGTACTAATAGTATCGGCCCAAAAATATTTAGGAAGACCACTTTCATTGATCATAGTTCTTCCTAGCTCCTCTAAAATACGATTTTTACGTTCCACCACTCCATTTTGTTGAGGAGTTCTTGGAGCGGAAAAGTTATGATTAATGCCATGTTTATCACAAAACTCCTCAAAGAGGTGGTTTTCAAATTCACCTCTGTGATCGCTTCGGATAGTAACGATGCTAGAATTTAGTTTGTTTTGAGAAACCTTGGCAAACTTTTCAAAAGATGAGAAAGTTTCATTTTTACTAGCCAAGAAAATAGTCCAACAAAATCTAGAGTAACCGTCTACAATAACAAAACCATAATAATTTCCACCCAAGCTTTTGATTCTAGATAGCCCAAAAAGGTCCATGTGAAGAGGTTCAAGAGGTCTCGATGTAGAAACAACATTTTTAGATTTAAATGAGATCCTCGTTTGCTTCCTCATTTGCATGCGACACATAAGTAATCTTTTGAAAATTTAATCTTGGGTAGACCGACAACTAGATCTTTTGAAACTACTTTATTTAGCAAGTCAAAGTTGATGTGCGCTAAGCGCCTATGCCATAGCCAAGAGTCTTCACTCATGGTGACAAGACATTTAGTGATAGTCAATGATACTTCATTCAAGTCAAGCATATATACATTATTTACCCTCAAGCCCTTAAACACATCATCTTTCTTATCAATGTGTTTAATCATGCAACATTATTTTGAAAAAGAAACTTTATATCCTTTGTCACACAATTGACTAATGCTAATAAGATTGTGCGTAAGACCTTCAACTAAAAGGACATCTGAGATAATAGTAGAAGAAGGATTACCTACACTACCTTTTCCGAGTATTGCTCCCTTGTTGTTATCACCATAGGTTACAAATCCTTTCTTCTTTGCCACAAAGTCAATGAATAAGGAAATGTTACCCGTCATATACCTTGAACATCCACTGTCGAGGAACCATCTTCTCTCCGTAGATTCAAGACATTTCACCTACAAAATTAAGCAAGGGAAATAGGTACCCAATTTTTATTAGGTCCTTGTGTGTAAGTCAAACTTTGGTTGCATTTGGGCAACCATTGGAAAATACCTTTAGGAACCAAGAATCTCCTAAATCGGCATTTTACAATGGTGTGTCCCTTCTTGCAACAATATAGACAAGTTAAGTTTAAATTGGAGTTACTTTTGCTACTTTGATCTCTTATCACATATGTATATTTCTGATAAGGATTATTCATACTACTTCTAAAGTGTGAGCGATCAACAACAAATGTAACTTTAGGTTCTAAGGATTTGCCTAATTTGTCTTTAAGAGTTCTAACCTCCTTTTGCCAAATGTGACAAGTTTCACAACCTGCCCAATCAAACAAAGAGAACTTGTCATCCTCAGTTTTAGCTTTTGTAGCATTTACCATTGATTTCTTAAAAGCTTCTAATTCTCTTTCGGAATCAGAAATCTTTTTCTCTAAATGTAAGAAAATTTTCTTATTTGAGGCTAAGCGTTTGAAAGCATCTTTAGCCTAATGGTGTAGAGCTTCAAAAGCATTTTGCAAATCAGAATAAGACATTTTATCAATATGTTCATATTTAGAATGACTTACATTCTTTTTCTTCTTTTGATGAGCCATGAGACAAAGATTAACCGTTTCTTCTTCATCAATCGAGCCACCTTTGCTTGAGGACTCACTCCTACTCTCCCATGCGGTGTATGCCCTTTTAGGCTTGCTCAATTTCTTTTGTTGATGATGTTTGTTTTTTCCTTTGTCTTTGATAAGTGCAAATTGTACCTATTTTTGTATATATCTTTTGTTGCACTTATCGATTCTTTTTGGTAAATATCGTGTGAATAAAACCCACTTTGTGTGTAAATACGTTTAGTTTACGTTTTCGGTGTATAGTGCATTATCGTGTAAATATCATTGAGTTTAATCGATTTTCATTTATTTTTGTAGGTGTTCCAGCAATGGGATATTTCCATATTCATAAAGAGCATTGAATAAGCTTTCCAACGCTTCAAACCGTGCGTCAATCGGAGTTACGGTTCAAGAGTTATGATGAAAACAAGTTCTGGTTTTCTGTCATGCTCGCTAGGCGAGCCCCCGTAGCGAACACTCGCTAGGCGAACCGGGGCGAACGAAAAGTTCCAGAATCGTGAAAAAACTCAACAGAAAGGCGGTTTACGTTCGCCTAGCGAACGGGGACTCGCTAGGCGAACCTGGAAATGCAGAATTGCCCATTTAAGCCATTTTTCATCATTTTTTAGTTATGGGTTTAATATTTTTAGTTCCAAATCCATCCAATAGCATTTTTTGACCAGAATTAGGCTAGAAAACACATTGGAGCATGAATTAGGATGATCCGGAGTTGAATCCTTCATGAATCGGAGCCGACAACTTTTGAGATGTTTGGTTTTTCTCCATTTCTTCTCTATGTATTTCTCTATTTTGTGGGTTATGTTTGTATTGTTACTCTAAACCTATGTACATGTATTGATCATGGTTGTATAATATATATGCTTTACAAATCATTATCGATGTCTTCCTTGATCTTTTTGCATTTATGTTTGGATTTGTGTTGTGTTAGAGATAACCATCATTAATCTTGATTAGGGAGGGATATCTATTGTCTAGACTCTAGAGATAGATTTAGATAATAATCTTCATGGTGTCGGAACTTAATGTCTTCCGTGTTTCGAGGCGTCGTGCGCGAGAGCGTCGACGAGAGTAATACGGTTGCTCTCTCAACTGTGCGTTAGACATAACCTTTGTTGTGAGCGATACATGATGATTTTGATGAATATTGTATGTTGAATGCGACCGATTGATAGGTTTACGTTTGTTTTGAGTAGTGTATATTCATGCTTGATAGGTTTCTTCTCTTCAAAGAATGTACTCTTTTTATGTTCATCTTTACTTTTCTGTTTATTTTTACTTGTAAACTATTTTAATCCAAACTCATTAACGCGAGAGATTGTCGAATGGCATTCTTTCCCTCGAACCGATCTCTGTGGACACGACATAAATCCCGGAGGGAATTCTTTTCGAAAATAAATGTTTTTGCTTGCTTGCCCTATTCTGCAGCCAACAAAATGGCGCCGTTGCCGGGGATTGGTTTTGATATTGAATCGCATTGCGATAGTTTCTTTGTTTTTGAGTTTTGTATATATCGTATATATTATCTATTTCCATTATGTTTGTTCAAGTGTTGTATACATTTTGTTCCCGTAACCGTTTGTTCATATGTTTGGTTAGGACACTTACTTTAGGTTTGCGCGGTGAGGCATCACTATGGCATGAAGGAAGTGAGTTTGCTAGCTAAGCAATGTAAAGGCGTCGAGCTTACGACGTAAAACAAGCATGTTGTATTATTTTCTTTGGTTGTGTGGTGAACTTTCATTAAACAAGTTGTACTCGGATTTTTCGTAAACTTCTCAAATCCTCACTTTACAACTTGTTTAATGAAATTTCTCCCTTTCTTTTCGTTTGCTTATATTAATAATTCTTGTTCTCGCTAAGCGAGTTCTGGCGAAGTCACCAGCGAAGGTTCGCCTGGCGAACATTGGCGAAGGTGCCAGCGAGGGGGTGGCAGAAAGTATGCAAAAACCTTCAGTAGGAAAACTGGGTAAATTCGCTGGGCGAAGGTGCCAGCGAATGCTCGCTGATGTGTTCGCGAGGCGAAGGTACCAGCGAGGGGGTGGCAGAAACTTTCACTTTTGAAAACACCCAAACTTCGCTGGGGCGAAGGATGTAGCGAAGGCTCGCGTCGCGAATGATTCCTTCGCTAGGCGAAGGCTGCTAAGATTTTGGTTGTTATTTGCTCACAGATTTTGATTGACTTATTTGAGGATGCTGTTGTGATTTTCCAAGTTGGTTCGTTTCAACTTGCGGATGTATGGTAATGATCTTGTTAAGTTTTGTACACGTCCGAGGTATGTATTTATCGCTTTCTATACTTTAGCATATTCATGATACTTAGGCATTTTACAAACTTCCATGCCGTCCATTCTTTTGTATACTTGTTCTATTGTGAATCACTTTAGTTCCCAACCTTTTTGTGAGGTGGCTTTCCATTGTTCATATACGCGCGGAGTACCAACATTCTTGTTCTAACTGGATTTTATTATGTTGAATCTTTTGTTTGTGTTGATTATATGAATGCATGAAAAGGATCAAGGCAATTGTTTCATTTTGAGCACAACCACCTTAGCCAAATAGTCAATTCACCTTGTGAGTGTGTGATCATTTGTAACCCCTTTGAGCCTTTGGTCATTATCCATGTTGTTTGAGCTTGATGCTTGTCTATGAGTGTCAAATTCATATTTTTGTGTGGATCTTGATTGTTGTTTTTACTTGAGCCCTCAACTTTTTGTGTTGTTGTATGAATTTTTTCCTTGCCTTAGAAAGTAGGGAGTATTCACATGATTGTGCGGTTGAATTCAAGTTGGGGGGAGGATGATTGTGTGTACTCATTGGTTGAATTCTATGAGGATTGAAAAAGAAAAGAAAAAAGAGAAAAATATGACAAAGAAAAGAAAATAAAAAAGTGAAAAAGAAAGAAAAAAGAAAAATCCTTGAAAAAGGAAACAAAAAGAGTTGCAATAATTGTGCTAAATAAGTATTGTGTTGTGTGTAACACTCGGGATGAAAGAAGAAGTTTGATTGAAATTTTGTGTTTGAACTTTTGTGAGTTGATCACTCCCTTAGGTTTAGGCAAGTTTTTGTTTCAATTACCTTTAGAAATTGGCCCTTGTTTGTTTACCCGACCACGTTACAACCTTGAAAGTCCTTGTGATTCTTGTCTTTGTATGTTCAATATGAATTTTTGGATGTATGCATAATTTAGTCTTTTGTTTGCATGAGTGTTGTGTGAGTGTAAAGTACCTTATTGTGTGTTTTTCATCTACCGATGATTATTTTTGCTAGGTGTGATTCACTTTGGAACTAGTGTTGTTTTAGAATGTTTGGCATGATTTTTGTATTTTGCTTTTGTTTCGTGACTATGTTATCGTTGCAGTTTAGTGGTAAGTATTTACTTTTTGTGTGTACCATTTTCATTTGAACCATTCATTCGTTCCGTTTTTCAAAACCTGTTGATTCGTCATTCTTTGGTTATTTCTTGCGCATTTTCATGTTTGTTTGATTTTTGTTTGTGGACAAACAAGTAGGTAAGTTGGGGAGAGTTTGATAAGTGCAAATTGTACCTATTTTTGTATATATCTTTTGTTGCACTTATCGATTCTTTTTGGTAAATATCGTGTGAATAAAACCCACTTTGTGTGTAAATACGTTTAGTTTACGTTTTCGGTGTATAGTGCGTTATCGTGTAAATATCATTGAGTTTAATCGATTTTCATTTATTTTTGTAGGTGTTCCAGCAATGGGATATTTCCATATTCATAAAGAGCATTGAATAAGCTTTCCAACGCTTCAAACCGTGCGTCAATCGGAGTTACGGTTCAAGAGTTATGATGAAAACATGTTCTGGTTTTCTGTCATGCTCGCTAGGCGAGCCCCCGTAGCGAACACTCGCTAGCTTGTTCGCTAGGCGAACCGGGGCGAACGAAAAGTTCCAGAATCGTGAAAAAACTCAACAGAAAGGCGGTTTACGTTCGCCTAGCGAACGGGGACTCGCTAGGCGAACCTGGAAATGCAGAATTGCCCATTTAAGCCATTTTTCATCATTTTTTAGTTATGGGTTTGATATTTTTAGTTCCAAATCCATCCAATAGCATTTTTTGACCAGAATTAGGCTAGAAAACACATTGGAGCATGAATTAGGATGATCCGGAGTTGAATCCTTCATGAATCGGAGCCGACAACTTTTGAGATGTTTGGTTTTTCTCCATTTCTTCTCTATGTATTTCTCTATTTTGTGGGTTATGTTTGTATTGTTACTCTAAACCTATGTACATGTATTGATCATGGTTGTATAATATATATGCTTTACAAATCATTATCGATGTCTTCCTTGATCTTTTTGCATTTATGTTTGGATTTGTGTTGTGTTAGAGATAACCATCATTAATCTTGATTAGGGAGGGATATCTATTGTCTAGACTCTAGAGATAGATTTAGATAATAATCTTCATGGTGTCGGAACTTAATGTCTTCCGTGTTTCGAGGCGTCGTGCGCGAGAGCGTCGACGAGAGTAATACGGTTGCTCTCTCAACTGTGCGTTAGACATAACCTTTGTTGTGAGCGATACGTGATGATTTTGATGAGTATTGTATGTTGAATGCGACCGATTGATAGGTTTACGTTTGTTTTGAGTAGTGTATATTCATGCTTGATAGGTTTCTTCTCTTCAAAGAATGTACTCTTTTTATGTTCATCTTTACTTTTCTGTTTGTTTTTACTTGTAAACTATTTTAATCCAAACTCATTAACGCGAGAGATTGTCGAATGGCATTCTTTCCCTCGAACCGATCTCTGTGGACACGACATAAATCCCGGAGGGAATTCTTTTCGAAAATAAATGTTTTTGCTTGCTTGCCCTATTCTGCAGCCAACAAAATGGCGCCGTTGCCAGGGATTGGTTTTGATATTGAATCGCATTGCGATAGTTTCTTTGTTTTTGAGTTTTGTATATATCGTATATATTGTCTATTTCCATTATGTTTGTTCAAGTGTTGTATACATTTTGTTCCCGTAACCGTTTGTTCATATGTTTGGTTAGGACACTTAATTTAGGTTTGCGCGGTGAGGCATCACTATGGCATGAAGGAAGTGAGTTTGCTAGCTAAGCAATGTAAAGGCGTCGAGCTTACGACGTAAAACAAGCATGTTGTATTATTTTCTTTGGTTGTGTGGTGAAGTTTCATTAAACAAGTTGTACTCGGATTTTTCGTAAACTTCTCAAATCCTCACTTTACAACTTGTTTAATGAAATTTCTCCCTTTCTTTTCGTTTGCTTATATTAATAATTCTTGTTCTCGCTAAGCGAGTTCTGGCGAAGTCACCAGCGAAGGTTCGCCTGGCGAACATTGGCGAAGGTGCCAGCGAGGGGGTGGCAGAAAGTATGCAAAAACCTTCAGTAGGAAAACTGGGTAAATTCGCTGGGCGAAGGTGCCAGCGAATGCTCGCTGATGTGTTCGCGAGGCGAAGGTGCCAGCGAGGGGGTGGCAGAAACTTTCACTTTTGAAAACACCCAAACTTCGCTGGGGCGAAGGATGTAGCGAAGGCTCGCGTCGCGAATGATTCCTTCGCTAGGCGAAGGCTGCTAAGATTTTGGTTGTTATTTGCTCACAGATTTTGATTGACTTATTTGAGGATGCTGTTGTGATTTTCCAAGTTGGTTCGTTTCAACTTGCGGATGTATGGTAATGATCTTGTTAAGTTTTGTACACGTCCGAGGTATGTATTTATCGTTTTCTATACTTTAGCATATTCATGATACTTAGGCATTTTACAAACTTCCATGCCGTCCATTCTTTTGTATACTTGTTCTATTGTGAATCACTTTAGTTCCCAACCTTTTTGTGAGGTGGCTTTCCATTGTTCATATACGCGCGGAGTACCAACATTCTTGTTCTAACTGGATTTTATTATGTTGAATCTTTTGTTTGTGTTGATTATATGAATGCATGAAAAGGATCAAGGCAATTGTTTCATTTTGAGCACAACCACCTTAGCCAAATAGTCAATTCACCTTGTGAGTGTGTGATCATTTGTAACCCCTTTGAGCCTTTGGTCATTATCCATGTTGTTTGAGCTTGATGCTTGTCTATGAGTGTCAAATTCATATTTTTGTGTGGATCTTGATTGTTGTTTTTACTTGAGCCCTCAACTTTTTGTGTTGTTGTATGAATTTTTTCCTTGCCTTAGAAAGTAGGGAGTATTCACATGATTGTGCGGTTGAATTCAAGTTGGGGGGAGGATGATTGTGTGTACTCATTGGTTGAATTCTATGAGGATTGAAAAAGAAAAGAAAAAAGAGAAAAATATGACAAAGAAAAGAAAATAAAAAAGTGAAAAAGAAAGAAAAAAGAAAAATCCTTGAAAAAGGAAACAAAAAGAGTTGCAATAATTGTGCTAAATAAGTATTGTGTTGTGTGTAACACTCGGGATGAAAGAAGAAGTTTGATTGAAATTTTGTGTTTGAACTTTTGTGAGTTGATCACTCCCTTAGGTTTAGGCAAGTTTTTGTTTCAATTACCTTTAGAAATTGGCCCTTGTTTGTTTACCCGACCACGTTACAACCTTGAAAGTCCTTGTGATTCTTGTCTTTGTATGTTCAATATGAATTTTTGGATGTATGCATAATTTAGTCTTTTGATTGCATGAGTGTTGTGTGAGTGTAAAGTACCTTATTGTGTGTTTTTCATCTACCGATGATTATTTTTGCTAGGTGTGATTCACTTTGGAACTAGTGTTGTTTTAGAATGTTTGGCATGATTTTTGTATTTTGCTTTTGTTTCGTGACTATGTTATCGTTGCAGTTTAGTGGTAAGTATTTACTTTTTGTGTGTACCATTTTCATTTGAACCATTCATTCGTTCCGTTTTTCAAAACCTGTTGATTCGTCATTCTTTGGTTATTTCTTGCGCATTTTCATGTTTGTTTGATTTTTGTTTGTGGACAAACAAGTAGGTAAGTTGGGGAGAGTTTGATAAGTGCAAATTGTACCTATTTTTGTATATATCTTTTGTTGCACTTATCGATTCTTTTTGGTAAATATCGTGTGAATAAAACCCACTTTGTGTGTAAATACGTTTAGTTTACGTTTTCGGTGTATAGTGCGTTATCGTGTAAATATCATTGAGTTTAATCGATTTTCATTTATTTTTGTAGGTGTTCCAGCAATGGGATATTTCCATATTCATAAAGAGCATTGAATAAGCTTTCCAACGCTTCAAACCGTGCGTCAATCGGAGTTACGGTTCAAGAGTTATGATGAAAACAAGTTCTGGTTTTCTGTCATGCTCGCTAGGCGAGCCCCCGTAGCGAACACTCGCTAGCTTGTTCGCTAGGCGAACCGGGGCGAACGAAAAGTTCCAGAATCGTGAAAAAACTCAACAGAAAGGCGGTTTACGTTCGCCTAGCGAACGGGGACTCGCTAGGCGAACCTGGAAATGCAGAATTGCCCATTTAAGCCATTTTTCATCATTTTTTAGTTATGGGTTTGATATTTTTAGTTTCAAATCCATCCAATAGCATTTTTTGACCAGAATTAGGCTAGAAAACACATTGGAGCATGAATTAGGATGATCCGGAGTTGAATCCTTCATGAATCGGAGCCGACAACTTTTGAGATGTTTGGTTTTTCTCCATTTCTTCTCTATGTATTTCTCTATTTTGTGGGTTATGTTTGTATTGTTACTCTAAACCTATGTACATGTATTGATCATGGTTGTATAATATATATGCTTTACAAATCATTATCGATGTCTTCCTTGATCTTTTTGCATTTATGTTTGGATTTGTGTTGTGTTAGAGATAACCATCATTATTCTTGATTAGGGAGGGATATCTATTGTCTAGACTCTAGAGATAGATTTAGATAATAATCTTCATGGTGTCGGAACTTAATGTCTTCCGTGTTTCGAGGCGTCGTGCGCGAGAGCGTCGACGAGAGTAATACGGTTGCTCTCTCAACTGTGCGTTAGACATAACCTTTGTTGTGAGCGATACGTGATGATTTTGATGAGTATTGTATGTTGAATGCGACCGATTGATAGGTTTACGTTTGTTTTGAGTAGTGTATATTCATGCTTGATAGGTTTCTTCTCTTCAAAGAATGTACTCTTTTTATGTTCATCTTTACTTTTCTGTTTGTTTTTACTTGTAAACTATTTTAATCCAAACTCATTAACGCGAGAGATTGTCGAATGGCATTCTTTCCCTCGAACCGATCTCTGTGGACACGACATAAATCCCGGAGGGAATTCTTTTCGAAAATAAATGTTTTTGCTTGCTTGCCCTATTCTGCAGCCAACAAAATGGCGCCGTTGCCGGGGATTGGTTTTGATATTGAATCGCATTGCGATAGTTTCTTTGTTTTTGAGTTTTGTATATATCGTATATATTGTCTATTTCCATTATGTTTGTTCAAGTGTTGTATACATTTTGTTCCCGTAACCGTTTGTTCATATGTTTGGTTAGGACACTTAATTTAGGTTTGCGCGGTGAGGCATCACTATGGCATGAAGGAAGTGAGTTTGCTAGCTAAGCAATGTAAAGGCGTCGAGCTTACGACATAAAACAAGCATGTTGTATTATTTTCTTTGGTTGTGTGGTGAACTTTCATTAAACAAGTTGTACTCGGATTTTTCGTAAACTTCTCAAATCCTCACTTTACAACTTGTTTAATGAAATTTCTCCCTTTCTTTTCGTTTGCTTATATTAATAATTCTTGTTCTCGCTAAGCGAGTTCTGGCGAAGTCACCAGCGAAGGTTCGCCTGGCGAACATTGGCGAAGGTGCCAGCGAGGGGGTGGCAGAAAGTATGCAAAAACCTTCAGTAGGAAAACTGGGTAAATTCGCTGGGCGAAGGTGCCAGCGAATGCTCGCTGATGTGTTCGCGAGGCGAAGGTGCCAGCGAGGGGGTGGCAGAAACTTTCACTTTTGAAAACACCCAAACTTCGCTGGGGCGAAGGATGTAGCGAAGGCTCGTGTCGCGAATGATTCCTTCGCTAGGTGAAGGCTGCTAAGATTTTGGTTGTTATTTGCTCACAGATTTTGATTGACTTATTTGAGGATGCTGTTGTGATTTTCCAAGTTGGTTCGTTTCAACTTGCGGATGTATGGTAATGATCTTGTTAAGTTTTGTACACGTCCGAGGTATGTATTTATCGTTTTCTATACTTTAGCATATTCATGATACTTAGGCATTTTACAAACTTCCATGCCGTCCATTCTTTTGTATACTTGTTCTATTGTGAATCACTTTAGTTCCCAACCTTTTTGTGAGGTGGCTTTCCATTGTTCATATACGCGCGGAGTACCAACATTCTTGTTCTAACTGGATTTTATTATGTTGAATCTTTTGTTTGTGTTGATTATATGAATGCATGAAAAGGATCAAGGCAATTGTTTCATTTTGAGCACAACCACCTTAGCCAAATAGTCAATTCACCTTGTGAGTGTGTGATCATTTGTAACCCCTTTGAGCCTTTGGTCATTATCCATGTTGTTTGAGCTTGATGCTTGTCTATGAGTGTCAAATTCATATTTTTGTGTGGATCATGATTGTTGTTTTTACTTGAGCCCTCAACTTTTTGTGTTGTTGTATGAATTTTTTCCTTGCCTTAGAAAGTAGGGAGTATTCACATGATTGTGCGGTTGAATTCAAGTTGGGGGGAGGATGATTGTGTGTACTCATTGGTTGAATTCTATGAGGATTGAAAAAGAAAAGAAAAAAGAGAAAAATATGACAAAGAAAAGAAAAGAAAAAAGTGAAAAAGAAAGAAAAAAGAAAAATCCTTGAAAAAGGAAACAAAAAGAGTTGCAATAATTGTGCTAAATAAGTATTGTGTTGTGTGTAACACTCGGGATGAAAGAAGAAGTTTGATTGAAATTTTGTGTTTGAACTTTTGTGAGTTGATCACTCCCTTAGGTTTAGGCAAGTTTTTGTTTCAATTACCTTTAGAAATTGGCCCTTGTTTGTTTACCCGACCACGTTACAACCTTGAAAGTCCTTGTGATTCTTGTCTTTGTATGTTCAATATGAATTTTTGGATGTATGCATAATTTAGTCTTTTGTTTGCATGAGTGTTGTGTGAGTGTAAAGTACCTTATTGTGTGTTTTTCATCTACCGATGATTATTTTTGCTAGGTGTGATTCACTTTGGAACTAGTGTTGTTTTAGAATGTTTGGCATGATTTTTGTATTTTGCTTTTGTTTCGTGACTATGTTATCGTTGCAGTTTAGTGGTAAGTATTTACTTTTTGTGTGTACCATTTTCATTTGAACCATTCATTCGTTCCGTTTTTCAAAACCTGTTGATTCGTCATTCTTTGGTTATTTCTTGCGCATTTTCATGTTTGTTTGATTTTTGTTTGTGGACAAACAAGTAGGTAAGTTGGGGAGAGTTTGATAAGTGCAAATTGTACCTATTTTTGTATATATCTTTTGTTGCACTTATCGATTCTTTTTGGTAAATATCGTGTGAATAAAACCCACTTTGTGTGTAAATACGTTTAGTTTACGTTTTCGGTGTATAGTGCGTTATCGTGTAAATATCATTGAGTTTAATCGATTTTCATTTATTTTTGTAGGTGTTCCAGCAATGGGATATTTCCATATTCATAAAGAGCATTGAATAAGCTTTCCAACGCTTCAAACCGTGCGTCAATCGGAGTTACGGTTCAAGAGTTATGATGAAAACAAGTTCTGGTTTTCTGTCATGCTCGCTAGGCGAGCCCCCGTAGCGAACACTCGCTAGCTTGTTCGCTAGGCGAACCGGGGCGAACGAAAAGTTCCAGAATCGTGAAAAAACTCAACAGAAAGGCGGTTTACGTTCGCCTAGCGAACGGGGACTCGCTAGGCGAACCTGGTGATCAGTCACCATTTGTGCTAGGTATTTCACTATTTAACTGTAAATAAATCAGGTAAACTGTGTGTGTTTTAAGCGTTTTTAGTTAGAATTAGGATTATTTTAATAAGGTACAGTGTGTCATTACTTATGAGTTTCTTGAGGATATTTTACACTTTTGGTATGTTAGCAGGTCAAAAACAGGTTTGAAAGCTCAGAGGATAAAACATCAGATGCGGGACTGAGCCGGAGTGAGAAAACAGAAGAATGAGCCAAAAAGTGGAGGATCTGCTGTCCATACGCGTAACACACTATCTGTTACGCGTATTACCACCTTGCATACGCGTAGCATACGCATTTCAACAGAGAGATGATTTTGAGTGGGAAAACACGCCTTCTGCCAATACGCGTAAGTAACAGGACAATACGCGTATCATTTGGCTTCCTGGCTGGCCCTTCTGCTCATACGCGTAGGAAATGAGCTGCATTCAAGGTCAATACGCGTATCATGGTAGTCAATACGCGTATTGAACCCACAAATTTCAGAAGGCCCAAATTTCACCTATTTATGGCCAGAGCGCGATTTTACCAGGGTTGGTGGATTTTTGGGAGCAAAATACAAGATTTGAAGGCTGGAAACTCAGATTTTCGCAAGGGATTCACATGTTCAAGAGTTTTCGGACGATTGAAGATTGATTCCTCGAGATAATTTGTAATGACAACATTTTCATCTATTATTTTCTTTTTTGTTATGAGTAGCTAAACCCCCCCATTGCTAGGGGGGTGACCCTGAATCTTCATGTAATGAATTTAATTTTATCAATGCAATAATTATTTTGTTCAGTAATCGTTGATTTATTCTTAGTTCTTTGTTTAATGCCTAAACCGTCGGAAAAACGGATTTTGAACCTTTACATGTAATTTTTGCTGGTTAGCGGTTACATGTTGATCTGACTAAGAACATTTGATAATAAATATTGCCTAGGACTAGGGATACTTTATCAAAACCGGAATTTCTTGATATAAATAAACTTGGTCATGAATGTAATTACCTATGGACATAGTAATTAGATTACATGATCAAAGATCTTTTCACTAAGGACTTAGGATTAGATAATCTAAAGAACCGGTACTCATACGTTTTTGACTTTGTCATTGCATTTATAAATTGTAATCGTGCATGAGGATTCATTCACCAAACCCTAGCAATTTACTCATATCGGATATCGTTCAACTATTTACTCGTTTTAATTAAATTTTAGTTATAGAAATTTTCAACCACCAAGACTTTTTGTTTAATTGAAAGTATTTTTAAACTCTGTATCGTCAAGCAGTCCTTGAGATTCGATTCTTGGAATTTTTCCCTTTATTACTACAATAGGCAAAATAGTACACTTGCTATTTTCCCTATCAAGTTTTTGGCGCCGTTGCCGGGGACTGCCAAAGATTATAGAGTTTAACAATTTTTCAATTAGAATTTTGTTGCTCTGCAACCAAAATTTTATTTTTGCTTAATTTATATTTTTCTTTTTTTATTGTTACTAATTTCTGTCTAATCTGTGAATGCGAGGTAAGGCCTCAGCTGATTTTCATTTTGACGCAGAACCAGAAAGAACTTTGCACGCTAGGCTCAGACAAGCTAAAAGAGAAAAACTGGCAACCTCTGACGCAGAACAAGTTATTGAAGAACACGTCTCGGTTCATTCTGAAGATTCTGATTCAGAAACAGACTCACATCCAGAACCTGTTACTATGGCTGCAGATCCACCTCCCGCAGAAAGACTTCTGGGTGACTATGGCAGAGAGAATCATCCAGCAGTGCGGTTGACAATAGTTAACCAACCAGTCAATGTTGCCCATTTCCAGTTGCACCCGTCTACCATTCGTCAGTTGGAAAGTAAACCTTTTGCAGGAAAGATTAATGAAGATGCAAACAAGCACCTACAGAGGTTCCTGACTATGGCCACCTCATTGAAAATTGAGGGACATTCTGAAGAGGCAAAGAAGCTGGTTATGTTTCCGTTCACTTTATCAGAAGATGCTGAAGAGTGGTTTTATTCGTTACCTGCAGGAAGTATTACTACTTGGCAACAGATGGAAACAGCTTTTCTGAATGAGTACTTTCCCGCTTCTGTGTATATCCGCAAGAGATATGACATCCTAAATTTTAAACAGAAGGACGGAGAGTCACTTGGAGATGCGTATAAAAGGTTCAAGAGGTGTTTAGTTGCATGTCCTACACATAATTTGGATGCAACTGAACAAATGCAAAATTTTGTAAATGGGCTGAAGATGAAAACTAAGCAACTCATTGATACAGCTGCTGGTGGTTCATCTAACTTTTCAACAGCCACTGGTATCAAAAAGATCATTGAAGCTATAGCGGCAAATGAGCATTTGGAACTATATGATCGTACTGTGAGTCAACCTGAAGGAAAAATTGACTTGAAACTGACAAATCAAGTAGCGAAGATGGAAGATCAAATTGCTGCTGAAGTGGAACGAAGAATGAAAGCTATGAATTTAGGTACTCAGACTGTGGCTCAAGTTCAACCAGTTCAGACTTTGGTTTGTGAAATCTGTGGTGGACCGCATTTTGCCATGCATTGTGTTGCCACTGCGGAACAAGTGCAGGCTATTAATTACCTGAGGCAGAATAACCCTTATTCAAATACATATAATCCGGGGTGGAAAAATCATCCTAATTTCTCCTGGAAAGATCAGCAGGGTAATGTTCAGAAGCAGGGACCACCACAACAACAACCACCTTACCAGCAACAGTATCAACCACAACAGCAACCTTATCAGCAACAGGTACCAAAGAAAGCAGATTGGGAGATTGCTATAGAAAAGATGGCTGCTCAGAGTGTTCAATTTCAGGAAGAAACCAGAAATAATCAGAGGAACACCAATGCTTCTATAAAAAATCTGGAAGTTCAACTGGGTCAGATAGCACAACAGCTAACGAATTCTCAAGCACCAGGTACCCTACCTAGTGCAACAGTGCCAAATCCAAAAGATCACAGTAAAGTGAATGCTGTAACAACAAGAAGTAGGAAATCAGCTGAAATACCTGAAGAGAAATCTGAGGAGGAAGATCAATTACTTGAGGTGGATCTTGAAATCTTAGAAAACAAGAATCCACCTGAGGAAGAAGTAGTTCCACCACCTGTTGTGAAGGAGAAGCCCACTGACCCAAAACCCATCATAAAACTTCCATTCCCACAAAGAAATAAGAAGAAGAAGCAAGATGAGAAAAATTTTCAGAAGTTTGTAGAGATGTTCAGGAAATTAGAGATTAACATTCCATTCTCTGAGGCACTTGAGCAGATGCCTATCTATGCCAAATTCATGAAGGACATCATCTCAAAAAAGCGCACCACTGACACTGATCCTGTTATACTAACTGAAACTTGCAGTGCTATTTTGCAGGGTATGAAGATTCCAGTGAAGAAGCCAGATAGAGGCTCAGTCACTATTCCGTGCACCATTGGAGATAGGTCCTTCAAAAGGGCCCTGATTGACTTGGGGGCTAGTGTGAGCCTTATGCCGTTGTCTATTTACAGGAAGCTAGGAATTGGAAGTGTTCAAGACACCAGAATGACACTCCAATTTGCAGATCATTCAGTTAAGAGACCATTTGGGGTAGTCGAAGATGTTCTTGTCAAAGTTGATAAATTTGTCTTTCCTGTTGATTTTGTGATTTTAGAAATGCCAGAAGATGAGGATATTCCTCTGATTCTGGGAAGGCCTTTCTTGGAAACAGGTAGATGTATGATAGACATTGAGGGAGGTACCATAACCCTCAAAGTTTACGATGAAGAGTTGAAAATTGATGTTAGGAATACCATGAAACACAAAGAGGATATAGGTACAAACCACTCAGTGGAAGTGATTGATCAAATAGTGACCAGCACCATTCAAGGCCACTTCCCTAAATCACCTTTAGAAAGAGTTATGAGTTTGTCAGCAAAAGAGATTGAGGACCATGGTGATGAGAAAGAAAAAGAAGTTCTTGCTATGCTAGATGCACAACCACCTTGGTTGAAATCCAGACCACACCGGTGGGAGGATTTGAGAGCTTCACTAGAAACAGAGACTGAAAAAGGGAGTGAAACAGGTACAAGTTCTGAACTAAAACAATTACCTGTGAATCTTAAATATGTCTTTCTGGAATCGGGAACAAGATGTCCTGCTATCATTAACTCTGAGCTGAATAAAAAGGATGAAGAGAAGTTGATACAGGTCCTGAAGAAGCACAAGAGTGCTATTGGATGGACTATTGGGGATTTGAAGGGAATTAGTCCCACAGTGTGCATGCATAAGATACTGATGGAGGATAATCAGAAACCAGTAGTACAACCCCAGAGGAGGTTAAATCCGGCAATGAAAGAAGTGGTACGAAAAGAGGTTGTAAAGTTGTTAGATGCAGGATTGATTTATCCCATTTCTGATAGTTCTTGGGTGAGTCCTGTGCATGTGGTACCAAAGAAAGGAGGAACCACAGTGGTTGTGAATGAAAAGAATGAATTGATTCCAACTCGCACAGTAACAGGTTGGCGAGTATGTATTGATTACAGGAGACTTAACACTGCAACAAGGAAAGATCATTTTCCCCTTCCCTTTATTGATCAGATGTTAGAGAGACTTGCAGGTCACGAGTACTATTGTTTTCTGGATGGATACTCTGGGTACAATCAGATTGCTGTAGCCCCAGAAGATCAGGAGAAGACCGCATTTACATGCCCTTATGGTATTTTTGCCTACCGACGGATGCCATTTGGGTTATGCAATGCCCCAGCTACTTTTCAGAGGTGTATGACATCCATATTCGCCGATATGCTTGAAAAGCATATGGAGGTGTTTATGGATGACTTTTCTGTTTTTGGTTCTTCTTTTGATCATTGTTTAGCTAACTTATCTCTTGTTTTGCAAAGATGCCAGGAAACTAACCTTATTCTCAACTGGGAGAAATGTCATTTTATGGTGCAGGAAGGTATCGTGCTAGGACACAAAATTTCCCGCAAGGGAATTGAAGTGGACAAAGCAAAAGTTGAGGTGATAGCTAACCTTCCACCCCCTGTGAATGAAAAAGGGATAAGGAGTTTCGTGGGGCATGCAGGTTTTTATCGTAGGTTTATCAGAGACTTCTCAAAAGTTGCCAAACCATTGACTGATTTGCTTGTCAAAGACAAGCCGTTTAATTTTGATGACAATTGTAAGGTAGCTTTTGAGACGCTAAAGAGTAAGTTGATTACTGCTCCTGTTGTAATTGCCCCCGATTGGTCTCTACCTTTCGAAATTATGTGCGATGCAAGTGACATTGCTGTGGGGGCTGTCTTAGGACAAAGGAAGGACAAATTGTTGCATGTCATTTATTATGCTAGTCATGTCCTTAACCCGGCCCAAATGAATTATGCAACTACCGAAAAGGAGTTGTTGGCCGTGGTTTATGCTTTTGACAAATTCAGGTCATATCTACTTGGTTCTAAAGTTATTGTGTATACTGATCATGCTGCTTTAAAGTATTTGTTTGCTAAGCAGGAATCAAAACCAAGGCTGTTGAGATGGATACTCCTCCTCCAGGAGTTCGACTTGGAGATCAAGGATAAAAAGGGGTGTGAGAACACGGTTGCGGACCACTTGTCTCGCATGTCCCCAATAAAAGAAACTGAGGCGGAGCACCCCATTCAAGATACGTTTGCTGATGAGAGAATACTTGCTGTTACTGGTGTACCATGGTTTGCTGACTATGCAAACTATGTGGTAGGTGGGGTGATACCTGATGATTTTAATTCTCACCAAAAGAAAAAGTTTCTTTATGATTGCAGGTTGTATCTGTGGGATGACCCATTCTTGTATAAAAGGGGAGTGGATGGACTGATCAGAAGATGTGTGCCAGAAAGTGAGCAGATAGATATACTAAGAGCTTGTCATGATTCTGAGTATGGAGGGCATTTTAGTGGAGATAGGACAGCGGCAAAAGTCCTCCAGTCTGGGTTGTATTGGCCCACCTTATTCAAGGACGCCCACTATTTAGTCCGAGAATGTGATAGATGTCAAAGAACTGGTAATATCTCCAGAAGGAATCAGATGCCTCAAAATTCTATGCTAGAGGTAGAGTTGTTCGATGTGTGGGGTATTGATTTTATGGGACCATTCCCACCATCTTTCGGCAAGAATTATATACTGGTTGCGGTAGATTATGTGTCAAAGTGGGTCGAAGCTGTAGCACTACCTACTAATGATGCTAAAGTGGTGGTGAATTTCTTGAGGCATAACATTTTCTCCAGGTTTGGGGTACCAAGGGCGTTAATTAGCGATGAAGGTACTCATTTTCTGAATAAATTAATGGAGAATTTGTTAAAGAAGTATAATGTGAAACATAAGATAGCCACACCATATCACCCCCAAACCAGTGGGCAAGTTGAAGTTTCTAATAGGCAAATAAAGCAAATTCTCGAAAAGACTGTTAGTGCGTCTCGAAAGGATTGGTCTGTGAAGTTAGATGATGCATTGTGGGCATACAGGACAGCTTTCAAAACACCAATAGGTATGTCTCCTTATCAACTTGTGTATGGTAAAGCCTGTCATTTGCCGCTCGAACTCGAGCACAAAGCTTTTTGGGCCTCCAAATTCCTGAACTGTGATCTTCTGAAAGCTGGTGAATCCCGAACGCTTCAACTTCATGAGTTGGAGGAGTTTAGGAATCAAGCTTATGAGAATGCTAAAATTTATAAAGAAAACACGAAAAAATGGCATGATCAGAAGATCCAGAAGAAGGAATTTTGGGAAGGACAGTTGGTGTTGTTGTTTAATTCCAGGTTGAAGCTGTTCCCTGGTAAGCTGAAGTCAAGATGGTCTGGTCCGTTCATCATTCACAAGGTGTTCCCTCATGGAGCAATAGAGCTAAAGAATGAGAAAAATGGAGATACCTTCAAGGTTAATGGACAGAGGTTAAAACCTTATTATCAAGGCCAAGGAGGACCAATAGAAGAGGTTAAGCTCATCTGAGCATGACGTAACCCGTCGAGCCATGCGACGTTAAACGAAGCGCTGCTTGGGAGGCAACCCAAGGGAGTTTTTTATTTTAATTTTGTCAGTGTATTTCTAGTTTAATTTTGTTTATGTTTCATGTCTTTTGAGTCAAGTTTCATCAAGGGAAAAATTCGGCAAAAATGCGGATCTCAAAAAAAAAAAAAAAAAAAAAAAAAAAAAATTTTTTCCACATGTCTACTGCCAATACGCGTATGGGGTGAGTCATACGCGTATTGGTGTGAAAAATAAGCATCCCTGGTGAAACGCGTAACATACGCGTATTGTATCGATACGTGATTCTGATACGCGTATAGGAAGACAATACGTGTATGGTCTCTAACTGATACGCGTATAGCCAATCAATACGTGATCTGTTACGCAAAAGTGCATTTTTAACTGAATTTCCTTGCGTATCATACGCGTATCATGTATCTATACGCGTATTTCCTGCGTATGATACGCGTATCTGTTTCGGGTTAGGTTTATATATCTTTTCTTTGTTTTTTTGCCATTTTTCTGTTTTTTTCATTACGTGAATTCTGCGTATTACTCTGTCGATTTTTTTGTTGTTTTCTCAGACTCACAGGTTGTATCATGTCTCAATCACCAGAAGAGGTTCAAATCTTTCGCACATCTCATCATGAAGGTAGATATGAGCAGATTAAAACACGCAGTATAGTTGAAGAGAAACAATGGGTGTATCAAGATGATAAATTTCCAGAAGTGACGGAACTCCTCAAAAAGCAAAAATTGACCTTCTTCAATGATCGTATCCGCACAGTTGCAAAGGAAATTATGTGGGAGTTCTATGCAAATGCGCAAAGAGTTATTTCTGATGAAGAGGATCCGACAGAAAATCAAGAGTTTGTTTCGTGGGTGAGGGGAAAACCAGTGAAGTTCGATTGGAAAACGATCAACAGGGTGCTCAAGTGCAAATTTCTTGAGTCTGTCTGTCCTTTTGCTGAGTGGAAAGTTTCTGATAAGAACAGATGGCCCTACAATGACATAAGGAGTTTGATTGCAAGACCAGGTTGTGATTGGGTTCAGTCATCCAGGGTTGCGCCGGCAAAAATCATGGTTGTAGACTTGGCGCCAATCTCCAAAGCTATGGCCTACTATATTCATCACAACCTTAGCACCAACCGGGGCGGTTCAGAGCTGATCACTGAGCGTGCTCTACTTCTCTTTCAGTTTCTTAAGCTAAAGCAAGTGAATATTGGACAAATTATTGCTAATGATATGGATGAAATTGCTCACTCGCCGAAGAAGTCGTTAGGGCATGCGACGGTTATTTACCTTCTGTGCAAGAAGGCTGGTGTGACCGATTTGCAGGGAACGATGATGTTGAGACCAGCAGCCCCACTGAATGCCTATTGGATGAAGGATCGAACGACTGCTACTGATCAGCAGCGACCTCTGAGGAGAGCACATGACCATGAGGCCAGTGGCAGTGGTGCACCTAGATCTGAAACACATACTGTCCCACCACCTCCTGCCTTTGATGAGGACTCCTTAGACCACCGTTTGAGGATGTCCACCTTTTGCACGCTGCAGGAGTTCAGCTATGTGTACGGGCTTCCGGGAAGACATCTGACACATCAGACGGATTTGTGGGAGGCTGCCCAGCGTTTTAGAGACCGGTACAGCGGTGAGCCACCAGCACCTCATCATGGGCGGTTTACCTTTCCTGGGTGGACGTATCCTGTTGAGATTGGAGGTGTAATGTCTCAGCCTAATCAGCCACCGCGCCAGCCGACTCAGCCTCCTCAGCATCAGACACCACCTCAGCATCAGCAGAGTCCTTACAGACCTATGTTCCAGACCCCACCTGGGAATCTGGATGGCATGACACCACTTACGAGAGCGGTGCATGATCTCTCATATGACCCGTTTGGTGCGGTTGACTTCGATACACCGATGCAGGGTGACACAGGAGAGCATGATTGAGTTTTTGTTTTATTTTTAGTTTCTTCAGTTATTATTTGTATTTTTTTTTTTTACTATTTAGTTTATTTCCCGTTCAGTGTACGCTTAAATTTCCCTTATGCATTTGTTTTTATTTTATTATGAGTGTAATTGCCCATTTCCGGGTTTTTGAAATGCATTTGGGAATTTTACACAGTTTCTCGGTTCTTACTTCTTTTAGATATGTGATTGTTCCTGGCTTAAGTGGATGTCCTGATTACTCCCCCAATGACTTGAGTGTCCTCTCGATTTGCCACCCTGACTGTTGATACTGCTGTATATGATCGGACGCACTGGTTAGAATAAAAATCAGAACCATGAGCAAAAGAAACCTTGAACAAAGAGATACTACGGAACCTGTCAGTTTTACCCGTCCTGGTGAGATCAGAAAATGCCAAACACTCATCATCAAGAAAGAAACATCAGGTA
The DNA here is from genome assembly GCA_022829125.1 of Lathyrus tuberosus. Lineage (NCBI taxonomy): Eukaryota > Viridiplantae > Streptophyta > Magnoliopsida > Fabales > Fabaceae > Lathyrus > Lathyrus tuberosus. Next base: position 45,140 of record JALAZF010000079.1, on the reverse strand, counting down.
TGACTTTATCTATCATAGTCTGAGTACGTTCTTTTTGCATATTGACTGTATGAATGCACACACTGAGGCAAGTTTTTTTTTATCACCTAGAGCCTTTGAAGCCATCCCATTTTTATTATCATTATCCTTTGTTTACCCCATTTGAGCCTTTATCCCTTGTTCGATAATTACCTGTTATTATTAACCTCTAGCCTTATTATTATTATCCTACCTTGTTTAGAGTATGGGTGATTGTTTGCGGATCTGTGTTAAAATTTAAGTTTGGGGTTGCTGTTGGAATAGCAACCTTTAAAGTTTGGGGTAGCTATGCAGTTGATGAAAGTAAAACATGGTGAGTGCAAAAAAAAAAAAAAAAAAAAAAAAAAAAAAAAATTAAAAAAATTAAAAAAAAAAAAATTAAAAAAAAAAAATAATAATAAAAATAAATAAATAAATAAATATATATATATATATATATATATATATATATATATATTTATATTTTTATATATTTTGCATTCACCGAATAGATTGTAAAATTCCCCACAAAAGCACTAATGAAAAACATGGTGACACGAATGATCTCACGTACTCTAAACCAAAAAACCTTTGTGTTCCTTTGTTATATCCTACCTTAACCCAAGCCCCGTTACAGCCCCAAGACCTCAAAAAGTGTATGTGTTTTGCATGTTGATAGGATGAGAGAATTTATTCAAACTGCTGATATGATATTGCTTACTGTGATTGAGCGTAATAACACTTTATCCCAGAGAGACTTGGTAAGAGTATGAGATAAGCTGACAGGTGAAGTAGTGTTTCAGAGGAAAAGGTTTCTGGCTCGCTGGTTATGAGAAAAAATCAGAAAACCCAAGGCAACATCGAAGGGTCCAATGCGGAAGATTTCAGCAGTGTTGTGGTAAGAACTGTTGTTACAGTAAGTTTGGGGTGACGTGATCTATGTTTCTAAAGTGTTACTTGAGGACAAGCAACAAGCTAAGTTTGGGGTTGTGATCAGTCACCATTTGTGCTAGGTATTTCACTATTTAACTGTAAATAAATCAGGTAAACTGTGTGTGTTTTAAGCGTTTTTAGTTAGAATTAGGATTATTTTAATAAGGTACAGTGTGTCATTACTTATGAGTTTCTTGAGGATATTTTACACTTTTGGTATGTTAGCAGGTCAAAAACAGGTTTGAAAGCTCAGAGGATAAAACATCAGATGCGGGACTGAGCCGGAGTGAGAAAACAGAAGAATGAGCCAAAAAGTGGAGGATCTGCTGTCCATACGCGTAACACACTATCTGTTACGCGTATTACCACCTTGCATACGCGTAGCATACGCATTTCAACAGAGAGATGATTTTGAGTGGGAAAACACGCCTTCTGCCAATACGCGTAAGTAACAGGACAATACGCGTATCATTTGGCTTCCTGGCTGGCCCTTCTGCTCATACGCGTAGGAAATGAGCTGCATTCAAGGTCAATACGCGTATCATGGTAGTCAATACGCGTATTGAACCCACAAATTTCAGAAGGCCCAAATTTCACCTATTTATGGCCAGAGCGCGATTTTACCAGGGTTGGTGGATTTTTGGGAGCAAAATACAAGATTTGAAGGCTGGAAACTCAGATTTTCGCAAGGGATTCACATGTTCAAGAGTTTTCGGACGATTGAAGATTGATTCCTCGAGATAATTTGTAATGACAACATTTTCATCTATTATTTTCTTTTTTGTTATGAGTAGCTAAACCCCCCATTGCTAGGGGGGTGACCCTGAATCTTCATGTAATGAATTTAATTTTATCAATGCAATAATTATTTTGTTCAGTAATCGTTGATTTATTCTTAGTTCTTTGTTTAATGCCTAAACCGTCGGAAAAACGGATTTTGAACCTTTACATGTAATTTTTGCTGGTTAGCGGTTACATGTTGATCTGACTAAGAACATTTGATAATAAATATTGCCTAGGACTAGGGATACTTTATCAAAACCGGAATTTCTTGATATAAATAAACTTGGTCATGAATGTAATTACCTATGGACATAGTAATTAGATTACATGATCAAAGATCTTTTCACTAAGGACTTAGGATTAGATAATCTAAAGAACCGGTACTCATACGTTTTTGACTTTGTCATTGCATTTATAAATTGTAATCGTGCATGAGGATTCATTCACCAAACCCTAGCAATTTACTCATATCGGATATCGTTCAACTATTTACTCGTTTTAATTAAATTTTAGTTATAGAAATTTTCAACCACCAAGACTTTTTGTTTAATTGAAAGTATTTTTAAACTCTGTATCGTCAAGCAGTCCTTGAGATTCGATTCTTGGAATTTTTCCCTTTATTACTACAATAGGCAAAATAGTACACTTGCTATTTTCCCTATCACCTGGAAATGCAGAATTGCCCATTTAAGCCATTTTTCATCATTTTTTAGTTATGGGTTTGATATTTTTAGTTCCAAATCCATCCAATAGCATTTTTTGACCAGAATTAGGCTAGAAAACACATTGGAGCATGAATTAGGATGATCCGGAGTTGAATCCTTCATGAATCGGAGCCGACAACTTTTGAGATGTTTGGTTTTTCTCCATTTCTTCTCTATGTATTTCTCTATTTTGTGGGTTATGTTTGTATTGTTACTCTAAACCTATGTACATGTATTGATCATGGTTGTATAATATATATGCTTTACAAATCATTATCGATGTCTTCCTTGATCTTTTTGCATTTATGTTTGGATTTGTGTTGTGTTAGAGATAACCATCATTAATCTTGATTAGGGAGGGATATCTATTGTCTAGACTCTAGAGATAGATTTAGATAATAATCTTCATGGTGTCGGAACTTAATGTCTTCCGTGTTTCGAGGCGTCGTGCGCGAGAGCGTCGACGAGAGTAATACGGTTGCTCTCTCAACTGTGCGTTAGACATAACCTTTGTTGTGAGCGATACGTGATGATTTTGATGAGTATTGTATGTTGAATGCGACCGATTGATAGGTTTACGTTTGTTTTGAGTAGTGTATATTCATGCTTGATAGGTTTCTTCTCTTCAAAGAATGTACTCTTTTTATGTTCATCTTTACTTTTCTGTTTGTTTTTACTTGTAAACTATTTTAATCCAAACTCATTAACGCGAGAGATTGTCGAATGGCATTCTTTCCCTCGAACCGATCTCTGTGGACACGACATAAATCCCGGAGGGAATTCTTTTCGAAAATAAATGTTTTTGCTTGCTTGCCCTATTCTGCAGCCAACAAAATGGCGCCGTTGCCGGGGACTGGTTTTGATATTGAATCGCATTGCGATAGTTTCTTTGTTTTTGAGTTTTGTATATATCGTATATATTGTCTATTTCCATTATGTTTGTTCAAGTGTTGTATACATTTTGTTCCCGTAACCGTTTGTTCATATGTTTGGTTAGGACACTTACTTTAGGTTTGCGCGGTGAGGCATCACTATGGCATGAAGGAAGTGAGTTTGCTAGCTAAGCAATGTAAAGGCGTCGAGCTTACGACGTAAAACAAGCATGTTGTATTATTTTCTTTGGTTGTGTGGTGAAGTTTCATTAAACAAGTTGTACTCGGATTTTTCGTAAACTTCTCAAATCCTCACTTTACAACTTGTTTAATGAAATTTCTCCCTTTCTTTTCGTTTGCTTATATTAATAATTCTTGTTCTCGCTAAGCGAGTTCTGGCGAAGTCACCAGCGAAGGTTCGCCTGGCGAACATTGGCGAAGGTGCCAGCGAGGGGGTGGCAGAAAGTATGCAAAAACCTTCAGTAGGAAAACTGGGTAAATTCGTTGGGCGAAGGTGCCAGCGAATGCTCGCTGATGTGTTCGCGAGGCGAAGGTGCCAGCGAGGGGGTGGCAGAAACTTTCACTTTTGAAAACACCCAAACTTCGCTGGGGCGAAGCATGTAGCGAAGGCTCGCGTCGCGAATGATTCCTTCGCTAGGCGAAGGCTGCTAAGATTTTGGTTGTTATTTGCTCACAGATTTTGATTGACTTATTTGAGGATGCTGTTGTGATTTTCCAAGTTGGTTCGTTTCAACTTGCGGATGTATGGTAATGATCTTGTTAAGTTTTGTACACGTCCGAGGTATGTATTTATCGCTTTCTATACTTTAGCATATTCATGATACTTAGGCATTTTACAAACTTCCATGCCGTCCATTCTTTTGTATACTTGTTCTATTGTGAATCACTTTAGTTCCCAACCTTTTTGTGAGGTGGCTTTCCATTGTTCATATACGCGCGGAGTACCAACATTCTTGTTCTAACTGGATTTTATTATGTTGAATCTTTTGTTTGTGTTGATTATATGAATGCATGAAAAGGATCAAGGCAATTGTTTCATTTTGAGCACAGCCACCTTAGCCAAATAGTCAATTCACCTTGTGAGTGTGTGATCATTTGTAACCCCTTTGAGCCTTTGGTCATTATCCATGTTGTTTGAGCTTGATGCTTGTCTATGAGTGTCAAATTCATATTTTTGTGTGGATCTTGATTGTTGTTTTTACTTGAGCCCTCAACTTTTTGTGTTGTTGTATGAATTTTTTCCTTGCCTTAGAAAGTAGGGAGTATTCACATGATTGTGCGGTTGAATTCAAGTTGGGGGGAGGATGATTGTGTGTACTCATTGGTTGAATTCTATGAGGATTGAAAAAGAAAAGAAAAAAGAGAAAAATATGACAAAGAAAAGAAAATAAAAAAGTGAAAAAGAAAGAAAAAAGAAAAATCCTTGAAAAAGGAAACAAAAAGAGTTGCAATAATTGTGCTAAATAAGTATTGTGTTGTGTGTAACACTCGGGATGAAAGAAGAAGTTTGATTGAAATTTTGTGTTTGAACTTTTGTGAGTTGATCACTCCCTTAGGTTTAGGCAAGTTTTTGTTTCAATTACCTTTAGAAATTGGCCCTTGTTTGTTTACCCGACCACGTTACAACCTTGAAAGTCCTTGTGATTCTTGTCTTTGTATGTTCAATATGAATTTTTGGATGTATGCATAATTTAGTCTTTTGTTTGCATGAGTGTTGTGTGAGTGTAAAGTACCTTATTGTGTGTTTTTCATCTACCGATGATTATTTTTGCTAGGTGTGATTCACTTTGGAACTAGTGTTGTTTTAGAATGTTTGGCATGATTTTTGTATTTTGCTTTTGTTTCGTGACTATGTTATCGTTGCAGTTTAGTGGTAAGTATTTACTTTTTGTGTGTACCATTTTCATTTGAACCATTCATTCGTTCCGTTTTTCAAAACCTGTTGATTCGTCATTCTTTGGTTATTTCTTGCGCATTTTCATGTTTGTTTGATTTTTGTTTGTGGACAAACAAGTAGGTAAGTTGGGGAGAGTTTGATAAGTGCAAATTGTACCTATTTTTGTATATATCTTTTGTTGCACTTATCGATTCTTTTTGGTAAATATCGTGTGAATAAAACCCACTTTGTGTGTAAATACGTTTAGTTTACGTTTTCGGTGTATAGTGCGTTATCGTGTAAATATCATTGAGTTTAATCGATTTTCATTTATTTTTGTAGGTGTTCCAGCAATGGGATATTTCCATATTCATAAAGAGCATTGAATAAGCTTTCCAACGCTTCAAACCGTGCGTCAATCGGAGTTACGGTTCAAGAGTTATGATGAAAACAAGTTCTGGTTTTCTGTCATGCTCGCTAGGCGAGCCCCCGTAGCGAACACTCGCTAGCTTGTTCGCTAGGCGAACCGGGGCGAACGAAAAGTTCCAGAATCGTGAAAAAACTCAACAGAAAGGCGGTTTACGTTCGCCTAGCGAACGGGGACTCGCTAGGCGAACCTGGAAATGCAGAATTGCCCATTTAAGCCATTTTTCATCATTTTTTAGTTATGGGTTTGATATTTTTAGTTCCAAATCCATCCAATAGCATTTTTTGACCAGAATTAGGCTAGAAAACACATTGGAGCATGAATTAGGATGATCCGGAGTTGAATCCTTCATGAATCGGAGCCGACAACTTTTGAGATGTTTGGTTTTTCTCCATTTCTTCTCTATGTATTTCTCTATTTTGTGGGTTATGTTTGTATTGTTACTCTAAACCTATGTACATGTATTGATCATGGTTGTATAATATATATGCTTTACAAATCATTATCGATGTCTTCCTTGATCTTTTTGCATTTATGTTTGGATTTGTGTTGTGTTAGAGATAACCATCATTAATCTTGATTAGGGAGGGATATCTATTGTCTAGACTCTAGAGATAGATTTAGATAATAATCTTCATGGTGTCGGAACTTAATGTCTTCCGTGTTTCGAGGCGTCGTGCGCGAGAGCGTCGACGAGAGTAATACGGTTGCTCTCTCAACTGTGCGTTAGACATAACCTTTGTTGTGAGCGATACGTGATGATTTTGATGAGTATTGTATGTTGAATGCGACCGATTGATAGGTTTACGTTTGTTTTGAGTAGTGTATATTCATGCTTGATAGGTTTCTTCTCTTCAAAGAATGTACTCTTTTTATGTCCATCTTTACTTTTCTGTTTGTTTTTACTTGTAAACTATTTTAATCCAAACTCATTAACGCGAGAGATTGTCGAATGGCATTCTTTCCCTCGAACCGATCTCTGTGGACACGACATAAATCCCGGAGGGAATTCTTTCCGAAAATAAATGTTTTTGCTTGCTTGCCCTATTCTGCAGCCAACAGTCTTTCTTCATTAAGGGACAATCCAGCTTGTAGTGACCAGCCTTTCCGAAATTAAAGCATGAACCCTTTGACTTTGTATTCTTATTTCCTTCTTGCTTTGAAGATTTTGATCGTCGTCTAAAGTTAATGAGATTTTTGTCTGAATGTTGTATTCCATTCTTCCTGATGTATCTATTATACCTTCTTACGAACAACCCCATTTCATCATTCAAATCTCCATCATCATCACTTGACTCACTTTCACTAATCTCTTTGGTGGAGGACTTTGAGCTAGAAGCCTTTAGAGCAATATACTTCTTGTCTGTATCTTTTGATTTCTCTTTCTTTTCTTTCTTTTCATGTTGCTCAAGACTTATGAGCTCTTGCTCATGTTCTTCAAGCTTACCAAACAATTTTGTGGTGTTCAATGTCATGAGATCGTTAGCTTCCTTGATCGGCATGACCTTAGGTTGCCATTCCCTATTAAGACATCTTAAAAATTTGTTAGTAACAATATCATTGGAAACGGGTCTACCAAGTGAACTTAAACGATTGATTAGGTGAGTGAATCTCTTTTGCATATCCGCAATGGTTTCACCATGCTTCATGTGAAAGAGATCAAACTCTTGAGTTAAATTATTGATTCTAGCTAGTTTGACATTATTTGTTCCCTCATGGGCAACTTGTAATGTGTCCCACATAGTCTTAGCGGTCGTATAATGAGAAACCCTATAGTATTCATCAACTCCCAAAGAGGATATGAAAACATTTCTGGCTTTCCAATCATAATTGTACTTTTTCTCATCATCATCGTTCCATTGTGCTTTCGGTTTAGGTACAACAACATTATCCTCATTGGTCATGGTTATTTCAACATGATCATTTTGAATAATGTTCCATACCTTTCTATCAATAGAATTGATATGCACCCGCATACAATCTTTTCAATAACTATAATTCTCACCATTAAAAATCGGCGCTCTATTATACGCCCCTTTAGGTTCGTTAGCCATTTTCTAATAAGCTATATGCGAAGCACTAGATGAACCAGTGCTCGTGATACCACTTGTTTGTCGAGGGCACTAATCTAGAATGGGGGTTGAATAGATCACTTATTTTTAATAATTTGCGCTTCAAAAAATTATTCTAAAATATGCGAAAGTGGCCTCAGATCAAAGCTCGTCTATCCGAACCTTTATTGGAAAGATCGGATATGTGAAACCGAATGAAATGATCTTGATGAGAAAGTAGAGTCAATAAGATTCCCAATCAATAATTCAAATAAAATCCACTTAAGGTGAACCAGTTTCCAATGCTTAATTAAGGATAAAATTTGAATTGACAATTTATCAAACATTTTGTATGTTATTAATATATCAAACACTTGGTGTGCGAAACACACCAAGTCAAATTTCCTTTGAATTTGTAGTGCATAATTTTTCTCACTTGCAATCAAAGTGATTGCAATGGTTTTATACAACTGTTTGAAACACTACAAATCAATAGAAATATTGCTAACAATTGATTTCACACAAACTTCAACAATAAAAAAGTAAAGATATATATATATATATATATATATATATATATATATATATATATATATATATATATATATATATATATAGAGAGAGAGAGAGAGAGAGAGAGAGAGAGAGAGACTTGGCGTGCGAAACACACCAAGTCAAATTTCCTTTGAATTTGTAGTGCATAATTTTTCTCACTTGCAATCAAAGTGATTGCAATGGTTTTATACAACTGTTTGAAACACTACAAATCAATAGAAATATTGCTAACAATTGATTTCACACAAACTTCAACAATATAAAAGTAAAGATATATATATATATATATATATATATATATATATATATAGAGAGAGAGAGAGAGAGAGAGAGAGGGAGAGAGTGAGGGGGGGAGGGAGAGAGAGTGTGTGTGTGTGAGAGAGAGAGAGAGAGAGACCTTATTTTTTTTTGCAGTTCCCCTTTCGTCCTCGCTTAGGGTACGTCTGCCATCAATTCTAAAATAGAATTGAGATTTGTATAAAATCTGTGTGCAATATTCAGTACAAGAGAAGTCCTAGCAAACCAACAATCTAACCCAATTGTTGAGGTTGAATCTAACCACTTCTCTCCCCTTGATTCTCGCTGAATCAAGTGCATCAAACACTACAAACGAACCTCCGGTTACTGCTACTCACTTGATCGAACCTTCTATTTTTCAAGTCTTTCACTCGGCTGATTTTGATCGCAAGATGCTTGACCCCAAATCTTCTAAAATGATCCTCCGTTTACCGTTACTCCCTTGACTGAACCCACCGTTCTTCAAGCCTTTCACTCGACTGAATCTGTGATGCGAAGACTTGTACAAAAACCCCCAAATCTATCAAGATCTTGGAGGACAACACCCCAATGCTTTTATCAAAGAAAACCCCACTGAATCTCTACCCAAACTTGATTTACAAATCCTACGTTTGGATGTTATCACTCTTGACTAAGCACAATCAATATTGATGATTATGTGTGAATATTGATGAATGCAATTATGAGAGCGAAGATGAAGAGCAAGACAATGTTTCTTTCAATTTTCTCCTCATTTAACAACGTGATGCATATGAGTATATATATGTTCATGAATGAGAAAAAAACTTAGTTTGGGAACACAAAGACACAAAAAAAATGGGTAAACACGCGCGAGAGGTCGACCTCTAGCATCTATGAGTCGACCTGTACAAGGCAGTGGCCAAAACTACTAAAAAAAATTGGCCCATTGAAGCTAGCGAGATTATACCAGAGTGAATCATACATTCAAAGATACAACAGAGTCACCACCGAACTTTATTTAGTCCCAAAGGACAGGGAAAATATCGATAAAACTCAAGGAGAAGAGAAATGGGTAAGGGAGTCGGTTATGCGAGAGGAAGGTATTAGCACCCCACGCATATGTCGTACTCGATGGGAACCATTATGCTTACTTCTAGGCTCGGATTGGTTATCTATCTAAAGGCTACTCGCTAATGAGAGAAGGAAAAGAGACAAAGAAAGTGCTCGTGGAGGATTGGGGCCCTCTTGCCAACGTATCCTCATAGTGCAATGATGAATCCAGAGCTCCGTAGTTCATGGAACCAAGGAAGACAAGGAGAAAAGAGGAAGAAGATTATGGAAGAAGGGTTCTCGCCAAGATCTCGTGATCTCGTGCCTACGTATCCTCGCAATGTAACAAGGAAGTCAGAGCTCCATAGTTCGGGGAACAAAGAAGGAGAAAGAAAGGGAAATGGTGTCAAAACCAAGAGCGAAAAGCAAAGGAATGGTGTCGAAACCAAGAGAGTAAAGAAGCAAGGAAGTGGTGTCAAAACCAAGAGATGAAGATAAGGATGTAAGGAGTAAGAGCAAGGGTGTTGAATCGAGATAATATGTTAGACCCGTTGGGGATTCAGTATGTTAACTTGATAAACAAGGGTTAATCGAAGAAAGAGAATATTACGACTCTGAGGGGGGGAAATGGAAATTGGTTTTAACAGGCAAACTGTGATTAACCAAAAGGAGAGGGTGTTAAACCAAGAGGTGATTAACCCAACAAGAAGAAGGGAGGTTGGTTTTAACAGACAGACTGTGATCAACTACAGAAATGGATGTTGAACCAAGAGGAGGTTTTTAACCCTAACATAAATTCGGTATGCCAACAGACGGACTGTGTCTAACCATGAAAAGGAAGATATTAGTTTTTAACCGACAGACGATGATTTATCAGAAGAATGGGTGTTTAACCAAAAGGTGATTAACCCAACAAGGAGAGGAGAAGTTGGTTTTAACAGATGGATTGTGATCAACCAAAAGAAAGGACGTAGAACCAAGCGAAGGTTGCTAACCCAAAAGGGGTTCAATATACTAACTGGCAGGCTGTCATTAACCGAAGCAAATGGTATTGAACCAAAATAAGTTTACGAACCCAAAGGGACTCAATATATCAATTGATGGGCAATAATTAACCGAGGAAAAGGGTATTGAACCAAAAGAAGGTTACGAACCCAAAAAGATCAATTGGTTTTAACAGACAGACTATGATCAACCAAAAGAACGAGTGATTAACCAAGAGGTGTTTAACCCAAGGAAAGAAAGATTGGTTTTAACAGACGGACTATGATTAACCAAAAGAACGGATGATGAACCAAGAGGTGATTAACCCAATGAGAGAAAAATTGGTTTTAACAGACAGACTGTGATCAACCAAAAGAACGGGGTGATGAACCAAGAGGTGATTAACCCAAAGAAAGAAAGATTGGTTTTAACAGACGGATTGTGATTAACCAAAAGAACGGGTGATGAACCAAGAGGTGATTAACCCAAAGAAAGAAAGATTGGTTTTAACATACAGACTGTGATAAACAAAAAGAACAGGTGATGAACCAAGAGGTGATTAACCCAACGAGAGATGGTATCAAGAATGAGTGATCAAGGATCGACTATGCTGAAGATCAGGAGACACTACAGTCTGGATATAGAGATGATTATTCCAGGAACAGGGTCATTCGTCCCATACCCAAAATAACCAGAATTAGTATAGGAATTTTGCACTCTCATCCCTTCTCTAGCACTTAAAGCATAGTGCGGAAATTGAAACTGACAGAGTAATAATGCAATTTGTACAGTGCTTCAGCTTGTTGTGCAGACGTCCAGCTCCAAACAGGATCAAGAGAGAAAGGCTCTAAGGAAATCCTAAAAAGAAGAGCAGAGGATAACTAATTAATCGAGACAAAGTTTCGATCAACTAATTAGAGGGAGGAAACTGCTAATAATCTTTCAATCAAGTCGAAAGATTATCAAAGCAAATGTGGGAATAATGTTGAACATGATTGAATTTGCTTAAGCAAGAACAAATAGAATGCATCAAGACAAATTGCAAATCATTAACAAGACATATTAGCATGCATTTGTTCATATCAACATGTATGCAACAATGAGCAAAAATGCCTCAAACATGTGATGAAATCGCAAAATAATCGAAGGAAATCATGCAACTAATCGAGCAAAAATTATTGCAAGCATGTGATGAGCTAAAACAGTAGCATGTACATCAATATGAGCAAGCATGGGGAAGTAGAATGATTAAAGCATGCAAAATAGCCCCAAATAGCAAGTTTTTGGAAAAAAAACGCAAGTGTAACCGGTTACAAGAATAGCGGTAACCGGTTACCAGTGCATGAAAATGTCTCCCAGGGGCGCGGGCAGGGGACGTAACCGGTTATGCATGTGAAAACAGCAAAAACAGTAGTTCATAAGCACTTTTCAAAATCACTTATTGCATGTAATCACACTGTATCATAACATAGAAGTAGATGCAAAATTTATGTTAATTCACAGCAATTAGGAATCAATAAAATCAAGCATGCAAAGCAATCGTTCAAATAGCGGAAAAGCAATTAAGCGCTACATTGTGAAAATGCGAAATAGTTCGACAGCGGTAAATTAAGCAGAAATTCACCAACCTACAAGGCTGAGGTTTGCCTTGGTGATTATTGTGCATGAAATGTGATTCAAAGAAGCTAAGAAAACCAGAGAATCCAAAGATCCTTAGCAATCTGTAGCGAGAATCAAAGAAAACACGATAAATGCTTCAATCTGAATTTGCACCAAAACTCTTGCAATGATCAACTTTCAAAGCTTGAAATGAAGCAAAAGTTGTTGTTGCTGCAGAATTTAAAAAAGAAATGTAATGGAATGGAGGTCTAGCTCAAATATTAGCAAGTTTCAATGCAAAGCTTTCTAAGCTTTAATGGTGAATGAGCTTTTGTGAGGTTAAGGAAGAAGAAGAGAAATAGTGCTGCAGAAAATTCAGAGAGTGAGAGTCAAAATTCATAGCACAGTGAGAGAATTTGGTGAAAAATGAAAGTCCCCTTGAATCAATGGGAGGGGTTTGTTTAAATAGAGCATAGGCTTGGAGTAAGTGGAGGCTTGGAACTTGATTTGGAGTTAGCTAAAGGTGGTTTGGCATTTGGTTTGGAGTTAGTTAGAGTCAACTCATTGAGTTGGAGTTTAACTCGGTTAGTTATTTGTTAACTCAGTTGGAGAATCTCAATGTAGCTCCAAGATCAAATGGTTCACATGAGTGGAAATGAGGGTGCATGGTGAGTTTTATTGTTGGTGATGTATTGGAGCAAATGCAAGTGATATCTTGAAGTGTTTAGAATATTCCACACAATGCTAGAACAATGTAGAACAAAAGAATGAGATGAGAGCTACTGCAGTGTGAAGGAAATGCTGAAAAATTGCAAAATTCGTAGTTGTAATTAGTTACAAGTATTATGGTAATCGATTACAGGAGCGCAAAAAGGCCTTCCTGGGCTGAAAACTGATGCTGTAACCGGTTACCCCAAATCTGGTAACGGTTACCACAGGAAAATTCCACTTTTTTGGATTGCAATTGAGCGCTTTGACAATGGTTCCGCCTTCCAACCTTGTAATTTGATATATAGGCATAGAAATCCATCTGTTTGGCCTGTATCGAGGCTTTGACGACTTAGAGGGGATGTGACTAATTATAGTCTTTGAAACTTTCTAAAATTCTGGATATGCCTGCAACAAAACCACAGATAAAGAACATTAATGCGTATTCTAGGAATGCAGGTGCACACTCTCATGCTAAAAGGAAAAATGGGAGGTCAAATTTCGAGTTACGACACCCATGCGTCGACGCATGCAAGGCAGAAAGTTTCAAAAAATGTCCCAACAGTATGAGTCGACCTGTAGGAGCTCATGCGTCGACCCAGGGTAGGCGTATGCAAGGCAGAGAGTATCAAAACCTTTTCCCTTCAATGTGAGTCGACCTATGACCTTTATGAGTCGACTTATGGCTCTAAAAATGACCCAAAACCCATTTTTGACATTGTGTATGATCCTATATGTCTAATACATGTATAAGGATCTTTATGCACGTTTGCAAGAGATGAAAGCATGGCTTAGACAAGGTGATACCATCCAAAATACACAAGTACTTAATATCCTAGTTTTGACATCATTAAAACATAATAAAAAGGAACCTTTCCCTCACAATATGTCTATGTGGTTGTTGATGATTTTTCAAGGTTTACTTGGGTGGATTTTATCAAAGAAAAATGAGACACTTTTGAGGTATTCAAAGACCTTTGTCAACACCTTCAAGAGAGAAGGAAAATGTGATTGTCAAAATCACAAGTGACCATGGTAAGGAGTTTGAAAATGCAAAATTTTCTGAATTTTGTTCTTCTAAAGGTATTGATAATGAGTTCTCATCTCCCATCACTCCTCAGCAAAATGGAGTTGTAGAACGCAAGAATGGAACATTACAAGAATCGGCTAGAGTCATGCTTCATGCAAAAAATCATTTCTTATCATTTTTGGGCTGAAGCGATGAACATTGCTTGCTATATCCACAACCATGTTACTCTAAGAGCTGGTACATTATCTACTCTCAATAAATCATGGAAAAGAAGGAAACCTACTATTCATTTGTTTGAGAGTAAATGCTACATTTTGGTTGATCGTGAACAAAGGAGAAAGATGGATCCTAAATGTGATGAAGGAATATTTCTTGGTTACTTTACAAACTGCAAAGCTTACAGGGTATTTAACTTCAGAACCAAGGTCGTGATGGAATCCATTAATGTTGTGGTTGATGATTCAATTTTTGTGAAAGGGACTGATGTCAATGAAGATATTAGAACATCATATCAACAGACTGATGCTTCAAAAAATGTGGAAGACATTGAGCCCAACATTGAGCCAACAAGGATTGAACCAGATAACCCTTAAGCCAACAAAGGTCCCTCTATCAGAATTCAGAAAGATCATTTAAAGGAACTTATTATTGGAAATCTTAATGAAGGGATCACCACTAGATCCAGAGATGTGATATCCAATGCTTGCTTTGTCTCAAAGTTTGAACCTAAAAATGTGAAAGAGACCTTGACTGATGAATTATGGATCAATGATATGCAAGAAGAACTAGAAAAATTCAAAAGAATGAAGTGTGGGACCTAATACCAAAGGCTGGAAGGATGAATGTTACCGTTTATAGATACTGTATACCCTTCTGTCACTATTATTAACAAATTTGACTTTTTTGAATATATTTGATAATTAATATATTTATTCCATATATCAACTTAGACTTATCACTAAATATATATTTATTCAAATACTAATACATTTAAACTGCATCCTCACATGGTCAATACAAGATTAACTCATCAAATAACTATTCAAAAATTTAGAACAAAAATAAGTGACAAAACAATTAATACGATAAAAATAATTATTTTATAGTTAGTTGAAATAAAATAAAGAAAATTCTAAATTATAGTTTTGGTCACTCAATTTTATCTGATTTATAAAATTAATATTTTTATTTTATATTCAAACACTTTTAATCTCTCTCACATTTTTGTTGTAAAAAATCGATGGGATGTTATTTTTTAACTTATACTTCTATTTATAAACTTCCACGATAGATTTATATACATGATTTGTCATGGTTCACAAAAAAATTGTCAATTAAAAAATAAAAACGACGTTAATTTTAAATAAAACGGTATAAAAAGAAGATCAAAATTGTTTAAATTAAAATAAAATAATTAATTTTATAAATCATATAAAATAGGGGAACTCAAACTTTATTAAGCATAAATAAAATACATAAAAATAGATAGAGAGGAATTCTAGTTAACTAATTAAAAACTCACATATCTCATTCAACAAATAAAGTAAATAAATAGTAAGAAATAGTAATTTAATAAAACTGATGGTGTTATAATTTTATTAGATCATAAAATGATGCACAATAAATAATGAAAATTATTAATAAATAAACATACAAATTCTAAGATATATTGGGGGTGTTACAACCATCTTCTACTTCTCCTCACACGATAATAACAGTGCTTGTGTCAACAATGGCCATTGGATACATATAAAATTAAGGTCGAATTGTCCTCCTGTCATACAATGTTAGAAAGACAATTATAATGATGGTGAAAAGGTGTGAGAAATAACATATCCAGGTTGCATAAGGAATTAGGAACATGCAGAATAACGTTGTGTGTTAGGAGGTGGAAGTAGTTTTTAAATAACTTAATTATTTAAGTTAGAAGTTGAAATTATCTTAATGGGCTTTTATTGTCTAGTTGGGCTTTTAGCCATCAAATCTTTTTTCTTTAGTATTAGCTCTATATAATGTAGTCTCATAGAGATATTTTGGGCAATCAAATGAAAAATGTTATCATTTATTTTACTTTCTTTTAGATAGTTTTATTATTCTCTCTTTTATTATTGAAACCCTAGTTTCATAACCTTGATAGGAAAACTTCATATCAATTGGTGCTTTCATTGAGAGCTCTCTCTCGCTAATTAATTGGAAATGGAGATTCCGGTGTTTGATGGTGAAATCGATGCCTACTGGTAGGTACTTTGCACCGAAAAATACTTCAAACAATTGCTTACACCAGAGACATTGAAGATGATGGTGACCGGACTTGCCATGAAAGGCTCGACTCTAACTTGGTGGCTTCGTTGGTATCCACACCATCCATGGGTGACATGGGATGCGTTTACTATAGTTTTTCTTTGGGAATTTAAACCTGAATGGAGGGTCATTTTACCCTTACCAGATGATGAAGAAGAAAAGCCAAATATGAAATTAGACGAAGAAGTAGAGCCAACTTATGAGTCTATTAACTCCTATGAAGGAGATTACTTCCCTAGACATTCTGTTGCTGATGCGGTCCCTGAAGCTGTTGGTAACGAAAGGATTTGGGATCCTGAGTTCAATTTGAAGCAGCAAACGGTTCCATCTCCTTGTGAGGTATCTACACGCTATAAGCAATTGAGACAACTGGGTATTGTTATTTCTGGTGAGCTTCCTTCAACGGAAGATGAGCCACCGCTGATTAAGATAGA
Organism: Lathyrus tuberosus; assembly: GCA_022829125.1. Classification (NCBI taxonomy): domain Eukaryota; kingdom Viridiplantae; phylum Streptophyta; class Magnoliopsida; order Fabales; family Fabaceae; genus Lathyrus; species Lathyrus tuberosus. Next base: position 28,557 of record JALAZF010000079.1, on the reverse strand, counting down.
AGAGGAACTAGCCGACAACGTTAGGGTTCTTCTTGAACCTGCATATAGGTTTTTATTGGATTCAAAACCAGTTTCTGTTGATGTTACCGGTGATGTTTTTGTTGAAGGCGGTGGGAATGAGGATCGGGACAGTGACAATGATGATGAATATCTCGATGAAGATGAAAAGCCTGATGAAACTAGCAACCTTGATACTGTGAATACTGAGACATTAATGCAAACCCAGGTAGTCAATGAGAAGTCACTGTGTGATTCTGATGTCATTGAAGAAAAAGATGCACTCTCACGAGCTTATGTTCAAGAAGTTATGGACAGTGCAGTTAAGGTGTTTGAAAGAATGCCTGAGAGAAACTTGGTTTCGTGGAACTCGATTATGTCACACGGTGAAGCTGAATTAGGAATGTTGCTTTGTGGTTTGGCTTCGAAACTTGGCCTTGTTGGAGAATCGAAGGAAATGAAGTTCAAAAAAATTGATGATGATGGTTGCAGTCTCGTTGCAACAACTCTCCACGACACCATAATACACTTTATGTATATCTTTCAGCCACCGAAAATCTCTGATACCAATGATAAACTGGTGGGCAAGCCTCATTTCAAAGATGGAGGGTTTCATAATGAAGCTGATTTTGTGATTCCACCGAAACCACCAGAACATATTATCATTCCAATATCGTCACCGTTTTGGCCGAGTTTTTCAAAACAAGTCATTCAACTATGCCGGTTGAAGGAAGAGGGGGAGGTTAGAACTGCGGTTGTTACTCGAAGTGATGGAAGATTAGCACTGGGTAGACTTGGAGCTCTATGCGAGCAGCTGAAAGAACTAAACCTTCAAGGCTATGAAGTTATATTGGTGACTTCAGGTGCTGTTGGTCTTGGAAACAAAGACTCAGATATCGCAGATTGGCTAATAGTAGCTTTTCTGATCTTCAAAAGCCACAAGGTGACCTTGATGGAAAAGCATGTGCGGTTGTTGGGCAGAGTAGTCTCATGGCTCTATATGATACCATGTTTAGCCAGCTAGACGTGACTTCCTCCCAACTTCTAGTGAATGATGGGTTTTTTAGAGATGCAGGTTTCAGAAAATAACTATCAGAAACAGTTACCTCGTTATTAGAGTGCAGGGTCATCCCCATTTTCAATGAAAATGATGCTGTCAGTACTAGGAATGCACCATATGAGGATTCTTCTGGTATATTTTGGGACAATGATAGTTTGGCTGGTCTATTAGCTCTTGAACTTAAGGCTGACCTTCTTGTTTTATTAAGTGATGTTGAGGGCCTTTATAATGGTCCTCTAAATGATCCAAACTCAAAGTTAATCCATACGTATATAAAAGTGAAACATCAAAAAGAAGTTACTTTTGGAGACAAATCAAGATTGGGCAGAGGGGGTACGACTGCTAAAGTCGCTGCTGTTGTTTCTGTTGCTAATGCTGGTATCCCTGTTATTATAATTAGTGGCTATGCCACAGACAACATCATATGAGTGCTTCAAGGGGAGAAAATAGGGACCGTCTTTCATAAAGATGTACATCTATGGAAAAGCTTAAAGGAAGAGACTGCACATGAAATGGCAGTTGCATCACGTAATAGTTCTAGACGCCTTCAGGCCCTAAAATCTGAAGAAATGAGGGAAATATTGCTGGCCGTGGCTGATGCGTTGGAGAAAAACCAAAAGCTGATAAGGTTAGAGAATGATGCTGATATTGCTGATACGTTGGAAGCTGGATATGACAAGTCTCTGATATCACGTTTAACCTTGAAGCCTGAGAAGATCACTAGTCTTGCAAAGTCTGTGCGCGTGCTGGCAGATATGGAAGAACTAATTGGCCAGATTTTGAAGAGAACTGAGCTAGCTGATGACCTCGTCTTGGAGAAAACATCGTGCCCTCTTGGTGTCCTCCTGATTATATTTGAGTCACGACCCGATGCACTTGTTCAGATAGCCGCATTGGCAATTCGAAGTGGAAATGGCTTATTACTTAAAGGAGGAAAGGAAGCCCGCAGATCAAATGCGATATTACACAAGATCATTACTCCAGTCATGCCAGATAGAGTCCGTAGCAAACTTATTGGGCTTGTCACTTCAAGAGATGAAATTCCAGATCTACTCAAGCTTGATGATGTGATAAATCTTGTGGTCCCTAGAGGCAGTAATAAACTGGTTTCTCAAATCAATGAGTCAACAAGAATCCCCGTTCTTGGTCACGCTGATGGAATTTGTCATATATATGTTGACAAGTCTGCTAATATTGATATAGCAAAGCATATAGTTAGGGATGCAAAGACTGATTACCCTGCTGCTTGCAATGCATTGGAGACTCTTCTTGTACACAAGGATCTGTCATCTAATGGTGGACTTAATGAGCTTATCCTCGAACTCCAACGTGAAGGTGTTGAATTGCATGGTGGACCAAAAGCTAGTGATATGAGGTGGAAGTAGTTAGATCATGCCATTATTGTTACAACCTTGAGGACAAGGTTGATCTTGAAGGGGTGAGTAATGTTAGGAGGTGGAAGTAGTTTATAAATAACTTAATTATTTAAGTTAGAAGTTGAATTTATCTTAATGGGCTTTTATTGTCTAGTTGGGCTTTTAGCCATCAAACCTTTTTTCTTTAGTATTAGCTCTATATAATGTAGTCTCATAGAGATATTTGGGGCAATCAAATGAAAAATGTTATCATTTATTTTACTTTCTTTTAGATAGCTTTATTATTCTCTCTTTTATTATTGAAACCCTAGTTTCATAACCTTGATAGGAAGTTTTCCTATCATTGTGCTCTAATTTGGCCACATGTAGTTTTAGTTCATTTCAATAATGATTGACTTTGTATGGTTGAGTTAGCACCAAAACATTGTATGCTCGAGATTTAACTGAGACTTTGTATGGTCAAGATTTTACCGATATTTTGTATGTTTTAGATTGCATGACACTTTGTATGGCTTAGATTCCCACAAAAGTAAAATTAAGTTATTCTATGAAAATTATAACAAAACTCGTCAATATGGTGGATTATCTAGCATTTGTTTAATTTAACGATGAGCACCATCTAACAAATTTTAGGAAAGGTGACCAAATCACATTGTAATTTGCATATAAAAATCAGAAATCTTCTAAGTTGTGGCATGACTCAGAGTCTGTCAAAATAACTATTGTTTGTTATCAAACGAAGTTTATGATTGTCATAAGCTCATAAATCTTCATCTCAAGGACGATGCAGATATAAAGATAATGGACACAACATTAGTTAGATCTAAATATGATATTCTAGCATGATTAAATCATCTGATAAGTATTAATGATATCATTGTGTGTCTTGTAGAACAAGATAAAGTTAGACATGACAACAAAACCCATACCTGCGGGTACCCACTCGAACCCGCCCCGAAGTTGACGGGGAAAACCCGTTTTGACTGGATTTGGGTTTGGATTTTGTAATACCTCGTATTTTAATTACTCTGGGTAATATTAGTTGTGATCTACTGAGTTCCAGTGTACTCTGAGAAATTATCTGTAAAGATAATTAGAGTAACGGTTGAGCTCAGAGCAAATCTAACTAATATTATCTGACTCTGAGATATTTAAGTATTTGGAACTTTAGAGACTTTTTGGGCAATTAGTAGTATTACAATTGATGATATTTTACTATATCATTTCTTTTTCCACTCTTTTTCCATTTAGAAACAAATAAAAGAAAAGGATAGAAAGAAGTTGGAGAGAAAGAAGGAGAAAGGAAAGGAAAGAAGAGGAAAAAAGCTCAAGAACACAAGATCTTCAAACATCATCCATTCTTCATCAAATCATCTTCCAATATTCATCATCATCTTCTAATCAAGGTGGGTTCTAGATAGATACCTTAGTTGTAGAATTTCATGAGTTTTAGAGTTAGGTTGGAATTGTGAGAAAATGAGAAATTGTGCTAAAATCATGAATCTAACGGATGAAATGCAATATAAATGTTGTTTAATACTTGTTGGTATGATTATACTGTGTTTTAATTGTTATGTTAAGGATTAAAGGTGTTTTGAATGGGAAAAATATGGTTTTTGGATGAAGAACAACGCTGTTGGGAAGTTGGGTTTTCCAGGCTTCGCCTAGCGAACCTGGGGCGAGTCCCAGCGAACAAACTTTCGAGGGTTCGCCTAGCGAACCCGGCAGCGAAGGTTCGCCAACGACGTTCGCCTAGCGAACTTTGTGCCTTTTCAGTGCTGGTTGGTTCTGCCTTGCTTCGCTGAGTTGTTCGCGAAGCGAAGGGCGAGGCGAACGTTCGCCAGGGAGTTCGCGAAGCGAACTTTAGGTCTGTTTTGTTCTGTTTGTTCATTCGCCTGGAGCTTCACCTAACGAAGGCTGGAGCGAATGCTCGCTGGGAAGTTCACCTAGCGAACATGACAGATCCTCCCACTTGTTTCTTTCATAACTTTTGACTCGTTTATCCGATTTAAGAGTTCTTTATACCGATGTGAAGCTACGAAAATACTCTAGATAATGGAAGTGGAAAATACTGGTTTTGATGCCGATTAAATAAATTGGGGAGAACCGTGAATTAGTGTAAATTGGGGTACGTTGAATTATGTATTTCCATTATGTATTTGATGACTATTTGACTATGCTCTTATTGTTGAACATGTTTGAGTATGTATGCATGCTAGGTACGAAATAAGTAGAGTGAGGATTATTACCGTAAACAATATCGGAAAGTGTGGAATGGAATAATGACAACGATCGTGCGTGCGGTGCCGAGGCGTGTGTCGGATACTAATGTCATGGAATAAATAAACATTAGTATGGAACATGAGTGTTAACCTTTGTGGTTGTGCTAAGGCGTTATGGCCTTATGATCGTCGAATACGATCACGTTTGTGAGTATGATCACATAATCGTAACCGGTTATCTTGCGAGTGCGTTTCATGAGTCTCGAGCTCCTCTGAAACTTGTGCACAACTACTTGGCAGGTTTGATTCCCGCGTGCAGTACGAATGGCGCTCTGGGATCGTATGCTTGTGATGGTTAATGGCCCGTGTGAAGTGACGGTTCATAACGGTTAATGGCCCGTAGAACCCGAATCCATTCGTATGTCAAGTAGGTTACCAGGATCCATGACTCGGGTCGACTTCTAGACGTAGAAGCGGACGGGAAAAGGGGATGCCTTGGTATGGTTACCGATTAGTGATATAGTGTGAGTTGATGAACTCATGACATGTTTCCATATAATGTGTGTGTGTACTCAAAGTCATCCTTCTTCCCTTTTGACTTGAGTTAGGTTTGTTAGAACCTTGTAGAGCCGAGAGGACCATAAGATAGCGAACTCACTGAGATTTGATGTATCTCACCCCACGTTGTTGTGTACATCACAGGTACTACAGGTTCGGCGAAGGGTAAGGACAAAGTGGTTTGAGTTTTCCTTATGGATCGTAGCTTTTGAGATGGCATGGCTTCCTCTATGGCGTTTTATTTTGAGATCATTGTATTGATCTAGTTCTTAGTGTATTTTGGGACATCTTGTATATGTTATGCCGTAGACTTTAGAACTTTGTATTTAGGGCATTTAATGTATATAATGTGTTAACTAGGAACTTATGGTATTTCAGTACCAAATACTTGGATTCATGTATAATATATATATGCTTTGATGTATGTTGTTATATATGGGTGTTACAGATTTCCCCGATTAAAAAATATGGGGACGGGTTGGGTAATAAAGACACTAATATCCACCCTGAACTCGTCCCTGAATCCGTCCTGTTTATTTTATTATGTACATTATTATTTAATTTTGTTAATTTGAAATATTAAATATATGGCTAATGTTTTGATATTTTAATTTGTATTATTTATTTAAAATATTTCAAATGTGTGTAAGAACTTTTTATTTTATTATTTGTAATGTAATTTGATTTTGGAAAAAATAAACATTTTTATTCAAAAAATTTATTTTACTAAATGGATGGTGGCGGGGTGGGGATACCCGAACCCAACCCAAACCCGTTTGGGACGAGTTTGAGTTTTAATTCTCCATCTCCGTTTGGGTTTGAGGCGGAGAACGGAGATTGTTTTGGGATTTAGGTTTGAGTTTGGGGAAGGTAAAAACCGTTCTCGATCCGCTCCTTTGTCATGGCTTGATAAAGTTATAACAAGCACCAACCATATATTTTTTTCTTAATTTGTATCTAATTTGTTTATGTTATTTTGAAGTTGTTTATTTTATTTATAAGTTGACTAAGTTCTATCGATGTTCTATACGTTATATAAAATATGTTTATGTTAAATCGATTTTTTTACTAGTTAAATAGATAGTTTAAACAAAAGATAAGTCATAAGTAGTTTACACACAACATAAGTTACAAAAAAGAATAAGTCATGATAGGCAGAAAATTCTTTCTAAAAGATTTGATACTCTTGTGTGCTTAAGAATGAATTCAAATTCAGGATCTTTTGTTAAATTAGAAGAGATCCTACCATCTCATCCCACCATTTTATTCAAGTGCTTTTATGTGAATTCTTATTATTTAATTTAGCTATTTGTTTCAATGCCTCTAAAAACAAAATCTATATTTAAAAAATGTCATCTTATGATAAATTTAATAATTTTAACATTTGCGCGTAGCGGTGAGCAAGGGACGTGTCGGGAAGGGTTATGACTAACTCTAACCCTGTCTTAAATTTTGATCGGGTTATTTTAATGATCCTAACCCATACCTAAACCTGAAAAAAACCCGATAAATATAAGTTAGTTTAGACTGGATTAATGTAAACCGATATCGGGTTGACCCAAAATATATGAAAAAAAATTCAGAGACTATAGAAATTTATTATAGCATTTTAAAAAATTAATTTAAATAAGAAATATGAATAAAATCATTAGTATGAATGGAAAACAATAGACATCTAAAGTCAATTTTTTAAAATAAAAAAATATGATGTAATTATATATATATATATATATATATATATATATATATATATATATATATATATATATATATATATCATCACCCTTTTATTTTCACTAAAACATAGTAAGAAGATGTAAAATAAAAAACATGATGTAAGATAACTAGAAATGTGTGAAAGTTGAGAAGTGAGAAGATGTGTACTTAATACTTAGTGAGTGCATATATTAAATTATGAGGTGGAAAATGGAAAAGTGTAGTGAAAATTTAGAATAATTTAAATATACCAATAAATTAAATAAATAAATAGTACCACGTGTGCATTCATAATATTATGACGGGTTGGGGTAACCCGAGGGTCAACCCGAACCCGTCCCAACCGATACCAGGTTCATTTTTGGACAGTCCTTTTTTTGTCATTTTTTACATGAGACAGAAAAAAGACTAACCCGAAACTATTGAATTGGGGCGGGTCTTTGGACTGGGTTGGGTTTTGCACACCCCTGTTTGCGCGTATAAATATCTTGATTTACACTAAACAAATAAAGTACAATATCTTATCTAATTAAATTAATAAATATGTTAATTTAGATAAAGTATTCAATCAAAAAATATTGAGATAAAAATATAATTATTCATCCTATCATATCTTTGAGAAAAAACAATTGAATTTCATATATCTTTTTCTTTTAATATACGTTATCTTTAAAAAAAAAAAAGAAAAAACTAAGCAAATCACAAGTTTTGTAAATAAAACCAGTGTTTCCAAATAAGAGCACCTAGTTTTCCAATTTGAAGCCGATCTAATGGGACCCACCAATTACGGTTGTGGAATGTAATTTAGAATTATGATACCACACTTGTTATATTATTCCAACACTCCTCCTCAAGTAGTTCATAATGTTCTTTTTTTTTTTTTATACATTGTACCGACACACCACTTGTCCATCTAAAATTTTAAGGTGATAGGTGAGTGGATTCTTTCACTTATAAATGTTCAAGTCACCACATTCATATCTAATGTGAGACTATTGCCCTATTTACTCACACTTGTTATATTATTCCAACACTTTTGAACAAGCTATAAATGAGATTTTGTATGACAAACTTGATATTTCCGAGGAGCTGAAGGAGCAGGTGAAGTGTTTTATTTTCTTAGTACATTTCTATGGTGAAATGTGTGAGTGTCCTCTATTTTTATATAGGATTATTTGAACTTGTAGTTTGGCATGTAATACGATTTAGCAGTTTTGGTCCGTTAAGCTTCAATCGCGCGAATTTGGGTAACTAATCTTCTTGTTACCATTTTGTCCCTCTGTCTATTAATTGTTCAAGTATTACTCTTGAGTCTACGTGGCTAATGTTAACTGACCTGGTCTAACATTCATGAGTTTTTTTATTACTTGATTTGGGATAATCATATTTCAAGGTTCTAAATACACACTAGAACTTTCTTCAAAGAAAAAAGATGCACAGTAGACCTTATATAAGGTTTGTCCAAATGAATCAATGCCATGTTTATTTGTTCTATTATAACTTGACAAAAAAAAAAGGTTTGGTCTTTGTTTTCTAGTATGAAGAGAAAAAAGATCTTCAAAATGCATACAAATTGCAAAACGTTTGGTCTATTCAATGATGTCTTCTATTTTATCGGTAATGACTTTTAGTGGTGATGTCTTTTAGAGATCTATTGTTGCAGCATTGCAAGACAGAGTATTATTGCAACAACCTAGATTACTGTAAACTTGTCTTGTATGTGAATGTTAATATTTATTTTGGTGAATTTGACCTGGATTAACTTTCAATGGAAAGATTGTGTCATGCTTGATGAAGATAGGATTTTGATGTTCAGGAAAAATTTGTAGAGTATTTGAGGTCAAATTATGTGTTTTAGACTTAAATATTCTTTATTTAACTTTTATCGCTTATTGTTCTTTCCCTGAAATTTTCCAAACTAGTAACCTAATAAAGAATACCAGGCCCCAAGGGTACTGCCTCATCTCTTTCTATGTAATCATCTATGGTGCATTGATGCATAAGATGCAGACTATTTTATATACGAAAACATATTATTCGTCTAAATCATTGGTGTTTTATGAATTGACTTAGTAAAATTGATGATTAATTTATGATTTTATGCGGTACTTCGGCAAATGAAGAAGAACATGAAGCATATGGACTGTGTGAATAATGTTTGAGTTTGAATTTGGTTGTGGTTTTGTTTATTGATAGGTCCGGTTGCTGATGACATGTTCCATTGGCAAGCAACAATTATGGGTCCGGCTGATAGTCCGTATGCTGGAGGTGTTTTTTTGGTCACCGTTCATTTTCATCCAGATTATCCTTTCAAGCCTCCTAAGGTAATAGATGTGAATATTATTGGGATGTTGTTAGTGAGTTCTAGGTGTTGAGTTGTTTATTATATGTTTGACTATATGTTGACTATTTTTATTTTATTATACCAGGTTGCACTTAGGACTAAGGTCTTTCATCCGAACAACAATAACAACGGGAGCATTTGTCTTGATATCCTGAAGGGGCAATGGAGTCCTGCACTGACCATCTATAAGGTTTTGTTTTGGATTTTTTTCCCTTTTAAGTTTGACGTTTTCCGATTATGGATATTTATGTTTAAATAGCATGTTAAATTATGATATGGATATTTACAGAAAGGTATCAACATTCTTAATAGGAAAAATACCAAAGCTATGAGTGAGAAGTCGCTTCAAGGATACTCTTCCGGATTATCTACTTGCCTCGGTTCTCAAGATAACGTCTTTGATTAATCGATTTGTATGGAGTATAAGTGTATATATTCATCGATGAGTGAGAAGTTGCGCGGGCATGCTGTTGAAAATGTAGACTCAATCTTGAATTTTTGTGTGTGTTGATTGAACAAACTCTGTGATGACTCTTGTGTTTATTCATGAGTTTTCTGTAAGCTGTGATAGAGAAAACAAATGTGGAACCTTGTGAAGTAGGAGACATAGTTGGCACAGTTTTAGGACCAGGATCCAAAAGAGCAATTGCGTGTAGAATGGTAGCTTTTTAAGTTGGTTTCCCAGGTATATTTTCCATGCTTTATTCAATCGTTCATCGATCAATGACAACAACTACATGATTATACATGAAATCGTTGAATGAAAATCACTAAATGTAGAGTTCACGTAGGTGATATCGTTAGGGATCATCAAAACTAGCTCAAAGGTACATCGAAGTCGCATTTTTCAAATTCTAAATGAATAACTTCTTTAGAATATCTTATGAAAATAACTTACTACTTATCTGGACTTTTTTTATTATTTTAACAGACGGAAAACTTTGAACAAGCTCGGGACTGTCTTCTTCCGACGGGACTCACTTCAGAGAATGTCGTACAAAGTTATGGTGTGGCAAGGCAGGAGCAAGACTAGGCTTCTGTTAGTATGAAATATGTTTTTGATAATACTAAAAGAATTTAAGTAAAGATTATTCATGTTGAAAGCTTAAAAAATTTGGACAAAATTTTGGTAAATCTCAGTGCTGAAGAAGATGTTCTAACATGAAGATCAAAGCTGAAGAATTCTGCCAAAGAACAAAGATGTCGAAGAAGATGCCTCAACTTGAAGACTCAACATCCTGGACTGCTATAATAGATTATTTTAAATCTGTTTCAAATCTGTTCCAAAATCCTAGGCGCGCTCAGCAGTGGATCAAGGAAAAATTTGAAGCCCAACGGAAGACTATAAAAGAAGACTTAATTCTAGGGTTTATGAACCTTGAATATATACCTTTTGTAACCTAGTTCTCTTGTGTAAAAATAAGGGTTTAGGATTTTGAGAGTCGTTGGCTCTCTAGGTTTGTAAGTCTTCCTTTGTATCGTTTGATGCATTGTGGTAGACATAGGTATCGCACAGATTCATAAGCCTTTAGGTATTGGATTGTGTATTGTTCTTGGATGAAGCTTTGAAGCAAATCCAAGTTAGCGTGTTGGTCAAGTATGCTTGACAGTAATATGTATTGAAGGGGATGGTTTAGATATCACAGATTGTGATTAGGGGAAGTGAGTGGTGATTCTCATATCAAAGAGGGTGTTTTTTGGTAAAGATTTCATTGGGTAGTATTTAGGAGATAAAGATGTAAACGGGGGAGTTTAACTTTATAAGTTTACTACAGATAGTGGAGTCTTCTTCCTGGATTGGTATCCCCCAGATGTAGGTGAATTGCACCGAACTGGGTTAACAATTGCTGTGTTCTTTTATCACTATGCAGATTTACATATTTTGTTATTGTTCTTGATAAACATGTTGGAACAGATGTCGTAACATCTATGATTCTGCAGTTACTGATATTCAAGGTATCAGTCTGTTGTTTTGTTCTTGTTTAAATGATTAAGCAGAACAACGTCTTGACATGTATTAGGACATCTTTTGTCTGCTATGCCAAAATTTTAATTGGTATCAGAGCAGGCATCCTGTCTGTTTCTGGATGAGATCTTTGGGAGATACTTTCTGGCGTTTAAACAAGGAGGAGTTTTGAAGATCGGATCAATCAACTCAGACATACTCAAGGATATTAATGGATGGGATGGATGTTTTGGATCGAAGGTAACAACTAGGTGGTTGTTCATGCTGTTGAGGAGGTTCTACAGCAACTGTAGGAGAAGTGGCTAGTTCTCTTGTTGGGGTGTCTTATAAGATGTTCTGACATCTTATTAGGGCAAGCTGAATTTGTTCCTTGGTGGTTCCGCTGCATATGTTTCTGATGGAAGAGCTCTAGAATTTATGGGGTTCTGGAGCTGTTACTGAAGACAGATGGTGGAAGATCTCAATCGTCGGCTTCTATATTTGAAGATATCTACATCTTTTTATTCCAAAGTCGGGAGCGATGGAGTGGAGAGAGTTGTTGGTAGATGTCTGGTATGGTGACTTGGTACGTGGAAGCTTGGTTCCATTGTGCAGCTTGAAGTCATTTGAAGAAAAGGGGAGTTGAGATTAGGTTCATCAAGTTCTTGCTCTAGGAGTTTGATAAATTATTGATCGGCTAAGTTGTCAAAGATACTTGAAAATTCTTTCAAGTTCACTCATAAAGGCGTCTCAGTCGTGCATCTGGAGTCTTCTAGTTATTCTTCTGACTAGAGGGTGTTTCTGTGAAACACAAACCTGAAGAAAGTGGAGGTGATTTATTTTCACCATCCAAAACAGCAGGGAAGGATTCATCTCTCTTAATCCTAAGGGTGGATCTAATCTGAATGGAGATTTCAGAACTGTTGAGGTAAATAGAGTTCGTTCAGAGAGAATCTTAGTTACTTGAGTCAAGGGTGGCAGCCTTGGTATCTCAAAAAATTGTTTGTAAAAGAAGATACTTGCAAAAGATTGAATACTTGATAATTGTTCATGAAGTGATTTGGTGGAGTGCAGCTTCAACAGTGAAACAAGATTATTAAACAAGGATTTAAGATCAATTGCTATTTGTGTTACTCACAAGTATTTGATTGATAATTCTTGTATGTGGAGTTCAAGATTACTGATGTTCAACACAATGTTGAAACATCTCTTCATCTTGTTTGTGCAGAATCATGAGAGAGGCACTGCATAAGCTTTTGGATCTTTTTCTCTTGGGTGTTGACCTAAGAATCTGCTTTAGTTGGTGTGGCAGAAGCATCTGATCTCTTGAGAGTTTCCTGGCAAGAAATTGGTCTAGATAATGGTGATGTGGAAGATGAAGAAGAAGACATCATAATCTTGATGGATAGTTCTTGGATTAGTTTATTTCTGATCTAGGAGTATTTGAGTGCAGCAGGTGTGTTCGAGTTGTTACTATAAGCATCTGGTGGTTATCTGGAAAGTGTCCTAGCAAAAGACTTGTCCAGAATGAAGTGCTGGTGATGACACAACTTGGATCAGTTTATTTATGATCTAGGTATTTAGGAGCATGGGATCTTGCTCATCTTGGAGGTCATGGTTAAGTGGCAGTTATCTCTTACTTTCTACAGACTGCTCTACTAAGGAAAGTGGCATTCTTTGGTATGGTTATGGTGTAGTCTATGACTACTTCTCTTCTGAAGAATCAGACGTGGCAGGTGTGAATTCTTTGGAACTTCAAAGCAGTTATTCATCAAGGTGTGAGCTTGAATGGAATACCTATGATAAGATTAAGCAGGATAGATGTTGTCTACTCAAACTTGGTTGTTGAATCAAGTCTATGAGAGCATGGAACTCTTCTTCTGTAATAGTGAGGAGGTTCTTCTAAGTGGCAGAAGGAGGAGCTGAATTCAGCAGCTGGATGTCATATCAGAGTGTTCTGACATCAAGCTTAACATCAGGATCTCGGCTGGTGTTGTGGCACATCATCTTAAGATAAGTTGATCTACAGGATAATGAAAGTTATGAATGCTTCAAAAAGGTCTATCTCATGCCGTTTGCGGGAGCTGTGGATGGAGAAGATGTTACATGTCTAAGGCTTGGTGGATCCAAGATGTCTTGCTATGGGGCAAGTAGTTCATGTAACTTGAAGATCAGATTTCATTAGTGGATCAGTGTATCTTGTGGGAGTTCTTCAAAAGGATGACGCAATCAAAAGTGGCATTTAGTAGTTCTCATATGTGGATTCGAGAAATCAAGATAATCAAACAGTGGCATTTGATTACTCTTGAGGAGTGTCTTGGAACAAATTACTCTTGGGCAGAAGGGTGGTTGGTTGAAGACTTAAAGAGGTGTTGATTCTTGTCTATCTTGGAGCTTGTGGCAGAAGTTCTCAGTTTATGGAAGATTACCTTCTTTTGGTGGATGAGAGTTTATTTCTCTCTTTGGTTATCTGGGGTTCTTGTTGATCAAGCTGGTGGCGCAGTGTTGTTTGAAGATCTTCAGTTGGATTACTATGCAGATAGTAAGTCCAGTGGTGGAGCATATCTAGAACCATGTTGGTTGGTGTCTATGATATGTAAAGGATGTCCTAACTGATGTTAGAATATCTTATGAGTTAGTTATTCTTGGAGAAGGATTCTAAGTTCTGTGAGGAACTTGTTATTTACATCGTTTTTAAGAAGTATCTACAATTGTCATACGGGAGAATAATGGAGTAGGAGAGCTGTCTTGGAAGTCTTATGTGAAGGTTTTGGTAAGACTGTAGTGGATCACAAGTTGATTGCATGAAGGTCTGGATTCTGATGTATTCAGAATATGGAAGTGGATATTCACCAGGAGAATCAGAAGAATTCCAGGTTATCATACGGGAGAATGATGAAGGAATGACTGTCTTGGATTATGGGGTGTCTATCTAATTAGTTGGCCTTGCTGAGGTCAGTAGAAAAGCTGGTGAAGGGGATACCGCCCCTGCTACGAGTCATGCTAGAGAGAAGCGGATCAGTTTGGCAAGCTGAGAAGATCTGGAGCATGTATACGATATCTGGCATCGTTAAGAAGATAGCAAACTAAGAGGTAACGTATCTCTTTGAGGAATGTGGAGCATTCCAGGTCAATTGGATTTTGTCTCAAGGAACATAGAGGTCTATACATGAGAAGTCAAGAGGAATTCGTGTGGTGTATATATGGGTTCAAGAAGAGAGGGATCAATGGTGTGTTTGGTTTCAATCCAAGAGTTTATTGATTTAGGATGTTGATCCTAATGTGATCTCACAGGAAGCATGATAGTGTCCATGTGTGAGTGATTATTGTTTCTTGTCAGAAGAAGCAATAAGTGCAGTTGATGATTGTGTTCAGCAGGTGGGTTGGACAGAGGGTACACTCTTGAAGACATGAAGATGCATCTTATGTTTTCCATTCATCAACATAAGTGTTTATTGGAGGAACATTGGTTATCTTAGATAGGGGGATTTGCTCCTTGATCTAAGATGTATTACTGCAGGGGTGCAGTTCAGAATCAAGTTTGTTTGGAGGACAAGCAAACTATGATTATTTTGGAGATGGGATGTTAAGAAGGATGTCTTAACATTATACTGCTGTTGTAGGTCGTGGGGGACTTGACAGTTCAAGGTGAATTCTACCATTATTGGTTAGTTGTGATTGATAAGAAAATGATGTAAAGCCCTGGTCAAATCAGAAGAAGAGTGTGTCTGATGTCAGGACACTGTTTAGGACATGCTCTTTCTTGGGTCATTATGGACGGTGTACCTTGGACAGTGGAAAACTTACGCGTGCAAAACATGCTCTTCGGTTTTCGGAAAATCTTTGGACGATGTTCTTTATAGGAGAAATAGTCAAAGTATTCTTGGCCAGTGCACTCTCGTTGTTGGAGAAGTCTCATTCGCTAAATGTCCTTATTGAATTGACACGTGGTTTGTTAATTCCTATAAAGATCGCTCGGTTATTTATAGGAAAGCCTTGTCACTTTTGTCTCAAGATGTGTATCTATTATGTGTTCTCATGGCATTATTCAGAATTATTCCTTGGTTGTGGAGTGTCTGGGTTGGCTTGGGACTTTTTTTGTCAATTTTTGGCAAAAAAGGGGGAGAAAGGTTCGAGCCTCAATCTCTTTCTCTTTTGTGTCTTGTGTCCAGAGTTAAGGTATATACCTAGGAATTTCAGGAGTCTCCAATCTCTTGGGTGTGTATGTGGATGTGTACTTCTAGATACCTCATTGTTTCAGGGGGAGTCACATCAGTACTCTAACCATAGCCGACACTCAGGGCGGAGAGAAGTTAGGAACATCCCGGTCTTAGGGTACAAAGAGTTTTAGCCAAAACTTGCCAAAAGAGGGAGATTGAAAGCTCAAATAATTTGGACAAAATTTTGGTAAAACTCAGTGCTGAAGAAAATGTTCCAACATGAAGACCAAAGCTGAAGAATTCTGCCAAAGAACAAAGATGTCGAAGAAGATGCCTCAACTTGAAGACTCACAATCTGGACTGCTATAACAGATTGTTTTAAATCTGTTTCAAATTTGTTCCAAAATCCTATGCGCGCTCAGCAGTGGATCAAGGAAAGATTTGAAGCCCAACTGAAGACAATAAAAGAAGACTTAGTCCTAGGGTTTATGCACCTTGAATATATACCTTTTGTAACCTAGTTCTCTTGTGTAAAAATAAGGGTTTAGGGTTTTGAGATTCGTTGGCTCTCTAGGTCTGTAAGCCTCCCTTTGTATCGTTTGATGCATTGTGGTAGACATAGGTATCGCACAGATCCATAAGCCTTTAGGTATTGGATTGTGTATTGTTCTTGGATGAAGCTTTGAAGCAAATCCAAGTTAGCGTGTTGGTCAAGTATGCTTGACAGTATTCTGTATTGACAGAGATGGTTTAGATATCACAGATTGTGATTAGGGGAAGTGAGTGGTGATTCTCATATCAAAGAGGGTGTTCTTTGGTAAAGATTTCATTGGGTAGTATTTAGGAGATAAAGTTGTAAACAGGGGAGTTTAACTTTATAAGTTTACTACAGATAGTGGAGTCTTCTTCCTGGATTGGTATCCCCCAGATGTAGGTGAATCAAACCGAATTGGGTTAACAATTGTTGTTTTCTTTTACCACTTTGCAGATTTACATATTTTGTTATTGTTCTTGATAAACATGTTGGAACAGATGTCGTAACATCTGTGATTCTGCAGTTACTGATATTGAAGGTATTAGTCTACTGTTCTATTCTTGTTTAAATGATTAAGCATAACAATGTCTTGACTTGTGTTAGGACATCTGTTATCTGCTATGCCAGAATTTCAATTGGTATCAGAGCATGCATTCTGTGTGTTTCTAGATGAGATCTTTGGGAGATACTTTCTGGGATTTAAACAAGGAGGAGTTTTGAAGATCAGATCAATCAACTCAGACATACTCAAGGGTATTAATGGATGGGATGGTTGTTTTGGATCGAAGGTAACAACCCGGTGGTTGTTCATGTTGCTGAGGAGGTTCTACAACAACTGTAGGAGAAGTGGCTAGTTCTCTTGTTGGGGTGTCTTATAAGAAGTTCTGACATCTTATTAGGGCAAGCTGAATTTGTTCCTTGGTGGTTCCGCTGCATATGTTTCTGATGGAAGAGCTCTGGAATTTATGGGGTTCTGGAGCTGTTACTGAAGACAGATGGTGGAAGATCTCAATCGTCGGCCTCTATATTTGAAGATATCTACATCTTTTTATTCTAAAGTCGGGAGTGATGAAGTGGAGAGAGTTGTTGGTAGATGTCCGGTATGGTGACTTGGTACGTTGAAGCTTGGTTCCATTGTGCAGCTTGAAGTCAGTTGAAGAGAATGGGGGTTGAGATTAGGTTCATCAAGTTCGTGCTCTAGGAGTTTGATAAATTATTGATCGGCTAAGTTGTCAAAGATACTTGAGAATTCTTTCAAGTCTACTCATAAAGGCGTCTCAGTCGTGCATCTGGAGTCTTCTAGTTATTCTTCTGACTAGAGGGGGTTTCTCTGAAACACAAACCTGAAGAAAGTGGGGGTGGTTTATTTTCACCATCCAAAACAGCAAGTAATGATTCATCTCTCTTAATCCTTAGGATGAATCTAATCTGAATGGAGATTTCAGAACTGTTGAAGTAAATAGAGTTTGTTCAGAGAGAATCTTTGTTACTTGAGTCAAGGGTGGCAGCCTTGGTATCTCAACAATTTGTTTGTCAAAAAAGATACTTGCAAAAGATTGAATACCTGATAAGTGTTCATGAAGTGATCTGGTGGAGTGTGGCTTCAACAGTGATACAAGATTATTGAAATAGGATTTAAGATCAATTGCTATTTGTGTTACTCACAAGTATTTGATTGATTATTCTTGTATGTGGAGTTCAAGATTACTGATGTTCAACACGATGTTGAAACATATCTTCATCTGGTTTGTGCAGAATCATGGGAGGGGTACTGCATAAGCTTTTGGATCTTTTTCTCTTGGGTGTTAACCTAAGAATCTGCTTCAGTTGGTGTGGCAGAAGCATCTGATCTCTGGAGAGTTTCCTGGCAAGAATTTGGTCTAGACAATGGTGATGTGGAAGATGAAGAAGAAGACATCATAATCTTGATGGATAGTTCTTGGATAAGTTTATTTCTGATCTAGGAGTATTGGAGTGCAACGGGTGTGTTTGAGTTATTACTAGAAGCATCTGGTGGTTATCTAGAAAATGTCCTGGCAAGAGACTTGTTCAGAATGGAGTGCTGGTGATGGCATTACTTGGATCAGTTTATTTCTGATTTAGGTACTTAGGAGCATGGGATATTGCGCATCTTGGAGGTCAAGGTTAAGTGGCAGTTATCTCTGACTTTCTACAGACTGCTCTACTAAGGAAAGTGGCATTCTTTGGTATGGCTATGGTGTAGTCTATGACTACTTCTCTTCTGAAGAGTCATACGTGGCTGGTGTGAATTCTTTGGAGCTTCAAAGCAGTTATTCATCAAGGTGTGAGCTTGAATGGAATACCTGTGATAAGATTAAGCAGGATAGAGGTTGTCTACTCAAACTTGGTTGTTGAATCAAATCTATGAGAGCATGGAACTCTTCTTCTATAATAGGGAGGAGGTTCTTCTAAGTGGCAGAAGGAGGAGCTGAATTCAGCAGCTGGATGTCATATCAGAATGTTCTGACGTCAAGCTTAACATCAGGATCTCAGCTGGTGTTGTGGCACATCAGCTTAAGATAAATTGATCTACAGGATCATGAAAGTTATGAATGCTTCAAAAAGGTCTATCCCATGCAGTTTGCGGGAGCTGTGGATGGAGAAGATGTTACATGTCTAAGGCTTGGTGGATCCAAGATGTCTTGCTATGGGGCAAGTAGTTCATGTAACTTGAAGATCAGATTTCATTGGTGGATCAGTGTATCTTGTGGGAGTTCTGAAAAAGGATGAGGCAATCAAAAGTGGCATTTGGTAGTTCTCATATGTGGATTCGAGAAATCAAGATAATTAAACAGTGGCATTTGATTACTCTTGAGGAGTGTCTTGGAACAAATTACTCTTGGGCAGAAGGGTGGTTGGTTGAAGACTTGAGGAGGTGTTGATTCTTGTCTATCTTGGAGCTTGTGGCAGAAGTTCTCAGTTTTTGGAAGATTACCTTCTTTTGGTGGATGAGAGTTTATTTCTGTCTTTGGTTATCTGGGATTCTTGTTGATCAAGCTGGTGGCGCAGTGTTGTTTGAAGATCTTCAGTTGGATTACTATGCAGATAGTAAGTCCAGTGGTGGAGCATATTTAGAACCATGTTGGTTGGTGTCTATGTTATGTAAAGGATGTCCTAACTGATGTTAGAACATCTTATGAGTTAGTTATTCTAGGAGAAGGATTCTAAGTTCTGTGAGGAACTTGTTATTTACATCATTTCTAAGAAGTATCTACAATTGTCATACGCGAGAATGATGGAGCAGGAGAGCTGTCTTGGAAGTCTGATGTGAAGGTTTTGGTAAGACTGTAGTGGATCACAAGTTGATTGCATGAAGGTCTGGATTCTGATGCATTCAAAATATGGAAGTGGATATTCACCAGGAGAATCAGAAGTATTCCAGGTTATCATACGAGAGAATGATGAAGGAATGTCTGTTTTGGATTATGAGGTGTTTGTCTAATTAGTTGGCCTTGCTGAGGTCAGTGGAAAAGCTGGTGAAGGGGATACCGCCCCAGCTACGAGTCAAGCTAGAGAGAAGCGGATCAGTTTGGCAAGCTGAGAAGTTCTAGAGCTTGTATACGATATCTGACATCATTAAGTAGATAAAAAACTAAGAGGTAAGTTATCTCTTTGAGGAATGTGGAGCATTCCAGGTTAATTGGATTTTGTCTCAAGGAACATGGAGGTCTGTACATGAGAAGTCAAGAGGAATTTGTGTGGTGTATAGATGAGTTCAAGAAGAGAGGGATCAATGGTGTGTTTGGTCTCAATCCAAGAGTTTATTGATTTAGGATGTTGATCCTAATATGATCTCACGGGAAGCATGATAGTGTTCATGTGTGGGTGATTATTGTTTCTTGTCAGAAGAAGCAATAAGTGCAGTTGATGATTGTGTTCAACAGGTGGGTTGGACAGAGGGTGCGCTCTTGAAAATATGGAGATGCGTCTTATGTTTTCCATTCATCAACATAAGTGTTCATTGGAGGAACATTGGTTATCTTAGATAGGGGGAGTTTCTCCTTGATCTAAGATGTATTACTGCAAGGGTGCAGTTCAGAATCAAGTTTGTTTGGAGGACAAGCAAACTATGATTATTTTGGAGATGGGATGTCAAGAAGGATGTCTTGACATTATACTGCTGTTGCAGGTCGTGGGGACTTGACAGTTCAAGGTGGATTCTACCATTATTGGTTATTTGTGATTGATAAGAAAACGATGTAAAGCCCTGGTCAAATTAGAAGAAGAGTGTGTCTGATGTCAGGACACTGTTTAGGACATGCTCTTTCTTGGGTCATTATGGACGGTGTACCTTGGACAGTGGAAAACTTACGCGTGCAAAACATGCTCTTTTGTTTTTGAAAAATCTTTGGACAGTGTTCTTTATAGGAGAAACAGTTAGAGCATTCTTGATTGGTGCACTCTCGTTGTTGGAGAAGTCTCATTCGCTAAATGTCCTTATTGAATTGACACGTGGTTTGTTAATTCCTATGAAGATCGCTCGGGTATTTATAGGAAAGCCTTGGTCACTTTTGTCTCAAGATGTGTATCTATTATGTGTTCTTATGGCATTATTCAGGATTATTCCTTGGTTGTGGTGTGTCTGGGTTGGCTTGGGACTTTTTTTTGTCAATTTTTGGCAAAACAGGGGTAGAAAGGTTCGAGCCTTGGTCTCTTTCTCTTTTGTGTCTTGTGTCCTGAGTTAAAATATATACCTAGGAATTTCAGAAGTCTCCAATCTCTTGGGTATGCATGTCGATGTGCACTTCTAGATACCTCATTGTTTCAGGGGGAGTCACATCAGTACTCTAATCGTAGCCGACACTCAGGGTAGAGAGAAGTTAGGAACATCCTGGTCTTAGGGTACAAAGAGTTTTAGCCAAAATTTGCCAAAAGGGGGAGATTGAAAGCTCAAATAATTTGGATAAAATTTTGGTAAAACTCAGTGCTGAAGAAGATGTTCCAACATGAAGACCAAACCTGAAGAATTCTGCCAAAGAACAAAGATGTCGAAGAAGATGCCTCAACTTAAAGACTCAACATCCTGGACTGCTATAACAGATTATTTTAAATCTATTTCAAATCCGTTCCAAAATCCTAGGCGCGCTCAGCAGTGGATCAAGGAAAGATTTGAAGCCCAACTGAAGACTACAAAAGAAGACTTAGTCCTAGGGTTTATGCACCTTGACTATATACCTTTTGTAACCTAGTTCTCTTGTGTAAAAATAAGGGTTTGGGGTTTTGAGAGTCGTTGGCTCTCTAGGTTTGTAAGTCTCCCTTTGTATCATTTGATGCATTGTGGTAGACATAGGTATCGCACAGATCCATAAGCCTTTAGGTATTGGATTGGGTATTGTTCTTGGATGAAGCTTTGAAGCAAATCCAAGTTAGCGTGTTGGTCAAGTATGCTTGACTGTATTCTGTATTGATAGGGATGGTTTAGATATCACAGATTGTGATTAGGGGAAGTGAGTGGTGATTCTCATATCAAAGAGGGTGTTCTTTGGTAAAGATTTCATTGGGTAGTATTTAGGAGATAAAGTTGTAAACAGGGGAGTTTAAACGGGGGAGTTTAACATTGGTATCCCCCAGATGTAGGTGAATTGCATCGAACTGAGTTAACAATTGTTGTGTTCTTTTATCACTCTGCAAATTTACATATTCTATTATAGTTCTTGATAAATATGTTGGAACAGATGTCGTAACATCTGTGATTCTGCAGTTACTGATATTCAAGGTATCAGTCTGCTGTTCTGTTATTGTTTAAATGATTATGCAGAACAATGTCTTGACATGTGTTAGGACATCTGCTGTCTGCTATGCCAGAATTTCACATGTGAATTAACTCTTTAATCACATGTAATTAGGTTGAGAGCCAAGTTGAAAGAGGTATACTTGTGAGTATTCCTTCAAAGTAAAACTTCAGGAGTCAGATTTGTATGAACCTTCCTTATAGCCCTCGTTTAGGATCATAGGTTTAGTTGGAAAGAAGACAATAAAATAAAGATGGCAAGTATATCACTGGATATGATATTGGTGTGTAATATACTATAATCTGTTCACTTGCATTAGGAGTATATTTGTACATTTATAATACCTATTTTCATAAAACTATTTGTTGCATCGGTAATGTGAAATTAGCATTAATAGTATATTTGTGTATTTATAATACCTATTTTCATAAAACTATTTGTTGCATCAGTAATGTGAAATTATTAGGCTGTTTTCATTAGATTACTGATAACAACAATGAAAGTAGAACAAAATTTCATTTAATTTTTTTTGAATTCTAGAAATACATCACCTGCGGATTATGATTCCTGTGATTTTACCTGCGGATTTTGTTTTTTGCGATTTTACTTGCGAATATACATTACCCACGAAGGTTTTAGCTGGGAACGAAAAACAGCAGAAAAAATCGCATGAATGCTGAGGATTTTTAGCTGAAATCTGCAAGAAATAATATTATTTCTAGTAATGTCAAGAATAGTCAAATCTATGCAATACCAGACATATGAACCAATATCATATATATGTAAAAAGAATGTTCTCGTAGTAAACACAAGTTATTATCCATAACAAGCTTCTCGTTGAGATCTCGCAACCAAGCTAGATTGTAGTGGACACCTTTTACCTAATATCATCACCAATTTTCTGCAAACTTTTCCCATTAAATATTGAGCTATATATAGCAAGATCTAAAGTCATAAGAAATATAAAAATTCCCTAAAAAAATTCGTAAAGAGGATGACACTTTATCTAAAGTATCAGTCATATTCTCGTATGGTAGGTGGAAATAGTTGGTCTCATTGTGTGGGGAGAGGGAAAACTCAAGAGACTCTCTTGAGCTACAACTACTTATGTTTAACAAAATCGTATTTAAGCTGCCACTCCACACTTTAATCTGGAATCCTCTATATTTTCATAATGATAAAAATGCTATTCTTATTATTTATGTTAAGAGATCCACATCGGACAATATATGTCATGACCATGTATTTATAAGTGGAGGCATTCCTCACTCTATCAACCGGTTTTGTATGGTTGATTTAGACCCAACCACATTTCTTAACATGGTATCAAGAGCTTCGTTTAAAATTCGGTGGACCACCTACTATCAGGATTCCGCTATCGAGCCACCCACCATTTATTTCCACGCTCCAGATGTCCATTACTGGGTGTGAGGGGGTGTGTTAAGAGTCCCACATCGGACAATATATGGCATGAACATGTGTTTATAAGTGGGGTCAATTTTGTAGGATTGAGCTAGACCCAATCACATTTCTTAAAAATTTACTTATCCAAAATTTATACTCCCCCCGTCTCAAAATAAAAGTCTTTTAAGGTCGTTGCATATAGATTAAGAAAATTAATTATTGAATAATCAAATATAGCAATTTTACAAAGTTGCCCTTAATTACTATTGGTTGTCATGAAAGTATAGTGTGATGTAATATCTTGAAAGTTGTGTAGACAATATTTAATAAAGGTAAAGTTAGTAAAAATTAATTATTGTTGCATTGAAAACATAAAAAGACTCTTAATTTGGAACAAATTTTATTAGCTAGAAAGACTCTTATTTTGGGACAGAGAGAGTATTTGGTTAAAAAATATTTACTTTGGAGAAGTCGTAAAAAGCAAAAAATTTGGTACGAATAATTTTGGAAATAGGTGGAAATTATTGAATTTTATCGAATATTTAAAAAATAGTTTTGAGTTTTAATCGATTTCTTTGAAAAAAAAATCAAGTCTTTTTTGAAATATTGTTGTATTTTTAATTAACTTTTTGAATATCTAGTACATTTATACCGGACATTCACAAAAAACTAGAATTTATAGGGATCTGAACTTTTGAAACATCCAGTGCATTTATACTTGGTTTTTCCAAAAAAAATATGGTATTTCAAAAGAACCTTATATTTCCTTCCGAATTTTTTGAAAAAACCAGAAAACACCAAAAAAATTCCGGATTTTTTGAAAATTACAGTATACTAGATTTTTAGCCTAGTGTTGAAAAATCTGGTAGTTCAGAATGTTTTATTTGTGCAGTCCAGGTCTTGGTGGCTCCTCTGTAAATTTTATGCAATTTTCCACCCCCAATGTTGTATGTTTTACTTGCATGTTTTGTTTTTAACTTGTTCAAATTTATAGATTTTTGGTTTCTCATACATTGATAATTTATTTTTTACATGTTGTAAATGACATCTATTTACCTCCTGAGTTGATGTGTTAGCATGGGCACAGTCCACCGGTAAACAACTAGATATTATTGTTGTTACTATTTCTTCTGGTACCGCAAATGGGATTAAAGGGAGGAAAGAAAAATTGATTGTGGATTGTGAGAGAGGAGGAAACTACAAAAGGAAGAATTCTTCTAAAGGCAGTTATAGTATGAAAGTTAAATGTCCATTTATGTTGAGATTTGTGCTAAGTGGTAGAGGCTGGAAGGTTATGGTTAAGTATGAGTTTCACAATCATAAACTAGCTACAAATTTAGATGGTCATGATATATTAGGCCGTTTAAAACCTTATGAAAAACAACTTGTGAATGAAATGACAAAATATAATATGGCTCCCAAGTACATAGTTGCTGCTTTGAAAGATAGAGATCCAAAAAATCTAACGAGCATAACCCAGGTGTACAAGGCAAGAATTACATACAAGACAAACAAGAGAGGTTCATTGACTGAAATGCAACATCTGCTGAGTATAATTCATAAAGATAAATACATGTATTGGTTGAGAGACAAGCTCGAATCAAATGTTGTTGTTGATATCTTTTGGAGACGTCCTGATTAAGTGAAGTTGTTGAACATGTTTCATTTGGTTTTAATTTTTTATCGTACATACAAAACAAACAGGTACTCCATTTTGAAAAATGTAACTTTTAATCTACTTGATTTTGAGAAGTTGTTGATTAAATTTCATATTGTATTTATTTGAATGTACATATAGGTACCAACCACCACTTCTTGATATTGTTGGTGTTACGTCAACGAAGTTAACGTTTTCGGTCGGATTACCTATTTGGAACATGAAAGGGAGGAAAGCTTCACATGGGCACTAGAGACGTTGAAAGAGTTGTTCGCTTCCGAGAAGTTTCTCCCCGAAGTTTTGGTAACGGACCGGGAACTGGCGTTGATGAATGTTGTGGAAGTTGAGTTCCAAAACTCAACTCATATATTGTGTATGTTCCATATTTAAAAAAATTGTATGAAGTATAAAGAGTATGTCGAATCTTATAGGAAAGATCATGTTATGTATCCATGGAACAAAATCGTGTGACTTTGAATAAATTACATTGCTAATCATCAAATTATAACATCTTTTTTCTATTTGTGTTTTTTAGGGTCGAGCCAGCTCATTAGAGACTTAAAAAACATGTTGACTACTGGTTGGGGAGGTTCATGAAAAAGTTGGGATGTTGTGAACACCATGTTGAATTTGCAACTAGATTTAATCAGAGTATCATTTCAAAAAAGTATTAATTGCCAACATCGAGAATCCATTTAACACTCTAATTTACTCTAAATTTCACGGCTTCGTTTCAACACAGTTTATAAAGCACGTTAGAAAGGATTTGGAAAAGGTAAAATTTGTTGGTTTTGTGACAGATTCACGTGGTTGCTTCATTAGAACAACACGTGGGTTACCTTGTGTGTGTCAACTTGTCGGTTTTCAAATACAAGATGAGTATGTTATGTTAGAATCAATTCATGTATTTTTGAAGAAATTATACATTGAACAACATGAGGTCACTCAAGAAGATAGTGAGACATAGTTGGATTTAGAAGAAGAGTGTGAAGAGTTGAAGATATATTTTAGTTCATTGAATATTGTAAGCCATAGGGCGATGAAGAAAAAAATTTAGGAACTAACACATCCATCCATAACTTCTATGTGTCCACCACCAGTGAAGTACAAATCAAATAGGGGAATTAAGAAGAGTTAAAAGGGTCAAAAGATTGATGTGCATCGTGATCCTTCGTAGTGGAAGTATGTTGAGGGCTTGCAAGGAAGTTAGACTATGAAGATATCATGTACAAAATCAACTGAAAGTCAACCAGCTAGCGAGTCTTCAATACTTCTTTACTTGTCTCAGTTTCCTGTTTTTCAACATCATTACATTAATGACATTATTTATGTGGTTAAGATGGAAATTGTGGTTCCATGTTATTGCATATTTACTTGGATGGAGAGAAGAGTCATGACCTTTGGTTCGGACACAGTTAAATGCTAAAGTTTATCAACACCATCAAATGTATTCTAATGTGTTCTATGAGACAATGTCTGAAGTTAGGAGTTCATTACGAGTAGCTAGCTTATGTGTGCAGTATCGTGACAAATGGATGAGGATTCATGATATGGGTTACCCTATTGCTTTTAAATACAGTGTTATATTGGTCTCGTTGCTCAGGAATCTTAACATCACTTTCTTTCCTAGTGGTATCTCCATTCATACTTGCGAGTAGACATAAGCTTATTGAAGTTAGTTTTGTTAACAACAGTTATTGGGTCCAGGTGAAGTTGAATCCCGATTGTCCATTGCCTTCCATCACTGATCGATAGAGACAGAATTGTAGTGAAGGTGCAAGAGCATGTGAAATAGCTAATGTGGGACGTATAAGGCACTGAGAAGACGAAGTTAGAAAGTTAACATAATTTGTTTTGTATTGATATTATAGTACATTTTGCATTATATGTATATATTTTATCGGGTTAATTATTGCATTGTCCAACTCTTTTGTAAAAAAAATGTCAAAAACTTAAGGATTTTTCAAAAATCTCCATTGCTTACCATATTTTTCAAATATTCGAAAAATTTGGTATGACCTAGATTTTTTGATATATCTCATGCGTAGTATAGGTTGCCAGGTTTTTTAAAACATCCGGTATACATGCACTAGATATTTGAAAAAAAAAAACGGTATTTCTTCGTAGAATAACCAGAGAACATTGCATTGTCAATGAAAAATTTGGAAATTTCTGGTATTTCTTAAAATTATATAAACAAACCTGGTATAATTTTGTAATGTTAGATATTTTTTCATATAAACGCAAAAAAATCCGGTACAATGTTAAAAAAATCAAGTACATAGCAGTACTTTTGAAAAACCGGAATTATTAGTCAAGGAGATAAAGGTTAAAGTAGGGATGCTCATGGACGGTTAATTTCCATAACCATAAATAATCCATATGTTATAATCGGTTATTAAAACCAATTGTCATAACCGGTTTTCATTTTTTAAAATGGTTATAAACCGGTTATATACATAACCAATTTTATAATTAGTTTTGATTTAATAATAATTTAAATTCGATTTTTTCAAGAATTTTTTAAGAAAAAATATTTATGTTAAAAAAAAATCTTTTAATTTTTGGAAAAAATATATTTTTTATCTTAAAAAAAATCATTTTTTTAAATTTTTTGAAAATAAGTTATTTACTGAAAAAAATTAAAAATATATTTTTTTTCAAAAAAAATAATAATTTTTTTTTCAAAAAAGATATTTTTTTTCAGAAAAAGAATAATTTTTTTTCAAAAAAAAATTTATTTTTTTTTGAAAAAAAATTGACTAATTTGGTTTTTATTTTGGATATGGATACCCAAATTATGAATTTGGTTAAAACCAAATGAAAAATATATCTAAATTATGGATTTGGTTTAAACCATACTAATAATTAATTAGTTTTTAATAATCGAATTTGAATATAGATATGAATTATTTAAATAACTGATTTATTTGAGCATCCCTATGTAAAAACATTGCTTATGTGAGGATATTAGGTTAAAGTGTGAGGTGGTATGAAAAATTCTTTAAAAAGAGAGAGAAAGACCAAGCCCAAATCCAGTAAAATGCATACTCAGACCAACTATACAATCAAAGAAGGCCCCTTTTATGCCTCCTTTCACCAAGATTTATGATTAACTATTCTCGAGAGTCATCATCCTTGAATTAAAATAACCTATTATAATAATACTAACCACGTTTTAAGATTAATTGGGATAAATAAAACAAAAAACATAAATTATGAAAAATTAAATTTCACATTTTAAGAAAATTTTAAGCTTTAACTTGTATACAGTTAGGAAAATCATTGATGCCATTATAACTCATACATGATATTAAGATCAGTCAAATTGTGTTGTACATGGATTCTTTTGAGCTTACTTAAAAAAAAAGAAAAAAAAAAAAGAAAAACTAAGCCTAGAAAAATTATCCGCCGATATGCTTTTATAAGCTCTTAAAAATATTTTCTTGCGAAATTTATCTTATTTCAATTATATAAAATGTGTTAAAAATATTTAACGCGTTGTATAGATTATTTTTCCATTTTCATAAAATAATTAAATTTTTTTTTAAATTTTAGAGATGTGTCTTCGAACGTATTTTATACATATATAATTTATTTATTTTTTATTCGCGAATCAATTTATAACTAAATTTATTTTTTGAAAAATTGCATTTCTAGATCCTACTATAAATACAATAACATGTTCCAATGTAATATAGATATGTATTATTGCACACCATTTAACACAAAATCAATTATTTCTATGTTGTACTAACTAGATATACCGATAGTATTTGATTAATAAAAAATTCAACTCACATCTCAAAAAAATTGGATTGTAAATAAAT